>CAIIXF020000011.1:20093665-21327665 GCA_903813345.2 Owenia fusiformis
TCTAACTCAACGCAGAAATGGTTTGGGTTTGGATCCGAAGCTTGACGAAGCAAGAGTGTTAGAGAGGGCACTTTAGAGAGTGCGTGAATGGATCCAGTTTTCGATTTGAATTCATATCGTTAGTAACCCCAGTTGTATTTTGAATTGTGTGTAAGATCAGACAAGTGCTTATTAAAGGGTCGATAGAAATCCTGTAGCATTTTTCGTGTACTGTTCCACATATCAGGGACCTTTCTGTGCCTCACTCGTCTCATCTTATCTATGTCCTCTGTCATAGATCCCCGAAGTGAGACTTTATCGAATCTACCTGGAACAACGGAAATGAAGGGATATTGGAAAAGAACTGAAGTGGATCTGAGAACCAAAAATAACGTTCTACGCAATATTATGTAGATGTACAAAAATTGACCTCTCGGTGTAGGACGGCAAATTGCCTTAACCCATCAGATTTATGGCGTGTACTTCCGCGAGTGACTATATTTTTTTTTAAAAAGGTACGATATTGTCGTCAGCTTGGCTTGGCTGCCATCTTGGACTCTGGCAGCCATCTTGGAAGTTTTTGTTTGTTGGTCTGTTTGTTTCGTTGTTCTTTTTTAATTTTTTTAATTCGTTTCGTCTAGTTTTCCCAGTCCATTTGGCTATACCTATATGCTTTGTTCAATTATTTATTCAGCTTGGTCGTTTGTCTTTGCATATCCTGCATAACTATTTGTTGCTCGTTCTGCCTGTTGGCTTGTCTCTTTGTTCGCAATGTCCGGTTGTCTAAACATCCACCATTCTCTCATTAATTATGTCTAAAGTTGTTTTGCCCACTTACTAAATATAAATCACAGACTGACACATTCAAACGACGCCAGTTTTCTAAGAATACTTACGTATGCCTAAATGTATCAATACACGTTTCATTGTATCCTCCATTGTCGGAGGCATGTCTTCCATCCGTAGCACTAGTATAGCTTCATGGGAAAACACTTTCACCCAGTCTTCTATGAGCACGGAGTACATTCCATCCGTGACACTCATCTAGAAAAATATAAGAATGGATCAAATCGCAAAGGAGCGTCTCAAACAATACTCAGTGAATCTTTTTTACTAATATCTACAATGTTTTCTGCCTAAACCTGTCTGTATACTGTTATACGCATTTTGTCATATATTTGACAGATCTGATCGAGGAGAACAATATAGATGAGTAGGTGTGTTGGGTACAACAAATACCTATACTTACCCTTGCAATGTTATCTTCGACGCCATCTTGTTGTCCAAATCTGTGGTACACACAGGGGCGTATGCTTCCATAAGTAGAAGTGCATTTCGTGAATGCATCAACGCGGGCCTTCACGCGTTTGTGGAATAATTCTGGTGATTTATATTCGTATTGATGGAAGAACAAATATGCCGAATACAATCTGAAGATATAATACGATCAATTAATATACCATTTAAAGTTAAGATTTATTTCACTTTGCAATATTATTGGTTTTTTACAACATATATTTGCTATTCCCTGTCAGTTGCAGCAATGCTTATTTCATGAAGATAGCGTTCACGATGGAAAACAATTTATCAAGTTTCTTCATCCTAGAGTTACAATTTAATTGACAATTAGCAAGGAGTAATGCCCTGGTCACATTTGCTCCGATTTTCGCTACGGCGCCCGGCCGATTGAGTATTTTGTTCAAAATTTTGTACAAATCATTCAATCGGCCGGGCGCCGGCCTCTGACCCAGGCATAAACAAATACCCGATTCATCTAGTTATCAATATCGAGGTTAAGATACACGTTTTTTAACTTGCACGTGAACGTGTAGAATTATGGTCCTCGGTGGATTACGTAGTTCTCCCATTACTAGTGTTTACTTGGCCGATTGAGTATAAAGGATATACAGAAAATAATTGTAATAAGGTCCCTGGAAAGTGAATTGAGAGCAGCGGGACAGTAATCCCTGAAGGTCAAGATATCACACGCTCACATACAGGTTCTCTAGAAAACGTGTAACTTAACCTCCCTTATAATTAATTGTAAAAACGTGGTTGGTTGAATTAAATATCTATTTCAGTATAAATGAAATATCCCTTGGTGTTCTGGTCATGGATTGTGATAATTGGCTTTCGATTTGGAGGGAGAAGCAAGGGGGAAGAGGGGTGTTGTTAGTCATTATTTCGGTTCACGCTAGATTATAGTTTGGGATGTCTAGTTTTCTTTCTTATGACAGGTTTACACTTAGATTTTGCTTTTAAATTTCTTGCTAGGTTTCTTTACAGTTTTGGTCCTCTCCCTTTGGCACTTTTGATTAGATATTCATACACGGTCTTTAACTTTTGTGGTGAGCCTCTTATTATCGGACGAACCAATGTCTTATTTTTCTTAAGGTAAATAAAAGCAAAACTCAACTCATTTAGGTATACAATTATACATAAGAAATTCCACTAGTGATAACATATCTGGGAGGGGTAGATATAATTTCATGATCATTTTATTCGCGTAAATCAGAATGTGTGCCACCACTTAATGTGAAAATAGATTCGTTTTGGAACTGGACAAACCTCTCTACCGGATCCCTCACTATGTAAATGATTCTCGCCTGTGGTGTCACATGATATATGAAATCTGCATTGATCAGTTCTGGGCCCATTGGACTGCTAGATTCAGTTGTAATGTGTGTGGCTGTACTTGGACTGCCATCGCCTACAAAATACAAGGACGGAAGGCGAACCAAAGGTTGACAACATTTTCAAAATCTCATAAGATCAGAGATAAGATAAGAGCAGTTTATTATAATCGGCTATTTTCAAAAATTAATTACTGATATTACATTTCTACATTGGGTAGTTTGACATTGGGTAGTAACATGTACATTTTGTTTTTCATGTCGATTTAAACTATCCAAAAAGAGCACTTGAATGTTTGACAAATTATCCATAATTGTGCAATTATTACTATAATTGTAGATATTAATAGCTGGTATTATCTTCAAATAATCATAATCATATTTCACCAAAAATTATTTTAACAAATTGTGTCACATACTGCATTGTTTTACGTAAATCATCCATACTAAACTGACGTTTACAAATCGGGGTTATAGATCTAGAACTTAACCCCATTTATTTATGCTACGGATAAGATTATTTTGATATACCATTATATTGAAAAATGTATTATTTTGTTGTTTGTCATAAATCTAGTAACAATCAATACTGCAATGCACCTCGTCCTTCTTGTGAAACGGTTTCAATTTATGACTCTGTCAATAACATCTTGCGCTTCGACTAGGCACGACAGAGGCCTGGAATGCCATCGCGTGTATATCTGTATTTTAATAACTACTTATAACCCGATACGTACTTCATTATTTTCTGCTAAAGTTGAATAAGGAATATAGAATCCATGACAGGGTAAAATGATCCATCATTTACTCATTTTAGTCTCAAATGACCATCTTTAATACCTCGTGTCCCAATACCCTTTTATGAATATACAATCTAACGTTATCCATTATAGCTACTTCCAAAAATTGTAAATTGTTAAGATACTAAAAATCTGATGTATCTAATTTGTAATTTCAAGAAGAAAAATAAAGGTTGTCCGACCTTAATTAGCTTAAATGATTTTTGTGAGCGAGAAATACATGATTCTAGTTCATAAGTCTGATTTATCATACAGTTTAGATTTTACTATAATATGTAGGTCTCTCCAGAATTAGTTAATTACACGTCGTTGGTTTTATGCCGTGTTTTATCTTGAATGTGTTCCAAAACACCATCTTATTGGCTATATTACATTTTCATGTACTTTTAAGATATAAGATGATCCAAGCATGTATATTATTATGATAAACACAAACCTCATGAAACATCCAATTTAGCACAAAACGTAATACGCCTGATCAAACCACAGTTTAGAAAACACGCGTTAAAGTAATCTACGAGACACGTGAGGTTTCATTTTTTCTTCTTTTTGATAAAATAAAACAATGGACAAAAAGATAGCTGCATTTTCGGAAGATCTAGGTTTCTACTAGGGATGTAATAGTCAAGCTTACCTATGATAAGATGCAGCGCAGAGGAATTCCTGATATCTTCAGCTGGAACATCAAAGGCGTTCACGTAGACGCTCATCGGAACGGGGAGTCCAGAATCTCCGCCATGTTTCTCCCGAACCAGTTCACCTAGAAAAGCACCGTGCTATAATTGATAATAGTTAAAACAAAAGAAGTGTCGAAGGTAGGGTAATAGTATATGGTTGGGAGTAAATTGGTTCTAATTACTACAACTTGAGAAAAATATACTGATTTATCATTGGAAAGCTGCAATCATTTCTTTGCCTTGCATTAATTTAGTTGTCATTGTTCTCAGATGTTGTTTCACCAAGAGCTATTCTAGAGCGGTTGTTTTACCATCAGGTGGCCTCAGATATGACCACCAATGATATTCCTTCCTAAGGACTTCAGCAACATCCGGATGACTACATATTCGGTGAAACAGATCAGTCGTGCCAGATTTTACAACACCAACAATGTAAAAGTACGGAAGACATCGTAGCCGAAATCGAACACCATCATCATGCGATTCCTGCCAGTAACGCATAACGATATCATTCTCTCTACCACGGCTCCAGACATATTCTGGGGGATGGCTTGATAATCGGCTAATCCAGCAAGGTGATCTATAGTCCGACAAAAATGGAATAGGACTCTGGAAAGCAATGGATTAAAAGCTGAAGAGAATTGCAAAATATATTTGGTCTGTATTCTGGTGAAATTTGGCGTAGTGCAGTAGCTATAGAGTTTGCAACCTAAAATGGTTGAAAGTCGACGCATAATTATTATCAAAGTGAAAATTGTTGACAGAAGGTACTAGAGACAACACATTAATCATATTTTGCTAGGTTTCTCAGAAATCTCAAGTTTAAGATACTAACACTCATACCAGGTCCAATATGCTTATATTTGTTTCCAAAATAGCTTCTTCCCACTCAGCCCATTTCTCCAAATACGCAGGTAATAATTCTATATCAGTTGGATCTTTTAGTTTAAAACGTTTAACAATTGCTTCCATTTGTATTCGAGTAAAATCTGTAAGCTTGCGATCTGAGTCAGGCTCGCTGCAAGTTTGAAAAGGAGTTTCGCGTGCGTCTGTTTCTTCACCTGTACTTTTGGCCACCATTGCTATCCAACTGCACACTATCGAGCACAATCCAAATGCTAGAATTCTAAACTTCCAGCCACTGTAACACTGTCTGTCCTCTGAGATGGTATCCATTGAGTTCTCTAGTGCATTATACATGTTTATTTGTTCAATCAGAAATCCTTTAAGATCCTTAACAGATCTTTTCCGTGAAAGAAGGTGTCCGCATATTTTTCATATTTCCTATGAGCAGAAATCAGGGGAGTAAGAAGGTTACGTTTAAAACGTGTGTCCTGATAATGTCAATATGGAGGCTAGCTTTACAAACCATTGTGACCTTTTCAAGAATATCAATACTTGTAAACATGAAAATCTAAAACCTGTTGTATTAATTAATTTCCAAATGTCAATTTCGGAGTTTTGGTTATGCCGGCTATCAATAACGTATCCAGAAACATATCATTACGTATTTATGAACAGTTGGTAGTTGTTAGGGTTCAGATTCGGGAATATGGATCCATTGTCAGATTGATTCAGTATAATCGACTACAAAAGTTTGTTAAACAGTAGCTTTGGCATTAAGGATATAGAATATGAGAGTGAACGATAACCGGCTGTTGATATACGTGACCGTACCCTTGTGCGTCTTCATCTTGATCTTTATCCATGACGTCATCATCACGCGGGAGGAGGCTGCTCGTTTAGCGGAAATGGTAAATGGACGCTACGCTGTAATCATCAACACGGAGGTCTTCATGAATCAACCCGCTGAATTTAACGGTGGTAATATACAGCATGGTTTCATAAAATCAAAAGTGGAGATCGACAAACCTAAAGAACCAAGAGTGGGAATCGATTCCAGGGAAACGCCAGATTTTAACGTAGCTTTACGAAATTCGAGTAACTGCAACTCTAGCCTGTTTTTGTCCCTCGGAAATCTCGCGAGAACTCGACTATATTGGCAAATGAAGCTTTATATCACAAGTAACGGCTACAAGAAAGTTAACGTTATAATGTTGACAGAGGAGTACTTAGAAGCCGCTCTTAATTGGATGGTGACATTCCAGCTATTCCAGAATAAACGATTTCAACAGATCCTATTCATCACCCCAGATCTCTCGATTCTAAACTATCTCACCGAGCGTAATTTAGATTGCATCTATGCCGATGTCCATGATATCATGTACCCTGGATACAGGATTGACATCAAATCAATCTGGTTCCTGAGACTAGCAGTCTGGAGATTGATCAATCACTTTGGCTGTGATGCGTATAACTATGACGCAGATGCTCTACCGCTAAAGGACCCAAATACAGTGTATGATAATTATCTGAATGAGACCATAGTCGGTACAATGTCTGGGTATACACCACTTGAACTACAGCGACTTTGGGGATTCACGCTGAACATGGGTACCATCATTTTCAGGAAGACAGCTGTTAAAAGTATGTAGAACATCTGTGTATGAGAAGTAATGTTTGATATTAAGATTTAACCTTTTACATAAAAGCTATTCAAATCTGTGTGCGTGCTAAATGATAGATATATCAATTAATCTAAACTGACACTTCCCCATCGTACCATAAATTAATTGCACAGACCATGTCCAATATCTATATTTCTATAAATGAAGGTCATCTAAGATTCATTCTGCGATATTATTCTGCAATAATGCTTTGGTTTCAAGGGCTTAGTTATAATTTTTGAAAATGTGGACAACATTATTTTTTTGTTTTTCCAATTTAGGTCATTTCTGCATCGTATCCCAAAAAACGTCTTCATTGGATTTATTATTTGTAGACCTGTTTTGACGTGCGCAAACCATGTGTTAATACGAACGTATATCTATAAATGCTCAAGAATGTCTCAAAAAGATGTTTAATGTCACTTACATATTACCTATAATTCGGGAGAAAAACATCATGATCTCCTTTTTCATTGTTTTTTGAGCTGGGCAAACGTACCATTGCATTGTCCGTTTTACCATAGAAACTAATGATATACAGGGTGTCCAATAAATAAGGTGAAAGATTGTAACTTTCTTAATATTGCACCAATCTTGATGAAATTTTCAGAGTTTATAGCCCAAACCTTTTTACCTTTATTCTATGAATTTAAAGCGTCTTCTATTTGATTGGCCAGAGTTGTGGTTGCTATAGCAACCGAAACAACAAAAAGGCGGGGCAAGTTTGTTTACGTCACATCTTTCCAAAACATATTTATTCTTCCTGATAGCTTTATTCATACTCCCAGGTCTATTACTACCACAAATACAATATTAAAACAGTTCCTAAAGTCCCATTGTTATGAAAATAAGCTATTCAACATAATGTCCATCTCTAGCTATACACTTCTTATGCTTGTTCACCCACTCTCAAAACACACATTCAAACCCGTTCTTGCCCATTTCCTGAAGTCTTGCTAAGACATGTGATCTGAGTTCACACACAGCTATGCTCACTATTGAAACTAATTATTTAGACTTAGTAATTGGTATGCATATGGTCTACGCCGTGCTACGAATTTTAAATTTTATTTTTTAAACATGGGCCGCCGTGAGAAATATGTGAGTTTATCAATAAAGGTCATCTGCATATCCGCTTCATTAATCTTCGTCTGCGCTCACCTGGGAAGTTTAGTACCTTTCATCGAAGTTCGATTAATCTTCATGAATGTAACAAATTCGCAATCCTTCATTGCTCGCATGGTGGGCTATTGTAATCACCAACTTCTCCGCCGTTTGTCTGTATGTCCGTCTGTTTGTCAACACATCTGTAGCCAATCCGTAGTCTCCCATGACAATTCAAATGTTTCTTTATATAAAGCATTCATTTATTTCACGAGTGGAGCCTCAAACCCTCGTCTCGTTTTAAAATGGCGGCCATTTTGATTGCTTAAAAATCATGCTATTGGTACTTTGCACTTTCATCATGTGAGCCAAGTAGCAATACTTTAACATTCAAATGTAAAAATTAGACATATGTAATAAATAAGACATTTCTTTGAGGCACAGAGTGTAATAATCAGGAAGAAAATACCCCAGAATTCATAGTTGAAATTATAGCACTATGTATACATATGTAAAGCTGAACCTATAGAGCTTCATTTTATGTGGAGATAGATTCATCTATGAATCTGAGGAATTACCCTCATGAAACTACATTATTGTAAAAGGGTATAACCACAGAACTAATGACTTCATTACTGTTATATATTTCATAGGTCCATTTTGGGATTTCGCGCATACACTGATGGCTGAAGCGACTGGGCGTGGTCCACAAAGTGATCAGTATGTCGTCAACATGGTTCTCGCTAAGATGAACATAAAATGGTCGAGACATATTCCACCTGATTGTGAACCTGATGAATGTAAAAATACACCTGTGTATGGGCGTACAGATTACGACCTTAGAGTTGCTACCATACCCGTACAATTCTTTTGTAGACGGGCCTGTCGAACCAGAGACATACATAACTACACAATATGGCACCCACCAGCCAGACTAACAAAAAAAAGATTGTGGTTTTTAAAGAATAATTGGAAATCAGTCGATAACCAATACCATTTTCTTTCGACGTCTGAATGGCTTAAGCGACTAGCTAATCATACGGCCTTCAATAATTTTAATAGATATGGTCTACAGAGTATACTGTAGATACCTTTAGTTCTGAGAGCCATGAATATAATATACTAGTAAAATGTTTAAAATGTCGTACAGTGTACTTAGCTGTTTATATGTATTGTATTGTATCTCTAGAAATGATTTAACTACCTACATTTGTAGCTAGAGTAGTCCCGATTTCAAAATCTCGATTGCATGCACATAACTGAACTAATATAAGTACTCCTAAATTGTACCTGTATCCGTGGCTTACCAGAAATCTCAAATATCTCTTGTTTCAACAGTTCATTGAGAATCGTTACGAAGTAGAAATTGTTTTTATATCATTATCATCATATAAAAACGGGTCGTTCAAAAAGTTCTACACGAATAGCTTCTCAAGATTAGATTATATACATGAAACCTTTACAAGGTAAGTAAATAACGTGGGGATACAAACTTACCAACTAGCTATTGACCAGATTGGTTCATCATTATCATAGTTCGACACATTTATGCAAAACCTTTTGACTTCTAATTAATTTTTAATTGACTTTTCGGAGATTCCAAATTGATATCATTACAATTAACCGATTCAAATGACGGAAGGCGATTTGCCTCATTATATTCAATGTTCAATTGTTTTAAACCTATTGATTAAAAACTACATTATAGTTTGCACATATTAGATAGACATGACTCCAGTTGAAAAATATAAATGAAAGATGGACATAGCACAGGAAATTAGATTTTCAAACATTTAACTTTTTGTACTGCTGTCCCAGGCCTCAGCTTGACTCGAATGTTATATCGAGATTCTCGACTCCACACATTTCAAATTAAAATAGTATTTAATAGTTGGCGTTTATGATTCTCGGAATAATCACATAAATCTGTAAGACTATAAAAAGTATTTTATTGTTTTATATAATATTTTGAAAAACAGTATTCCTTTACTTTTATTATGTGTGAAACATGTGGAAAAATATCTGTACAATGTTAGTACACAGAAGTGGATTTGTGTTTTGGTGTGCCCCTATGGTTGGCATTTAAACTCATTCTGTCTCATTCAGAATGAATTATACCTGAATAAATAGCAATTCTGAATCAATAAGAATCGCAATGTCAAGTTAACACGATGGGGTATATTTTGTCAGTATTAACGATTCGGTGTGGGTTTTTTATACAATTTACTTCCTTGTTAAACAATTTGGGATTCTTACGTATATTTTATAACATTGTTGGTGATGTTTATGTAATCCAAGCTCATAATGCGCTCAAAGTTCAATATCAGTTGATTTATTAATTGATTCTGAGTAAAGTTGGGATGTAATATCACGCATTAAAGAGGAAATCAAACAGTTTTTGACAAACGGAGCACAAAAAGTGTTATGTAACAATGGTTGCAGTTATGACTATTTGGATATTCCACATATTGGTTATCGGTTTATGTGTAACCAACGCAACATGTAAGTGGATGAGAATTGACTTGTTTATTTTCGTTTCGGTTGGACAATCATTTAGGATTCGAAGGGTTTCTAAATTCTTTACAATATTATGTCACCACCAAAAAGTAGTGACAGTGATGGTCTCTGTTTTTTGTGATGGCGATCGGCGAATGGCGAATGGCGGTCGGCGGTTGGTGGTTGACGGTTGGCGATCGGCGTCTTTAACAATTTATTACAACATCCAATAACTTGACAAATACTGTTTAGACTGACTTCAATTTTTTTCAAAATCATCTACAGGTTTTCAGAAGTTCAAATCTGACTATAGAATTAAGATTTGACCTTCGATGACCTTTCAAGGTCAAAAAATGTTAAAAGAGGTCTTTTTCAACTTGCTTCAAATTGACTATTTTTCAAAATCATCTACAAGTTCTTAAAAGCTCAAATCTGAATATAGGTTTGACCGTCAATGACATTATTTTCAGGGTCAAAAAAGATTTGACCTTTAATGACCTTCTCAAGGTCAAAAATGTCTTTTTTCAACTTGCTTCAAATTGACCAATTTTTTACAAATCATCTACAAGTTCAAATCTGACTCTAGAATTAGGATTTGACCTTCGATGAAGGTTAAAAAGGTATTTTTCAACTTGCTTCAAATTGGCCAATTATTTTTCAAAATCATCTGCAAGTTCCTAAAAGCTCAAATCTGAATATAGGTTTGACCTACAATGACATTTTCAAGGTCAAAAAGGATTTGACCTTCAATCAGCTTCTCAAGGTCAAAAGGTCTTTTTTCAATTTGCTTCAAATTGACCAATCTTATTTTTCAAAATCATTTTCAAGTACTCAGAAGTTCAAATCTGATTTGAGATTTGAGATTTCACCTTCAATGACCTTCTCAGGGTAAAAAAACATTTTAACTAATTAGATTCAGTTTGCAATTTGAAAAATAAAACATCCGTACAATTATTGATTGGGAGTTACAATTTCACATTAACATACATTCAGTTATCAATTCGAAAAAGAAAACATTCATACAATCATAATGTTATTATTCCTTACAGCACCAGATGTACCAAATTCAGTCAACATCAAAGGAGTCACATCTAACTCTATAACAATTGAGATTATAACAATTGGCACTGGTACACACTATACTGCCGTATATCAACAGGAATCCACCACGAAATCTGTAACATTTCAAAGTACTGGAACTTCTACAACGCATATCATCGATGGCCTCATACCCTTTACAAACTATACATTCTGTGTGTTCACCATTGTAAAGGAAAGTGGCAAAGATGACCAAAACAGTACAACTTGTGAAAGAAGCGATCCTGAACATGTAGCTACAAGTCAGAGTCTTTACTATCAATCCAGTGATTGTAGATACGTGGCTTTGGAATCTAGATCATTTTACCCTTAATGTTTTTATTTCATTTTGGACATGTACACATTTTGGTTTTTAATAGAGGATTGCAAGCAAAATAGATAAGGAATTATGGATGTTCTTACGTTTGTTAAATAATAGGGATTTTAAGCTCGCTTATAAAATCGAAACGCCAACCTATACGTATGACCAATCGCCCATACTAATGCATCGCTTAAATACTTTCCGTTCCTTATTACCATGACTTACAGCGTATAATATTCTTTGTTCTTCATAATACAAGTCATGTGACCAATGTGTGAATTTTTCATTGTTTGTAGCTTTTTACAAAATCATTCCATTTTAGAGCGTGGTCCAGTGGAGGACATCGAAATAAAAGACATCACAGAAACAAGTTTTCAAGTAATGTGGAAGCGTCCAATAGGTACATACATACGACTATGGATTCACCACCGACAACGTGGTTCCGCCATATCTCAATCAATATCTGTACCGGTGAATGGTGTTACAGTTTGGACAGTGACTGGATTCGAACCAGGGAGGTCATACACTGTCTGGATGGAGATAAAATACACTATATCTGAAGGTGTAGAAGTATCAACTAATACTAGTGTTTTAACAAGTAAGATATATGACATGCTAAGGAGGTGAAAGTACACATTATAATTTGACAAGTTTCAACCTTCGCTTACCCGTACCATATAAATTGTGCAATTGCCCTTTCGTGTCCTTAATGGCTGACAAGTGTTGCAGCTGAGCTTTACAGTAATGATTGACCTAAACCTGACCTTGAAGTGTTATCCATTTGAGGATGTTTTATGCTCTATTGTTACGCTGGGGATATTTAACTTTCTTTTTAAGTTTCAAAGTTAAATTTTAAAAGTTGATCCTTGAATTAAATTGTTAAGTGTCTAAATCAACCCTTGAATCAATATGTTTACAGATACATGTACGTTTCATAATAGTTACCCCTTGAAATTGAAATACTGACCATGTCAAAGTTAACACTTGGAATGAAAATACTATGTGTCAAAGTGAACCCTTGAATTGAACTTTACAGAGCCATGGACTTCAACAATTCTGCAGTAACACGATTGACCCTTATATCGATTAGAATCCTTGAAAAAACCTTGCCCTCTTGCAATGTTTGCAGTGACAAAGATTGATATTATTTTAAGTTGATAGAGCTTCACTCTCAAAAAGTGACCCAAGTGACAAAGTTAAACCTTAGATGAATATGTTTTTAGAGCCTCGTCCTCCAAGATCTATCAACAGTGAGCCAGTTGACGAGTATACAATTTTCGTCCGTTGGGAGCAACCTATCGAAGGCGGATATAGTACATATGAAATATACAACAACCCCCCATACAGAATAATTGAGGAAAATGTTACATCGATATCTCTGAGCTCATATTATAACCCGGGGACTAATATTACTGTACGTATTCGGACAGTGGTAGCTGACAACGGAATTACCCAATACAGCAGCGCCATCTATCTCTGGCAAGAAACAAGTAAGAGACCTATTGATATTTGTAGTTATGATTTATCACACTAATAAAAGATTAATTAATGCCACATTTTGTATTTGATGTTAATCAAACGTGTAGCTCACATAAAACAACTCACATAACTTTGAATATTTGATGACCTTGAAGTAGTCTATATAGAACTTGACAAATAGTCTAATATTTATTCTTTCAAGAACGATGTCGACATATTGTTAAAGCCTTTCGCATTTGTTATACATTTGATAAAAAAAATTAGTCAGCAGTATTTGTATAATTGTTCCTTAGGGCCAATGCCACCGATACAGGGCAGCGTAAGGGCAAGCGCCACTGACCATGACTCGATAGCACTGTCATGGGACACTCAACAAGCTTTTATGGAATTTGGAATTTCCATATATCCACCTGATGAGAGAAACAACTCTAATTTCACAGTACCTGGGACTATAAAACAACTTACGATACATAATTTATACCCAGGAAGAATGTACAATTTAAGCGTAAAGTCGGTGCTGAGTACGGCTGACAGCAGAGATGTGTTTGCTAACGGTGGGGAAGGCCAAATGACGGGTAGGTGTTTAAATGTTTGCGCTTGATGCCATTGAAATTCTCTTCTTTATTTATTTTTTGTTACTTATCATTTCCTTATTTCTTTACTTTTCGACACTGCGTTTATCAATAACTACACAAAAAGTTCGATTTCAAATTTCAGATTTATAATACACCATTACAAACATCTCAACGAGCCCTAAATACTACAGGAGTGGTTTTACTGTTACTTTAAAATCATACAACGATGAAATAAATGCTTTGTGAACGAGATATTTAAAACCTTAAAAAGACATTTCGGTCCACTTTGTCATGGCACTATGCATGTAATACAGGTACATTATACATGATACATGTATTTTACAGCACCAGGTCCGCCCGGGACTATTTATCAAACAAGAAAACACACCCATTACATTTACCTGGTATGGGGAAGATCTATCAGTGAAAGTGGGGTCGATACATATGAGGTCACCATTGATAAACCTGGAACTATTGGAGACATAGTTAACCAAGGACTTCAATTTGGCGTTAATATAACTGATCTTAAGCCTGGAATCAGAATATGTGCGACTGTAATAGCCAAAGTTAAGGATCTAAAAAGTAATCCTTCCACAAGATGTTTTGTTACTGAAGAGATACGTAAGTGCGAATTACGAGTATGAGTCAAATTCCATGGCTGCAGGATCGTGTGAAAATACATTTCCGCTTTAGTGAAATGAAGCCCGCAACTCAAAATATTTTATTTACATCCTATCATCATGGACAAAACGCCCAGATGTCTCCAGTGTTCAATCAGTGTAGCTCACCGTCTACTTACAATTACGTCTGATTTAGATCATTTGGTTGCGTTATTATTTTTTATCGTTATACATTTTACAATTCTTTTTAGCCCCTGAAACACCAATGGATTTTAAAGTAGATGATACCTCTGCTACAACTGTAACACTATCATGGGCAGCACCATCGATCACAAATGGTGTCATTCTCTCGTACACGGTGTCATATAAAATTTGTTCGCAATCAGTGGGATGGGCATACCAAAATGTTGGGCTTACAACTGAACGTCGAATAACACGACTTAAATCAGGTAACACGTATTAAAAGAAAGACGAATAATTTATAGGTGAATAGATACCAGGTTTATTGACAAACACCCTCTTTCTGCAGAGGGTAATCATAGTATTAAAAACTCATAGTCAAATATCTAATAATTATATGATTTTAACAAACTTGACATTACCACATATTCATTTATTCCATCTTCGTTCATTCAGCTCGTCCCATCGATCGAATGAACAAGGACGTAGCGTGCAAAGATGTACCCATACGCAAATATATGATTTTGATCCAAATATACACATCAACCCCCTTCTCATGGGGTGTATATTTGCAGGAATACCATATGAGTTCAGAGTTGTTGCCGCTAATAGTAAAGGACAGGGTGAAATGACGTCGCCCCTGGTACAACCAACTGATGAAGACTGTAAGGAAAAATCGTCTATTCTATTTCTAGCATGAATTATCATCTTCATGAATTATGATCTTTATTTGTACATAACCGTTATTCATAGATAACTTGTTGCCGTATGTATGCGTCAAAACACGGACCACTATATCAATGAAACTTTTCAAAGATCAGAAAAATGAAAAGTCGTTATTACTATAGTATATATGAAGTTGTTTTATTCATTTTCAATTTACCCAGTTTCAGGAAGGGTTTCTGATTTGAAAAGCACTGACGTGATGGCAAGAAATGCGTCATTTAGTTGGACGCTGCCAGTGGAGAGCAATGGAATTATCACACATTATTTGACGCGGATTGACCGAGGACAGAGTTGTTTCAGAGGAATAATATTTCACGTGACTTACACTATACCTGATGACACCCGTTGTTGGGTAATGTCGTTTAATGAATCATCATAAAATTAGCTTCGTAACACTTTGGTTAAAGTGCTTAAAATTCAAATATGAGTTTTTAATCAAACGCCTTTTTTAAAAAGTCCATTAAAAGGCCTCAATATTTTGGTAAATGTTTTATATTCTTTTCAAGAAAGAATGCTAGCTTAATTGTGATTATCATTTTCATTTTAGAACGACAGTAGATACTCTGACTTAGATTCGGAAAAACAACTGGATGTTGGCAGGGACCTGGTGGAAGATTGTGAAAAACTAATTACTGGGCCAACGGTAGATTCAACAAATATAGTCAACTACACCATTGAAGAACTTACCCCGTTTACAAAATACAATATTTCTGTGTTCCCCATTAATGCAAAAGGAACTGGTGAAAGAATGTCACTTGAAATCGAATCAAAACAAGATGGTATGTATGATATATATATATGTGGTTTGTGTTATCATCTTTTTTAAAATAAATACATGTACTGGCCACTGAGAAAACAAAATATTATCTAGTAAAACACACATCGCAGATCACATCTTTCCATCTAAAGAATAACAATATAGAGATGAAATTTCAATCATACAGGTTTATTGTTAACATCACTAACATGATTGCATTTCTAAACTTTCAGCACCAGAAGGTTCACCACAGAGTGTGTATGGCTACAATATTTCATCGACTTCTCTTAAAATCGAATGGGGCGAAACTCTGAGCCCAAATGGCATTATAACGAACTATGCTGTTAAATACTGGGAAACATCGGGTGGTGTCTTGAACAGCGTTGAAATACTGACAAACAGTACAATGAAGACATGGACTATTTCTAGATTAAAGATTTTTACCAAGTACACATTTGTCGTCCGATCGTTTAATATTTTTGGAGTAGGCCCATGGAGTGCTGAATACACTGGATCAACAGGGGAAGGCGGTTAGTATGATTAACATCATATAACAGGGTAGTACCGGGTGCTATTCCTTTGTGCGTTGCATCATTTTTGGGATGTTGATAATGGCTTCGCTGATTGTGATCTTAAATGTTCCTTACCCATGGTGTTATTAAAAACTTGGTCTTTATCCATCTTCATCACTTAGTTGCACATTTGTACTATTTCTCTAAAAGCAAAATAATCCCGATCAACTTTATTTTCAGCTCCTGGTCGGATTGCAACGATATCTTCATATCCAGTCTCTTCATTTTCTATCAATTTGAGATGGGGGCCACCTGACACTACAAACGGAATCATACGTAGTTACAACATTTACTTTAACAATGGAACCAAAATTGGTAGTTCATCTTTGTTGGCATTTACGGTAACAGATCTAACGCCCTGGACTGAATACTGCATTGACGTTTCTGCTGTAACAATTATTGAAGGACCAAGTATTGAAGTTTGTACAACAACCAAAGAAGATTGTAAGTACTACATTAAGAAATAAAAGGCATGAAAAATATATTAAAAACGATTATAAATTGATTAGGCTAGCCTATATATTCAGACATATGGGAACTGTGAAATCAAATGCATTTTTAACGGGAAAGATAACACACATAAATTTCATAATTCATTTAAAGTGTTTAATTCCACAATATATTTTTAGATTCGGGACGTGTTACAAATTTGAATTCTATTGCGAAGACATCTTTGAGTATAACGGCGTTCTGGCAGTATCCAAACCAACCAAATGGCTTACTTACTCATTATATTTTAAGAGTAGAAACTGAAATTGGCAACTGTGTTGAAGGAGTGGTATACACCATTATAAGGAATCCACAAACAGAGGTAATATGGTTTTAGAGCAAGTAAAACAATCAAATGCTCAATCTAAGTCATGAATAAACACAAGGAGCACACGCGTCTCGAACTCGCAACCTTGTGGTTACGGCGCCAAATCGTTTAGCAATCAATCTAATTCAGCAATTCTAGAATGTGAATCATATTGTTGAACATTGTGTTAAAGGTTTTAACGAAACTAAATCCAATGGATGAGATTAATGACTGCTTCAAAAACGGAACAGCAGCAACCAAGGAAATTGGCAAAGTTGAGAGAGATATTACTGGCCTCAATCCATACACGAATTACACTATAAAAGTACACGGATGGAGTGGTCCAGGACTTGGACAAGAGTCCAATATAACAAAGAGAACACTTGAAGATGGTATGATAACTTCATTATTTGCATATTATGATTACAGTATATATTCTTTCAAGCAATTTGATGGAGCTTGACATTCATTCACCTGAATTCTGTTTTAGTCGCTTGTTGAAACAAATCTTACCCTGCGTGCAGAGTCTAGTTAAACTACAGAAGACGAAGCTCTCTTTTAAGAAGTGAAGTCAAACGAATGCAAAGGGTAAACAAATCATATGATGAAGTTACTATATACATATATACAGTCATGTATCATTTTTATTTTCCAGTACCTGAAGATGTACCACTTAGTATCAAAGCATTCCCTGACAAATATTCTGTGAAAATGTCGTTCACATTTCCTGCTATTTCGAATGGTGTTATAACAATGGCTGAGAGCCATATTACAAGAAACAATGAAGAAGTTGTTTTTCAAAATCACACTATCGGATTTGCTCAAACGTTTACAAACCAAAACGGGCAAGCCTCAGTTGTAAATCTTCAGCCATTTACGAATTATAGCATTAAACTGAGGATCTGTACTAGTGTTGGAAGTGGACCTTGGGGTGATACACTCCACACCGCTACCCTAGAAGCAGGTAAATGTAACTAAATATGTACTAAGTTCCAGCTTTCCACCAGAAATGCGTTTGATAGCTATGCACAATATTCCTCACACATGTCGGATGCTTGTCTTGCCATTAGCCCACTTTCTCATCTACTGATCAAGATTCTATTTTCATGTTTTATCCCAGCGTTAGTTTGATAATATAAATGCATTTTAGTTTTCAATTGTGGTATCATGATCTATTCGTGTCCCTATCAGTTTATGAATATTTTCTGAAGTACATTTCATGCACATGGTAACCTTGAATCCTTTATATGGTATTTTACCATTTATAATATCAGCTCAATTTCAATTACAGCTCCAGCTAAAGTGAGGAATCTGACAGCTACAATACTCAATGAAGGTGCAATTTCTATAAATTGGATCCCACCCAATGTCATGAACGGCCATCTGAGGCATTATACCATAAGATGTTTCCAACAATCAACAGGGCATTTACAGTATCAAAGAAATCAAACGGGGAATTCTTATGATGTGCAGGATTTACCAGTGGGCAACTACACCATAAGTGTCGCTGCTGTGACTGTAGAAGAAGGCGACTCAGAAGAAGTTAAAGGCATATATATTCAAGAAAGATGTAGGTCAGAGTACTGCATTGTGATAGGTTTTCTGTTATAATATTTTTAGTGTATTTATTGTCGATTTTCCCTACACATATACACACATTGTTTTTATTGATACTGCTTATAACTTTGATTTACTTTTTATTAATTACTGCAGCTAATGTTGGTGCCATTATCGGGGGTGTAATTGGTGGCGTCGTTTTGCTGATTATTATATGCATTGTCATAGTGATAATACTGAGAAGGAAAAACAGGTAAGAATTGGTTGTTAAGTATGTTTCAAAAGACCACCTATTGTATGGAATATAATTTAAGACAGTCACAGTTTCGTCATAACTATATTCCAACCACAATATAAAACGTTATTACAATAATATGCTTTTCTTCGAAATAAAGTTATCAGAATGATAAAAATATCCATCCATTTGTCCATAAAACATTGCTTAGAACTCCATCTTGCCACATTAATGTCACCATCACAAATAGTGACATATGTGTTATGCCTCAAACCTTTTTGTGGACGGTGTTTGACGGTTGGTGTTCGGTGTCTGTAACAAATGTTGTGTGATGACATTTCGCACATAATTGTCTTGTTCAAAATGTCAGACTCTTTTTTTTAAAAGATTGTTTAAACACAGGTTAGGCACTCGTAAGCAGGCATTTGGTAAACATTCCTCTTCAGAGACTGCGGTCGGATCAGATGTAAGTAGCACGAATTAGAAGTACATGGACAGTTTTCGAGATGAAAAAATATATATTCTGGATGCCATAATGTTACTGAGTGGTCTAGTAGAGCTATTTATAATTTTTATACGACATATTGGCTTATTTACTCTTTGACATGTATATCATGTTCCCATATGTTAAATATCAACATTTATGCCTTCAGGAACATCTCAGAGCATCACAAAACAGAAAAGAGGGTAATCTGTACGTCAACCAATCATTTCTTAGATCTATAGGAAGACCAGTTCACCAAGACATTGAACTAGACACTGTCAGTTGTTCGAATCCATTGCAAGAACCGCAATATGATAATAGTAATGAAAACATCGAGCCTGTCGTATCAAGCAATATACCAACAGTGCATCAGCAGATTTATTCACAACAGGAACATCTCAGAGCATCACAAAACAGAAAAGAGGGTAATCTGTACGTCAACCAATCCTTTCTTAGATCTATAGGAAGACCAGTTCACCAAGACAATGAACTTGACAGCTGTTCGAATCCATTGGAAGAACCGCAATATGATAATAGTAATGAAAACATCGAGCCTGTCGTATCAAGCAATACACCAACAGTTCATCAGCAGATTCAGCAAGGACGAAATGAATATGAACCTGAGAATAATGCGCATGCTCAAGAAGATGTGTCTCCTAGTAATCAAGATAAGACCGATGCAAATATATATGCCAATGCTAACGTAATCAAAAACAATCATCAATTTAATAAGGAAGAAATCAAATTGTTCGATGATGGTAGACTTGGGAGTGGGAACTTTGGAGATGTCATAAAGGGAATGGTGATTGCAACTGGAGTCAATGTAGCAGTAAAGGTTTTAAAAGGTATATAAGTATCATTTGGGTTGCACATATACATGCAAGAATAAACAGTGGAATTATTTTGATCCTAAATTACATGATTACAAAAACTTATAATACTTCAGCTCAGCTGTGCATGCGTTGTTCACTGTGTCCTAGATAATGAATTTAATTTACTGCATGTATAATGTTTATGATATTTCTAGATACAGCAAGTGATAAGGCAAAATTGGATATTATGGAAGAGCTGGCGCTTATGAAGCTGTTTGATCATCCTAATGTTGTCAAGCTGCATGGGTGGTACAGATCTGATGGTAAATAAATTGAAATTGCAAGTAGTCCATTGTCGGCTTTATCACTAATAGCTTATAAGGTTAAGTGACGTACAGTCCATATGTTCGTCTGAAACAAATTTTAGCATGATTCAAAGGTCAAGTCCCAAAATAAGAAATTTTATAATTGTAACATTACAGGTACATGTGCAATCGTTCTGGAGTATTTATGCAATGGTAGTTTATTATCACAATTGAAAGGAAGAAGACATGATCTACATGTTAGAGATTTGGTAAAATTCGGCCTTGATACGTCATTGGGGATGGGATTCCTACATTCACAGAAGGTATTTTTGTAGCAACTTTATTCGCCCTACGATATACTTAATAAAAATCGCCATATCTGTATAGTATGTAATGTTCCGTTTGTATTGGTTCCTGGAAATATTCTGATCGAGTAATTCATTCTTCACTAGGTAGTCCACCGTGACCTGGCTGCAAGGAACATCTTGTTGGATGAAGATTTCACTTGCAAAGTGTCCGATTTTGGTCTTTCCAGAGATGTTTATGAACAGGGGGAATACGTCACTATAGGCGCTGTAAGTTTATACGCATTATTTTTGTGTAATATTGTAAAATACTGAGCGTCAGCTAGTAAGCCAGTATTAGTTGAATACATTTAAATACATAAATGTTTGCTTTTATTACAAATTTTTATGATTCGCTAGAATTCAGATATTGATTTGTCAGAAAACTGATGTGATCTATATTTATGATCAAAATATTGGCTGATAATAAGCCGATACCGGAAAAATTCTTCGATTTTTCTATATTTGTTATTTTCTTTTTTATATAGGGTGGGCCGTGGAAATGGTGGGCGCCTGAGGTTATAACAACCAATCGGTTTACGTTTGATAGCGATGTTTGGAGTTTTGGCGTCCTCCTTTGGGAAATATTTTCATTTGGTAATAAATAAATATATAATATGCCATTAAAAATATGTCCACGCATTTAGTAATATCATCATTTAATTCACACCCTGTGTTAGAGTATTCTTTGTGTTTGCAACGAGTTTATCAGAACGACCAATCTACGTATGCTAGGATTTAAAGCTGCTATTTTCTTGAATCTAGGGGATAAACCTTACCGAAAAATGAAGAATACAAACTTAGCTGAATATTTGAAGAATGGAAATAGATTAGAGAAGCCAGAGCAAAGTCCAGACAATGTGTAAGTGTAATTTTCTCCGATTTTTTCAATTACCAAGTGTATCAGGTCACAATTACAATCGTCTTGGAACAAATCGGTTATGTCTCGAGGCTTGTTTTTATTTGATTTAATTTTTCTCCACACAAGATAATAATACTGCACTGATTTTATTTAGAATTGAAACTACTGGTCGACCATCTCGAAAAATTAAAAAGTTAATGGGTCGTTACTACATGTAGTAATTTTGAAGTTTGTATGTACCACGTCGCTCTGCCCTCTGTACCATCCTTACATTTCGGATCACTAACCCATAGTACGTATAAACTGCGTGATAATATTTTGATTTTTCATATTTCAGGTATGATTTGATGAAGCGCTGTTGGAGTAAATATCCGAAGCAACGACCATCTTTTGATAACATAGCCCTTGTACTTAAAAGAATTCTTGAAGATCTCTAGAAATCTAGAAATCTTACCCAAATTAAATTATGACTATTCAAAAGAAGACATTCAAATCTATATTATGTAAAAAATCAAATTTGTCCGAAGCAGGGATAATGCTCATTTAGATTGATGGACTTCGTTCTCCAAACCGAGAATCGTCCATTGAAATAACATATGTTTTCCTCAGTAATAAGACTATCCCGTGTATTTTAAAAGCGTGTAAAAATTATAGAATTAAAGTTTTATAATGGAAATGGATCTTTTCGAGTACTAAATACTGTAGGACGTCTGCGCCCTTTTCAATAATTTCTTATTTGCTCCGGACTAGCTTCCAACAAAATTCCTGCAAAAGTATGATTGATTTATACATTGGCTGATCTATGTTGTCCGAGATAAAGCAGCTTTAAATACTGTAAATTCCGAAATAAGTGATATTTCTTATTAAAAATCATGCTTGGGGGTCACAAAATTAGACGATCCCACCACTTGTTAGCTCCCCATTGGACTGTGTGACTGTTAAAGTCTCCTTGTAATTGAACTTTTACTTATATAATTTGCAATGGAAATGCTTTTGATAGGGTTGGAGGCGTACCTTGACTTTATTCCCCATATCTGATTTTCCCTAAATTTCTGAATATTGATAACGGATGAATATATTGAAAATCGTCGTTCCCATGTAAACCAATGTAAAATACTTGGTTCGGAGCAAATCAGATTTCGGAATATCTATTCAGTGAAATATTCACAAAAAAATTAGGTATAGAATTATTAATTAACTTTGTTGAACGTAATAAAGAGAGATATCGATTTTTTAAAATAAAGTTCAAATTCAATATCCAAATTCAGTATTTTTTCGACAAAAAAATGGTACATACTGTAGATCTATTTTTACAGAATTTGCAAAGAACACATACATGTACTCCAATTGGGGAGTTGGGTTTGTAAAACGAGTGTAAATTGTATGTATAATACGTACAAAAATGCTTAGGTGAGAAACCCTAATGTTGGGTCAGGACGTGGGATTTGTGAATAACAGAAAAATAGAACCCCCAGTCACCAAATCCTGTCTACGCCATTGTTTTGCCTCATTATATATTTGATATCAGTATCAGTTTGTTGAGGTCATTAATAAAAATAAATATTTTCAGTATAGAATCTTATGTTTAGTTATAACAACTATTGAACGAAGGTATACAGAAATGGAAAACGAGAAATTAGGATGCATCTTGTTATTTGCATAGTGATTTGGGGTTGCGTGAAAAAATTTCTTTGTACCTATAAGGATGACACTTTTCGTGTGACCGAGTCCCTATCTAAGACTAATGGACTCGCCAAATGAGACGATTCTGAATAAGACTAATGGACTCGTCAAATGGGACGATTCCGAATATTGGAATCTTAGATCATTAAAAAGGTAAATGATTGATGACCTACGGACAGCTCATCCGCCTGGCTAGATATTTCAACCCCTATTCAACACCTACTCAACTCATCCTCTGGACCCCTTCTAGCCAACTCAACCCTGGAAAACTTGTCCTTTGGCATTTGCGCAGATTTTAATGTTATATCATCAATTCATATTTGATTTTAAAATGTGTTTTTTTTTGCTTTGAATATAATCATAGGTTTTAACTTTGTATAACTCTTAGCAGATATTACCTGAGCATTAGGCTTACATGGACTTTTTGGGGACACTATGTCTACAGGGTGTTCCAATATGAAAGAAGAATTTTTATATAGACTATTTGATAAATCAATACTAATAGTCCCCATCGAGAATTTTTTATAGTGACTATGTATTTGAAACGTCTCCACAGATTACATTGGCGTCGGAAAGGGGAGGGCGTTGGGGCCCAACCCCCCCCCCCCCCCTTTCCCAGATTTTTTTACATTTGAAACCGTGCGTAGATTTAAAAGCTCTAAAACTAATTAAAGTGAAAGTGTAATAATGACAGAAATGAAACTATGTCAGTATCTAGTCTACAGTACATCAAGCTAGAAGATCGCATTTCTCATATTATATTTAATTCTATACTATGTATAGTTTCTCAGGAACCCATACATTATGTAAATACTTTGAAGGATAAGTGCAAAATGTATATTTTAGTAAAAGTCAAACTTTTTTGTCAAAGTCGAGTTAACAACATTCTTTTCTTATTTTTATCATTGGGAATATGTTGTGCTGAGATATGTTCAAAATGCATCAGAGAGGGTCTAAATTTGACATTTTCTGGGGCATGCCCCACACCCCAAGATCCCCCTAGATTGCGCCGCAGGCTTCACGCACGACCCATCCATACCCAAAAGTCCCTTGGCAAATCCTTCTTCTTAAAAATGCATGGTGATCGGGGTTTATCCCGTTCCAGGACTATAGTCCTGTACGGAGCCCATACATTTGCCTGTACGATTACAACTTGGGAGAATTATCTACGCCCCTTCCACTTAAGAAACCTACCTCAATGCATTCTAGAACTCAAAATGTAACTTCTAATATATTGGAACCGCCGATTGTCTGGGTTAGTTGGCAGAACGAGGTCTTTTTGTTTCTTATGGCTCTTTTGGTCGAAGTTCGATTAAGATGGCGGTTATAACGGAATTTCCCGAACTCTTCCGTAATAGCACGAACTTGGTTTTTCGTTACTTCACTTCCATGTAAAATGGATTTGTTTCCGGTAAGAAACATTGTTTAACCATTCGGTATACAGTTAAGAGCATAGGATGTCGACATGGCAGTAAATATTGAAAATATTGTCCGAAATTTTCGAAATTCCCTCTTACCCGAAACAAATCCATTTTACGCGGAAGTGACGTAACGAAAAACCAAGTTCGTGCTATTACGGAAGAGTTCGGGAAATTCCGTTATAACCGCCATCTTAATCGAACTTCGACCAAAAGAGCCATAAGAAACAAAAAGACCTCGTTCTGCCAACTAACCCAGACAATCGGCGGTTCCAATATATTAGAAGTTACATTTTGAGTTCTAGAATGCATTGAGGTAGGTTTCTTAAGTGGAAGGGGCGTAGATAATTCTCCCAAGTTGTAATCGTACAGGCAAATGTATTGGCTCCGTACAGGACTATAGTCCTGGAACGGGATAAATCGGGGTAATTTTAAATCAAGTTGACCAATAAATTACGTGAATTTTTACGTGATTTTGAAGTTCACCCCTTTTCCCAGGATTGTTTTTAGGGATTATCATGTGGTAAAAGATGATTTGTCCAGGGGATGAGTCGTCTAGTATAGGAGTTGTCTATGAATTAAGTTGTCCGATTTTACCTGTAAACTACTGAACCGCTAGCCTATGTCTTAACCCATTTAATTACAGATTGGGGACATTTTTAGAAAAAATATTGAAAAAAATTCTGTATGAAGGGAAATATGTAAAACTATTCAAACATCAAGAAATATTTTGATTTGCTATGCTTTTGGAAATGGAAAGTGGAAATAAGGACGCAAAGTTCAAAAACAAATCATCGCAACTACGACTTTGAAATAGCCGCCATAAAATCCATCCAATCAACGCTCATGTAACGATAACCTTTGGTAAAACTATTGACCAATGAAATGAGAGCTTATAAAGATTTTTGGCATGTAATTGAAAATCTGAATATTTGTAAATTATCTCACAGAGAGCTTGAATAACATTGTAAATACCAGGATTCAAAAGGAACATATCAAATAGAAGATACAAATGTGTATGACTATTAAATTGAAAGACATTACAGGGAAAACGTTGAGCAAATAAGGTAAATATACATCATATTTGCACAGTTGTACATTTTTTTCAAAGTCTTTGACTACAGTCGGTTTCATGGTAAAAATAGCAAGAACTTAACTTCGACATATAAGTGTTACCTGGTGAATGGGACCCTCACGTGCCTTCCCAATGGTAGTAAACGAACCCTAGTGTAACTACATCAGCTTATCTTTCCGTCCGATCAACAATAAGTACAGTTATACAAGAAATGTAAACGAAGTGAAAATATTCCCCAAAATTTTCCGAAAGGCATTCATTTCCGGAAGTTATGATACGTTATGGTGTCACTACGGTAAATTAATGAAAAAATCACAAAATTCAAGTTCTGGTGTGAGGTTCCATATCCATCCGCCAAAAGGTATGACTATATAGTCCATTTAAAAATGTGTGGTTTTGTTCTAAATAACGCCATAGTTGGCTTCTTGGGTACCTAGTATGCCACTATTTGGTATCAAAATAAAGAGGATGAGTTCTACTTTCATTTGAATTACGAAAATAGCGATGTAGGTCAAAATAGTTCCGGCGCGAGCATGTTTACTACGCGTATGCCCGTCATCTCAGAATTGAGGAAATGGTAGCAAACGCGAGTTACAATAAATGGACGCTGATATCTCAAAAAGTAACCTGACTCCCTATAATTTAATGTATATCAATCGAAGTCCTATATGAACAGGTACATTTTGGTATATAACACCATGGGGGGTAAGCGTTTTATAGCTGATCACGAACGCCATTTGTGCAAAGTATTGTTCTGAATTTTCGAATTTGGTGCTGGATTACGGTACTCACACCTCTGGGGTACATATCGCCATTTTGAATGAATTAGCCCATACAATGACTATATTTCTGCAATCCCCTATACATAACCTTCATCTTGACACTATATTAATGATGCCCCAGACAAGATAAGAAACTCAATCAAAATTTTCGCAGATGACACCAAACTCTATGGGGAATGTGTCAGTGCCGAACAGCGAGAGAGCCTTCACCAAGATATTGACACTCTAGTTAACTGGTCAAATGATTGGCAATTAAAGTTCAATCAAAAAAAAGTGTAAAGTTTTACACTAAGTTGGTAAAAACGTAAACCAACAATACAACCTAGATGGTACCATGATAGAGTCAGTGACAGAACAGAAAGACCTAGGATTCACCATAGACAAAGAACTAAAATTCAAACAACACATCAGTCAAACTGCAAAAAAAGCAAATAGTAAATTAGGAATTATCAAGAGAAGTTTTAGTCACACCAAGGAGATCATAGTGCCACTCTACAAATCTATGATTAGACCTATATTACACTATGGCAACATTATATGGCACCCAAGACTCTTAGAAGAGGAGTGAAAATAGAACAGATACAGAGAAGAGCTACCAAATAATACCAGATTTGAAGAGTAAGCCATATCAAACGAGGCTTAAAGAGCTAAAGCTCCATTCCCTCTACTACAGACGTAGACGAGGAGACAGGTTTATAAAATTATTAATGGAATTTACACTAAAGAGCATAGCTCATTTTTTACCAAGGCCACCACAACCACTAGAGGGCACTCCCTGAAAATGTACAAACACCACTGTAACACCACCCTTCGACAGGACACCTTTAGCAACTGAATTATAGAAGACTGGAACAGCCACTCAGAGAAGGTAGTGACCGCCCATAGTGTAGATCAGTTTAAAGGGAGACTAGACAAACTTTGGCTAAATTATCACTATGATATAGTTTAATATCTATTGCATACATTTAAATTAAGATCTGAGCAACTACAGGACTTTTCAAGACCAATCAGCTCAGAATTTGATGATAATGATGATGTGTCTCGTGGTGAAGAAAAGCTATCAAACATTGTCTAAAGAGCAGATTTATCTCCGTAATTCAACTTTTAGCATGGCGACCTTGACCTTGAAAAATATAGCCATTTTGGCGATAATAGGTGATTCAAAAGTAAAAATTATTGCCTTTTCGTAGTTTTACTTTGACCAAGCCTAGAAAAAAATTGAAGTGGTAAACCTACCCCCATTTTTTAACATTTTTGTTGTCTAGAAGTGTTCCAGATGATATCAAAGTTTAAGAAAATTTGTATATCTAGAAATATTTTCGAAATTAGTGCCATTATGGTTGGTTTGGGTGCTTTTTTGACCTCATTTTTAGCCCATTTCTATGGTTGCCATGGCAACTATTAGGCTTGGGTAACTATGTCAACTTGATTTTTCAAGGACATCTGCCTGATAGTAGTTGGGCCAAGTTTCATGGGAAACGGGCCTTATTTGATATGCTGGCAGTGAGGTTGATTGTGGCAAGTAGTAAAACGACAAAACAATGGTGGAGTCATACCCGATGCTTGGATGTTCACATTTCACGCATGTTCGGTAATATAACGTATCATAACTTACGGAGATGACATGCCTTTAGGAAATCTTTTTGGAATATTTTCACTTCGTTTACATTTCTTGTAAAACTGTACTTATTGTTGATCGGACGGAAAGATAAGCTGATGTAGTTACACTAGGGTTCGTTAGCTACCATTGGGAAGGCACGTGAGGGTCCCATTCATCAGGTAACACTTATATGTCGAAGTTAAGTTCTTGCTATTTTTACCATGAAACCGACTGTAGACTATGAATCAGTTCATATGGTTAAATTAACGAAAGAATGTGATGTAACCACGTGTCTACTTACCAACTTGTTCTATGTCATCCATCGGACTAGGTTACATTGTGGAACGCAGCCAAACAGAACACTGAAGGCAACAGGCCAGGTGTTAATGTATGCCCTGATACTTTACTGTTGCTATAAACTACCAGATAACCCCAGAGGAGAGTGAAAAACGAGAAAAAGTTGAAATAGAAAGAGCACAGGAAAAAGACTGCATACAAACCGGAAGAATCGAGGAACAGATACTTTCACAAGCGGTTTAAGTCCACGTCAAACTTAAGTCATTATAAGTCCCTTAAAGCCGCTGTCCAGAAGAAAACAAGAGCAGCCTACTGGACCTACATCGAGAATGTTATCTCTGAGCCATCACCTGAATCAACAACTCCAGGGGCTCGAATGACTAAACCTAAGAGGCTATTCTCGTACATCAAAAGTCTGAGGAAAACAGCTGACTCTGTGGCTCCTTTAAAAAAGGATGGCGTATTGACTTGCGATAACATCGGCAAGGACAATATACTCAATGAACAGTTTCAGTCTGTTTTCTCAAAGGACCCTAACACCCCCTTGCCAGACAAAGGACATAGCCCTCACCCAACCATGCCGGACATCAACATCACCCAAGAAGGAGTCCGGAAGATGCTTGAAGGCCTGAACCCCAACAAGGCTAGTGGCCCAGACTCAATACCATCTCGAGTCTTGAAGGAGCTGGCATCTGACATCGCCATGCCGCTCACACTAATCTTCCAGCAGTCACTAGATCAAGGCAAAATACCAGCTGACTGGAAGAAAGCCAAAATATGCCCCGTCTACAAGACCAGTGTCCCTTACCTGCATATGTTGCAAGCTTGCTGAACATCTTCTAGTTAGCAACATGATGCAGTTTCTTGAGACCAATGGGATCCTTTATGACTTGCAACATGGTTTCAGGAGTAAGAGGTCATGTGAAACACAACTTAATTGTCACCTTTTTCCATGCCCTTGTACTGGCGAATGACACTAATCACCAGACTGATGTCATAGTGATGGACTTTGCAAAGGCATTTGACAAGGTATCACATCGCCACCTGCTTTACAAACTCCAATACTACGGTATCAGAGATCAGGCCAACTGCTGGATCAAAGACTTCCTGCAAGCAAGAACCGAAAGAGTTAGTGTAGATGGAGTGACATCGGATGAGGCAGCTGTAACATCAGGAGTCCCCCAGGGGACTGTCCTCGGTCCGATTCTCTTCCTCATTTACATTAACGACTTACCTGATGTCCTGCAACATAGTACCTTGAGGCTTTTTGCAGATGACAGCATCATTTACAGACAAGTTGATTCACCACTCGATGCAGCATTACTACAAGAAGACCTTAATGCTGCAGTAGCCTGGGAAAATCAATAGCTGATGCAATTCCACCCAGGAAAGTGTACTGTGCTGTCGGCAACTGGAAGATGGACACCTGCTGTCTCCATCTACAACATGCAGGGACATGCCCTTAAACAGGTACCGTCAGCAGAATATCTAGGTGTTACAGTGCAGGCAGACCTTAAGTGGAACCAGCATATTGCTAAATCCATAACCAAGAGTAATCAGCTCCTTGGCATGCTGAGACGTCATTTATAGAAAGCTCCTCAACATACTAAGCAGACTGCATATTTCACCCTGATTAGACCAAGACTTGAATATGCAGGCTGTGTCTGGGACCCTTACACATCAACCCAAAAACAAGCTCTGGAGATGACCCAGCAAAGAGCAGCACGGTATGTCATGAATGACTTCAACCATGTTAGCTCTGTCGGTGTTATGCTGTCCAAGCTATAATGGGAGTCTCTGGAGCAGAGAAGACAACAACGGCTCACCATGCTCTATAAAATCAACAATAGCCTAGTTGGAATTCCCAAGGACCAATATCTTGAACCCCCCTCCCACAATAGACCCAGACGATTACAAGTAACTAACAGCCAAGCCTTTGTCCGCCACAGATACAACAAAGATGTCACTTTGCAGTCTTTCTTCCAAAATACAATCAGGGAATGGAACTCACTTCCAGAATCAATAGTGACAGCGGGAACATTAGAAGGCTGGGTTCTTACTACCAAAACCCCATTCCTTAACTCTTACTGTTGTGTAACTGTTTTTAAACCGATTTTAACTTTACCTTTTACTTTAACACTGTTTTTATCTTTTACTATGCATACTAACCCGCGATGAAGTAATCAGTAAATGATTGAATCAGCATATCGATCTTGATCTTAGCCAAATTTTGGGAAATTTAGATCGTCCATTTTGCAAACTCACATGACTGACCCGTGACACGTGTCTGATCACGTGACTAGTTACTGTATTGATCATGTGACTTAATGACGTGTCATCCAACCATGTCTTCAAGGAAAACGGAAGTAAATATTTTGGAAAATGTTTTCCGAGCATTTGCTACTGATTATAGAAGGCCCAATTAGGCAACGAATGAAACTGCTATAAATTGTATTTCGTGCCTAACAGGCGCAGTACGCAATGAAAGAAACTGCAAAATTGTATTTTTAGTCTGCTTATTGATCTGTTGATTCATAAAGACCTGAAATGATGCATTCAAATAAGACCACCTCCTAAATGAAAACACTACACATTAGGTGGTGAAAAACAACGAATTAAAGTTGAAAGATCGCAACGTTCGCAACTTTGTTCAATTCCGGAAATCTCCAAGGGGCTGCAAATGGGAAATTATTTAGATTTAGATTTTATAACCTCAGAATACTGCCTTCAGTGTCGTGTTTGGCTGAGTTCCACAATGTAACCTAGTCCGATGGATGACATAGAACAAGCTGGTAAGTAGACACGTGGTTACATCACATTCTTTCGTTATTTTAACCATATGAACTGGTTCACAGAATAAAAAAAATGACTGTAGTCTAGATCTAATAGGGTAAGAGGGGGAGAAACCCCAGAGTTCAAAGATGACATACGCTTATAATGTAAATCTATATTGAGATGACATCGTCACTGATTGGTTTAGCGAGTCGATCGTTGATTGGTTTAAAACTAGGTCAATTTGAAAACTTTGAAAACCAAGATGGAGGGGAATCAAATATACGTAAAGAAGGTGCGCGAAGGAGGAAATCGTATGTCATCAATTGAATCATGGGGTTTTTCCTCCTCTTTAATAGGGTCAAGATTGCAGTAAAAAATCCCATTGACGACCATTATACGGTGACCACACCGTTTTTGAGATAACTGAATCTGGAGAGAGCTACCACTGTAAAGCTACCTGTTTCAGAAAATTATTCTGCTCTACATAGTCTCAAAAATCACTCTGCCATCTCTAAAAATTCTGTTTCTAACCAAACTTGTAAATGTTTCCTAATAGATTAGTTATCGAGAATAGACCTTGATTCATTTATCAAACACTTGATGGCGCTGCGACGGGACAGAAAAGGAGAAAAAGCTTTTTTATACAGAAAACCAAATAACCAACGGTAACCGCTAGTATCCCTACTCTGGACTATATTCAAAGATGAAAGAAAGTGAAGTCTTCTTTTACTAGGCTAGATCTAAAGCACAAGCTTATTTTTCAAGTTTTCGGTCGTCTATTACTCTCCTTACTTTTTCCCATTGGCTGTGGGAAGTTCTACCAAAAGCTGATCATATACTGTACTAGATATTGAAAATAAAATTACATTCCATATCTTCATGGCTGTTATCTGATTGGTCAAGTCGCGAAAATAAGGCTTATCGCATTTACACTTTTAGATCTATACTAATGTTCTGAGATTGAGGACACCCAGAGAACCCCACAGAGGACTTAATACAACTTCTTGTGCAAGTTGTGGTTTATTGTGAGGTTATTCTGTCTCTTTCAAAGTCTGACTGATCTCATTAAACAGCCTTTGCTCCCCCCTTATTAGCTGCTAGAGGATCGTTACAGCTTGAACTGAAATCAGCTGATTATTTTTATATCTCCAAATGTTCTCTACGTAACTCAGGCCCGTAGCCAGGATTTGCCAAGGGGGGTTCAGTTTTAAAAAATTTCCAGGGGGGTTCACATTTGACAATTTTGGTCCAAATATGGCTAAAATCACTTGAGAAATGCTCAAAATGGTGAAAAACTGCATGATTTTGAAAGAATTTTTGGCCAGGGTGGGGGGTTTGCCCGAACTCTTCGAACCCCCCCCCCGACCCTCTGGCTACGGGCCTGTAACTGTCCTTGGTTTGCGAAAGTTTGTAAGTTATCAGCTGCTTTTGTCGATCTGGACTTGTCTTTATCGCTGAGTGGATATTTTCTACCAAGAAATCGAAATGGTGGATTTGAAAGAAATTTAAAGGAAGCAGTGTTCAAAATCCGAATGTTTTCTGAATGAACTTTAGAAATTGCTGAACTTCATTAGGAAATCACCTTACGCTAACTTAGCGAATTCCGTAAAAACTAACATTTTGATTTGACAAGTCCTGATCGACACAGAAGCAGCTGATAACTTACAGTCTTTCGCAATCAGAACACTGTTATGTAGAGAACATTTGCACTGGGGAGTATCGTGATGCAACAACACCGTGTTGTTGCATCAAGATGGCCAGACTTCCGGTGATAGATTTTCGTACGATATTTTGTTTCCCCAATTAAACCCATTTCTAGGACGAGTTGCTCAATAACCATACACGTGCAGTTAGCGCACGGTCTATATTTAAAGAAACTGTCATTAGTATACATGTACCATCACCAAGAAGCAATAAGTTCACGGTTTTAGTTCCTCACTATTGATGCAACAACACCAAACCGAAGATGCAACAACACTCCTCTAGATTTGAGCAATGATGCAGCAACACCAATTAATAGTGTACTTTCAGAAGACCATAAATCTCGAGAGGAACAGATTTTTAAATGCTACTATTGCAACACCGTTACCCATTACCCATATTTGCGTTCTTCTCAAGGCATTCAAGATCCTCTATATGTATTTTCAAAAATTTATACTTTTAAATATTTTAATGTACTGGACGTTGTTCTATAACATAGTTCAATCGCCTTTAACATGGCAAGCTTTAGTTTATTTTCATAAACCACTGTTCCATAGATTGATGACCCTGACTCCAGTTAGTATCATTCAAAATGGTGGACAAACATCTTTCGTTCTCGGTAAACATGATGAGCTATTGGAAATTATCTGTCACCCATCTGTGGAACAGTGATAAACTAGTAGATGTACGTTACCACTGTTTATCAAATTATAATTAAAACAGTTTAACTGTGACATTCGTGAGCTTATGTTGATGGGATGATTGCTTCATCTATGATATAATATGATATGATTCTTTATTTCCTCCAATTTGGAGAGCCAACGTGTAAAAACGTCTAATTGACTTTATTAGAGAGGCCGTTTAGTTACACGTTTAATGGAAATCTTGCACGACGCACGTGTAGAATCATTGCTCTCTTTGGATTCCTTCTCTCCGACAGAGTAAAAAGGTAAACAAAAGTGATAAGATTAAGGGCCCAAAAAGGTAAATTGATAGGGGTACAGTTATCCCAGATATCCCGGGCCCTCGGGAAATGTCATATTGTCTCTCGGAATAAAACCAATATTGAATCCCTCTCAGTAAATAACCTTTATATAATAGCATTGTATAACTGCAATATCATTAAACCAACACTCATCCTATACAACTCTTGAGAACGATGTACAACTCCTGGATAGCGTAAACTCCTGAGCAGCGTATACAACTCTTCAACTTGATATATGACATCATACTTTGGGTGGGATAACAAAGGATATACAATATACAATTGTCGACCTCTCTTGAGGTCAACTGGCAAAATTGTATACAGATACTGTAATCCTTGAAAGTTCGGAGGTCGAGGTCAACAGAACTCTCAGGGTTTACTGTTGAGGAATACACTTTGGCCAGTTGACCGAATAGAGAGGTTCTTCTTCGGACAACAATTGTTTGTTAGTCCGAAGAATATAATAATTTGAAGGATATAATATACAATTGTAGACCTCTCTTAAGGTCAACTGGCAAAATTGTATACCGATACTGTAAACCTTGAAAGTACTGTTGATCAAGACCAGAGGTCGAGGACACTTTTGCCAGTTGACCGAAAAGAGAGGTTAACAATTGTTCTGTTAGTCCAAATAATATAATAATTGGACGAATATATAATCGAATATCACGTGAACATATTTGATAAGTAAAGGTATCATATTTTAGCAAAAAATCCCCAAACCGTCGAATACTTGTAATTTTTTACACAACTTATTTTTTCAAAATTAAAAAAATTTCAACATTAAAAAAACAATTTTTCAAAAATAGGGGTCAACAGTACCTAGTAGTGGTCAACAGTTTACAATTGTTGACCTCCCCAGAGGTCAACCGGCAAAATTGTATACCGAGACTGTAAACCGAAAAACTACTGTTGACAGAGACCGAAGGTCGAGGTCAACAGTAGTTTCAAGGTTTACATTCGAGGTATATAATTTTGACGGTTGATCGAATGGAGAGGTCTACAATTGTTTTGTTAGTCCGAGTAAACTAATAATACACATATAGACGACAATCATGGATTCATTTCACAACCTTTTAGAAAATTTGGAGACAGTGCAAGTAGCTTAACTCTGTATTTGGCACATCACAGCGTACTCGTTAGTGAATTAATGTTAATTTTAAGTTTCTATTTGTATTTTTGCTATACTTGTCGCCTACTAAAGTCATTTTCATCAACGTTTACAAAATGTCCGTCTTCCATGTTTTTTTGTTACGTCATGAAACTTTTTTTCAGAAGTAGCGGTCAACAGTACCAAGTAGCGGTCAACAGTACCTAGTAGCGGTCAACAGTACATAATTTTGACTCATAATCACCCAATCAGAATCGAGTATTTCAGTTGAGGTACTAACAATACATTTTGTTGACCGCTCATCAACCAATCAGAATTGAGTATTTCAATTGAGGTACTAACAACACAAAATGACTGATATCTGTTGTCTTTCCAAAATTATATTAGTTATTTGTAAGCAATTTCCATACGGTAAATCAAGGGCATTTAATTTAGAAAATGTATAATCTCTATTTTTCAGATACAATATCAATGAGATTGCCTCCCGGGGATTCTGTACTTTATTTAGTTTGCCTTGTATATCCTTTTAACTTTGATATAGACAAAGAAACCAAACAAAATACGTTTCTTTCATGGACCACTGACCAACGCGTTTTATTCATGTCTCGACACACCTGTAAACAGAACATAAAACAGTTTCTCTTGTTGTTCAATGATATGTTCAATTATAGGCGTTTTTGCATCAGCACATTGGTGTTGTTGCATCATCGATAAGAAACAGAGTGGTGTTAGTTGCATCAATAGTGAGGAATTAAAACCACGAATTTATCGCTTCTTGATGATGCTACATGTATACCAATGATAGTTTTTTAAAATATAGATCATGCGCTAACTGCATGTGTATGATTATTGAGCAACTCGTCCTAGAAATGGGTGTAAATTGGGAAAACAAAACATCGTACGAAAATCTATCACCGGAAGTCTGGCCATCTTGATGCAACAACACGGTGTTGTTGCATCACGATACCCCCCAGTGATTTGGAGATATAAATTTAAAGGGGTATTCCTTGCCAGACCATCTCTCTCCTAATATGGTAGCTATAACCATATACATACTTTGCAAGTTTATTAAAAAACAGAAAAATGTTTTGAAATGGTCAATATTGATCACTTAAAAATGTAGTGCTCAATTCCAGTAGGCTGCCATCTTTTAAAATTTCACTCAGGAAGTGATGTCATCGACTCTCAACTTTGCATATAACATTATGTAAGGAGCTATTAGAATTACTAAACCAGCTGAATATTTTTTTCAATTTGGTCTATGATTAAAATCCTTTTGATGATCTCTTCTTTAGTTCTAAGTTGACAACTCAATGAAAATATTTTTACACAGAAGATAAGGGCTTCTTGTTTAGAAGTGATTTTGTACTTCTTTCCTATTCTGTAATAGACAAGGTTATAACAGGTGAGAGTCGATGACATCACTTCCTGAAAGAAATCTGAAAAGATGGCAGCTTACTGGGAATGAGTACTACATTTTTAAATGATCAATATTGACCATATGAAAACATTTTCCCGTGTTTTGCTAAATATGTAAAGTATATATATGATTGTAGCTACCATATCAGGAGAGAAATAGTCTGGCAAGGAATGTTCCTTTAAGCAGTGATTTTAGTTAAAGTCGTAACGATTCTCTATTGGTTAAGAGGGGTGAGCAAAGGCTGTTCTATCAGATTAGTCAGCCTTTGAAAGAGGTAATTGAATGAATAAAGAAAAGTAGCCTTTAGGACAAGAGGGTAGACAAATTGAATATACTAGTTATCCATAAATTGTTAAGAATATCAACAAGTTAATAATCTAGTTTGCATATTATGTGCAAAAGTGAAAGATTTAGACCATGTGTGGAATGATTAATGTTTATCTGAAAATGAAAATAGTATGCCATTAGCTGTCTAATTTTAGAAACTTGTTCTCTTTTTCCTCAGTTTCTTTCGTAACTGTCACATGATAAATTAAAGTACTCCCACTTACCAGTGATTGACAATTCTCATCCATTTGACCTGGGAATATCATTATATGCATTGTGCATTTTAACACAGACTTTTCAATATTCACTGTTAAGTTCACTGCAATTGCATGCACAATCAAAGTGGGTGGTTCCGCATCCATTTTATTACACATCAATGCCACTTGGAAGTGAGTGAGTTCTCTAAATAATGTAGTTAATTCACATACATGCATTGACATTGTTTCAGTTTGGTAAGATGATTTTAACTTTACCTTTTCTTTTATCCAATGAATTATTTTGGGAAAGTTTTCAGCACAAGGCCTAGTTCGAAAGAAAATATTCTGTAAATATTGTATCGCTTTTCTGATTCGGGCCTTGTAAAATTCCAAATGTCCGCCTAACGTGGGAATTCACATTTATTTTCTGATCTCTCAAAAGTATGGCTATATTATACTCAAATTGAAGGAATTTCAGAGTAGATCACAATTATATTATTGTTTTTCTGATTTGTGCCTCAGAAAATTCAAAATGGCTGCCTAGAGCAGAAATTCGCCATTACTTATGGTTATCTTGAAAGTATGGTTACATAATACTACAATAATCTGAAATATTTATTGAAGGGAAGAGTAGATGATAAATATTACATTGTGACTGTTCAGATTCAGGATTATTATATTGTTCATTGGGATTTGCTACTCCGTCGAGTTGCCGTTTTCTAGTTCTTGATATAGAGGATCTGGTATGCCTATGGTTATCATATTGCTTTGTAGAGAGCAGACAAATGTTCATTACCCAGTCATCAAAAAAGGAGGATAAGAAGGGGATGCACATTCTGTGATTCAATTAAGTCTGAGTTACAAACAATTCTGTTTTAGTATTTTCAGTGCAAAGGAATATCTTAATGGTCAACAGCAATTTGGATTGCAGTTCAAAATAAATGTAATCTATGGTTGTCCCTGAACAAATGAGTCGTGAGCTAGAGAATATTACTTCAAATGGCTACCTCAATTCTCATTTATAAACTTAATTGAATATTGTTTAAACAATATGACTTGTATAAATAAAGATGATTTTGTACAATTAAAGAATCAACCTGAGTTATCAAAGAAGAAATCAAGAAATCGTTTGATCAAGACAATATTGCTACCAATGATGTAGCCTTGCCTGCTTGGGTCAGCCATAATGAAAGAAGAATTAGATGAAACTGGTGGTAATACAGAGGTTCACTGTATATAAAACTCGACGGGGGTCCTAGGCTGAAGCCTCAAATATCAATATGTTCCCATACCAATCTGTCAAATTTCAATATGTTCCCATACCAACCAAAATAACGCCCAAAGGCCAAGGACCAATGCCATACCAAATGCCCAATTATGGGACCAATGCCATACAAAATCTCAAAATGTAGGACCAATGCCATACCAAATGTCCAAATATGGGACCAATGCCATACCTTAATTCAAAGTAAATGAAATATAGGATCAATGTCATACAAATGTGCAAATACAGGACCAATCGCCATACCTCAAATCAAGGACAAATGCCATACTGTAGTTGGGGTCATAAATGACCAATAACACGACTCACACTTTTACTCATAGCGATACATCACATAAAATGTTCGGATTCAGTTAAATATATTTTATTTTTAACAACTTACTCTTATCTTTGGCCCAATTTCTAGTCAATACATCAGTCTCAGAATGCATGATACTATAGATAATAAAAATGAGATTCAACCTTAGATAGTTGACTAGACTTACTGTACTGCTTTAATTTGGCAAATTGGGCAAATTTTGAAATATTGGCTACTATTTAATTTGATGGATTGATACATCAGTAAAATATGGATATTAAACAATGTTAAAGGGTTAGCTAAGGGTAAGTCACATTCGAACGAGCGTCCATTTTTCTTGGCGGCAAGTTTTGTATTGAAATCACGAAAAATCTCGCGAGACTTCATCAAAGCCTATGATTGGTCCTCATTTCCCGGGAAAAGGGCTAAAATTCAAAAGTTGAAGAAGGCCCTGGAAAAGAAGATACTTCGGGAAACGATCCAAAACAACTTCAAATTTGCAACTACTGGACTAATGCCATACCACGAATGTTAGGTAACGTATCTACAACGACCATTCTCATACCAGAAGAGCAAAAGTCCGACCATTGCCATACCTCAGAAGTCAGAAATTTGTCCGGGCATTCCCATACCAAATCCTAAAATATGGGTCCATTGCCATACCAAACATTGAAAAAGGTACCCCACATGCGCCGAGGATCCCCGTCAAGGTTTATATATAGTGAACCCCCCGGGTTAACAGACTACAATAGACTTGATAATATCAAAGAAGAGTGGTACTATACAGGTTATAATGCAGATGTTGAAAGAAGAAAGAAGTAAAAACAATACTCCAGCATAATTGAAAATGAAGCTTGTGATATCAAACCCAAGCTTGGATGTTTAGTTGGTGCCAATGTATATGCTGGCAGTAATCACACTGGGGTTGACAAATGGACAAATTATATTCGAACTCATGCTGGAGAGAAACCATTCGAATGTGAATATTGTGAGAAGTGTTTCATTTGACAATACAATTTGACATATATACAAACTCATACTGGAGGGAAACCATTCAAATGTGAATATTGTGAAAAATGTTGTACTCAACAAAAGTACTTATATACCAGGATTCATACGGGAGCGAAACCATTCAAGTGTGATCATTGTGAGAAGAGTTTCACTCAACAAAGTGTGAACATTGTGGGGTGTGCTTTTCACATCAAAGCAGTTTAAAATATCATATAAGGATTCATACTGTAGAGAAACCATTTAAATGTGATCATTGTGAGAAGTGTTTCACACAACAACACCATTTGATAGAACACATTAGGATTCATACTCCAGAAAAAAAACATTCAAATGCGAACATTGTGTGAAATGTTTTGCAATAAAAGAAGTCTAAAACAACATATTAAGACTCACAAAGGAAACCATTCAGCAGGAATATTGTGAGAAATATTTCACACCAAGAGTAAATAAAGAACACTCACTTGTCCGTCTGTCTGTCTGTCCCTTCGTCTGTCTGTCCGTCCGTCAACAATAGTGGCATGTTTTAAAACCTCTGTCGATAGGATTCCTGTTTTAAGTTATTTCTGTTCAACATCAATACAGAAAACTCCCCTATGACTCCTGGTTCAAAAGCTCGCCTATTTTCAAAATGGCCGTCACTTTTGTCTTGCGAAATTCACTTTTGACCCATTTCCTAGCTTTACAAATAATTTCAGGTGTCCTACATTGTAAAAATCCATGTCAATGTAAAGGGTAGATATATGAAATAATTTTGTTACAAAAAATCAGCAGAAAATTATATCCATTTTTTTTATATTCAGCCATTTTAGTTAGCATTGATTTGTCTATCTGACTCGCGAAATCCACTTTCCGTCAATAACAGTGGCACATTTTAAAACCTCTGTCGATAGGATTCCTGTTTTAAGTTATTTCTGTTCAACATCAATACAGAAAACTCCCCTATGACTCTTGGTTCAAAAGTTCGCCTATTTTCAAAATGGCTGCCATTTTTGTCTTGCGAAATTCACTTTTGACCCATTTCCTAGCTTTACAAATAATTTCAAGTGTCCTACATTGTAAAAATCCATGTCTATGTAAAGAGTAGATGTATGAAATAATTTTGTTATGAAAAATCAGCGAAAAATTATATCCATTTTTTTTTTCAGCCATTATAGTTAACATTGATTTGTCCATCTGTCTCGCAAAATTCACTTTTGGACCATTTACCTTAAACCCTCTGTCGATAGGATTCCAGTTTCAAGTTATTTTTGTTCAACATCAATAAAAAAAACTCCCCTATGACTCTTGGTTCAAAAGCTTGCCTGATTTCAAAATGGTCGCCATTTTTGTCTCGCGAAATTCAATTTTGGCCCATTTCCTAGCTTTACAAATAATTTCAGGTGTCTTGCATTGCAAAAAGCCATGTCACTTAAGAGTAGTTGTATGATATAATTTTGTTACAAATAATTGGCAAAAGATTATATCCGTTTTTTTCAGCCATTTTTTAACATCGATTTGTCCATCTGTCTCTCAGTCAGTCCAAAATAGTGGCAAGTGGCTTGAAATAATTTTGTTACAAAAATCAGCAAAAAATTATATCTGTTTTTTTTCTGTCACCATGTGAGCCCAGTACCCACGGTACTAATTTATTTTTTCTCATACATGTCATAAGGCCCAAGGTGAATTGTTCATCTAATTTAAACCCCAAAACTCACTCTTATGAAAGTTAATGGCTATTCAATTGGCCAATCTGGAAAATTTCCACATGAATGCTGTTATATATCTAGGTTCCTTCAAACTGTCCATAAGAGATTGGGAATTCTGTAATTTTGAAAGTGGTGTAGACAAAAGTCATTTCTCAGCACTCAGCTCAAAAGCATTTCAACTTTTTTCATATGATTTTAGTGACATCTTAAGCTGTCAGTGATCTCCCTAGCATTAAAGCAAGTGGGCGCACCACCCACCTGAGATTTTGAAAACAGGCTTGCACCCACTTGAAAATCAGAAAAATTGGCATATTTTGACCAATTTTGGTCTTAATTGTAAAAATGTGAATTTTTTAATTAATGTGGGCAGGTAATATTAACATTAACTGCTTAACTCTGATAAGGCAGTTGCAGAAAATCTGTGAGAAATATTGTATCTGATCCAATGTTCACAAGAGACGGGATAATTCAATTAAATTTGATTTTATGTTCACAGTATGTAGGTGTTCACTATAGGATTGTACTTTAACATGGGAATCAATGGGTGAAATAGGTTTTTCCAAAAAGAAATGTTCACTGATGATAGGTGATCACTAGAGAGATGTGTTCACTAACTCATGTTTTACTGTACATTAAATCCTTGAAATTTAATAATGGCAATATTGTGATTTCTAAAAAATAAGCAAAATCAAATATTGTCAACATTTACAGGGTCAGTAGATATTAGGGAGTTTAAGCTTGCAATGTTTGTCACAACCTAAACGTGAACGGAAAATATTTAAGCGATGCATTTGTGTGGGCGATTAGTCATACGTATAGTTTGGTGTTTAGATTTGATATGCAAGCTTAAACTCCCTAATCTTAGAAATGAATCACGTGTAACATTTTATTTCGTGTTGATATTTTTTCATGCATTTTGATACATTTTGAATCAACATAAGACTAGTAGGGAAAGAGAAAATTAAAACGCCAATTGTGTTGTTGAATGTTGATATTAATTATCATTTACTTTATTTTCAGTGTAAACAGGCATCCGTGTTCTGGATTGCAATTCAAATTAAGCGATTGTCCATGGTTTTCTCTGAACAAATGCGAATCTGGGATATAATTCAAATGACTACATTTCGCAAGATGCATTCAGAGACATTTATATATTATTAAACTGTATCAAATATTATCTAAACAATATGAGTGGTATATATATAAATGTCTGTCCGCCTCAACAATCAAAAAATGAACCAGAAATAAAAGAAGAAATCAAGGAATGGTTTGATGAGGACAATATTGATACCAAAGATGCAGCCTTGCCTGCTTCAGTCATCCATAATGATGTGAAAGAAGAATTAGATGGAATCGATGGTACAGAGGCTGGTTCAACAGACTACGATGCACTTGATGATATAAAAGAAGAAATCAATGAATCGTTTTATGAGAACAATATTGCTACAAATGATGCAGCTTTGCCTGCTTGGGTCAGCCATACTGATATTAAAGAAGAGTTAGATGAAATTGGTGGTTATACCGAGACTGGTTCAACAGACTGCAGTGGACTTGAAAATGTTACAGAAGAGTTGGACTATACAAATTATAATACACAAGTGACTGATGTTGACACAAGTATAAACAATGCTCCAGTTCATCTTGAAAATAAAGTCTCAGATTTCAGACTGGAGCTTGGATGTTTAGTTGATACTAATGTTTATACTGGGAGTACTCATGTAGGGGTGAAACCATTCAAATGTGAATATTGTGAGAAGTGTTTCACTCACCAAAGTGTTTTAAAACAGCATATCAGGATTCATACTGGAGAAAAACCATTCAGATGTGATTATTGTGAAAAATGTTTCTCACAAAAAGGTCATTTGAATCAGCATAACAGGACTCATACCGGGGAGAAACCATTCAAATGTGATAATTGTGAGAAGTGTTTCGCACAACATGGCAGTTTGATGCAACATATAAGGACTCATACCGGAGAAAAACCATTCAAATGTGATCACTGTGAGAAATGTTTCACAAGGCAAAATATTTTGAAACAACATATCAGAATTCATATGGGAGAGAAACCATTCAAATGTGAACATTGTGAACAGTGTTTCACTCTTCAAAAAGATTTGATACAACATATGAGGATTCATAAGGGGGAGAAACCATTTAAATGTGAACATTGTGAGAAGTGTTTCACTCGACAAAGTTATTTGAAGCAACATCTCAGGGATTGTACTGGAGAGAAGCCATTCAAATGTGATGATTGTGAGAGGTGTTTCACTCAACAAAGTGGTTTGAAAGAGCATATCAGGATTCATGCTGGAGAAAAACCATTCAAATGTGAATATTGTCAGAAGTGTTTCGTTCAACAAAGCAGTTTGAAAGTACATATAAGGACTCATATTGGAGAGAAACCATTCGAATGTGATCTTTGTGCTAAGCGTTTCAACCAACAATCCCATTTGTTGCAACATTTCAGGACTCATACCGGAGAGAAACCATTCACATGTGATCGTTGTGGGAAGTGTTTTACTCGAATAAGTGATTTTAAACGGCATACCAGGATTCATACTGGAGAGAAGCCATTCATATGTGATCATTGTGAAAAGGGTTTCACACAACAAGTACAATTGAAAGTGCATATCAGGACTCATACCGGAGAGAAACCTTTCAATTGTGAACATTGTGAGCAAAGATTTTCACTTAAAGGAAATTTAAAAAGACATATCAAGACACATGTCATGAAAAGAGAAAAAAACATTCAAATATGAATACTTTGAGCAGTGTTTCACTCAACAAAGTTACTTGAAACACAATAACAGAATTCATACTTTAGTGAAATCATCCATATGCAGGGATTTCATTAGCAGCAGGCAAAGGGCCATTTTCAATAGTTGTTTTCACAAAATCGCCTGTTGTTTTGAGTGACCTTTCAACTTTTCCATATTCAATTCATGATTTCCATTAATTTTGGCTGTTGTTATCAATTATTTAGCCTGTTGTGAGAAATTCTAGAGAAACCCCTGCATATGTGAACACGCAACAGAGCAGTTAAAAGCAATTTATACTGGAGAGTCACCATTTATATGAGTCCAGGGCTTAAATCCTTAATTAATCCAATCAAAATTATTTGATGAACCCTAGAGAGTTTCCAATCTTGATAATTTTTCTCCTTTGAATAGAATATGAGATAATCATTGTTTAATTGCTGAAGGGGTATAATATGGAGAAATCATGTTTCTTTCAATGTGCCTTTGTGCTTTGACAGTGTAGAAAATTACATCTAACATGTTGATTTGAAAAAGTAAAAATACTATATCAAATAATAAATGTCATCAAATAGTTAATTATCTCAACGAACGAAGTTCAGTAGGGATAACGTGAAGCCCTCCATCCGTCTGTCCGTCAGTCAGTCCGTCCCTCTGTCCGGAAGATAACTCGAATACAAGTCAATAGATTTTCTTTATATTTGGTGGAAAGATGTATATTGGTGAATAGTTTTACGCAAAAAATTTTTTTCGCAGAAATCTTATGTTTTTCATTTTAAACCAAGGTAATAAATATTATTATTTGAAATTTTGGTAGTATATTAACAACATCTATCTATTTCACATATATCCTGGGATTTTCACCCTGACCCCCAGGGGCCGTAAATCTGGGATTTGGAAAACAGGAATTTGCTTTAATTTTGAGATGGTTTTAAAGTATAGCGTTATTATACTCAAATGAGAGGCAATTTAGAGTAGATCGCAAATATTGTAGCATTTTTCTGATTAGGGCCTCAAAAAATTCAAAATGGCTGCCTAATGAGGGATTTCGCAATTATTTTCTGATTCTTAAAAGTATGGCTATATTATACTCAAAGTGAAGGATTTTCAGAGTACATCACAATTATGGCATCGTTTTTCTGATTTTTGCAAGGAGGATTGGAAGCCAGGGTTCCAACTCGATATTCTTTAATCTCCACGCATGCGTCATTTGCTATTCGTGTCTGTATAATTTGTACACATGGAGAATAACCCGATACTCTCCAACAAAGCTATCGCTAGGTGATTGTTTTGCAGAATATCGGTGTTGCATTCTGGGAGCCAATCCTCCTTGTGATTTTTGCATCTGAAAATTCAAAATGGCTGACTAGAGCAGAAATTCGCCATTACTTAGAGTTATCTTGAAAGTATGGTGACATGATACTACAATGATCCAAAATATTTATTGAAGGTAAGAGTAGATGGTAAATATTACATCGTGACTGTACATATTGATCATGTTCGTTGGGATTTGCTACTCTGTGGAGTTTCCATTTTCTAGTTAATTCTATAGTATTTTATCAATAACTACACTCAAGAATTACTGAATACTGTAGCTTGTTAGATCATGTATTCAAATAGTATGCAGGGTACTTGATTTTACTAATTGATAAAAAGGTAATGAGGAGGCCTCCATAGGTAATTTTGCACTTTTCACAAAAGTCACTCTCTTGAGGTTCTTTGGTACTTTGGTATCTACCAAATAATAATAAACTTGTGAAATCTGTGAAATGTTACCGCAGTAAAATTTTGTTCTTTCGTTTAATTATGCAACAGTTTGAATCCTCATGGTATAATCTAATAAATATTAGTAAAAATATACAGTGTATAATATTTTGTTTATAAGTGAGCATCACTTTCTGTATGCTATGTTAAGTGACAACATAAGCCTACTTTTTATCAGATTGTATTCAATAATCAAATTAGGCTAACCAAATAATCAAATTAGATGAATCTTTAAACTAGAAGCATGCATGCTTTTCTGATCTCATTGTATTGTAGATGTTAATTATTGTTTTCACTATATTTTCAGTGCAAGGGGGCTTCTAAATGGTCAACAGTATTCTGGATTGCAGTTGGAATTAAGTGATTTTCATGATTTTCCCTGAACAAATGACAGGTGAGAATAGTCAATATTCAAATCACTTCATTTCTCACTGAATCAAATATTATCTAAACAATATGAATTGTATGAATACAGAGGATTGTGTCAAGCAAATCAAGGATGAACCACCTATCAAAGAAGAAATCAAGGAATCGTTTGATGACAACAATATTGCTCCAAATGATGCAGCCTTGCCTGCTTGGGTCAGCCATAATGATGTTAAAGAAGAATTAAATGAAGCTTGTGGTAATACAGAGACTGGTTCAACAGCCTGCAGTGGACTTGATAATATCAAAGAAGAAATCAAGGAATCGTTTGATGAGAACAATATGGCTACAAATGATGCAGCCTTGCCTGCTTGGGTCAGCCATCATGATGTTAAAAAAGAATCAAATGAAATTGGTGGTAATACTTATGCTGGTTCAACAACCTGCAGTGGACTTGATAATATCAAAAAAGAAATCAATGAATCGTTTGATGAGAACAATATTGCTCCAAATGATGCAGCCTTGCCTGCTTGGGTCAGCTATCATGATGTTAAAAAAGAATCAAATGAAACTGGGGGTAATACTTATGCTGGTTCAACAGCCTGCAGTGGACTTGATAATATCAAAGAAGAAATCAATGATTCGTTTGATGAGAACAATATTACTACAAATGATGCAGCCTTGCCTGCTTGGGTCAGCCATCATGATGTTAAAGAAGAAATAGATGAAACTGGTGATAATACAGAGACTGGTTCAACAGACTGTAGTGGACTTGAAAATGTTACAGAAGAGTTTGACTATACAAATTATAATACACAAGTGACTGATGTTGACACAAGTAAAAGCAATGCTCCAGTTCATCTTGAAAATAAAGTCTCAGATTTCAGACTGGAGCTTGGATGTTTAGTTGATACTAATGTTTATACTGGGAGTACTCATGTTGGGGTGAAACCATTCAAATGTGAATATTGTGAGAAGTGTTTCACTCACAAAAGTGCTTTAAAACTGCATATCAGGATTCATACTGGAGAGAAACCATTCAGATGTGATCATTGTGAGAAGTGTTTCTCACAGCAAGGTGGTTTGAAACAGCATATCAGGATTCATACTGGAGAGAAACCATTCAAATGTGATCATTGTGAAAAGTGTTTCTCACGACAAGACCATTTGATACAACATATGAGAACTCATACTGGAGAGAAACCATTCAAATGTAGTCAGTGTGAGAAGTTTTTCGCTCATCAAAAGGATTTGAAACAACATGTCAGAATCCATACAGGAGAGAGACCATTCAAATGTGAACATTGTGAGAAGTGTTTCGCTAGACAAATTTATTTGAAACGACATCTCAGGATTCATACTGGAGAGAAACCATTCAAATGTGATCATTGTGAGAAGTGCTTTTCTCGACAAAGCTCTTTGAAAGGGCATATCAGGATTCATACTGGAGAAAGACCATTCAAATGTGAATTTTGTGAGAAGTGTTTCTCTAAACAAAATTGTTTGGAACGGCATATCAGGGTTCATACTGGAGAGAAACCATTTAAATGTGATTATTGTGCAGAGTGTTTCAACCAACAATACCATTTGGTGCAACATATCAGAACTCATACTGGAGAGAAACCATTCACATGTGATCGTTGTGGGAAGTGTTTCACTCAGAAAGGTGCTTTTAAACAGCATATCAGGATTCATACTGGAGAAAAGCCATTCAGATGTGAGCATTGTGAAATGTGTTTTACACAACAAGTAAATTTGAAAGTACATATCAGGACTCATACCGGAGAGAAACCATTCAAATGTGAACAATGTGGGCAACGTTTTTCACTTAAAGGAAACTTAAAAAAGCATATCAAAACTCATACAGGAGGAAAACCATTCAAATGTGAATATTGTAAGAAGTGTTTCACTCTACAAAGTGATTTGGAACAGCATATTAGAATTCATACTTGAGAAAAATCAACCATTTGTGAACATTGTGGGGAGTGTTTTACGCAACAAAACAGTTCAAAACAATATAAGAATTCATACTGGGGACAACACGTTCATATGTGATCATTGTGAGAAGTGTTTCACTCAAAAAAGCATATGAAAAAACTTATTAGGGATTTGTACTTGAGAGAAACTTTTCAAATGTGAACATTTTGTGATATTCTCTGCAATCAAAAGGAATTTAAGACAACATATCAAGAAATAATTTCACGCTTTAGTAAATTTAATTTGAAACAAAACAGTTGAAACCAATGTAAAGAATCGTACTGAAAAAAAACATTTACTTGTAGTCATCATGGTTTTAAAAGGTACACGTATTTTTCAATATTTAGATGATGATGTGGATTAAGGATGTTAGAATTTTGTGTCATTATGTTAAGGGAAATAAAGCAAATAACAGTAACAGTATTCTTCTGATCATGCTGTTGATAAATATGCTAGTTATTGAGGGGAGATATTTGGCTTGATATCTGATATTGATGATAGTAAATAGAGGATATCCTATGATTTATGAGTGATATGATTTTTATCCACGAATGGATATGATATCTGCACGAGCGAGCGTAGCGAGAGAGTGCAGATATCAATATCCATGAGTGGATTGAAATCATATCACGAGTAAATCATAGGATGTTCTTTTTATTCCATAGTTAAAGTCATCATCAGAATCGTCGGAAATTAAGTGATTTAATTCGAATTTCCAGACGATCCGGCGATGTTGACACTTAGCCTCGTTTTGAGTCTGAAGTAGCAAAAATCCATAAACCATCGCATACGACGTCGTATGTCATGGCTAAAAAACCGTATGTTATGGTTAAGTGAAAATTTGTCAAAAATATCATATTTTACCACTGATTACAAAAATACCGTTTTTATTTTCACATGTTATCCCATGCATATCATGCTAACTATGGAATAAATGTAGTTATCAATTAGATATTCATTGATTCTGATGTCAAATGCAGAATACATTTTATTTGTATGTGTTTTGATAGGAATGAGGTCGATCATACCTTGCAATTAGCATGTTAGCTAATAGCTAGCTATAGAGGAATTCAGGATAATAACGGTTATTTGTCAAAAATTAAAAACTCTCTGCCCATTTAAATTACTTCAAATCCAATAGATACAGCACTGGCGGATTAGGGGGGGGCCTGGGGGCCCGGGCCCCCCCCCCCCTTGGGTGGGCCCAGAAAAAAAAATTGGGCCCAAAAAAAATTTGGGGCCAAAAAAGGCCTTAAGGCCCCAAAAAGTCAGCCTTTCAGGTCATTACTTGGCCTTTTAAGGCCTTATTTTTTAAATTTAGGCCAAAATTTGAAGAAAATGGGCCTCAAAATTTGGACCCACTTTTGCCTTTTAGGGGCCCAAAATTTTTTTACGTGCAAGCGCGGACGTTTTATTCTCTGACCTGAAATTTGGGCCCCCCCCCTTGTTGGTTCCCAGATCCGCCCCTGTACAGGTTGGAGACTTGGGAAGGGATTCCCATATGTGCCCATTATGATGTTTTGTCCTATTTCTCATTGACAGTGAGTTCCAAATACAGGTTGGAGACTTGGGAAGGGATTCCCATATGTGCCCATTATGATGTTTTGTCCTATTTCTCATTGACAGTGAGTTCCAAATACAGGTTGGAGACTTGGGAAGGGATTCCCATATGTGCCCATTATGATGTTTTGTCCTATTTCTCATTCACAATGAGTTCCAAATACAGGTTGGAGACTTGGGAAGGGATTCCCATATGTGCCCATTATGATGTTTTGCCCTATTTCTCATTGACAGTGAGTTCCAATGCTTAGTGCAACATACCTGTGATCGGGGGAGACTTATGTGTCTTGCTCGTTACTGAGGTTTGTCCACCGAAAGGACAAGTCTCGGTTTGGAGAACAGTCACCTGGCTTATCATGTTTTTTATGAAAAATATAGAAATATTACCCAAACTAGGTTATGAATATTCAAAAGAGGACATTCAAATCTATAAGATGTGAAAATATAAAAATTGTCTGAAGAAGGGGTAACGTGAAATAGACCGATGTTATGTTAAGTGACAATGTAACTTTTTATCAAATTGTGTTCAATAAACAAATTAGGCTAACCAAAAAAACAAATTAGACTAATCTTAGAACATGGTTATAGTAAAGGTAAACTAAAATTATGCGTGCTGTTCTAATCTCATCGTATTGTAGATGTTAATAATTGTTTTCACTATATTTTCAGTGCAAGGGAGCTTCTAAATGGTCAACAGTATTCTGGATTGCAGTTCAAATTAAGTGATTTTCATGGTTTTCCCTGAACAAATGAGAGAAGAGGATATTAATTCAATTGACTACAACAGTTCGTGAGATGCAACAAGAGACTGAATCAAATATTACTTAAACAATTAATATGAATTGTAAAGATATGGAGGATTGTATCCAACAATTAAATAATGAATCAAATATCAAAGAAGAAATCAGTGAACCATTTGATGTGGACAATATTTATACCAATGATGCCACCTTGCCTGCTTGTGTCGTCCATAATGATGTTAAAGAAGAAATAGATGAAATTGGTGGTAATAGAAAGACTGGTTCAACAGACTACAATGGACTTGATAATATCAAAGAAGAAATTAATGAATCGTTTGATGAGAACAATATTGACACCAATGATGCAGCCTTGCCTGCTTGGGTCAACCTCAATGATGTTAAAGAAGAAATAGATGAAATTGATGGTAATACAAAGACTGGTTCAACAGACTACAATGGACTTAATAATATCAAAGAAGAAATCAATGAATCGTTTGATGAGAACAATATTGACACCAATGATGCAGCCTTGCCTGCTTGGGTCAACCTCAATGATGTTAAAGAAGAAATAGATGAAATTGATGGTAATAGAAAGACTGGTTCAACAAACTTCAATGGTATTGATAATATCAAAGAAGAAATCAAGGAATCATTCACAGAGGACAATATTGACACCAATGATGCAGCCTTGCCTGCTTGTGTGAGCCATAATGATGTTAAAGAAGAAATAGATGAAATTGATGGTAATACAAAGACTGGTTCAACAGACTACAATGGACTTAATAATATCAAAGAAGAAATCAATGAATCGTTTGATGAGAACAATATTGACACCAATGATGCAGCCTTGCCTGCTTGGGTCAACCTCAATGATGTTAAAGATGAAATTGATGGTAATAGAAAGACTGGTTCAACAAACTTCAATGGAATTGATAATATCAAAGAAGAAATCAAGGAATCATTCACAGAGGACAATATTGACACCAATGATGCAGCCTTGCCTGCTTGTGTGAACCATAATGAGGTTAAAGAAGAAATAGATGAAACTGGTGGTAATACGAAGACTGGTTCAACAGACTTCTATGGACTTGATAACATCAAAGAAGAAATCAAGGAATCGTTTGCAGAGGACAATAAGGAAACCAATGCTGCAGCCTTGTCAGTTAGGATCTACCATAATTATGTTAAATCAGAATTAGAAGATATATATGATAATACACAATATATTCCTATAAACGACAGCAAAGTATCTGTTGTGAAACAAGATTTGAACAGTGCAAATAATGAGAATGATATTGCTACCAATGGTGTGGCCTTGCCTGATAGGATCTACCATAATGATGTTAAGACAGAATTAGAAGATATATGTGGCAATACACAATACTTTCCTATAACTGACAACAAGGTATCTGATGTTAAAGTAGGATTAAATAATGCATATGATGAAGACAATGTTGCAACCATTGAGTTAAATAATACAAATGATGAAGACAATGTTACAACAATTGAGTTAAATAATGGAAATGATATTGGACAAAAGATAGATAGCAGTGAACAAAATACAAAACATAAAAGAGACATTATAAGTGAAAATATAGAAACCACAGATGATGAACGAATAATCAGTTTATTTTATGAGCATTCTTATTGTCGTGAATATGATAAACCATTTAAATGTATACAATGTGACAATTGTTTTACGAAACAAAGTACTTTGAAGGAACATATGAGGAGTCATATAGGTGGAAATTCCTTCAAATGTGAACATTGTGAGAAACGTTTCAAAACATCACAACACTTGAAAATCCATGTCAAGCTTCACAAGCGAGATAATTCATACAAATGTAAAAACTGTTCAAAGTATTTTTCAAGACATGAGAAACTGAGGCAACATTTAAGAATCCATACTGGAGAAAGACCATTCAAATGTGAATATTGCAATAAATGTTTTAAAACCGCTCAACACTTGAAAACCCATGTCAAGCTTCACAAGGGAGATAAACCATACAAATGTGAAAAGTGTGCAAAGTGTTTTTCCAAAAATGATAAATTGAAGAAACATTTAAGAATTCACTCCGAAAATAGACCATACAAATGTGAACATTGTAATAAATGTTTTAAAACAGTTCAATACTTAAAGGGCCATATAAGGGTTCACACTGGTGAGAAACAATTCCAATGTGAAAAGTGTGCAAAGTTATTTTCAAGACATGACGATTTGAAGAGACACTTAAGATTTCACACTGGAGAGAAACCATACAAATGTGAACTCTGTGAGAAATCATTCGCATTACAACATACTTTAAAAGAACATATCAAAACTCATACAACATGTAGGCCTACAAGAGAAAAACTATTCAAATGTGAACATTGCGAGAAATGTTTCGCACAACAAGGCAGTTTGATACTACATATCAGGACTCATACTGGAGAGAAACCATTCAAATGTGAACATTGTGAGAAGTATTTTTCACGACAAAGCAATTTGATACAACATATCAGGACTCATACTGGAGAGAAACCATTCAAATGTGAACATTGTGAGAAATGTTTCACAAGGCAAAGTTTTTTGAATCAACATATCAGTATTCATACAGGAGAGAAACCATTCAAATGTGACTATTGTGAGAAATGCTTTAGATGTGGCATATTCTTAAAGAAACATATCCAGACTCATATTGGAGAGAAAAAATTTGAATGTGCAGAATGTAAGAAATGTTTCTTTAGCAAATATCCTTTAATTCAACACTTAAGGACACATACTGGAGAGAAACCATTTCAGTGTGAACAATGTAAAAAATGTTTCTCTCGATCGGGAAATTTGAATCAACATTTAAATATATGTAAATCACTGATTTAGTTGTAAAGAATGCAGAAATTCAAATACATTTTAAAGATTTAAATGTTAAATGGACAAACCGTCGATCTAACTATTTATCAAATATGAAAGCGTCTCATAAAAAGAGAACATGTGCGGATTATCAAGACATTGATTAAGTACCCACTCCCAAAAGCTAACAACAAGAAATGTATTGTGCTTGAAAATGAAGAAAAATAGTAAATAAAATTGACTTTATCTTATTCAGCTGATTTTAATTGAGCATTTTGAAATATATAAAAGGTTTTAGCACTACACTATATTTTATCAAAATTAATAATTATACAAATAGAAATAGTTCAGGTTAAAATTGGAATTAATGATGTTTTATCCAGTTTTCATTTTGAGAATCTTTTTCTTATCACGGGGAGCTCGAAATGCGATGCTCAAAAATTTCAATTTGAGATACAAGGGCAGATCCAGAAGTTCTGATAAAAATTCTCTAACTTATAGTCCATTTCAATGTTTATTTCATAAAAAAAGAAATGAGGAATTTAAAGACCACAGAGCTGTAATATATAGAAAAAAATATATTCACAGTATACACGAATGGCATTTGTCTATTTCAGATTAATTAGTTTTATGCGCAATAAATCTATGGCCTGTTGTTGTTCAAGGAGTTTCGGCCATGTTCATTTTTTAAAAAACAGAGAATTAAGCATCAAATTATAAGAACCCACACATCTTAGTCAACACAAACGATGACAAAATATGACTGAAGAACGTATGGAAACTATTTCAGTTTTTATGTCGCCATCAGAATTTATGACATTCGGTATTGTTAAAGTCTCCAACTTTTTTGTGACTGGTGTTCGGCGGTCGGCGTCTAAATGGCAGGTGGTGAAAATATGCATGTCAATGCCTTGTTTTTTATTGTCACTTACTTCAACACAACGTATTTGCGTATTCTAAGTCTACTGTCCCACAAATTGATTAAAACTTTTGTAAAAAAAGAGTGTCAATGAACATGTCCATATAATGAATAGGATCTTATCCAGGCAACTTGAACAGTATCAAGACAAATAATTTGATTCTAGATTTGATAATTTTTATAAAATCAATCCCAAAGCAATGAGCCAGTTGAAGGGCAAATCCTTGCATGATCTGTTTTATAATGTTGATTTTGTGATCGTTTACTAAAGACCTTGAAAACTAAAGAATTTACTTAACTCGACTTTCCACAATCAATACATTGCTTAGGGAGCAATTTAACTCTCATTATCTAATAACATCGATTTGCCTCATTATTTGGTTTTCAAACTATCAGCGTCATATCAGTTGAGGTAACAAATGAAAAATAAATATTTACAATATAGAATCTTAGTATATGGACTACATGTACGTCATATAACATCTATAGGCCTACTGAACGAACACATATAAAAATGGAAAACGAGAAATCAGTATCTTTATATTAGTCTTTTGGTTTTGCGTGAAAAAATGTTTTATGTTCGAGGAACCATACTAATCGTGTCACCAAGTCCCAATTTAACCATGGGCATCAATATCTATTGAAAGCCCAATGGCATGATATAACTAATGAACTCGTCAGATGAGACGATTTTGAATATTGGAAACTTATAGATCATTGCCTGGTGTGGTGCTTACTGTCAAACACGTATATGGCGTATAACTTACCAGGTGGATTCATAAATAAAACACAAGATGCTCATCAATACTGGCTACCGAGATACATCATCAGTAGTCTCCCTTCCTCGGATTTCGGGCGCTATGCAATGGGACTTTGCCCATGCTCCGACTATATCCGATTATTATTTGGAAGGTGCCCCCAGCAGAGGTTAAACCTCCACCTGTATTTCCAATGGTTGCCATAGATGGTACTTGCCTACTGGAAAGATACTGGTATTAGAATAACTCCTCGTTGGTGCTTTGTCAGTTGGTAGATGTTTCTTTCTCAGCATTGAATACTGTTCTGTTCTGCGTGCAGGAGGTCCATAGCATGAGGGTCAGAGGCTCTGTGGGGTTAATCCTCGCCGAGTCCCTCTACGGCTCACGTAACTATTAAATCACAGCGCTGCAATTTCTCGAAAAGAAATCTGTATTACAGACCCAAAGGTATACCATGACGTGTTTCAAGAATATGTGAGTTATTTGGAATGACGGACTGGGACTGGAAGACATCTGGCACTTCAAATGGATGGAGATTCGGGCAGACTAAAGCAGGTAAACGATTGTCGTCCTTTTTCCACATCGTCGGTTCCCACGCTGGTCCGAAGCTTGATGAAGCAAGATGCTTTTTCCATAAATCAAAACTAAATCAGCCCATATAAGCCCATGGAAATTCGATGAATTTAGCGCGTATACGTGAATGCAACGTTCGGCTACCGGATTAACCTACTATTTTATGACCGACTCATTTAACCATGAATGTTATAGTGGCAGGTTCTCTTCATATTTAAATGAGCTGCCCAGAAAATAGTGGATTAATCCGATAGCCGAAAGTTACATTCGCGAATCCAAGTTTAGCTTTGTTTTCCGCCAAACATAAACTCGGGGTATATTTCATCTGTTTGCAGGATTGTGTTTGGCTACATGTTAACTGGGAGTGACTTGTGATATAAATTTTACCTGATCGTCTTTGTCCTTTCAGATCACAATTTGACGCTTAGTAGCACCAAGTTACAGCTCTAAACAAATACACACGTATCAATCAAAACCTAAAATCTGTGGTTAACCTGGAAATTCCGTTGACGGTAATACAGACGGACGTTACTCTTAAGATTCTTGTACTCATACCTCAACCATGGACAATAAACCATGGTGGGTGGTCGATCTTGAGAAAGCATAAAAACTGTATAATGTAGTCATCTGGAACCGTATCGATAGTGCTTTGGGTAAGATTGAATAGGTTTGATTCTTCGTATACGCTTTTTAGTTATTCATTCAAATAACGCTTCTATTTGCTTTGGTAAATACTTAGTATATTAGGCTGTCCACCTAACAACACAACTTTACTTATTCCAGCTCTATATTTTCAGAACTTCTAGCATTTGAGCAGAAACAAATGTTAGATTTTCAGTGATTTTGATAATGCACTATTTGGTTTTCAAAGTAGACACCTGTAGAACAAGTTACCATAGTTTTACGCATACCTGCTGAAAACACAATTTAGTCATCATTCATGTTAATATAAGCTTAATTGCACTGGGGATCCGCTCGATTACGCTGGTGGCATATTCCGAAACGGTTCGTTTCGGTAACAAAATGTCGGAACGTCGAAGGTACGATTTTTTCTTTTTTCCTTATTTCACGCGTCGTAGGCAGAATCCCCACGACATGTTTTCACACAAACGGCAGGGGTTAAACAAACGGTAGGGGTTAAAAGTGCAGATCTTCACTGTTTTCGAAATACCGTTCATGTGACTTAAGTGAGGAATTAAATCGACGATTCCGTCGTCTTCTGAACTATTTGTTTGCAAATGTGTAAATTTCTTAAACATATGATACTGATACACGTTTGTGATAAAAATGCCGTGTGAATTCTGCCCACAACGTGTGAAATAAGGAAAAAAGAAAAATCGTACCTTCGACGTTCCGACATTTTGTTACCGAAACGGTTCCAGCGTAATCGAGTGGATCATCAGTGAATTGAATGGTCTAACCTGCAACAGTGTTACGATTAACAGTAGCAGAAGTTTTGATTTCCAATGTAATTCTTCATATAGCTAAACATACACGCAGTTCTTCAACAATTCTTTTTGCTTTTATTTTGTAATGCCAATAGGTCTATGTCACTTGTTATTTTGGCATTCATCTTAAATGTAACCCCCCTATCACACCCAAACTAGTTCTTACCCGTTCTTGCCAGTCCTACGAATCAATACGTCCATCTCGTTCGCAGTTCGTTCAGGTCGCACCACGTCGGTGTGCAACGTCGTATAACGCGTCCCTTAGTCTAGAAGGTCATCATGACCTGATTACAGAACGGTATGGTCGCCATCGAATTTTGAATCGATTCAAAATTCTAACTTGTTTGGTGTGATAGCTATATTTTTGCTAACTCGTTCTTAAATACGTTCTTAATCAGTTTAAACTCGTTTGTGATTAGTTCTACCTCGTTCTCAATACGTCCTCAGACAGTTCAACTCGTTGTTAAAACGTCTCTAGTAGGATTAAAGTACCACGGTTCCGTTCGTAGTACGTCCAGCTCGTCGTTAGTACGTTGTCACTCGTTCTAATTGTAGAACGTATCGACCACGAGAACATTTTGAGCATGTTCTAAGTTCTAGAGGACCTACCCGTTCGAGTACGTTCGATGAAGTTTGTAAATAGACCCCAAACGGTTCTAAGTACATGCAGTACGTTCGTACACAGTTGAAGCCCGTTTTCGAGAACGTAGTGAGAACTAGTTTGGTGTGATAGTAGGGTAAATAAAAGTTGTTGTTAGATTGTTAGAGAAATAAAAATGACCGGGATTACTACTATGGTATTCTGTTTGGATAATATGTTCAAACCTAGGATATATTCAATCCTAGGTTCAAACGCATAGCCGTACCATTTCTCCTACACAGTGGAGTACGCTATACCAAATGTCTTTATATATGTTGTTCTAAATATGCTTTTCATATTTGACCGATTCGACTTCTCACCCGACGTTCATATTGCAACGACTGTCAACTTTTTAAGAAGGGAAGAGTCAATTTACAGAAAACAAGCATAGCATTGTCACCTGCTATATGTATTCATGTAAATGTATAACCTGACAACAATATAGTATATATTTCAGACCTATGTTGAACAAATTAGCCAGAGAGGAAAATACAACTTTTATTGAAATGTTTTAAAAAAAGCACGATCCATTACAGTTGGGGACATAAATAAATGACAGGTGCATTTGCTGAAGTGAGGATTTCCCATGTTAAAAATAACAGAATTAACAAGAGGCCATAAATCAGTGGATGAGATTATACAAAATGTAAATATACAAATTTTAAGGGATATGTATCTAGAGAATATTGGAAATTATGGGCTTTCAGACCACCATAATTAGGAAATGGTGATCGAAAATCGACCTGTCATTTATTTTTGTCCCCAACTGTACTTATTGATCAGCCTCGTATTGCATGAGAAATGGGATTACGATTTCAAAATACATACGCGACTATAAATAACAGAATAAGATTGCCAATATATTCAACAATGATGAATCGCCTTTACTTAGGGTACAATTTAATAGATTTTGACATGCACACTCAAAAGACATAAAAACAACAAAACAAAAAGTCAGTGTGTCAATCAATCACATTCAATTGTGAGAATGGTTTCTTTTCAATTAAATTTGTTGTGAAGAATAATAAAGTAGGAGAGAAAATAAAGTAATAAATGGACTGTAGAGAATAGAGTTTTTCTCAGTAGTATCTAAGCAATCAATTGCCATAATTCGCAGATCGAACTAAATGTACACTACTACATTGTACTATGGATCCATGGATATTTTGAACACTTGAAATAATTTTCTGACTTTACTTTCACAATGCCATTGCCTTTTTCTCATTGATAAAAGAACTACCATAAAAACAACGAATTATTCAACGTGAACATTTACTGACCGAGTGAAATGAAACGCAGATTTGGCATTGGGTCTATGGCCCAAGATGCGAGTGGCGGCGATGTTATCAAGGCGACATCTAGTGGAGCCCGTGCTAAGTTTGCAGCGTTTGTCAGGAAGGTTAGCGTTGCCACCAAGTCCCCACTATCAGCCGAGGTGAATGAGTTAAGGTATGTAGATGAGAATTGTCATTATCTGATCGGCATTTTCCGAATGGGTGTTGACCTTTGATACTCTTAAGGATTTTGAGACTAGATTTTTTTGGAACAGGTCGAACCCGCCATTTGTTTTGTCACTGTTCTTTTGGGACTATGTTCTAGGACTATGTTATTTAAAATTATTTTCCAGATAAAACGTTGAATTCATTCATTAAACATGCGTGATGCTTCGCTACATGACTTCTGCTGGACTAGGTCAAGTAGCAAAGCACCACAGATGTAACATCATTTGTATATTGAGAAAAACGAATTTAAATTAAATATGATTCGTTTCATCAGTCACACGTACAATTATAAAAATTGATAATGCGGTTGCTAGGGTGTCATGTACATGTACAGGGTATTCAATTAGTATTTTAATAATAATTTTGCTATATCTTTGGTTGTCTTGGCTTTTTCTTCGTGAAACGTTCACAGCAAAATGCATCTGACCTTATTCTTTTAAATATTCCTGAAAAGGAACTTAGTTTTGACAAAGTTATGGTTACTATGGTAACCATTGTCGTGGGTATGTGGGGAAAATTCTGACGTCACGTTTGGACAACATTTTTAATGTTCAAAGCAGGATAACATATTATTGGTTAACTAGGAATATGCAGTACAAATACTAATAATCCATTCCAGATTCACTTGCTGATCCATCTTCACGTCACAGGCCTGAAGAAGGGGGTAGGCTTCAGGGGTATTAAACCAACCCCTCCCCACTGGCCGAAAATGTTTTTAAAAGCATCCATAGTTTTTCACTATTCTGATTTTGGGCCAGAGTGAAAATGTGAACCCCTGGAATTTTTTTTAAAGTGATGTCCTGGCAAAAGCTGGTAATTACGGGCTTGATTTCGTGAGGTGCTCAAGATAAATGTAAGCATCAATACACATTTGCTCGCTAATGATACACATATTGTGGAGAAAAAAACAGGGAACAGAAGTAAAGGCAAAATTAGCGATACTTATAGAACGCCGTGTACATCATGTGCTATTTCTGGTCTTAAAATGCATATTATGAAGTATATCGAAGCCTTCAATACGTATCAATCACTCCACCCCCAATATTTCAGTTTTGTTCTTTCTTACTTTTCTGAATATTTAAAGAAAGTGTCATTTGAATTCAGTAATATTTAAGCTAAATATTGTCAAAGGCTTAACATTATCAATGTTTTGATAATTATAATTCTTGTATTTCACATTTATGTATTGTTAGACAAATGAAATAGCTCAGTTGCTACAACTGACTGATAACGTGTGGCATTAACTTTGACAGTGAATGATAAAGTGAACTGACAGCCTGGACCCCGGCCCGTATCAGGTCATTGAATGATTACGTCCAGTATATGTCCTTCCCAGCCAAAGAGAGATGAATGTCAACTCCGCTTATATTTCACAACACGTTCCTGGGGACGTTCGTTGAATTTATCTGAAGTTTTTTTTAATTACATTCATATCATAGAACAATGATGGGCTGTATCATCTGGTTCGTGATCTCATGGTCGCGTTTACTGCGGTTAAATTCATTGTACGGTTTGACATTTTTGAATCCTGCACATTTATTATCCCAACTTCCCTGTGCCATTGCATAAAGGCAATGACGACAAAGACGAAATGCTTGTCCATGACGAGGTCTTTAATTCCATTGCATTATCCAAAACACATTGGAGCTAGAGCGAGTGAATCCGGGGCATCAGGGAGAATTCAGCTTTCTGTAATTGTAATTATGAATGGATTAAAGTCCATTTTTCCAGAAGCATGTTTATCAAGCAGTTCTAACAGTTCACATACTCCTTGAATTGGTCAAACACTTCAAAAGGTCTTTGAAGAATATTCACTTCACTTCATGTGTCTATGTGTATTAGATACTGAGGTTCTAATGAAGTTGATAAGATACGTTTATGATGGCAAAGTGTATGTAAATAGCAATAAGCAGTTAAACAATGATCCTCATATACCAAATAGTACAAAATATAGTTGAACATTGAGGACCTAGAAAAAGAAAGGATTTAAAAAAAGGATTCCTGTAGCCTCGTAGGATTGGCCTGTGTTTTAGTATTAATAGTTACAAAAGATCCAAGACTGATCAGTTTGATGAAAGTAAGTGAGCGCAGGAAATCGAGATTTAAAAGATGGATGTGCATTTGCCGGATATTCAGTCACATCCGAATTCCCAAAATACAATAAGAAAAAATGAAAGCGCTGATGAAAAAGGTGATTCGAGGCCAAATTCGTCCAAGGCTAGAGCTAGAGGAGTACGTTTCGGATTTCAAAAATTGCCGGAGGCTTTTGATGCGGATCGTTCATCCGTAACTCCAAGAGGGAGCCCTACCACCGAGAAGGATTCATCAGAAACACCTCAAAGAACTCCCTCGCCTAGGCTAAGACGAATCAGTATGTTTGAGAGAAAAACACCAAGCCCTTTGGCCCTGGCACGACCAAAACGATCGAGTGTCTATCTCGGGGTACTTAATGAAGGCACTGACGTTTTTACTAAATCCACTAGAGTGAGAAGAGTCTCGGTCTCAACAACTCCAGAACAAGGCCGTCGGAGATCGGTTTGGCATCATCCTCACAGGTGAGTACCAAACCGGAATACTTAGGGTGGCGGTTAAGTTTAATCCATATTTAAGTAACCATCATTTAAAGTGTGCGCCTGACCCGGCTACGTATAGCACAGAGTTTATACTGGCGGATTAGACTAGTTCATTTTTTATATGTGTGTGAAAGCTTTCTCTTATTTGCGTTTTTTCGTTTAGTACGGTTTTGTTATAATTGCCGAGGTCATATAACCGGGATAAAACAATGATTATCGTTGACTGCCCACACAAAAAAACATACGTTGAGTGAACAGTGTTATTACAAACAACAGGCTTTAGAATACAAAGCGTAGTGTGATAATAAGCTGCACACTACCACTGCTGCATGTACATATTACTAATTTACTAGGGCTCCCAAAGAGTGGATAGGGAGGTTGTGTTTGTCACTTTTAAATTTTACATTTCAAAATTGTCATTTTACATGTCATAATTTGTTGGTTTCATTCGTTTAGCCAATCAAAACATTGTAAAACAATAAATTGTCTGTTACGTACAATCAATTTTGTTCAGTTTTGATTAGTTGTCAGAATAAAGTTACGTTCATCTGAATCCATGTATCAAAACAAAAATCCTATTTTCACTTCAAAATACTTCAGTGAGATGAAGGCTCGGAATTGTCACATGCAATAACTTATTGTCGTATTCGTTATTTTATCTTCTCGATAGTAGCATTTAGTCGCACATTTGATGCCAGGTCACCTTGTCGCGTACCTCTTGGGGAACCCCACATTTATGTGTGTACTCATGGAAGTAAATTCCCCGGTGTAGCCGAGAGCCACAAACTTTTCAACAGATTCGAAATGACCAATTTCTCTCATATATACTCTAAATATTTTATTATTTAGCACCTACAAAGTATTGCTAATAACCATATGTAATTTCAATAAGGAAACTTATCTGGCTACATATAAATTCAATATCAACACTAGCTGTTCTCTCAACACGTCCTGGCTTACCTTGTGGTGACAAACCCTGGATTTTCGCTATTTATAGTTTATCAACACCTGGACGCATGCGCATTTTATAGTTTATCGGGCACTTTAAAATGCTTAGAATGCACCATATACAATGTAAGTTTTTAAAAAAAATCAATAAAATTGTGTCTGTATACAGTGATTTGGTATCCGAGGCCCTGGGTTGTATACTTTCAACTTAACAAAAGAAGTATCGTAAGACAATGTCAGATGAAGGATTGTTTTTTTCTGAAAGAGGTTGTGTCATCATGATATTTTAAAAACCAGTACTTCGGAAATAGCTTTCGTATACAGGCCTAGATTTTGTTTTGCCAATAATACCTTCTGTGGTCTTCAGTGGAAATTAAGAGCCCGATGTCATAGTTTAATGAAATGCATTCCTTACATTGAAATAACAATACTCACAAAAGTGATACAGTATATCCTGAAGTGTTTTGGGCGCGAATAACAGTTTAGACTGTACCGAAAATCTGCTAGGGTTGTCGATAATGGAAATTGTCTAGAGCTAATAAGATATAATCCGGGGATTAATTGTGAACGGAGAAAGTCAGTGTAATTAATTATGCGTCTAAAATTCGGTTTTCCCGTCAAAGAAAGTCAGATTCTTCTTCAGCTATTTTGATTGATCAATGTATTTTCGAATTTGATGAATTTAAACTGACAAAATCCCTCTAAGGACGAGGAACAAATGTTTTTAACTTGCTATGACCTGAACGTCCAACCCGAGTTTTATATGTATGCACTTCAGATTCTTTATTTCATGCAAAAATCCTTTGACATATGGAAGAGGAAACCCATAATTTAGATTAGAATTTGAAATGTTGAAACAGATACCGCTACTCTGGTATCACTATTCCAAATATGACTGAGACTGTTATATCTATAAAAATTATTAATTTTATTCATAAGATCTAATTTAATATTTAATATGATGAAACAAATATAATATAAAAAATATTTCGTTTATATGAAAAATATGAAATATATATTATAAGCCTAAAAAAAATAAAAAAAATACAAAACAAGGCCCTTCTGGGATTCGAACCCAGGATCTCCTGTTTACTAGACAGGCGCTTTAACCGCTAAGCCAAAGGGCCAACTCTATGCAATTGCTCGATTTTATAGATCATATTAAGAAAGCATGATAACCTTTATTTAAGCGATAGCATTATAGTATGCGAGATTTGAGATTAGTTAATGTGGCTCGATCTAATAATACTCGACAAATGTTGTTAGACCATGCCTATCTAATTGTTAATATCAGTAAATCTACTAATATTGTAAGGTTAGAAACATTTGTTTCTTTGATATTAAAATCTACAACGCTAAATCAATAATAATGAGATGAACATATTATTTGCGCAAGCAGGTACCCAGCTACAGGATTTTCATTTGTTTCGTTTACGTGGTGTCGGATCGATTGCCTTTATTCATTTCTGAAGACTATTAACGTCTCCCTCGCCATGACTTGACTATGTAGGGCTGTAGGCATGTACCGAGTAAACATAAGTCTTTAGTAATATAGAATTGTCAAGTTTTGAAAGTATATCATGCCGAATAGTCCTTCAACAGTCCCCGGGCAATAGCCCCGGTGCAATAGCCTAGTCCTTCGAGCTTCCTTGTACTGGGCCTCTACCGGTATTTTCCCGGGCCTATCATGATCTGGTGAGATTTTACCATTCTGTTCAGCCTCTCATCTAAAGAATGTAGGACAATCCAAGGGATAGTAGAGACTATGGAATAAGGATCCCATGGTTTAGGACAAGTAGCCTATGGAACGTCAACCCCCCCCCCCCCCCTTCTTGGCAGCTGGCCCCGGGGTTGCGGACTCGGGCGGCAAACGGCTTAAAGTACTCCCATATATTGGCTATATGGAGACGTGCCGCTAAAGTGAATCACTTTTTTGCCGAAAATCATTAGATGTGGGTCCCATTTTGAAGAAAAACCCTAAATATGGGTCCCATTTTGATGAAAAAATCCCTAGAACTTTGGCTATTTTTTGAATCCTAAACCTGGGTACTGTACCGCCGGAAGTGGGTCTTGTCTTTTAAAAATTATGAAGTGAGTCTAATTTTGAAAGAAAAACCCTAGATGTAGGTCCAATCTTATAGAAAAAAATCCCTAGATGTGGGTTATGTTATTTTGAGTCCCCCCGGAACAAAAAATGTGACCAGTACCCCCCCCCCCCGGGTTTTGGCTAGTTTTGGCCCCAAAAAACTGCTCTTCCCTGCATAACGCGGGCAATTTAAATAACAAACTGACATTACTGGGCATGATATTTTTAATTTTGGGTATTACCAGACATTGTTTTTTTTATTTATTGGTCTCTCAAGACTAAAGGCCCAAAACTTCAGCCCAGCCCATACGGCGTCTTCCTAGTTTTCAAATATGAATGAATTGTTGGTCATTGGTTTAGAAATTTTGGACCCATTGTTTTGAGATCACAAATTGGGGCCTTTTGGAATCCAACCATAGGCTTTGATATGCTATCCAATGAAAACTTCTGGTTTCCAAACTTATGGAGGGGAGTGTAGGCCACCCAAGCAATAGTGAGGCTGGCTCCTGCTCATTAGCGAAAATTTACAAATTCATTTGGAAATAATGGACAAGGTGCCAAAAAATGAAATATATTTTGAAAAATTTCCAAATTACATTTTTGCAATGTTGTCTCTGAATCTAACATCTTTGGCATTGGCAATTGATTTCGCTTTTATAAAAGAGAGCTTCATGGTATTTATTACTTGCCATCAGTCTCTGGCCATCATGGTTACCAGCGTCTGTATTAGCATTGGTATAGTAAGCTGTATTATTATTATGCAATGGCGTTTTATTGTATGTGTTGTTGAGACCATTACGATATTGATATTTCAGATATAAACAAAAGCTATTCATTTGGCAATATCCATTTATGGATTATGGATTACTTCATCCAATGCAAATGACCCATAAGAATGGTCAAGAACTAGTCGAGAGGTTTCGTCATTTATATCCATTGAACTAGCACTCTGAGAGAATGTTGCTCTGATGATGAGTGGGGTCAATCTAGTTCCCACTGAAATGCAACAATAAGTCGTCAATTATTTTATGGGAATTTACCAGCCTCTGATTAAAAAGAATGAAGACGATTTTACCTGTGCCAGGACTATGTTTAGAATCAAAATAATTTGTGTCCAGTCGACTCACTGCTAGACTAAAGAAAAAATAACAAAATGGATTTATTTCGCAAAAAGGCCAGTGCCATAGCGACTGGAGGGGGTGCGTCAGGGTTAGGATCAAGTCAGGGAGGACTTACATCTCTTCGACGCATGTCTAGGATTTTAGGGGCAGCTGCATCCGGTACATCTTCGACTTTGAAGGATAGGAATCAAAGTCCGTCGTAAGTACATTTTGTCCGCTTTTCTATATTTCCATTCTTTCTTCATATAGATTGGGAACGCAGCTGAAAATTCTGTTCTAACGATCTAACTTCGAGATAAATTAAAGGCCAGAAAAAGACCGAATATAAAGGGAATGACCTCGTGTCCTTAATTAGATTTTTCGGTGCTTTAATAAAAATCGAATAAAATCCACCAAATAAATTAAACCTATCATTAAAATAGACAATTTATCTTGAAATATGTGTAGTGCGTCTACCTTTTCACATTCTCACATAGTATGTCAAGGCATTAATACAACAAAAAATGACAATTATTAGAATTGCTCTATAAGAGGAGGAATATTTTATATTCGGAATAGATAGACTTCCTTGGAGTTGTGCTCTTTGAATAGATTTATAGCTAGGGTAAATTCTAAATTATCAGACAACGACAGAATAGGGGACTTTTATTCCTGGTCATCTGGGGAAACAAAAGCATGTTTTCGAAGATTGTAAATCCGTAGTCGCAAATGAATTGTACATATCTATACACACGGAATACTTTATTCTGTTTAAATGACTACATCAATCAGTGAATGCCATAATATAAAAGTCATACCAAATTCATATTATCCGTAGCAAAAACAAGGTAGGGTTTCTAAGGTCTATGAGCGGGTGGTCATTGTTAAGTTCAAGTGTTCCGTACAATTGATGTTGACAGGTAGAATAAAATTATGAAATAATGTTTCCAGTAAATTATACGATATTATACAGTGGTCCTTGGAATCATCCGTGGCAACCATGTTTTTATCCCAGTTTGCATTATTTCAAAGTCTTTGAACAAAACCCCATTTATTCCACTTAAGGTGGGTACAGTATGACACTTATTTGACCTGTTCGACTTCACTTCTTAAAAGAGAGCTTCGTCTTCACTCTTTCAGTTTACAATAAATCTCTGATCTCACCGAGAACCTATTCGGACTACCTTAATAATGATGTGATAGATCACAATATAATACACACTATTGACAGTTGCGTTTCTAAATAATATTGTTATCTGAACATTTATTTAAGATACAACCGACCCCCTCCCCCAATTCTATCGAAGAAGAATCTGGCTGGGGTGCCGGTGTAAAAGGGTAGGAGGTCCTATTAATTTATGGTTCTACTCTCCATTGATTTATATGGCGAACTCTTTCCCTTATTATGTTATACACAATCAGGGCCAGTAAGGGCCTTTAAAAAGGGGGACCATAATCCCTGGGAGACCATCATATCTTTCACACTGGACTTGCGATGACTTGCGAATTTTGAAATATTGACACTTTATAACCATAACATAAGTTATTTTCACAAAGACTTACACTGCACTAACTTGTTCTAGTAGATCAATGTTTTCGATTGCCATCATTGACCACGGTCTACGTTTACCAAAGGGTTATGTAATTGCAACGATAATGTCAATTTTCATTGCGTATTAGATAATTTGCAACACCAAGTCGTACCCATGATTAAAGTATGGCGAGATAAAAAGTAATGGGCAAGACAAAATGAAGTCCGGATTCAATGTTTTCAACCGGTTTAAGTTCTATCGTTTTAGAGATATTTTGCACTGACCTTCGTGAAGGACTAAAATACTAGTCGCCGACAAGTGAAATTGGTTAACTGAAATAGTTAGAGTTTCAAAAGGTTATGACATATTTTCCGACATTTTTCACGTTTTTCTCATTCTATGTATTTTCTATGTATTTATGATCATACGTATAAACTGTTTTTTCTCCTTCTCTCTGATACGGGAAATAAAGATACAATAAACGTTTCCAATCAATTCCCTTGAACAAGCACTATGTGGTATTGTGATCGCCTCCGAACTCCTGAACTTGCTGTAAACACGATTTATTCACTCCTAAAGCAATGAAATACATTTTCGGCAAAATTAGCCTGTTTTTGAAGACTTGTATGCAATTTGTCGTGCATCAAACACCCTGAGTTTTTAAAGTAATAGTCTTTCATCAAAATCCCTATGAACCCCGCTGTCTCCCGCACCTTCTCCGTTCTTTTCACAGTTTGACCTGCCATCTTTCTCAAGTTATAGGGTTTGTTTTTACACTTTGTTGTTGAGAAAGAACCATAGGAAATATTGGAGAAATATAGCATAAGAAATCAATGCATACAAAGATCTCGGTTCTGATATTTCATGAAAAATTAACTTCAAAATCAAAATGTTCTGTAACTACTGTATATAGTGTTAGAAATAGCTAGATACTATAGTAGATACACAACACCTTATGAATGGATAGTTTTATCAAAATGAAAGTCGATCCTTCAGGCATAAATTGTGTTTATTAATTTATTCAGTGAAATGAAAAATAATGTTAGCCTATTCCAATGCTTTTGTGTTTTCTCTGTTTACACCATTCTTGTCAAAACTTGACATCTTTTAGGGGCTATGAGGCATTTGTTGAAATTAAACATTCTAGACTTACAACAATAATTTTCAATGCATATCAAATTTTCTCATTTTTTCTTCCTCAATTGATTTGTAACCAATACTTGATTTATCTTTGTGTATTTTTTCAACTATGATATCAAGAATTGAAAAAATGAAATTGAGACTTTGGGCTTCTCTAAAGAACGAACTACAATACGAGGCTGTTATAAGGTTTATTTTAGTCTAATGAATAAAAATGTGGGAGTTAAGATTTGTCAATGGAATCAGTATGATAATTCAGGTCGTGGTAGAGAGATATATAATTTGCAATTGGAATAATAATCAGCAAAGAGGCATTTCATTGATTTGTTATTTTAACAAGCATGATTATACTCAGAGATCGAATGATATAAGAATATATTGAATAAGAAATATATACCATTGTAATAATCTACTTCAGTACTTCAGACCACCTATGACGTTTCAGCACGAGTGTTTCCTTAGGTAAAAAGATCAAACCTGAGTTGAAGAGAAACAATGATATTGCTTGACAAATTAAACCTACATACATGTGCGAGTGTGTTTAAGAAAAATACAATGAATTTAAAATCGTTTGGGGAAATGAACGGTACATAAAGTCGATGTGGGTGTGATTTTCCGTATGAATGGAACATATGGGGCCAATGCTGATAACTGAACAATAAAATCATATCATTACTGTTATGAAGTGGTTCAATGATTTATCAATTGATACCCTCACGTAATAATTGCGTGCTCAGCTAGTATTCAAATAAAATAAAGGAAATGTGAATTCCTGGTGAGATTTAGCTTTCTCAGATCCTGAAATTAGGACACAAAGAATAACACATAATCATTGCTATTTGATAGTAAAAGTTAGCTTTTGGAAACGTCTCCATTCATTTTGACAATCTCATATACCATGGAAAGATTACGGATTACACGGAGATCAACCGCATCGTCAATTAGTAACAGTAATAAAGTTGCAAGAAAGCAGTCACGGACAGCATCGTCTCAAAATCACAGAACAGAAGCATCCCCGCAGCAAAGATGGAAGAAAATTGGGTTCAAAGCCATTGTGTAAGTTAAATGTATACATAATTTACGATTTAAACTGGATATACAATGGGATAAGTGTTGTATTGTGATTCACTGTTGGTCTCCCCAATTCATACCAAGAATTTCATTGTTGTTACCTTATTTTTATCAGAGCTTCACAATTAGTCTTGCTAATCAGATCTTGTTGATCCTTCTCGAGGAATTCACTATTCTATTGCTACCTGAGACCATTCTTTCCAATGGTTACGTTTTTAGCCTAGATCATAATTCATTAAGGATTCGCTGGTCTGCTGGTACCCTAGCCTATATCTTTTCCAACTTATTCTGCTTGGTTAAAAGAGTTTCATCTACTGGCCATGGGCTCTGATACTCGTTGTACTGAGCCTACATTTCAGCCATGAAGATTATGAATTTAAAACGTGTGAAAAAATTATATTTATCACTCCATTACCCATTCACTCACATTCTCCACTCATACTATCATACTGTCGAAATCAGTTTTCATTTTAAACAATAATCTATAAGTCATCTATTTTACATAATATATTCTCTTGGATTCTGAGTTTTTATTTGTATCAGCTGCCTCTAATTTACAATATGTTTTGAGAATTGATTTTTAAAAGGTCATTGACAGTAATTCTGAGAGATGGCGTCTCCATTTTCAATTATATTCAATTTGACATTTTTGCATCTTTAACCTTGAATAATTTTCATATTTTATCAGGTATCTCAAGTCTTTTTAGGTCATTCATTGCCACATTTAGCACTCTGTATTCTCTACTGCCACTTCAATTGCAATTCAATTTTCCCAGGGGGTGTTAGATTAGCAAACTATTCATGTGCAAATTTGAAGATTAAGAAGTCGACTATCTGCAATAAGTCCTAAGAATTATTTCAATCAATAATATGTAATTTCCCATTAACTTTCCAATGTTTCTTTAGCAGTATCTACCCTGAAAAGGTTTTGAAATTATGATTCCAAAATAATTTGGCTCTTTTCAGATTACTGTTTATCCGTTGGGAAAATATTATGTCCTTTTCTATAAAGGTGCAAAGAACAAGTATATGCTCGATATCAATCTAATACTTTAGCAAATTATACCATTTGTAATAGTTAGCAACACGTACAAGTCACCAATGCAGGGTGGAGAACATTGATAAAAATCAAGAAATTGAGTATATTTGTTTTGAATTGTTTATATAAACTCACAATATGGGCTTGTGGCAGAAATCAAGAAGTTCTGATAAATTTTAGTAGCCTAGCCGCTGATTGAAAATAAAACGCAGGATTTTGTGGAATTCTATTAATAATATCATAATAAGGTTACCTGATCAGTTTGGACTTTTAAACTTGCATTGTCATAGTTACCAATGAGTGGTTAAAATATCTAATATGGAATCAACTAATAAAAGAGCTAGTCTATCAGGTGGACCATTGCGCAGTATTCAACAATTGGCAAGGTTGAGCAACAAGAGGTTTAATAGAGCATCCACGATAAATCATTTTGCACTGCCCCCAAGACGAGATGATGAGTAAGTGTTGCCATCTATTAATACGTTAGCCACATCTTAATTTTGAATATTGGTATTATGCTTTTTATGTCACCACCACCATTGCGGTCTATATATTGTACAGGGCATGCAGGGCGCTAAGTGATTTCTTACTTTGCCCAGAGAGTAAAAAGGACTATAATAGTTTGTGAATTATTTGTGTAATTCATTTAAAAGTCAGATATCAATGTAATTATAGAGGAAAAATACAAATGTCTGGTTGATCAAAATACAAGGTTGTGAGCTCTTGTATCTTATATTTAGAAATATGATAATCTATCATATATTGAATAGCAACGCCACCTATAAACATGCAAAGATATAACTAACATCAATTGATTAAATTATGTTTATATGGTAGTTGCTAGATATTAATTGTTTATTCGTTCATTGAAAAAATGTTATTTATTGTTCGTTTTCATATATCGAATACCTATATTATTTTTTCACATCCAACAGCATAAAAAGTGGCAGACTCTCTAAATCTATACCCTGCGCGCAGTCTAGTTATAAACTACGAAGCTCTCTTTTAAGAAACGAAGTCGAATGAATGCAAAGGGAACTAATACAGCAAGTGCTTACTATATGTTTGTCTACTAGGCCTACTGACTCTGTCTAAACTGAAAATTGTTTTGTGAATTCGAACGGGTTGGTTCTTTAATGTGGCATTCAATTTTATTCTATTGAATCCTACAATGAACACCTACTAATGTGAACACTATTTTCGGTCCCATTTTAATCTGCCATGCATTTATGTTAAAAACCTCGAAATGTGAACACCTGCTAAACTGAACGCTTCGGACTGGTCCTAGTGGCGTTCCGATTATAACGATTTCACTCTATAAGTCTGCAGGTGACCCTGCCCTCGTGCTGTGTAAACGAAGAATGCATTGTTGCCACAAGGACGACGTTTGTCTCGTCATGTCCATGAATGCAAGTTATTGAACTTACTTTAATATCGGGCCATTCATCGCTCGATAAGTAGATCCATGGAACAATTCCCACAGCAAGAAAACATAAAGTGAATAAAATTCAATATTCCTTTGTATAAATTTATAAAGAATATGGAGGAGATCTTGTATTCTAAAAGAACTCTCTTGCACCAGTCTTAATACAAAATTCCTCAAAATTATACATAATCATATTTATACTTGTAATAAATACGTTTTAAACTGAGTTTCCTGGCATCATTAGGAAAAGGTGTCAATACATATGAAGCTTCATCTGTTATTGAAGTTTAAAGGAGTATAACGACCATAATTTTGTAAGATTTTTCTGTTGTTTCCACACGTACCTTAACATGAAGTTCAATTGTTAATTTTGCATTTTTCTCCATAGAGACAGGAGATTCCAGGATTATTGCAAACCAGCATTGTATTCCACCTGGAAACCTTTCATTGTAAAACACTTATTACGAATTTCAGGTTTTAAGTTCTGTTCCTATGATAAATTCATACCCATATGGTAGCTAGAATTTGCTAAATTAACATTTTAGCAAGGGTTTCTATAGATCGCTTTTTATGGCAACACCGTATCATTGTTGAATGTGCCTCTTCAGAACATAGATACCATTATTAGCTACAGGTTTTGTTACTGTTCGAACCGATTTATTTCATGCTGGAACAGAATGGTAAATCTCCTACCAGGAACATATTGGGATTTAAAATTGTAAAATTAGATGACATTTGATGAGAATATACTAGATACAATATAAATTAGAGGTGAAGAAGATACGACACTTACCTGTATGTGTATTATAGAATTGGCATATGGATTTATATAACTGATGTTTCATGAAGATGTCTTGGAAGCATACGTTTGTACTCTTATATTCGATCAATACAAGGGGGATAACAGGCGTATAATTATGGAAGACACAAGTCAATGCAGTGTCAGGACTGAAAACATATAATTATTATTTGGATATAACCATAGAAATTACAACGAACGACAAATAATAGATGTCACTATTTCTATAATTGATATAATCGATATCGAATATATATTTTTGAAAATAAAGATGGCGACAAAGTTGACCAGACACGGTTCAGGTGTTAAGGTTCTTAGCAAGATAGATGAAAAACCATCAAAATCACCAACCAGGCCACACTCAAACGTGACCATGGACCATGGAAAATCTGCTAAAGGTCGAGAGAGTGTCGGGTATGTTCTCAATTTTAATAACCTTGGTATTATCTGAGACCATCATAAAATGTCAAAATTTTATGTAAGTCTCAGGTACTATGAGCCAAGTTGTATTCTACTGTAGGTGATGTTTTGTAGGAGTATTTTTTATGTTGAGCTAAAATGTGACAAATAAGTACCTCCAGTATCTATCTCTACATTAAAAATACTCAAACATTTACTTATACACGTATGCTTACATAAACGATACTTATGCAGGATGGAGCTCAGGGCTAATCTGGTCAAAACTCAAAAAGGCGAGGCATATTTGAAAAGGTGAGGCAAAGATGTAAAAGAGGGTGTAAATCTCACCGTTTAAGTCGACAAAACGCCTAAAATGTAAATAAACTTTGGGGAGTCATTTGCCTTACCTGTCTTATAGCAAACTACGCCCATAAGTGACCAAAAACTAATACTCCTTTTCCTTATAAAGTATAGGACTTTTTCTTTCTTCATTCAGTCAAGCAGTGTTGATAAAGCTAGTTTACTTAAAGGTAGTACGGCATCGAGCTAAAACGGCCATCTCCTCCCCATCCCCAATATCGTCTATCTTTATGGCAGTGTTTCCTATTATGGGATCATCAATCTGTACTAGGCTATCCCTGCTAAGCTTTAGAGCAAAAGGGGCCCTGATAAATCAGAATGAAAGCTTCCCTTTTCTTGGCATGTCCATGGGGAATGTAAAGTATATGTCAAACTATAAACAATGTCCACATAACAACATCCTTGAATCTTGGACAATAGTGAGTGCAAGACTTGTCCATCTCTGTGATTGATCATGTTGTCAACTTTAAGTTGTTTAGTAAGCTATGTGGTGTCAATTGTCAATTACAGTTGTGTTGACCGTCACTATACTCACATTAAGAGGTGATGTTTGAAGTGGCACATATTCACCAAGTTCATTTGCGTTTTAAGAACCGCATCTGGGTGTATATATAAATGATGAATGAACATGATGTTTTAAATTTTAGTAGAAATTGAACAGTGATGGTCAGATATAACTACTGAAATGATACACATATGCATTGAATGGACGAAACACGATTTCAGGGCACGACTTTGTGCAGTTTTGAGCAAAACAAAACATTGCAAACATTGAAATTCAAGGCAACATTCAAGAATAGCATCTAAAGTGATTGATGACAAGACAAGACATAAAATCACACAACATACTGATAAAAAATCAAGAAGAATACGTGTATAAAATTGCGTGACCATTCAATAGAATTAGGCCACCTTAGTATTAATATGAATGTTTATTGAAGAACTTATAGAAGGAGAAATAAATTACAATGTAATTGGATCTTAGATAAACACTCGTAGAACAAGTGGGATCAGAATGATTATTTAAATAAAACGCAAACTTAGGTATAAAGAAATATATGACTGACTATTTGCGGACTACTTTGAAGTGACGTTTCGCTAATGGTCCGAATGAGGTTAGATGGCTTTGTGAGCATTGATCCTAAATGAGGTTACTGTTGGTGAACCAATTTTGTTGGATTGAACGAAATACTTAAACATCTTATCATCACGCCTAACCATCGCGTAAGCAGGCGTCATCGTACAGCGTCAAAAAATACAGTAGTACAGTTTTCTGTACGGTGACGAAAATTAACTGAGTTGAAGCAAAAACTATAATGAGGGGTTTAAAAAGATTAATTAGGTGAAAATAAATACGATTTCGGGTGTAATGAAAACAGCATTCTCTGAGGAATGGTTTTAACTTTCTAATTATGATAAAAGTTTTTCGAGCACTGCTCGGATTTTTTCTGACTGGATCGGCCCACATAATCGACTCGAGAGAAAAATGGTGTTTTTTTCACTTTTCGTTTGGTTATTATTTTCCCTGTCGTCTGAGAGTATGGATTATTTTTATGAGAATATGTATTTGTTATCTACACATTTTAGAACAGATGAATATTCGGCAAATAATCATTCAGTGTATTTATTTAAAAAAGATCAGAACTGTACGGTGACGCATCAGCTGTACGGTGACGCTTCCTTAGATTTTATGAAGTGCTCTAAGCTTACTGTTCGAACAAGAGGTAAAGAAGCGTCAGATCTACATGTACATTATCACTGGTAAGTATCAAGCGAAGGTTACAGCCGTCACCTTCGCATTTAAGATGGCGGACAGAAAGTATTCATTTCGATATTTTTAGTTTTCATGGAATTAACTATTTGAAAGTTGATGTAATGCTTTGGTATCATTTGAACTAAACCAGGCTTTTCTCATATGACTAACAAAGATAGCCTACACAGCCATCTTGACCCCATGCAAGATATTGCATCTTTCATCCTAAAGAGTCACACGTGCAAGATGAGATTTACTTGTGACATCCCTTGTTTTAAAACATCAATAACATAGCAACAAGAGAGTTTTTGGTTTCATGATCTTTACCGTATCATACATTTCCAGTAACCTTCCATTAAGCTGTGGAAGATATCGTTGAACTGTAGCGCCCATGCACTATATATGAACAAATGATCATACTCCAGAGTTTCTATTTCATACAATCTTAGTCTCATTTAGTTCATCAAAGCATAGCGTCACCGTACAGCTGGTGCGTCACCGTACAAATTTGATCTTTTTTAAATATACATAATGAATGGTTGTTTGCTGAATCTTCGCCCGTTCTAAAATGTTTAAGTAACAAATACATATTCTCATAAAAATAATCCATACTCTCAGACGGTAGGGAAAATAATAACCAAACAAAATGTGAAAAAACAACCTTTTTTCACTCTGGTCGATTATGTGGGCCGATTCACTCAGAAAAAATCCGAACAGTGCTCGTAAAACGTTTATCATAATCAGAAAGTTAAAACCATTTCTAAGAGAATGCTGTTTTTATTTCACATGAAATCGTATTAGTTTTCATCAAATTAATTTTTTTAAACCCTTGTCATAGTTTTTGCTTCAAAGCAGTTAATTTGCGTTACCGTACAGAAAACTGTACTCCGCTATTTTTTGACGCTGTACGGTGACGCCTGCTTACGCGATGGTAAGGCGTGATCATATCGATGGACTACTAAACAGCTTTTGGAATGTTATTCAGGCCTAAGTGGATTAAACATTCTTTGAAGATCATAATATGGCTTGATAGAACACTTTTTTGTGTGTGATAACATTAATAATCGATCTGGGAAGGAAGCTTTGTTACTGTATACTAGGCAACGGTATATACACAACGTTGCTACGATACAACGAGTGTTGCTATGGCGACAAGCGTACCTCACAAGCGACGGTCGCAGTCTCCAGGAGGAAAAAGTGGAGTCTTGTCTCCTTTAGTATCGAATGTTTCCTCTAAAGAGGAACGGATAAGATCAGGTCAAGGAAACAGAAATCGACCCAACTCTTCTGGTCCTCGCCAGCCTTCTGCCAGAAAACGATCGGGTAGATATAGGTGCGTGAGTAAAGTTAGTCAGATGATTTGAAAATACCACTTGAGTGCTACTTCTGTACATGATTACATGTTCAAGTTGAAATTTTGAGGAGCCAACGATTCAACTTATTTGAATATTAATTGTCTGTTGTTAAATATGTGTCAAACCCCATCCCATATCTCATAACATATTCTGGGAAGGGGCAGGAATATGCTGTCAGATTTCTTTCTCGTTTGATGGAGTTTATGTATTGCGTTTTATGTATGTGTGTTTCTTTGAATTCTGTCCTTTGGGACCCCCACTATAAACCATCAAGCTCATTCCAATGACATTGACCGTTCACTCAACTTGGATTTCTGCTCCATAATTTTTTTCATTTTGCGTTTGTCTGCCTTGTCATTACCATAGGCCAACATAGCATTCTGCTTCGTTTTCTTCCTGATTGATTAATCTGTAATCTTTCATCTCTGTCGTTCCTCGTCTAGTAAGTATATCAAAATACTAATAAAGTTAAGTAAGAGTCACTGTTGAGTACTCTCAGATTTCAATAACATGTTGAAGAGTAGATATAAGTAGTAATTTATGAGTACCTGTATTATCGCTACACTGCTGAATTATTTTATCAAATTTTGATACCAGTCAGGGTGTAGAAATATTAAATGATGTGTCGCTACTTATAAAGTAGACTGTCGAGATCAAGAAATTAATTCATTTCCATATTGATCATCGATTATTGACGATTAATTAATACATATAACGTGTAGAAACACGGGCCAGTCATTTTGAAAAAATATTTTTTCCTTTTGAAGTTGAATGACATATTTTGCGTTTTCAATTTTATATTGGTAAAATTATGAAACTCTGATTTATTCCATATGTGCAAAACATTTTTCCACACTATTCAGTATTGTTTATTTTAAGAAGCGAAACTAAACGAATAAAAATTAAAGGATGTACATGACTGTGCAATGGCTTTCAGGAGAAAACCCATCGTATAAGACATACATATTTTATGATTTATACCTATAATTCTGTCTATAAACAAGATTCTGCCATTCCAATGTTGATAACATGGGAAGCTAGTATCAGCTAATAAGTAATTATGTTTATTTGTTCATAGGATTTCTAAGTATCCCTATGTAACTCCTGCTTGCCATGTGACTGATAATGGTATCGATAGTTCGCTTCCCTCTTGTGTTTATATCGTATTTTATAAACAAGTCATGTTTTATATACATTATGTACATTGCAGAAAATCAATTAATATAGTCACCATTAAGTATTAAAATCCAGAAACTTGGAATTATTAGATTTGGAGTTATAGAGAAATATTGTAAATTTAACATATTAAAATTGTGTCATTCTAACATTGGGTTTTAGGATATTAAGGCCAGGCTAAATAAATGAAGTGTTCGTCATACCAATCTCATCATTTTCAAGCTTAATTGACTAGATGCGAGTACTCTTGATTTACGTCATGAAATATTCAAAATTCAGTCAAAGTGATGTCATATTTGAAATCTACATGTAAAAGTACATCTATAAATATGGTTTCGAAAATTGTTTATAAAAATTTATTTATTTTTTGAAAATGTGACTTCTAGTTCTGGTTGATTCCCCATAGACCCCATGTTACAAAATCACATAAGTGAAATATCTTTTCTTGTATTGGACAGGTATCATTTTTCTTTTTCTGGACATATTTTAATTTGCATAACTATTAGATCGAGGGTGATATGAAAATCGAACCACTAAAACAGATGTAATTTAAGTTAAAGGGAACTTTCTATACCCGCCATGCTATCTGACCCGAACGAGCCACCTGGTGGTGAAACTGGTAACTACCTACTCGCATCTGCGTTATTGTATGTGATTGTGAATTGAACCTATTTTCTCCCATATTTTCAAAGAACTGTTTGTTTTATTCTGCATTAGATTGGATAAGTTCTAAGAATTTAACAAAATTAAGAGCCCTCTCTCCTTCATCCTTCAACAAAACGAAACAATGGCTAACGCATAATTATTTACTTTGGCCTAAATAACTTTCATTGTTCAGAAGTGTATCTCTTATAATTTTGTTACCTCTAATCTCTAACATGATTATTATTTGATATCATCCATGTAAGTGAAAGAATTTGAACGTGAAACTTTATTAATAGATCCTCGTTTAAATTAAAGACAATTTGGTTCGTGCTTTGATAGTGGAGGTGGACTAACAGTAAATGGCATTTCTAATTTCTAATAGCGATGGAATATAGTAAAACGCGATAAGCTGACGATAGAAGGAGGTATTATATGTTTCTATAAGCGATACATTGATATAAAGTGATATTAATATGACAAGTCAGATTCTTGAAAACAGAGTGAATAACGCTTAGAAGTAAAAACAATTTATATTAGATCGACGAGATTCATTTTATGTAACGTAAGAAGCATTATAAGTGAATATCTTACTGACTCATGCAGTACAGTATTTAAATACAAGAAACTTAATAGGAAAACCGTTTTTGATTTTAAACTAACTGTTGGTGAAACTTGATGACACGTATGACGATTGACGACCGTTGTTGATTTAACTAGATCTCCAAGGTGCTGGAATAAGATAGATGAGAAAGGATACATCATTAATTAGATCTAATTAATTCTTGATGGACACAGACAACTAGGCATTTTCTCATATTGGTTTAAGACCGAGTGAAAGGTGTCGTGTTCCACAAAGGATCTATTCCTACAATTAGTGAAGTTTATGTGAGCCAGCATCTCGCATATTCATCTCAAGCTACTTTGCCCTTTGATGTATTTTAAGAGGAATTCCTGGTAAGCCAAGGAAATATTAATGCAAATTGATCAGCCGTTGATCAGAGGCTATCATCATGGATTTAAAGGTATAAAGATTCAGCGACATGAATGTGAAAAACTGGGTGTATAATTCAGATATCTTATAATTCATCCTAACTTTAAGACGCAGGGATTCACTCTTTTGGCTCTAAGGAGATTAAGAAGGGGTTTTAAAAACGACAAAATATATGTTGATCCCTTCATTGGAATCGTGCGTTAACTATAGATATGCTACAAGCAACACTGTCGACACCTATTGAAAATAAGCGGCAAAGACGGACTGGGGCAAGGAGTCCGGGGTCTAAAAGTCCGTCTAGTACCAATAGACGGATATCTGATGTAACTTCATACATCAGTAGAAGCGCACAAGCGCAAAGTCCAACATTAAAAGCACGTAGGCATAGTCATGACCCCGGCGAGCGCAAATCGCCAGTCTATTCCAGTTTGGACGAACGTGGCCCGAGGCCCCGGAGTGGTCGTTTTGGGCTAGAGCGACCTGACTCAAGAGGAAACGGGATTTTTACCGAGCGTGTCCCAAGACCCCCAAGTGGTCGTTACAGGCTCGAGCGAACTGACTCGAGGGGAATTCGGGTTGTCACCCCGGACCAAACTGCCGACCGTAGCCCGAGACACTCCCCACTTGAGAGACGTGTATCTAGTAAACGGTTGGAAAGGCAGAACTCTGATGTATCAAAGAAATACAAACCAGAACATAAAGTATCTTCATCGAATCGAAGTCGACGTATCTCCCACTACAGGTACGTAACAGGTTCATTGTCTCCTCAATCACCTCAGAGCACCCTCATGCGACACGCGTATTCACGTCACGTTTGGGGCCTCGTTCGTTACATGCGCATTATGTATTTTGTCTCATACAAATGTATATTAGCTAAGTTAGGAATTGTTCGTTACAGGTATCCCGTTGCCCTTCTATCTGCCACGTTCGGTAACTAAGGTCACATACCTTTCAGGTCTACATTGTACATCGGTTCCCGCTGTCACGTTTTGAACGTCATGAGAACGTTCAACACACAAGAGATTTCATTCAAATGTAGCAAATAAACTTTTATACATTTATAGATGGCGAAAATATCATTTGGTAACTTGATAACACGACAGACACTTTACAATAATATCATCAGAGAATATTTATTTAATATTGATCAGTCTATCTGGTATAAGAGTATGATCGAGCCTTGCCAAAGTCGATGTCATTTTTTACTTTTTCTTGATGATTTAAGCTTGTATTCGCGAATGCAACTTTCGGCTGTCGGCTGCCGGATTCAGCTACTATTTCATGACCAAGTCATTTAAATATGAATAGAATAGTGGCAGGTACTATTCGTATTCAAATGAGTTACCCATAAAATAGTAGGTTAATCCGGTAACCGACAGCCGAAGATGCATTCCCGAATACAAGCTAAGATGAGTAAAAGAAAACCGACTTAGACAATGGATGGCAATTCCATGGAATTTACCAAACAAAAATAACGTTTTAAATAAGTTAAACCATGTGCAGGTAATACTACTGTACCTCTCAAAACTCAAAATGGCATGCGCTGAAAAATGTTCTAAAACATAAATGTATAAGCTCCAATTACCATCTTGAAATTGCCATTACAAGAGTTCATACAGTCCGACCCTCCCAAAAACGGCTTAATTGACTTTCTTATTTCTATAGAGTCGAACACATTGAATCCAAATGGGTCACAGGAGCATTTATGTCCTGCGTATATTCATCATTCTTGATCCTGGTCTTTTCATAAGGATGATCCATCAAAGACCTCAAAATGTATCAATTTGCTTTTGCTTGGCTTATGAATTACGACATGCTGCAATTTCCTTTAATTTGTAAATCTGTTTGTTTTATAGATTAACACTTATGTGGAATAAGACCAAGAAAATAAAACTAACTTTGATGATTATATTCCTATTTTCATTTAGTTTGGCTGATAGCTCCTTTGTTAGTGTAGGTCTTACTCATCGATCAATTGTAATAAAACTCATTGATAATTGTTGACTTAGCAATGATCTCAAAATAGTTCTTTAAGAATGTTACTTTCAGAAATACCAGCTAACCAATCATTTTGAAATCCACCTTTAGTGTTTTGTCGTTTTATATATTATTCGAGAATTCTGCGGCTAAACGTTTGATACAATTCTGGTATGTGAAGAAAGATTAGAGGGGACGGTGTAAGCTTTCCGATGGTGTACTATATTCTTTCTGTTAGTATATGACTATATGGAGTATTGGGTTTCTGAGTAATTGGTTTCGGAGTAATGGCGTGAACAAATGAATAAAGTGAAGACAATTAGACGTGAATAAATACTTTTTATCCCAAATGATCATGAACTGAACTTTCAAGGTAAAAACAGTTCGATAGATGCTGGGCTCGAACTCATGACCTTCAAGTCATGGTGGCACTCTCATGATCAGACACTATTGATTTCTAAATGTGTACCATCACTGGTAGGCAAGATGGGGAGGATACGACCCACTCTAAATTGCGTGCAATCATACCCGATGCATAGAACAACTAGATGGACTTAAAGGATTAAATCTGTGGCTATTATAGACTTTCTATCCACTTGGTCAATACCTGAAGGGTCTTAAAGCCAATTGAAGTGGTATCTTATCGATGTTTTGTTTGAATATATTGTTGGGACGTGATTTTGGGCAAAGTAGGTTATATCTCATGGCTGTTAATGTTATTGTTATCAACGGAATATGGTTATCTTTGGAGTTTATTATAGCCTTGCGTGGACTAATAAATATATGAAACCATCACCTTCACTCTGATGGGACAACAGAGATACAAATCGCTTAAGATAATTAGTATCTCAATAGGCCTATATGTGAGACAATAGGCATTTCTTACGAGATAGTATTTGACCTATATCAGGAGATAATTAATATCAAAGTTAAGATTTATGGAATTTATGAAAGGCCAAATGAATGAAGAGCCTTCAAATATATTACAACACGAATTTAAATGAGATCATTGATGGAGAGAATAAGACGATTTTGACGTCATCTAAAACGGATGCTAAAGACTGATTTATGGAAACGGGAAACAGAGAAACAAACAGCAATTAAAACGTTTAGGGATATATCATTTTAAAGGAACTTGAGATGGCATCAAAGAAAGGCAGCAAACCTGAGAAACACCTTACATTTAACCTCCCAGACATAAACGCGTCCAATACCACGGGCGGGGGAAGGAGGAAAAGTACCTTTGGGTCTGAGCGTACTCCAAGCCCTAGCAGGCGAAATTCAGGTCACCTTAACACAGCCAAAGACCAACCCACCAGACGCCCCCATCGTAGATCTACCCTTTCTGTCATACAGGATCCCGAGGGTGGTGAGACACTGCAGGTCCAAGATCTCGCGAGATCACAAGATAGACGTGGGAGTTCATCACCCAGGCGTGGGTCAAATTTTGCCATAGCAACGGAAGCTGGAGAAGACATTGAAACAACGATTGAGACAAGACAGAGTTTTGATAGGTCAGTTAATAGATGTAGTAATAGTAGAATTATAGAAGAGAATGTACCCTATCGTAAATGAGGATACGGGTCACAATACATTTGTCACCAAAACAAGGTATTCAGAGTACCTTCATTATGATAATCGTTATGATACCTCTAATTGAATGTTGATGCCATATATGAATTAAGAAATTGTTTTTGAGTATACACTATATACAGTAAGTCCAGCCCCTCCCGTAGTTTGCGGTCCGTAGTAAAAGAGAATATTGTCCGCAGAAATATTGTCCTTGTTGGCATTTAAACCACTGGTCCGAACTACATCTTATGATACATAAAGTCACAGTAAACGTGAACGTATGAAAATCCGGACAATACGTCCTATATTATTAAAGAAGGGGTAAAGCGTACTTATTTAGATTTGTAACATGATACCCATGAGGGTCATTCATGGATATATATGGAAGAAGGACAATAATAATCACTTATAATCATCTCTGGTGATACATCATATTATGTGAAATATTCAGATTTACGCCATCTTTATATATGGTCTGTTAATTTTTTCACAAGTAGACCTGCATTCAAACGTTTCATATATTAATCGATTTGATCATCTGATAAACCATGACATCTCATTTCTTCTCAGCCCTGAGATGTTTCAGGTGAAACAGAAAGATGCTATGAGAATCGGAATGCGATTTGATAATATTTAAGGGTTCTCATCTGGGTCTACTTGAAATCACTCTATATCTAAAGTAACATTTATTGGTTGTATAATTGTGCTATTTGGTGCTTTCACTACGACAAAGGATAACGCATTCTATGGGCTTTGTTTCTTTGCGTTGTGTTACCACAGATTATGCAATCACTAAATCATGTTTTAGTATGCAGTTTTGGTGTTGAGATGACCTTTGAGTTGACTTCAAGTAGAGTTTAGGTCCTAATGATAGCTTTGTCGTTGAGTGACTTCAAGTTAAGCTCGTGTAGTTTAGGTCCCAATGACCGGGCCTAATGATAGCTTTGGTGTTGGGTTGATTTCAAGTTAAGTTCGTGTAGTTTAGGTCCCACAATAATAGCTTAGGTGTTGAGTTGACTTCAAGATAAGTTCGTGTAGTTTAGGTAACAATAATAGCTTAGGTGTTGGGTTGATTTCAAGTTAAGTTCGTGAAGTTTAGGTCACAATATATGATAGCTTTGGTGTTGAGTTGACTTCAAGTTAAGTTCGTGTAGTTTAGGTCACAATATATGATAGCTTTGGTGTTGAGTTGACTTCAAGGTAAGTTCGTGTAGTTTAGGTCACAATATATGATAGCTTTGGTGTTGAGTTGACTTCAAGTTAAGTTCGTGTAGTTTAGGTCACAATAATAGCTTAGGTGTTGGGTTGATTTCAAGTTAAGTTCGTGAAGTTTAGGTCCCAATAATAGCTTAGGTGTTGGGTTGACTTCAAGTTAAGTTCGTGTAGTTTAGGTTACAATGCTAGCTTTGGTGTTGAGTTGACTTCAAGTTAAGTTCGTGTAGTTTAGGTCACTATATACGATAGCTTTGGTGTTGAGTTGACTTCAAGGTAAGTTAGTGTAGTTTACAGTAGGTCCTAATAATAACTTTGGCGTTGAGTGACTTCAAGTTAAGTTCGTGGAGTTTAGGTCCCAATGATAGCTTTGGTGTTGAGTTGACTTCACTTCCACTTTCTAGGCTGAGATCAATGAGGGCTTATACCTGGCTGGGGACAATAATTACTTAAGAGACGTGGTACACTCCAAGAATCCATGTAGGACAATGAACATGCTTTCCTTTAATAAGCCCCTTTGGATATCACACATTATTCGAGATCACACATTAGAGGACGATTACCTGGGGTTGACTAAACCTTACCGTTTGTTTGTTTGTTTGTACAGTATGTTTGTTTGTTTGTTTTTATTCATAATTGTGAATTTTCTATATTATCGGCACCCTCAAGCCCAGAGGATTTTAGAAATTCACATGAAGTTCTCTTTTATAGAAGCTAAATCAATGTATTGAAAATGTAGTGCTGTGGTGATTATTTCTGTGGCATGTTTACCTTATTTGGAGCAAGGCAAACAATTCCATGCTATCGCTTCCTTTAACCTGGGCTACTGTAAATGAAATGTTTCCAGTGGCATGATTGCCTGTAGTTTAAACATGATAAAGTAGCGTCGAACAGGATCAAAACAGAAGCATCTATCGAAGAGAAGATATACATTTTCATGATAGTAAGGCTTATTAGTAATAAGAACTGTAAAACTGTAAAACATATCTAATAAAAAATACAATTATATATTAATTGGAAAATAATTACATTCTTACAATGTTACCATAGTAACAGGGATGCTGATAACGCATGATGTTTGTCATGCTCTCGAAAATATTCCAGTGACTCTGACAAAACAAGAAAAACCGCAGATATTGAAGTGGAACGGGAGGACGTAACGTACTTTGAAAAATTTGGACATCCCTTGAATGAAGAAATCATTTAAAGATCGACTGAGTTTAATTGAATTTATTGTCCGATAATAATTTTAAAAAATCTATTTGTTTGACCCATTTTAACTATAACAATACAGCACGATAAACAGTTCGATTTTGAAATACAATCAGTGGTAAACAGAGGCATGGTTTTGAAAAGGAAAGCAAATAATTTGGATTGACACATCGTTGTGCGTTTTTAGAGAAACCTTGAGCAAATATAATTGTTAACTTCTAGAGAAGTTTTGAATACAAGGTGTATAGCAACCATACATGGTACTCACAGGAACACTTTACATAAAATGAACAAAATGAGAAATTAAAGTTGATTTGGGATAAAACAATAGCGTAAATGATGTTAACAAAGTTCTCGATCGCATCTCTACCATAAGACATCAATATTTTGGATGTAATGACAAACTGGAACCTGTTTAAAGTTCAAGTAATCGTGACGTGACATAAAAGTCAGGGATAAATTGATTAATGCAATCGATTAATCAGTTAATCAATACTTATTGGTGAACATCGGAATAACATTGACATGCTGACATGCGACAGTTTCAAATGGAATGCCTTGTAGATATTACAAATGTGCAGTGGGGGTTATAAAGACTATTCTATTGATACCAACAATAGACCTTTAAAATAGACCAAAGATGAGTCGTCGGGGAGGAGGTGCGAATATGTTGGCGGCGGCCGGGGGGATCAAGAAAGCGTCGATAGAAAGACGCCGTGGAGCTGCAAAAGATGGTGTTCCTAAGGAGGGGGATGTATTCTATCGCATAGTTAAATCTTATCCTAGAATTCCGGAAATTCCCGAAGAGACTTCGTGCAATATCGCCAAACCTATAGAATTCACCCCAGGGTCTGAGAAATACAGGCAACTGGCTGCATCCCCCGGTGGGAGAAGGGCGTCTATACTGAGTGATAAGTCGAGAGAAGATATGACTACACCCATATTTGAAGATCATAGGTATGAACTGGTATGGATGATGTCAACATCATCTATCATCTTAACTAGGACCCATATTAGTTGTGTCCAAACTGAGCCAATGACTAGGGTTTTCTCATTCATTGATGATAAATAGTAAATGCAAATATCAAGCTAACTACTGTTCGTTTTAAGAAAAAGCCATGGTATTATTAAGAGGTTTTTCAAAAGAAACCCTGGTAACAAGATAATTACATTTATTCTTGTCCTCCGATTAGCAATAGGTACATTGGGGAATGGGGATGTTGTGGTTTACTTAGTTCAGGTCATTGGTTTTGATAATAGGTGTAGGAGTGTACCATAACCCTCAAATTAGAATCTCAGATTAGGCTTATGTACTTTTGGCGGGGGTGTAGCATCCGGGGGTTGAAACATCATTTTTACATTCTGATTGGGGGTAGTATTGAACATTCTACTAATTCGTTGCCTGATCTTCCATATTCCAATTGTTAGACCTACATCGTATTAGATTTGTCAGTGCATCGTTTCTACTCTAGTACATGAGGTCCAAACATTAACACGATGTCGTCACGCATAGACGAAATAAGAGAGGTTACAGTGGATGGTGAGGTTGTGGTTGTGCCGAGTTGAGATTGTGTTTACGTTTAGTCGTGTCGCCATTCGGATTCTGGCGCAACACGAGAGTCAATGTACATGTATATGGTCACTGCCAGTCTTACAGTACCTCTTAAAATATTGAAGTCTTATTTCAGGCTCTTTAATTTAAGATGAAAAACATTGTACGACAATGGCACTCGCACAATTGAAGTGGATTGTTCTCGATGGATGGGACTGAGGACGGTTATGTTGTGTTTGTAGTTCCAAGTTGTGTGTTAGGCTAATGTGACTGACATTGTGTATGGAACATTCAAACTTCATGACATCCTTGTTTATTTAACATTGTACATTGTTATTCGATCCGCAAGGTTCCATGCCATTCAGGAGACTAAAATGTTTTATTCTATAATGAAAAGATTTTTGCTACTGATCTGCACTACTGCCACCTTTCAACAGTGACACGAAGTATATTATCTCGGCATTGCGCATGCGTATTGATATTTTGGTAAAATTGACCTTGAGATCGTGGCAACCAATTTTATTCTTTTGAATGTCATATTAACCTTTATATGAACAAATATCCGACCCAGATTGGGCTCTAACATGGCCTCAAAGCAGACAAAGAAGAAAGAATCTTCAAATCGTGTGAATTCTGCACAAGGCAAAGAGTAAGTTTCCACCTATTTTTTTCGGAAAAAATAAAAGCTTGGTTGGAAACAACATGGCTCGCATATTTACATTTTTTTGTCCAACTCCAAAGCCTAAAACTAACCACATGTGTACTAGATATATACCTTACCACACACCTAAAATAATCTGAAAACTTATGTGTAATGTAGAATAGAATAGAGAGGAGTTGAGCCATCATCGATGTTAGATAGACAAGATTTACCCCTTGGGTGGGCCCAGAAAAAGAAAATTTGGCTCAAAAAAGGCCTTAAGGCCCCAAAAAGTCGGCCTTTTTGGTCATATATGGGGCTTGAAAGGCCTTATTTTTTAATTTTAGGCCAAAGTTTGAAGAAAATGGGCCTCAAAATTCCCATCTAGAAACCTCATGACACGATATGTATGGGGATAGAACCAGCAGTAGTAGGCTACATAGAATGAGATCATTAGTTGTATGTTGGGAAAAAATGCAATAATTAATACAAGTATGTTTCTAAATCCATACCTGTTTTTTTGTAGCCTCTCTGTTGCACAATTTCACATTCCAATGTGGATACATACAGAAGGCTACAATGTACATGTACCGTATGTCAAATAAATTGTTTATGATTGATCAATGACCATTATCTATGCAAGCCAGTGTGTCTTATTTCACAATTGCGACATGAATTAGTATTGCTGCGAACTACATTTGTAGATCACATTGTAGATGAAGTAATGGTAGTATGTATGTATTCACTGCATTATGGTATAGAATGGTTCAGGCAGAATAAATTTTTCATAATATATTTATGACAACACAAAACATACACAAATTTCTTATAGATGAGATCAATATTTATATCAATAGCTATTGGTCCTTTGAGCATGGTAACCAACCTAAAAAATTTCCAGTTTTTATCCCAAAACTTAGAAATTGCCACCTTTTCTATCTATAGCATCTATTAGCATCTGTAAAAATGGCACTGATTCATCTTGAATTCTCACTCAACAAGTTGTTAAATCCTAAATATTAGCTGTTTTGGTCAAAATATTCCGATATTACTATCTGCAGGTGGTAACATTTATTTGTGTTAATATAGTAGGTTGTAAATTTTTCTGGCTATAAGTTTGCAAGATGCAAGATTTTAAACATGTAGCATATAATTTTCAGCATGCTGCAGAACAATAAAACTACATTTAGAGATGTATAGCAGAACTAAGATTCATTATCCTTGGAATTATTCTGTTTGTGAATATTTAGACCAGATTATCATGTGTGTGTAGCTTGTAAGTCAACAGTTACTTAAAATCACATTATAAATTCAGAAATGTTTTTATAAAATATTCTGTGTTTTTATTATTTGTTAAAAGTACATATGAATGAGCATATTGGATTTCGTTATGGGGAATTGTTTTTGAAAGTATCCTAATCTCATAACACAACATGACCTAATCTATTTACATTTACACGTACAGTGTATATATTAAGCTGTGACCCATTTAGATTTCCACTTGAATCTTGCATGTTCATACTTCACTCTTGACCACATGTATCTGGAGTTTTAAGAAGTAAAGCATGTAAAATAAACTAATTTATAGCAGCAATACATTATTTGAGTTTTGGATACATTTAACAGTAAGAAAACTCTAGATGTTCTGATGAGTAAGGATGGCTGTATATTCTTAGATTAGAATACTTGTGGCATACTCTATTGAGTATTCTATTCCATGAATTTGTCTGTATTTCAGTTGTGTGAAAAAAGGAAATAATACAGGGTGAGCTAAGAAAACATCCATATTTTTTATGACATGACTTGAAATAATGAATGAAAGAGATTGCTAAATTGTCTATTTTTTTTACTTTCAGAGCGGCAAGTATCGCAGCCAGCGTTGGAGCTACAGAGAAAGCACGTCAAAAGGTCATCATCTGGCCAGAATGGAGCGACACAGATGTCAATGGAGAAAAATGGGTAATTATTTTTATACAATAAATTTTTTCCATGACTTTCACCTGTAAAAATGGGTAATTGTTTTTATTCCATGACTCCGCCCATAATCTGGGATTTTAGAGACTAGAAGAGATGCTGTGCAGTGAAACCTGCCCATGTGTAGTTGATGTGAAAATTTCAAAAAACACATTTCAACAGTTAAATGTGAGCATGTAGGAGGGATCTAACTCTAATGTGGACCCTGTCATCTACTCTATAATGAAGTCAATTTGAAGAAACTTTACACTATTATGACTATAGAATTTTCCTTCAAGATCAGACACAATTAAATCACATGAGGCAGGAAAAGGAAAATGAACATGTGCAAAGGATAATGACGGTAATGATTGAGGGTTAAGCAGGAATATGAGAAAAGAAGGCAAACACAACTTGGTGATATTAGTAACAGTGCCTACATATCTTCTTAGATACGTTACTATATCCTTATTGTATTAATATGATTTCTTCCATAAGACCACGGAGATACAAATACATGTACTGTATGTGAGACCCTGAGTACAGGTGCTCATTCGCAATCTAGTATTGCTCTTATATGGCACTGATAAAGGTCTTATTTGTATAATTAGAGATTGTGTTGTCTACAAAAGATTGTTAAATAGTTTGAAGGCACTGTACGTAATATACCCAAGAATTTTTTTTATCTCAGAAACAAATAAAAAATCTTGTAAAATAGTTGATAATTGAGAATATACATGAGAATATAAAAGAATATATAATGAGAATATAATGAGAATATATAATTGCAAGGACCTTGTCTTGAATTTGTTTTCAAATGAGGTGGCCTTCTGGTTTTGTTAATTATCCTATCTCTCAGGTAGATACTCATTTTTGTGAATATTGATTTTCTGCCTTTCTACCATACCCCTTCAAAAATCCACCCTAGCCAGAACATCATGCAATAATCATAAACTTAAAAGTGTGAGTGGATATACATTGGTGATTTTTTGTTCTCATCATTAGTGATCATTATTCAAATTAAATAGTCCATCTATCAATACTTTTACATTCTATTTTACATGTTAATAATAGGGGCGTCTTTTAGTATGATTAGGGTACCTGATTGGAACATCAGGTAATCCCCATGTTTAAAATCTCTCAAGAAAAACACATTTCACACAATTCCTCATTTAAAAGTAGATTTACATGTAATTCATAATTATGGGATTTCTATTTAATATTTTGACATTCATAATCTTGCTAGTTCTTGCTTAGTTTCATTCATCTGGGACTTGGATTTTAAAACAGATCATACGAGTTAGAAATTATACACAGGGAAATGAGTTTTGCTAGGCAGAACCAATATGAATGTTATAACTGATACAGGCATACAATAGACACCACCTCGTTTTATTTTCTCTTAGGTTAATTCAATTAGTATTTTTTGGAAGGTTGTACGTGTTAAAGGTGGGGGGGGGGTTGTTGGGGGAGGGGGGGGGGGGGGTTGATGAGCATTAAAAGATTTCACAATTGACTTTGGAATGGATACATAGGATACACAAAGAATCGTTATAAAGTGGACAGCCAATTTAGCAAGTTCATTAACTACTAATATAAAGGTGCTCTCGATTTTTACTCATATAGGAAAAAACTTACAACAGGACTACTACAACATGTATGTTACAGCATGTATCATTATAAAATAAAATGATAACAAATATTAAATAAGTATATGAAAATTATTGGTTGCATCACATCATATGTTATATTTGTTACTCGTCATAATATATTTGCTACAACTAATGATAATGCATGTCACATCTGATAAAATGTTTGTCACCTGTAATGCTATGCTCGTCACCTTTAATAATGTTTGTCACTTCTATTGATGTGTTTGTTACTTCTGATGATATGTTTGTCAACCTTAATGATATGTTTGTGATTACTACATGTAATTTTTTAAAACTTTATTTTCAGGATGGCCCTCACAAAGGCAAGGAGAAAGACAAAGGGAAATCTCCAGTGGTAAGTCTATTTGTCATTTTGAGTTCTGTAAGATCTTCTCTTCTTCTTCGACACTTATAATTCATTATTATTCACTGTGACCTATTTGAGGAGATTATGTATCATTAATAATATTTGATTATCATTTTCTGTGGCAATATTATCTTTCTGTTCCATATGATATTTAGTAGTTATAATTATTTTGTAATTAATAGAGCTGGAAAACAGCTGTTACAAGCCTTTGCCAGATTTCATCAGATTTTTATATTGATTAACCTTCCAAAAGGGTCACTTGTGTCTGTAATTAATTATTCGTTCTAGCCTATATCAAGAAGAGGATATACCCCATAATTCATAGATCACCATATAAAGTTTAACTTCTATAGGTTTATCTATGAATTATGGGATAACACCAGTCTTGCCTATATTCAATTGGAACAAAGCTCGGCAGTAAATCTTTGTTCCTTTGGAGCCGATTGGTTCTACTGTTTGAATGGACAATATCTACCAAATGTTGCATTTGTAACATCCTGAATACAATGGCTCAGTTCAGAAGTGTAGAAAAAGTAATAAATCTCTCAACAGATTTTACTGAAGTCATAATGGAATATTGAAAAGAGATGAATTAATAATCCATGACAGAATGAATGTTATGAAATCCTTCGACTTAAGATTTGCACCTTGAAAATTCTGATTTTGGCTTACTGGATGTCTAAAAAAATTAGACTGCATGTCGATTTCAGAAAAATTTTTGTACCCTTTCATAACAAGCATCTAAATTGGGAAATGACAAAAAATAAAAAGAACAATAGTCATAAATTAGAAAGGTCTTCCAAGGAAAATTAGGCGAGGAATGTATCAATGAGAAATAACTTGTACAGTATCTGTTAATACAATATATTAGTCTTAGTCTTACATACAGGAGGGCTTTTAAGATGTCCTTTGTGATAGGAAATTAATAGACACAATCTGTTCTGTCATGATATTAATTAAATCTAGTAAGATATATGAGCATGTGCCTTGTCATGGCAACAAAAGCCTAAAGGGTATTTCATTAGAAATTTAGAAGTAGTGCTATTCTCCTTGGAGTTCTCTGGGAGATATTCACAAATGAACATATTAATTTTACCTGAAAAATTAGTTGTGATCTGCTTAGGGAATGTAATTTGTAGAAAGGTCAACTTTTATTTTGCTGACAAATTGACTAAGATGACTTTACAGTGGCTCTTAATCATAAAACCAAAGATTTAGTGACCTCTGAAAGAAGTTCACATTTTATATTACAGAAGCATGTTTACATCTGGTCAAATATTTAAGGTCCTGGGCATATTTTGTAAAAAAATCTTTGAGATACTGTAAATAAATGATAGAATAATTTCTTTACTATTGATACATTAAATCTCATGAGTTCAAGAATGCTTAGAAGTTAAATATAATTCTTGAATTATCAGAAGCTTTTAGTGATTTTTAGCTCATATGTTTAATTTAAACACCCATGAAAAATTGTTCCTTTGTTTTTATAGTGCTATTACATGTATATCATATTTGAATACAGGAATTTTTATTTTGGTACACTTTAGGTTCAGCACTACTTTGATGACCCTGAAGGAAAAATAGACCTCCCATCAAGCCTAAAGGTCGATACATGGAAGAGGCCTACAGACTTCATTGAAGAGAAAGTAAGTACTGTTTTCTTGCTGTTTTTTTTGTCATAAAAATGGAATCCTGTTAATATCCCAAGTCTATTAGATTACTCATTGAACTTAGCTTACCTTGAATAGTTAAGTTCAAATTCAGGCGAACATTGTTACTATATAAGGTATATAATATATCATTATGTACCAATTAAGTGAAATATTGGCAACAAGTGAAATTCAAAAAGTTTGACTCATACTTTCTTTTGTTCCCCTTAACATGAATATCACGAAAATATGTTCAAGTCATCTATGCAGACTGTGTCTATAGAATTAAGGCATAAAAAACTGGCCCTAAAGTTTTAAGTTTATAAAGATATACTCGTGAATAACATCAGTGTGTTTTGAAATATGGAATTGTGCTAATAGTATATAGTCCATAATTTGTTTACTCAAAATTGTTTGATTTCAGACTCCCACAGTAGTTGATATAGATGGCTGCGCAAATGGTTTTGATTTGGTCTCATCCAATGAACATATACATGACAGTGAGGTAAATACGCAATAAAATTCTGCATTCTGAATCCAACCAGGATTTCAAAACAAAAACAGAAGTTTTAAATGATTTATTAAAATATTTATGTATGGTGTATTTCTTATTGTTGCATGAAAAACATTTCACTTACACGTTGATTAAAACAAATACTTGATTTGCAGTTGATTCGTACAATCATCAGCCAGGTGTCAGCACTGTGGCAGATGAGTAAGGTCAAGGTTGAGGTCACGGAGGACGGTGTCACAACAGAGGAAGTGAACTACACATGGAAACCTTGGGAGCATATATACGCCATTCAGAAAGTCGGCAAAGGCCCATATGTGCCATCTTACAACTCTCATGGAAAATATGTTGTCCGCCTGTATTGGATGGTAGGTTTAGAACTTTAGATGCTCTGAATAAATTGTGTTCTGAGAACAAAATCAGCACATTCATTAACGAAGCATAACCTTTCATGGAGATTTTTCTTCTTAAAATAGAGCTTGGTTTTTACTCCTAGACTCTGCAATAAGGGTAGGTGACTTTGTAAGGAGCTAACAGAATTGCCCATGTTCACACCACTGAAAATTGTTATTATTTACCATGAACATTGTTATAGGGCACATGGAGGAAGATTATCATTGATGACACAATACCATTTGATGATAAAGGCAACATGCTTCTACCAGCAACCAGACTAAGCCATGAACTGTGGCCAATGCTGCTTTCTAAAGCACTCATAAAGGTGGCGGCACTAGAGTGAGTAGCAAAAGAAATTTTAGCATTTCATTTTTACTGATTTGAATACGTCAATGCAATAACTAATAGTTATTCAAATTAAAATATGTCCAGTAAAAGAAAATAATATCTGTTTTAGTACAAGAAAAGATATTTCACTTTTTGTGATTTTATAACACGGGGTCTATGGTGAATCAACCCAAACAAGAAGTCACATTTTCAAAAAAAAATTAGATTTTCAAAGTTGATAAACAGTTTTCGAAACCATGTTTCTAGATGTACTTTTACATGTAGATTTCAAGTATGACATTACTGACTGAATTTTGAATATTTAATGACGTAAATCAAGATTATTTCTACTCGCATCTAGTCTATTACAGCTGCCTTCCAGTCTCTCTCAAACTTTCAGATTAGTATGAGAAAAACAATAAATATTAGAAAATGAAACCCATATCCAAATAATGTTAGGATTTTCAAAAATACAGAAACAAAATTGATAATTTTTTTTTTATAATTTTTTTATTTTAATGATTTATATTTCAGTTACAATGGTGGCAGTGCTAATTGCGAATTTGGTGATGTCAACATTATACAGTGCCTGACGTCATGGTTACCTGAAGTTATACCTTTACAGTAAGTTCTCCTTTTTTGAAGAGTTCTCCAGTGAATTTTCTGCATGATTGAATACTGTCTGAACTTATGAATAGTTCTTATTCTTGTTTGAGTTCCTTGCTTTAAAAGTGCTTTGAGATTGAATCCACTGCTTATAGATTATGTAGATGCAAAAAATGCCTCATTTTTTACCCATCAATATTTTTCTCACATTAAATCTTGATATACTTTTATTTATATCGCTGCTATCTTTATTGCACATTTGAATTGCACATTTGCCACCTATTTATTGCACATCTGTTATGCACTTTTACCCCCTTGTCTTTTATCACTGACTTCATTAATATCATTTTTATAAATAAAAGAATTGAAAACAATGGTTATTGTGATGATTGATTTCAATGCATAAACATATTCCCCACTCATTTATTCCAAAGGTCTCTGTATATAGAAGACTTGTGTTCGCATAACAAGGTTAAAGATGTGATGGACCTTGTTCACAAATTAAATCGTTTATCTGAAGAAGGTATCGATGTGCAGAATGATAAAAGCACATTCACAGACAGGCAAGGCTATGTGGAGTTATAGATAAATAGTTTCATATTGTTAGATGTTTTATTTGATGTACTTGGGGCCTGTTATGAAAAAGTATCATCTGTAAATCATTATTCGATCATGATGTAATAGTAAATAGAGTTGTACACTTTTTGAAAGTTTGATTTGCTTCATCTGTTTGGTCCGAGACTCTGATGTTTGGGAGAAAGTAATAACTCTGAAAGATTTGTCAAATTATGAATCACAGGATATTTGAGTTGCAGGCCCCAGAATAGATACATAATTACATATATACGTATACAGTAGTCAAGATAAAAGTGTCATCATTGAAATGAATTAAGGATTTCAGTTGTCTTTAGTTATTAGTTGAAGTAGATGGTGAACTTGATGGGCTGTATTTGTCATTTAATAACATGTTACAACATCTCAAAAACATACATGTATTGAATCATTGATACCAAAAAAATTATTTTAGCCCTATTGTAGTTTGGTCGTCTTCTGCCTTCATATACTCTACTTTAAGACATTTATGAGAGCATTGTTTTATTATTTATTGGTACAACTTTTATTTCTGTTGTCGGTAGTTCTTAATTCTACATAATTAACAAGTACATTTTTAAAAGTTACATATGATGTTTATATGTTAATGTTGTCCATTTCTAATGATTAATACTAATGTCTCAATTACTATCTATTATCGTATCTGTATGTAATTTTCAGTTGTTTACACATAACATGTGTATTACTATAGCACATGGATTATACACGTGTATTACTATATCTCATAATTCAGCACATGTTTTGCTATATAACATTATTAGGGGCGGGGTCAAAATATCGATGTTCATATGGAGACGAAAGTAATTTCGTTTGGACAACAACCCCCCCACCCCCCCTCTAGACGAAAGCTTAGGTCACTTAAAAAAAACATTGATTTATGAGAGGCATAATCGTATCCTATTTGCCGGGTTATTATTACGGTGAATTAACACACGTTCGCAATTTAACTGCATTGAACTCTTCAAAAGGAGGAGGGAAAAGTACGGAATTTATTTGAAAAATGATCGAATTATCGTCTTTATCTACCGATATTTTGGACCTATCACACAAAAAAGCTCACGAAAACAAGCCTTTTTATCAGAACATAGCGCCAGAAAAAGTGGGTAAGTCCAATTATTTTTTGTATATCAGATCCGAATTATCGATGTTTTTTTGGTCAACGAAAGTGCCCAAAAACCCCCTCCCCCCTCGCGAAAGTACTTTCGTCTCCATATGAACATTGATATTTTGACCCCGCCCCTTATACATGTGTATTCCTATATAACATTATTATATTCCTTTAGAACATTATTAAACACGTGTATTGCTATATAACATTTAATTATACACATTTTTTACTATGTAACATGATTATACACATGTATCACTATATAACATTTTAATACATGTTGTGTATTACTTCAAAGATTATTATGCATTCACACGTGGCTAGTGAAGATGTGTCCGATTCCAGCCAATCCAAATGAAGTATTTCGTGTAACTGCAGTGCTTTATATAAAAAATCATTGCATCCAAGGTCATCCCTTATGTGGCTATAAAAGTGACAACTTGACTTTTAGATTGAAATTGATGCTTTGCCAGCTTGATCCTTGCAAAAAGTTTCTTTGAAAGTATATTCTTTTCGTGATTTTGTATCTTTTAGTGACATGGTAGAAACTATTTTGCAATGTGTGTAAAGATATTAAACCCAAGACTCAATGCATTGTGAAATGACCATTTCTTTCAGGCCTTGTTTCCCAAAATTTTGGAATGCAACACCTTCAAGGAATGGTCAGTCCAGGGCTTAAATCCTTAAACATTATTATTTAAGTCTTGTCATTAAACCTGTTTTTATTCCTATTGAAAATATGTTTTTGTTTGTGAATTTTGTCTGACTGCCTTTACTCTAATATTTACTCAATTTAGAAATTATACATTATAAATAGAAAAACAGAAATATCCACATGAAATGTCATATATATTTTATTAATCATTTAATCTTTAACTAATGATTGACTTAATTTTTAGATATGGCCACATGAAGGAGGTGTGGGAGCTCCTCCAAAGCTCAGTGAAGAAATACAAACAGCCTGAGCCTGAACCAGAAAAACCGGAAGACACGGAAGAAAAGAATCTCGATCCAGCAGCTCAGGTACTTAATTAGGCGATTGTGTAAATTCAATATAATTTTTTTTCTATTTTTTATTTTTCTTATTTATTCATCCATTTCATGATGTTATCATGTATTATTATTCAATTCAATTATTCAATTAAATTCAATTTCAAAACTGTCTGCGGAAATATGTAGCCATTTCTTTTGGCGGTTTTTCAATTTTTAATTTGAAGCCGAATCTTCCAGCTGTTTTTCACATATGATACACCTATGTTATTAATACATATCTTTTTATTGTAAACACCTTCCCCCCTTCTGTAAAATACATGCTTTTTGGCTGCTTTTACACTTCCACTCCAATACAAGTTAAAGAGCGAATTTGCTTCAATGTATCATGCATATATGATTCAGTTACATGTATGTATGCTCTTCAAGTGGGAGGTGTGTCATATCACGATAAACACCATTTCCTGACTTCTGTCACATTAACTGATTGATCATGACTTCGTGAGTCAAATGATAACAAATGACTCAGATTAATTATATGCAACACAACATTTTGCGTAACCATGGTATGAATGAAACCACGTGCTGACAATTTCATAATAACAAAAAATCATGAATGAAAATACTATCATAACATCTTAGTCTTAGTCACGCTAATGACACGCTAATTACACCCGCAATGTTTATGATTATCCCAACGAATGAAGTTCGGTAGGGATATAGTGAAACCCTCTGTCCGCCAGTCAGTCCGTCCATCCGACCGGAAGATAACTCAAATACTAGCGGATGGATTTGCTGCAAAATTGGTGGAAAGATGTATAATGGTGAATAGTTTTACGCAAAAAAATGTTTTCAAGATGGCCGGGAATATTTGGCGAAAATCTTTAGTTTTTCATTTTAAACAAAAGAAATGAATATTATTGTTTGCAATTTTGATAGTATATTCACATCTATCTATGTAACATATATTCAGAGTTTTTCAGCCTGACCCCCAGGGGCTGTGTATGGGGGGTCAGGGAAAACAGGAATTTGCATTAATTTTGAGATCTTTCTAAAGTATAGCTTTATTATACTCAAATGAAAGCCAATTTAGAGTAGATTGAAAATGTTGTATCATTTTTTTAATGTGGGACTCGTAAATTTCAAAATGGCCGCCTTATGTTGGAATTTTGCAATAATTTTCTGATCTCTTCAAAGTATGGCTACTATATCATGCTCAAATTGAAGGAAACATGGGGTTATAAGAGCACAATTATCGTATTTTTTTTTCTGATTTGTGCCTCAGAAAATTCAAAATGGCTGCCTAACAGGAATTCTTAGAGATTTTTTTAAAGTAAGTTGACATGATACTTTATTAGATCTGAAATATATTGTCTTTATTATTTGTGGGTTTGAAACTTTTAAATTGTCATCAAAATGCTTAAATCAATGGAAATTCTGATATATCTCTAATATTTTTATTTTAATATCTACCGATTATATTTCAAGGGAAGGGTAGATGGTAAATATTACATTGTGACAAATACAGAATCATATATGTTAAAGTGTCCGTTGGGATATGCTACTCCGTGGAGTTGCCATTTTCTAGTTGAAATAAGTGTAGAATTCAATTCCTAATTTTAAGAATTATTCAGAAAATTTATTCATACGATGTATTAAAATTTCTTGTGGGGTTGAAATGACTAAACGTACACCGTGTTAAGTGTTATGTGATTGGCTTATGGTTACATTATTGTTTATGAATGGTATAATTATATGAGTTGCGTAAATTATTTCTCAATGAAAACTTTTTTTGTAATTTCCTGTAAACATTACCTTTCGTTATATACATTTAATGATTGGTTTAGAGATGTTACATTATACATACTAGATCGTGTTTACATTAATGGACATAATTATGTATGTTACATAAATTTATTCATGAATATTCATAAGATAATTTATTCTATTGTGAAATGTCTAGAAGTAACAATAGGTATTTAAAGCCATGAATTAAAGACTTTGTTGTCAAACTACTAGCTTCAGTCATGGAGCACAGGCAATGGAGCATTAAGTGTTAACATGGGACTGTGTCATGGAGCATAGGCAATGGAGCATTAAGTGTTAACATGGGACTGTGTCATGGAGCATAGGCAATGGAGCATTAAGTGTTAACATGGGACTGTGTCATGGAGCACAGGCAATGGAGCATTAAGTGTTAACATGGGACTGTGTCATGGAGCAAAGGCAATGGAGCATTAAGTGTTAACATGGTACTGTGTTATTGGGGTGGGGGCAAATGACATATAGAATTCAGTGTGATGGATCATGGAATATGGTAAACTAAATTACTTTTTTTCATACTTTTTATTGGACTAAAATGGTATAATATTTTGCTATTGTCTTGTGCTACTGAACGGATGGTTGAATACTGTTTGTAACTCTCAGAGCAACGTTACTCATCTCTAAAACAGGATTTTGGCTGATACTGGATCTGATACGGGAATTTTAATTCCTCGTTTATTTCCCAGGGAAAACATGTTATTATAAATAAATAAAATGTTTTTTTTTAAATGTTTTTATTCTCAGAGTAACAGAAATCATTTGTCATTTATTTTCAAAGCATTTATTTCAAACAGAGATTTTGTATTGAAAGATGAGATGCATTTTCAGGCAGAGCAGGCTCCTGTTGAGGAAGAAAAGGTTGTGGAGAAACCAAAAGAACCAACAAAGCCAGAAAAGCCTGACCCAAAAGCTGGCAAAGAGAAAGGCAAAGATAAAGGTAAGGCTTCTTATAGTTTCCAACCTTTTTAGTGGTGGCAGTTGGTGTTCAGCATTCTGCATTTGTATCAAATGGCAGGTCATGACATTTTGCATGTTAATGGCTTTTTTTGCTTTATACTATTGGCGAATAACTTATTTGTACCATTTAATTGTTATTCTAAAGTGAAAGTATATTTATAATGCCAATGTGAATTAAAAAGACCCATACAGGTATTAACACTTCTTTGTCAAATCTTAGCATATTCAGTTCCTCTAAATATGGGTTAATAATGCGTTAATAATACACAACAGAACACAAAGTTCTGCAAATATAGTTAAAATGTGGCAGAATCAATCATTAATTTCGCAAATGAACTTTTATGTAAATGCACTTTAAAATTGATGTTGGAGATTTACTGGTACATACTGTAGATTTTATTAATTTATTATTAATTTATGCCTGCCTTCAATAAATGACTGTTTTATTTCTGTAGGTAAAGGAGATAAAGGGGATAAGAAAGATAAAGACAAGGGAGACAAAGAACGTGATAAACATAGTAAGTTAACAGTCATTCCTTAGATATACAAATGTAGTTCTGCTGGGATCTCTCTCTTGTTGTTATTATGGCATAACTTTGTAAAGTTACTTTGAAAGTTTATATCACAGGGTCCAGTAATCGATAAATTAAATAAAAGCCAACTTTTTGTTGAGGCAAGTCTAATACTTCAATGGTCCCAATTCAAAATGAACTTTCCAAGGGTATGAAACAGTACTTGAACTTGGGACTCACTTTTAGTTGACAAATTATTATTGATAAAGAATTAAAAAACTTATTGGACACAAAATTTATTTTTCAGAAGATAAATCTGTATATGGAGATGATGGCCCCATGCCGGAACATCCTGAGTTAGTCGTCTTTGCCAGTTACAGCGACCATCCACGATATCCAATCCGTGTCACAGCTCTTGGGCAAATGGCTGATGCTAGCGAGCGTCTAAGACAGACTGGCCTCTCTCACATGTACCCTCACCCTGTGTTGATCACGCAGAGTCGCGACTGCGATCTAGAACCACCACCACCCCCAGAGAAAATTCCAGCATGGAAACTGATTCGTCCTCGGAAAAAGAAACCATTGCCGACAGATGAACCTAAAGAGGAGGAAGTTGTCAAGCCGATACAATGCTTAGAAATTACGTCACCATTTGTCAACTATAAAGTCAGTCCTGTTCCTATTCCTCAAGACACGTAAGTTGTTTTTGGTATTATCTTACTTTCAAAAATTCTTAAATTAAAGCATAGCAAAATATGATATTGTAATATTGACAAAAGCACTGGAGTTTAAATCACCTTGTCTTGTACTATATAATAATATACACGACCAAATTAGAGAGGTGTTTGGATGGATATACAGGTTTTACTGTACATTATTTTCATTGACATTGATTTTATCTAGTCACCGTCCAAAATCCATACTAGAGCGTGGAGGAAGTCGGCCACCAACCGCCCCTGTGGAACCCGTTGAGGAAACAGATGAAAATGCTCCTACCCCAGAGCCTGAGAAACCTCCTACCCCCAAACTGGAAGATGTAGAAGAGTTGCCCAAAGTGGAGGTGACAGTCACTGTATGTATCAGGTTTCTATATATGTGTGCTGCACTCACTGGTTCTAATGGTACCCTGATTCACCAAAGTTAGCCACACTAACTACACTCTGACTATTACAGACAATTTCACTGTTTTAAACACGATAAGATCTCAATAATTTCAAATGTTTAAACAGAAAATGTAGTGCCATGATTTACTGACTGCATATTCTGTTTGAATATAGGCTAAATCAAAAATGATCTGTAATTTAAAGAGTGTGGTTCAGACAAAACTCTGGGAGAGGGTACTCTAATGGCTGGCTGGTTGTTGTTGTTTCATGCACTCAGTGTTTACTTTCTAGAACTCAACTTAATATCTAATGCATGCTAAAATTTATTGGCCCTGAATTGGGCCTTTAATGAGTCAGTTTCAAATTTTTTTATCTAAGTTTCTAATTTAAATTTACTTTCAAATATTAATTTATTCCTAATCATTTTGCATGGGTGTTTGTTTCATTTCTATAATGCATGTTATGATTATTTAAAATCTCAATGGATGCTCATTTTGTGAAGAAAAATTTGTTCATACAAGCAGAATGGGTCATCCCCTGATAATATATTTTGTATGTGTTCAGAATGATTAGTCCCTATCATTTTTGCACAAGAATACACTGACTGGTTTTGTTCAATCCTGATGACTGAAAAAAATGAAACAAAAATCATTCTAATTCAAAATTCAAATTCTAAAATCATGTGATACCACACAAGTTATACCTTTTGTTTAGAATGGCAATGTAATATAAGAAAAACGTGTGTCAAGATGGATATGTCTAAATTTTCTTCCTAATGATGGTATCTTTGATGGAAAATACTGGCTGCAGCAACAATATATATATATAATACCATACACTGTACATTCTCTCTTGGTGTATAAAAATGAGCCAGAATATTGCAAGAAATATGTGTTATGGGGAAAATGTGGCCTGTCCATCTTGCCTCATAGTTCATCTTGCCCCAGAGGCTCCCCCAGGGGGGTTATACCATATGGACTGTTATCAAAGTCTACCTGAATGCATGAAATGTTCCAGTTTTAAATGTATAATGTTGTTGCACACATGTCAAGAAGTCTGATACACTTAGTTTTTAGAATGTCTGTTTATGTATTTCTGCTGATTTGGTTTTATATAATATTATATAAAGTACCTACTGTATATGGCAAAACCTGTCCAGTAAGCCTTTTTTCTAGATTTTTCTAGATTTTTCATCCTAAGAATGTAGGGCTGAGAACATTATCCACATTCTTCATATCTATTCAGATATTCGAAAGATATTTTGCCATTGTTTTACATTTTGAAAATAATATAGCCACTCATTTCATCTTTTTGGTTAGTTACAAATTAGTTTTTGGCCCAGCAAGTGTAAGATGTTTACTGACAGGTTTTACTACAGTGTATATATTTAAAAAAATATTTGATGTATTGTGTATACATGTATATTGTTTATACTGTAATTATTGTGTTAATAGTTCATGAATTATGTTTATGAATTTGTTTAGGGACCAAAAGTGCGGAAAAAATCCAAAGTACATGTAATGAAGCTTTTGTTGTAATTATAGATTGTGAATTTGTCGCTTGGAGCTGATAATTAGATGATGTACTGTAGATATAATGTTTTAGCATAATCTGGAATTTGTGAGAATGTTCAAATAAGCATCTTTGCATGCTTGGTCTTCACTGTGTCTGGCCGGAAGATGCAAAATATGAGTAATCTATGAATCAATCAATATTTGGGTGCTGTGTTGAGATCATGCAGTGAAACCGGCATGTCCAAACAACTCTGCTATCTGAACACCTTCTGTCTTTTCCAATTTTATAATATGAAACCTGCTGGTTTCATTACTTTTGGGAAGTTCCAGTGGGGTTCAGATATGACAGGTTTAACTGTATTTCAAAATATCTGTCCAATATACCATGGTAACAAAATATATTACTCATATATTTTTAAACATGTTTATTTGATATTCTAATAAATTCAGGATTATGTATTTTGTCATCACATATTTCATCAAGTGCATGATCATTATCATTAGAGAAAATCACCATTAGGGGAAATCATTATTTGGGAAGATCATCATAACTTTTAAACAGAATTATCATAGTATCATCACCTCTCGTTTCCCTGTCAGCATTTTCTGTAATGTCAATTTTTTTATTTTTTGTTCATTGTCTGTTTATTATAAAAGCTTTTTATTTTTTATTTGCCATTTAATTTATTTTGCATAATTATGTTTTCTAAATTGCATATATTTTTTATTTATTTTATCTATTATTTGGATGCTTTTGACTACAATGGCACACAAAATCAGTGCGTCCATTAAGATACAATATATCATCTTATTTAGACTACATTTATAGCTAAAATTCTTGCCTAAAATCATTTTGTTTTATGGATATAAAAATGTCTGGTAAATTCAAATAGATAGTGTGGCATGTGGCGAACAACATTGAAAAATAATGTGTTTGGAGAAAAGGGATGCCCTTTTTGTACTAGAGTTGAAATGATAAGTAAAAAGTAAGTTAAAATCAAGGGCATTAGTCAGCATATGAGTCAATTTTATTATTATAGACAAAACATCATGCCCTTCAATTGTTTTAAAATAATGATTTCCTGTTGTCCCGTATTATTAATAAAAGAGGTTGGTAAATAGCCTGCTTTGTTTAATGTGTTATTGGACAAACTTGTCATTGTTTTGTAACCACGGTGCTACATGTCTCTGTGCCACGGCAACCAACTATGTGTCATAATACTGAGATGCTTCCTGCAGTTTTGCTTTATGCCTCATTGATAATGGGTTCATATATACTTGTAGCCCCCAGAGGAGGCAACACCCAGTAAGCCAGGGACACCAAAAGGTGCCAGGAGCCCCATGGGAAAGAAGAAAGGCAAAAAGGGAGCTGCCTTAGATGCAGAAGAGGCTGAAAATGTAAGAGCTATTTATATTTTATTTCATTAAAAATTCATAGGGTTTAAGTAGAGCTATATCTCATAGGGTCTTGGAGATTAAATATCATGGTGTCCAATGTTAAATCAGAGAATTCATAGCTTGTGGTGAATAAACTTCATCTTTGATAAACTACATCTTGGTTAAATCCAATGCTGGTTAAGTATCATGTTGGTTAAATCCTGTGTTTGTTTAATTTCATGGTAGTTAACTCCTTAGTTTGTTTTTAATGTTTTATTGGATATTTCAGAATTCTAAATCTGACCGTAAAATGAGTGTGGGCGCAATGGACAAACCAGGAAAACTGAGTCGCAAACGTAGCGCATCTAGGGAGCGCACAGAACCTGCCAAATCTGACTCTAAAGAAAAGAACAAAGAAGAAGCAAAAGATTCTAAAAAAGAAAAAGGTGCTTATTCTAGAATCAAGACTTATGTCCCATAAATACAGAATGGATTTACCATATGTTAACATTTCCTTTGGTTTTGCAAATTGGGGCAGAGACTAAGAATACTTAATGAAATTCATTCTTCAACAGCCTTATATACTTATGAATTTTTATGTAAATGGAGAGGATATACTGTTTATTTAATACCTAACCTGATTGTGTTTCAGCATTTATTATAAAACCCCAAAATAAACCAATTAAATTTATTATCACTGTTTTAGATGGGAAGAAAGGCAGAGGTAAATCAACATCAACAGAGATGGAAGAGGTTCCCGCACCTGCCCCCTCAGAGAACCTAGAAGATGACCCCACCCTGGGGGAAGAAGAACAGATTGAAGAGCCGGAGGAAGACCCCTGGGAGGGAAAGGCTCGTGAAGCTTGGATCGATTTTGATAATTTTGTTAAATGTTTCAAGTAAGTTCATGTTTAAATATAGCCCTTAGACACACTTATTTTTTACAAATAGAGACATTAATGTTATGCATTTTATCAAAATAAAAGGAACAATACTAAATAAGACAATTAAATTTTCAAAAAGCCAGTTCTTGCACTTGTACTTATACAAGTTGTATCTAGTACTGAACATTGTCGTATTACATTTTCTGTCTTGAAGATAAGTGAAAAATGGCCTGAGGAGAGAGGGTCATTTTTGGCAATTGTAATATATAAAGTAATATAAGAAAATATAACAAGCAATACAACGAAGATGTTATACATCATTTTTGTCACTGTCTATCGTTTTCTATTGTGAGGCCATCATGAAAATAGTACTTGTATCTTTATTTTCAGGACATTGTATATCTACCACAAGACAAATACATATCCATGTAATCATAAATACTCCGATCTCAAAGTAAGTGAACCATAGTTTTACTTTTGATCTTTCGTACTCTTACATTAACTGCATTATTATTTTTTAATTGAGAAATTCCACTTTACTTATGAGAAAGTATCTTTAGAATAGTGCCCTTGGGGTAGGTAGTACCTTTAAGATAGTGCCTTAAAACTGTGTGTTCTAAAACTAGTGAGTGGAATACCTGTTGGTTTTCCCATTGCCTTATAAAAATTTATCATTCTTTTTTTCTGTAAATTCTATAGAATTCTTTAGGCACTTTAGTTTAAACAACTTTAGTTACAAGAGTTGTGTATAGCAGTGAATCTTTTTATGATTTTGTTATTCATATTGGCCTGTATATAAAGTTATATAGAGAGAATGTCAAACACTCGCTTCAATAACCATAGTTACATTGAGTTGTAATCCTTTGAAATATTCTACTTCAGAGTTCCATCCCTATTCATACTCCTGTAAGTTTGATCCCGACATATTTTATTTTTAGTTGACCGCACCTGATTATTTCACCCCACCATATTACATGCATGTTGCAATATCACTATGAATGTAGCTATATCACATTGTGGCTATCACAATGCATGTGGCAACATCGCAATACATTTGGCTATCACAATTTATTTTATTTTCTGTTAAATACTAATGCATCTACAGCTGCAGGGAAACCTGTCTATTCAGCAACTTTTCATCGAAAGAACAAATGTGGCAAATCATAAATGTGACCCATACAACAGGTTTCTCTGTCTTGTCTTATCCATTATTTTTCTTATCCATGAAAGAAAACGTCATGCATGTTCCATTTTAGGAACCTTAGTTGACTTTCTTCACCTTTTGTTACTCTTAGAGGAACACAGTCAATATTTTACTAAACAATGCTTTTAGAGGCCTCTACTGATTAGTATAAACAAATAGTTTCCAACTAAATGAATCACTTTAGCTTCCCACAAACTAACTGCCCACTTTAGGCCTTTTAAATAACCTGGAAGCTCTCACATAAGCCAGATGCCATGCTCACGATTAGTGTAAAAATTCATTCACAAATTAAAAATACACACATTCCGAAGTAGTGCATCTCAATCCAGACATTCTGTACATACATTTGAAAGCTGAATTAATTCAATTTTGATTATGATCCAGCAATGCCATCTGGTATTATGTGAGAGAGATTTCCTTTACTTCATACATATCTTGTTAAATATTTTCATTGGTGTTTATATTTTCTCTTTCCTCAAAGAAATACGAACAGGTCTATCAGATACAGCAGGTACTACATGTAGATCCCATCTGTGTTGTACCATGTGTATCTCTGTCTTCTTGCAAATACATGTCTGTTGGATACTAGTCATGTTTTGAATCACAAAATAGAGTGGAAAATTAGGGAAATTAGCATGGAATAAAATAAATAAACATGAAGTACTGACTCTAAATTATATAGAAATGCAAAACAATCTGACATTCATTCACATTTTGCTAGAAATAGCTTAAATAGACAAAAGTAGATGAATAGCATGGGATTTTCAAGAAATAAAGTTAATGGGCATGAAGCCAACATTCAAATTGTACAGAAATGTCAGAGGATTCAGGCTACTTCATTCAAAATTTACAGAGATATTTTTTGTCTGAACATGATTAGTGTCACATGTAAAGCAAGAAATCGTACCTCTAAATGTTTGTGAAAAAGTGTTGGTTTAATATTTATTGATCAGCCCTTGTATGGTAGATGTCTAGAATATTACCTACTACCTTGTTGAAGAAGAGTGGTGGGGGATTAGGATGATAGGTTGTCGGAATTCTATAGTTTTCCACACTGATGGAATCCCAACCCCTTTGTGATATTTCATTGTTTAGATTCCCATATGTACATTATGGTTTCCCATTTCAAAGTTTATTTTGAAAAATAACCATAACCCCGAAGCATGTTCATGTAGATATATAGAAAATGTAGTAAGCATAATTAGATTTGTTTTCCAGTTATTTAAAGTATTGGAATATATGTATATCCCCGTGTATTGTACAAAATACATTTTCCCATGTACAATTCCTTTGGGTAGTTGACTAGATGTTTTCTCAATAGACATACATGTACAATAAACATACATGTTTAATGAGCATTGTACGTGCATATATTGTAAATTCTTTGATATAAGAGTAGAATTAGTTGTACAAATCTTGCATTTATAGTTTTCTCTTGTTGTTTGCCCAATAATAATAACTTTATATGCATTGAAAACGATTGTACATGTACCAGTAGAATTGATTTCTAAACATATAATTACTGTATAGAGAAATTATGCTATATGCATAATCCAACCTGGAAGGAAAAAATTGTATGGAGAATATCTATAGTTTTAATAAACTACTATATACTATTTTTAGAATGTAGCCAATGTTGGTAAAGGCGACAAAAAGGATAAAGCTGCAGCGGTAAATAGCATATATGTGTGTCTATGTTCTTCCATCCTTCAGCCTGTGCTTTCTGTTATATATCGGGTTGAAGATGCTCTCCTACCAGCCTTTCCTTACAGCCTCTTGTTTCAGCTTAGCTTAATTAAATTCTGTGATTGTCTCTCTGTACTGTCTAATGTATTTCAGCCATAGTCTAATACTTCAGCTTGAGTCTCATGTATTTCGGCCTGAAGCTAATGTTTCTGAATGAGTCTCATGTCTTTCAGCCTGAGTCTAATGTCATTCAGGCTGAGTTCTAATGTTTCAGCTTTAGTCTTTCAGCCTGAATCTAATGTCTTTCAGCCTGAATCTTATGTCGTTCAGCCTGAATCTAATGTCTTTCAGCCTGAATCTAATGTCTCTCAGCCTGAATCTTATGTCTTTCAGCCTGAATCTTATGTCTTTCAGCCTGAGTATAAAGACTCTGAGTCGAATGTTTCAGCAAAAGTCTGATACAACCTCTGTTTGTGACATTTGCAACTATTAAATGTGTGTCTCCTTTGCTAATCCCATACTAATAGTATAATGTGCTTAATTTATTATCTCCTTCATATTTATTATTACTTCTGGTATAATCTGAATGCCACAAACTCTCATCAGATTGTACTGTTACAGTTGATGAAATCCCTATATCATTGACAAACAATCATTGAATTGGGTTGAATTGCATTGAATGGGTTGAAATATCAATTCAGATCATATAGATTAAGTTTGGAAGGCATTTAGGATCTAATACTGTTTAACTATATCGATCCATGGTTATAACAACAGAAAAATACATAAATTATATGATAAGAACGTCAATAATGTTTTATGTGTTTCCTTTTTAGCCTCCAACACTGGATGATAGGAACCCTCATTACTTATGTATCCTTTTGAAACAGTGAATCAATTAGTCAATTGTTTGAAAAATTATAGAAAAAAGCATAGAAATTAAAAAGCAGACATTTTTATTCTCAACAATTAACGAACAACATATTTTCTCATTTTTAAACTATTTGCCTTAACTTCTTGTTCAGTTGTTGACAATTTGAAACCCACAGAAATTGTTGTTTCATTGTCGTCATTCTCCCGATGGCAAGAACCCCCACCACCACCCCCTAGTGGCAAAGAAAAACACTCGGATGTTAATCTGAAGGATAAGGGTAAAGAAAAGACGCAGGACACCGAATTTACTGCTAATGGTAGCGTCTTAGAAGGTAAACCATTGGCCTCTATACTTGACAAATAGGAAAACAATTTTCAGTTTTACAATTGCTAAATAAAACGTCTTTGAATATAGAATTTATCTCATGTATGAACTTTTTAAACAGAAATCTAAATGTGCAGTATGACGATGATCATGAAACACCAAGTATAGAACAACATTCTAACAGATAAACTCAATTGCTGGAATTACACCACAAAATCCGCTAATTAGTGGAAGGCGCTTTACAAAATCGCCATTCTGATTACACCAACATTTCTAAAGCGTCTTACGAATTATATTTTGGAATTACACCTGTTTTTTCTAAAACGCCTTTTGTGCACTTTTAACGATGTAGTTATGGATAATATCCAGCATACATGTATGTGTACATCTCCTGTAAATGTATTCTTTTTGCATATAAGACAAAACTGATCTTCCATAATTTGATTAAAAATGCATGACATTGCATGATTTTTATTTATCTTTTATTAATTATGAGAAAACATAATAAAAAGGTAATCGAGACATTTCAATAGACTTGAACGAATACTGATATAATATACTTTATAAATCTAAGAATTTTCACTTTCAATGAGGTCTTATTTCGTTTAGGGCAAATGTTAAAAACTAGTAAAAACCCGGGTAAGATGTCCTACAAAAACCGATCGGTATTACACTGCACACTTAAAGCGCCTAATGACTTATGCCGTTTACTAGTGACAAGGGTTCTTGGAGTTTTAGAAAAGCGCTTTTGTAAACCGCAATCGTGATTACACCTAAATCTTAAACCTGGTTAAAACCGAAGAAGCTTTTGTAAAACGCCATGTGTAATTCTAGCAAATGACACAGCAAATGAAAAGATCTCATTATTGTTTCAGGTTCAAATAACAAAGAGAAGGCTGTGGAGCCAGTGGTACCTGGTCTACTGGTGGCTGAGCCATACTCTTGGAAGAGTCTTGTCACGGGGCAACCAATTCTGCGTATACGTACCACTGCAACTAAAGCTGCTGTGCTGAGTCTGCCAGAGGGGTGAGAATGACTTACTTTTCACTTTACATATGACAACTAGTTCACAACAAGTAAAACGTTTTTATCCCACCAAATAAAAACTTTCCAAAGACTTATAAAAAGATTCCATGGACATGTTATATGGAAGAGTTTGGTACATATAAACCAAAAATCAAGAGGAATTCCATTTGACAAGTAATTTTGTGGAAGCCCATGTGATAAGCCATTTGAAGTCACTGAAAGGAATCCCCCTCCCGGATCAAGGCCTTGTCATAACCATTGCATTTGGGATAATCCCAAATATATTTTGTTTTGCAGACGGCATGTGTTACGTTTTATGATCAATGCACCCTTAGGATACCATGTTCACCTCTGCTCATCTGTGCAGTTTGTCTACGGGGATGAAGAAACTGTCATGCCACACCTCACCAAGGTATATAGTATATATTGTTGGGCATCTAGAAACTGTAAGATATGTATGAGAAGAAAGATGTAATGATCAGGATGGCAGCCAAAAAGTCATTTTCAATGTTTAACCTTAAATTTTGGTTGTGTATGTATGTATGTATGTATACTAACATGGACTTGAAAAAAGGCCAACAGACACCACAAACAGAACAGTGGGAAACAGTTCATTAGAAAAGTATAATTGTATGATAGAACCCTTGAAATGCAATTCATTGACCTGTTGTTCTATCTGGGGTTTCTATTTGTATTTCAGGAGAGTTGCAGGTTCATAGACAATGCCACCCAGGTGATCCTGACCATGGGAAAATGTATACAGACATTCAATGACCCTGAGGCCAACTCTGTTGCCAGGGAGGAATTTGCTGCGGCTCATTGTCCCTACCGCAACGATAAAACCATGTCCAAAACTTACCACCACAAGGTACATTTTTCAATTTTATCATTTATTCTATAGTAACACCTGTATATTCAAACACCTTTCAGTGTGAACACTTTGTTTAGGTCCCAATTTAGTTATAAACCTTGAAATGTGAACCCCTAGCTACCAATCTGAACACTTTTGGCTGGAATCAGACAGGTTTTACTGTATGTTATTGTAAAGCCATGTCCCATATTGATGGACATGTATATCATATTCAGTATCAACTGCTGAACTTATGTATCTTATATCCTGATCTCAAATGGATGAATTGGAGGCTTAAAAGCCTAGTCTCAATAAATGAACTTAAACCTTACATGTGTATAAGTAGAATCTAAAATGTCTAGAGCCTGTGTCCTTTATACTTATCTAATATAAAATATTTTCTTTGGTAAATTAATGTTACACAAACTTTTATTGTTTTTTCAGCTGTTTATGGACTCATTTTACGGAATGTTAAGGAAAGCATTAGCGGACAACCTCAGTTTGGAAATGTCCTTTGCTTGGCGTGCATTTTTCTTTGATATCACTACAAAAAATATTCTTGGATTGCATCTTGGCAGTAGACCAGGTTAGTAGAGACCTTTCACAATTTCTAAAAGATGGGCTTTTTGGCTTTTATAAGTTACCAAAAGCCAGCTCCCAAAATGGGCATTTGATTTCAAGAAGCACTTATTCCAGTTGTTTAACATATATAAGAAATTTATTTCCATAGCAACAGCAAATGCCCATTTTAGATTAATTCTCATATTCTAACACTTTTCTGAATGAGCTATTTAAGAATATATAGAATCCTAGATGGACCGGTTGTGGGTAGGAGTTTGTGATCAGTAGCAAGATATAGTAAGCTGGGCATATTATTGGATGCATGTCTTGTTGGTTGCATGGCATCATTTATAGCAATCATGCATGAAAACACATCACCATGGCAACTTATTTGAATAATCACCTTGACAACAGGAAGTATTATGATTTTGAATGATTTAAAGTGTCTAAAATGCAGATTGAGGGTTGTTCAATAAATTTTGAATATAAGACTCAAAAAATATTTATTGGATGACTCAAGTACATCAGCCCCTGAATTCATAGTCCAATTGTAACAAACAAATTATAAGCAAATGTGAATTTTCTAATTTTTATCAACCAATAGAAGAATCCGTCAGTGCTTTCCTTCCACCAGGTAAGAAAGAAAGTAAGCTGTGGCTTGTTAGAAATGGATGTTTTTCGTAGACAATGTGCATTTTCTTCACATGTTTTAGGGCTGAAGTCATTCGCTCAGATTGTTTTAACTCTTACATCTTTGAAAAAGAAAGCTCTAAAAAAAGGTAAAACTTCGACTAGACATCTTGGCATCTTGAAACGCTTTTTTTTAACGAGCAGCTTCTGTTTGTTATTAATCAATACGACATGACGAGGAAATCTGGCTTTCCTATCTGTACAGAATCTAAGAATTTTTTTGAAGAAATTGTTAGATTTTTGTTTTAAGAATATTTCGCTATATCGTGTGTATACATGTATTAATCCACATTTAGTTGTTAGATTACAGTTATGTTTGTAGCTTATTTTATGATGCATTTGGTACAAGGATCCATCATGAATTACCGGTAGATCAGAATCCCATTTCTCTCTCCATTCTCTGTCTATCTAGTGTAGTTAGAGATTCGGTTGGCTGACATGGGTTCAGTAAAGTAAGACCCACTGGAAAACTCATATCATGTCATATTGAATGCCACTCCCATTGAACACTTCAGTGCTCTCCCGACCAAAAGTTTATTTGAGGGAGTCTGAATATTTCCAGTTCTTCATGATATTTTACATTCTCAACTGGGTCAAAGTGGAATTACAAATGGACATTATTGCCATTAAAGTGTTTGAACCATTGAGTTCCAGTGTGGCAAAATTGTTCATCTCTTTGTACTGTTGTATTGCTTCATAACCATTGGTCAATAAAGGACAGCCTTAGTGTCAACTTTGGCTCCGCCACTTGGGTTCGATTTTCATGTTGCATATTGAATGTTTTTATGTTAACAATGGGTGACTTCCACATCTGGAAGGCTTTCATTCTGTAGAGGTTGGTATATGCTTAAGGGCTCGTGGTTTCATTGATCCACTGATTCAGTAGTGCTTTCTTGGGTATTATGGGGAGCGTTGCCATTAGTTACTGTCCTATCATCTTCACAAGAGGTTAACATAAGCCTACTGCATCATGGGATGGCCAGCCCTCCAGTACATGCAAAAAACAGCTTCATGGTTGAACTTGCACATTTTAAGTGAAAAACATTTAAATGAATATGGTAAAACACAGCATATTTCTTACACAAATGATATTTATTTATCATAGAAGTTTGTTTTTAATTTTGTTGCCAAAAATTTATACGATCAAAGCTGAATGAACTATAGATTATACAAGCTGGGATGTGTGATTTTTATATAATTCATTTGGCATAAAGCTTTATATAATGTATATTTATGTTATATTTTAGTTATTTTATTCATGTTAATGTATCGTGTATGTCAGTCTTTCTGTTTGTCAGTATTTAATAAAAAGGATTCATTTTAGGCTGGGATGGATAAAGCTAAACATGTTAATTCCAGATTTTGGAGTTCACATAACTTTAATTAAAGCATTAAATGGTCATTATGGTACATCCTATATGTAAGCATGTAGTTAAGAATATCATTGCATTGCATGCTTTAAGCATGACATAATATTTAACAGAGTTTGAAACAACATTGCAACATCAGCAACCATTGAAACACATTTTGATTATTTGATGAATTAAATTGAATTATGATATATTGAAATCAGTATTTGTATTTCTTATTGCAAATAGTTTATTGTATACATTTCACAAATCAAAATGAATGGTCAGAAATCAAAAATCTTACCTGTTACATGGCAGGGTTAAATTGCTTCAATATGAAGCATTTTGACAAAAGGCTTTGTAAAGGTGTTGCACCTCAAAGATCCTTTGTTACAAAGGTGTTGCACCTTAAAGATCCTCTGTTACAAAGATGTTGCACCTCAAAGATCCTTTGTTACAATGGTGTTGCTCCTCAGAGATCCTTTGTTACTAAGGTGTTGCACCTCAAAGATCCTTTGTTACAAAGGTGTTGCACCTCAAAGCTTCTTTGTTACAAAGGTGTTGTACCTCAAAGATCTTTTGTTACAAAGGTGTTGCACCTCAAAGATCCTTTGTTACAAAGGTGTTGCACCTCAAAGATCCTTTGTTAAAAAGGTGTTGCACCTCAAAGATCCTTTGTTACAAAGGTGTTGCACCTCAAAGATTCTTTGTTACAAAGGTGTTGTACCTCAAAGATCTTTTGTTACAAAGTTTATTTGTCAAAATACTTCATAATGAAGTAATTTATTCCTGTTAGGAGACAGTGATATAAAACAAGTCCAAAACAGAAATATGAGACTCACCTGTTGCAGATTGTTTTAAACTACTAACCTATCATAAGCCTGTTACTTAGTTGTTGTTTGTTTGTTTTTATTTTGCATCGAGTTATTTTATGATTTCTAGCAACGGGAGCCACTAGCCACAGAGGTTCTGCTAAGCATACTAACAAGAATAAACGTAAGTTGTTTAAGTCATTGCCGATAAATATATATTGTCGACACTTAATTCGTTCTTGATTATGCATGTCACAAATGATATTTCCAAGTCAAGAATATCATATTTACTAATATGTGTGTTGATGTATTTAAGATAAGAATCAGACATAATTAACCTATTTTCAAAGTATGTAATTAAAATAAGCGAGAATTCACGAGTGGGTGTGTGCGTGTGCGTGTGCGTGTATTTATATCATTTTGTCATATTTGTCCTATGTTTCTTCCTCTGCCCATATTATGCACCCATTATATGCTTTATTTCACTGTTTATGTTATTGTTTTTCTCAAATGTTTTTTGTTTATTTTTTTTCAAAAGAATCTAAAGAAGCTAAAAGATTATCACTTAGCTACAGCTATAGTTCAGGTGACTTTAAATCTAGACGATTTTAAAATCTTAAGTTTTATTATCTTAATTTGTCTTATATAAGTAGAACACTTTCCTAAAATTTATTACATTTTCATCTTCTTTATCATCATTTCTATTCACAAATCTTGACTCTGACACCTTCAGTACAGGTTTGACACTTTTTGACCCCCCCCCCTCATGGGGTGCCACTTCTTGACAGTATCATGACTCTGTCAATTAGTTTTGTTTCAGTATTACCCTTTGTTGATAAATCTTTGATGAAGATCATTTAACTCAAGTCCCAAGATCGTGATATTGTACATTTGGGAAGATCCTTTCTAATCACCTTATAACCCCCCCCCCCCCTTCTCCTGGTCCATATAAATCTATAATATAGGTCATCTCATTGTAATTCTCTTTCTTGGTTGTGGGACCATCTTCTACATGTTTTACCTTTATATAGAGTTAATGTGTATGTTACACCTGTTAATCCTTAAGGTAGGCCCTATTGGATAAGAACTCCAAGTTAATATGTCAGATTACTCATTCTCCTCTGCCTTCCTTAATTGTAGTGTATCCTCTATGTTGAGTTAAGACATCTATCAATTTCTTCTTTTTTGACAGACTTATAAGTTGAAACATGTTAAGTATGAGTGTAAAAATGTTTTATGTAAAACTATTTAATACTTTGAGTGTACTATCTCATTTTCTCATTGTCCATTCTTTCTTATGTGGAACCAGTTGGTATCTTCACAGATAACAGTTCTTTCAGGATTTTATAATTAAATGAGTTTAAGCATACTGAGGAGATTGTCTTCCTTTGAACTGTACTCTATTTAATTTTGATTATTCATGTATGCTTTAAATATTTCCTTTTTCATTATTTATTCATTTTTATTAAGACAATATTAGACAAATGTCTCGTTGCCTTAGTAACCAGGAGCCCCATCAACATGTTTTTATTAATGAAATGCTTGTTTTCTGTAACTTTATAAGTTTTGTTTTTATTTATTTTGTTAGTTCAAGCTAACCTTATTTGTTCCTCTTAAAGGCTTATTTTTAAAACCACCCATTTAACACTGATCAATTTAAAGCTTGGTCACAAATGGATGACATTATAACAGTGGCTTTAATTATTTAAGTTTTTTATTTATTTTTATTTATTAAAATCATATAAACACTTAGATAAGCTCACATTTTAGATAACACTGTAATTAATTATTAAATGATTGTTGGGTTTAAAGTATGATTATTTGTGTGTCTAAAATATGTTAACTGTGTGTTCTGAAATGTTTCTAATATGATTTCTATATTTTCCATCAACCCCACACTCCTGCACTTGTAGAAAAATCTGAAGAGGGTATGTACCTTAATAATCACTTAGAACTAATTCCCAACACTTTTTGCACACCCCTCCTTACATTTCTATGTTAGAGTCTGAGGCAGTACAGGAAAGACCATGGGGTATATTAGAGAGGTCGCATTTGCCTCCCTGGGGCAGCATATAATTGTGAAATTATTGTTATAGAGCTTAATATACAATTAAATCTGTAAAGTTGAACACCTCTGTTAGTGGAACACACTTTTCAGAGTTCCAAAACCAACTGACAGTTAAATGAACCTCCGTAAGTGGAACACCTCCCAAGTGGAACACCTTTTTGAGGAACCAAAGGTGTTCCACTTAGACAGGTGTTAATGTACTTTTGGCCAGCCAATATTTTTAAAACCTATGTATTAGGAGAATATGGGAACTGTTTTTCTCATCTCATATTTTTTACTTCATGGCTCATCAACCCTCAGGTTCTCAAACACTAGTGTATCATAAAATTATCAAAACATTTTGACCAGTCCTCAATAAACATTTTTGTACATTCCTGATGTGCAGAACAGTGTTGGGATTTGTTCGTTATTAATAACTTAAAATAATTATTTCTGAGAATCTTGAATTAATGTGTGCTTGCGATTTACTATCCTAACAAAATACCAATTCTAATACAATATAATAGGCCCATGCACTGAGTGCTTTACTTTGTATTTTATTTTTGTTTCTATTGTAATGATTTCTTAAATTGAAGATTTGCTTTTGAAATGCATGATTATTGTCACACACCATATAAAAAAGTAGAAATGGATTTGCATTTACAATTTTTATTTTCATTATTTCAGAGAAAGAACCAGACAAGATGGAGTATTTCATGAACAAGTAGGTTGATTTTTCCAATTTTTTCTCTTTTTCTGTGTGCTATTTTAATGTAATCAGACTATATTTTCTAATAGATTAAACAGGAAACATTTTGTTGTAAGTTGGACAATTATTTTCAATTCTGTTGTATTTCAAACCATGATTAGAAATTTAACAAAAAGATTATAAGATTTTGCTCTAAGCCCTAACAATTTACATTTGCAATCATCCAGTTATAAAACAGGGCCTCATTCAGAACATTTCATAAAGTTAATTTCTAAAAACATTGTTCTTTTATAAATTTACTCACAATGTTCATGGAGAGTACAACATTACACAAATGATTTGATAATCTCAAAAGTTATGAAAGTTAGTGTAATGATCCTCAGTTTCATGTTTAGGATCATATCAACATTATATCATAACTTTTGATTCTTTAGTGTAGTCTTTATTACATTACAGTAAAACCTGTCTAATCGGAACACTACCTGGACAAACCAAAAGTGCTCAGATTAGCATGTGTTTACATTTCAAGGTTTCTTGATGTGAGTCAATGGGACATTACAAAATTGGAATCGAGAAAATGTGAATTTCGGATTAGAGAGGTGTTCAGATATAGAGGTCTTACTGTATAATTATTATTTTCTATTGTAGAGAATACACACCGGAGGAAATGGTGGCTGTTGTAAAAATCCAGACAAACTTCCGTGGTTACTTCGTACGTAAAGTCAAGATGGCTCGTACCCCAGGCAACCCTGTTCACGCTAAGACGCATGAGACTCTACTCAAAGCATGGCAAGTTATGGAGCCCAATGCTGAAGTCCATGGACTATTCTTATTCAGGTAGCTTTTTATAATACTGTTAGTAATAATATTTATCCCAAATATTATGCATTTTGGCTTATTAAGTCATTATAGACCAGTACAATTTGATATTTGAATAAAATATGTACAGTGTATGTTAAAAATTGTGCAAATGAATCAGACAAATTATATATCTGAAATGAAATTCTTGTCATAATTTTTCTTTTTTTGTAATCAATCAGAAGGATTGAAAGGCTGTTCTTTAAGAGATGGAAAGAATCTATGTATAATAGGTACCATGTTGTCAGAGTGATATACTAGAGAGTAGACCCCCCTCCCCTCCCTCTTCACAGTCAGTTAGGGATATATTCAAATTTCACTGAATTGTAGGATCATATTGTATTATATCTGTTTCCCTGTCACATGGAATCTTACATAATTCAGATATAAAGAATTTAGGGAAAGAGTGTTCAAGGTAGTAATTTCTACCTCACTCATCTTTTCCTTATATTTCACACTCAACTTTCCTATATTTCCCACATGACCCAAACCATGTCCCTTGGACTATCACCAATATGAATATATCAGTACTACAGAAGTGTGTTAAGCTACAAAGCTTGGAGGATAATGGTTGTGATAAGGTCCCTGAAAAGCCAAATGAGAAGGACAGTAATCATTAGAATTCATAATGTTACATGTTCATGTACAAGCTCTCTTAAATGTGTATCTTAATGTCCATATATTCCATACCTTCTAAAATTGCATTTAGTTTTATTGCTGGGAATACTGTAATATGTAATATATATCAATTTGAGCTTAAGATGATTCAAACTCCATTTATTTTTCAGTGACTCACATTTTCAGTGATTCACATTTCAGTTATTCACATTTTGATTGTTTCACATTTTCTGTTACAGAAATATATTCAAAGCAGACCCTGATCTGATGCCAAAATATCCATTCTTCAAGGATGAGTGGAATAAGATATCATATGCTGACTACTCTGGAATCTTTGCTGATCAGCCCAATAACAACTGGTTCCTTGTATTCAGGTCAGTTCAGTGGATTTACTTTATTATTGAACTATACACCATTTATTCATATTTCATTCACATTTTCCATTGACTTCACATATTCTCATTGATTAACAATTTAATGTTTATTGGATTAGTGAGTGACTGTACTACAATCTGATGAATGACTCTAATAGGATATGGTCATATTTGAATGTACATTCATTTATCAATTAAATTGTGTTTTTGTAGAGAGATCTTCCATGTGACTGAGGAGATGCTGGTCGTCCCTAAGCTCTATGTTCCCATTAACACCTGCATGCTGCGTGTTGTCAACAATGATACTGGCGAAGAAGTGCCACGTGTATTTCAGAAAACTGCCCCCTACGTCTACAAGAAAAACAAGGTGGGCCCCCTCTTTTATGGTCATTGCTTATCTCAAGTATACATTTATCATATGTTATGTTTGCATTAACTGAATGAAAACATCCAGGATGATTAATCTCTAGTGCGTCCCAGAGTTATTTTATTTTTTTTCGATTTTATTTTAAACTAATTTTTTGAGAAAGGATCACATAGCAGTATGTGCACATATTTAACAGATGTTTTTCTGTTTAACAGAGGGGATACACTTTTGTGGCGGAGGCAAGGACCATTGATCACCCACTGGCTTCTGGGAAATGGAAGATGCGTCTGATTGGTTCATTAAGTCCACTTCCTGCACCAATCAGAAATGAAGTGAGCTGTACTTTCCATAGTCGGGAAATCAAAGATTATTATGTGCCCAATGAGAGGAATGTCATCTTTAGGTAAGATTATCCATCAGAGCCATCTATTGAGCAAAATGTGCAAAGTATTTAGTTTTGCCCGAGGCCTATGATTTCCTGACTGAGAAAATATATAGTAAGGGAAGGGGGCAGATACTTGGTGCTAGACTACAGAAAAATTGAATAAGCTACAACTTGTCATGTCAAAAATCCAGTGGGACCAGCTTAAATTATTAAAATTGGCATATACAGGTGCTCACAAGTTTTCTTTGTTAGGATATACAGGTTTTAGTATAAGTACTGGCGTATAATATTATGTTAAGCATTACACGGTTTCATTGATATTATTTTAAGCAGTTTAAATTGAATGCATTATTCACAACATTTTATATCTTTCAGATACACTGTTAAAGTGACTGAAGACCATCTAGCCAGTCTACAGATGAACACATCCAAATCTGATGTCTACATTAAAATACAGGTATGCACAGAAAATGCACTATGAGTGAGTTCTTGAGAAGAGTGGCAGTCTTTATCAGCCTAAAGTAAATCACACATAGTGTAAAGTAAAAATCTAATCCAAACACCTCTGCGGCCAAAAGTGTCTGGATTGGCAGGTGTTCACATTTCAAAGTTTTATAAACATGTAAGTTAGTGGGAGATAACAAATTTGGGCCTGAGAAATTGTGTTCAGTGAAACCTGTCTAATTCAAATACTATTAGGACCAGCCAAAAGTGTTCAGATTGGCCAGTGTTTATGTTTTTAGGTTTTGAAAAATTATGACTGAAAATAGCTTTCACATTGAGAGCCATTCAGAATAGTACTAGAGAGATTCCAGATATTCAGGTTTTAGTGTTTTCAGCAAATTAATAATGTGTTTTAATTTAGATTTATTCATAAAATTCATTCAATCCATGTTGGGAAATGACATACTATACAACCAGGGGAGCTCAAATATATTCTTTGTTTTTTAGATCTTGGACCATGAGGAGGAGATGCTTAGTGCAGTTGGCAAAGGACATACTGTGCTCCCAGCATTCCTCTTCCTCAAAGATTATAACCCAGATGACCTGTTGGACAAGCGCCCTAGCTCTAAAATGTGTAAGTATTCCATAATATATATAGAATACCACAACACAGTCATAGTATACAAAGTCCTCATAAACAACATCTCAGTATAGGATGCCTCTGTTTACAATGTCTTTATAGACCAACAAGTGATTCAATATGTACTTGATTTTCTAAATTGAAAATGGAAAAGCTTTGATTCTGCGAAACATCCAATATTATTAGTTAGTCACATTTGTTCAATAAAAATTGATCATCTTGTAGCAAATGCCGGGGGCAAGAACAGTAAGCTTGGCAGCAACAGGCACAGGCGGGGGTCAGGAAGCAGTAACCATGGGGGACGTGCCTCTGTAAGTAACCCAGTCTTGACGTTTTAGTCCCTACATGTATATCACTCACTTTTTCAACTCAATTTTGGAAAAAATTAATTGTATGCTACACAGAATTTTTTTTTTTTTTTTTACCTTTTAACCATTTCCTTTTTGCAAGCATAGTGTAGATGTAAACTTGAGGTCACAGTGAAAATCTATAAAGTAAATAGCCTCACATCCTTGATTTGAAGTCTGCAATTACAATAAATAACCTCACGATAAACTCATAATAGTTATCCTTGTTTTAAAGGCCTCACATTGAATACCCTCAAAATATATCCCCTAGATACATAGACCCCCACACCCCCAACCCTGAATGATGTAACTCCTATAATGAGTGTAGTACCTGTAATGAATGTAACCCCTGTAACGATTGTAGTACCTGTAATGATTGTACCACCTGTAATGATTGTAGCACATGAGTAGAGAAGACCTGTCAATGTTAGACCATGCAGGTGATGAGGAGGAAGATGAAGAAAGCAGGAAGGTAAATTATAATGCAACATTAATTTTGAAACTGTATGCTAATATAACATGGAAGTGAGTCTTGCTTCAGCGGGTTGTAAAGCAGATAAGGGGGTCCAGGGTCTTGAGGCAAGACTACATGAAAGTATACATCTTTGAATATGTGAATAAACTGGTAGAAAATAACATTATTTTTTCGTTTGATTTAATTGCGTTTTATGTGTAATTTATATAAAATGATCCTCTCAATGAAGTTTATGAATAATCTCAACATTGTGTGCCTTCTAGCCCCACAAGTACATAGTGCAGGCTATGGTTCTACGCAACAGTTGGCCACTTTCTGAAAGCAGTTGGAACTTTGTACAACAACTCAAGGAGCAGGAGAAAAATGAACTGAAAAGTAAGTACAATGCATATTCTGAGTTTATTGATGTCTAAAATATTTTCTTGAAAAATAATAGAATTATTACTAACTCCCGTTTTGAATAAAAGAGATTCGACTTTTGAAATGTGTGCTTTATCAGTGTTGACTATTATATTATATGAATTATAAACTAAGTTTGTTTGTTTTGGTAAACTGTTTGGAGCATCATGTTTGCTTTTGTGTAGCTTCACTAACAAAATATATATGTATGTACATGTTCTCACTGTTTGCGGTATGCATTAGATTGAAAAATGTTTAACTTGCACTCAGCAAATGGAAACATTGTTGCTGAGAATCAAAATTAGATGTTGTAAAAAATTAACCCCACATTCACTGTAGAATAAGCAAATTATAATGAAGGGTGTTGTTCAGAAAATATTATGTTCACTAACCAACATCTAACCCATTAAGGGATGGTGCCCAAATGTTGACAGTCATGGGAAAACAACTTTGGTGTTTTGTTATTGGTGAAGCCCCTCCCCCTTATACCATATATGAAAATTTGAAAGGTTGAATTACTTTTCATTGGAATGAAAATCAACATTCTTCACTAAAATCATCATTACCTCTTCTTATAAAAGAATTGAACTATTTTTCGCTAACTGTCGACATATGGAAATCCCTTATACCAGGTGATAATAGATTTCTGTACAATTGCCTTCATTATCATGTGTGACACAAGAGGGTAATATCCCAGAATTCATAGATGATCCTATCTAGAAGTTCATCTTTACATGAAGATAGGTTCATCATGAATCCTGGGTAATTTCCTCCTCTTGTGAGAGTCCCATCACCATCAAGTAACCTCAACAATGTATTCGTGTTCACTTTCTTTATTGCATCACAGGAGACTTTGTTCCCCAACCAGAGGGTAAGAGAGTTTATCACAGTCAATATTTCACATACAATAACACCACTATTTACCACCTCTACATTGCATGCATTGGGTTTGGGATATAAGAAATAGACACATGGGTACTTGGTACTCACACAACATGGTTAAATTGCTTAGTTAAGAAGCATTTTGACAAAAAGCTTCCTCATGAATGATTTTGTGCTTGTGTAACAGCTGAAGATATTCCTTCATTTTGAAGCTTTATGTCAAAATGCGTCGTAACAAAGTAAATTAACCCTGTAAATGTAATACAGGTACCGTGAACATCTACAATAGAGACATGAAAATTATACATGAAAATATGTCTTTGCTGGGATTCAGTCAGAATATTCGAAGTTTGTTGATCTCAATCTCGTTCCTTTCATTCTTTGTTTGTATTTTCTTTTGAAAAATCAATAAATAAATAAAAATGTGACAGAAAAACTACAACACATTTTCATAAATGGAATTTTCATGTCCCTATGTTCACATCTATAGGAAAGGGGGTCCTATTGTCAGAAGGAACACATGCAATGCTTTCATATAAATTGGATAAAAACAATCAGCGTTTATGATTTTCTTGAAATTGAAACCCAAATTAGGGATGCAGTGAAATTATGGCATATTTTGAGAAAAATGTGAACTTACATGGCACATTTTGGTACATATCTTTTGGAATGAGAGAAATCTACAGGGTGTTCAACAATCTTTGTAAATGTGTTCAGTATGTAAAACAAAGATTGCAAGGGATACCCTGTAGAATGAGACATACTAATGATAACTTGGATATGGGTATAACTTAATTATCATCTGCATTTAGAGCAATGGACAGACAATTAGCATCTTTGATGATTAAGACGAATATTTCTAAAAAGTTTTAAAGGGAAAAACAGAAGGAGAGCAACTTTTTCAAAATGTTTAACATTTCGCCCACTGTGACTGATTCTTCAGCTTTAACATCAATAAGTTTTCTTCTTGATGATAAATTGTCTATTGTTCCAAATGCAAATAAAAACTGTGTATTTGAACTACAAATGTGTCCCAGATTATCATCATGTTTTTCTTGAGTTCAAATATACAGCTTTAATTGTGGTTTTATATAGGCCTAAAAGGATGAGACCCCCAAAGGTTAACTGTTTGTTTAGCTGGATTTTTCCAAGAAGTTGGCCAGGGATTATCTTCTTTTCTTTTTTAACATTAAAATATACATGATATAATGAAATAAAAAAAATCATAAATAGGTTTGAATAGGAAAGGTTTTGTATGACCCAATATGTACTGCTAAACAAACAATTAATTTTAAATGGCCATAGAGTTCAAGATGTCTTATGATCCAAGGGGTGATCATGATATTCCAATGTTCTTATTTTTCAATATATTCTAACATATCCGATACCTTATTAATCCTGTACTTTAAAATATATTTTCATGATATGCTTATTTTCTTATTTTTCAATATATTCTAACATATACAATACCTTATTAATCCAGTAAACATATTTTAATGTATTGGTAATTTGGAATATATTGAAAAATAGAAGTTGGAAAGATATTACGAGAGCTTTATGATCTCCCCATAGTCCACGTGTGCAATCATATTGGTAAGCTGCATGATATAAGTTGTAATCACTTGAGTCTCTTAGAATATAAGATACTATTTCTTGAATTTTAGTAATGCCGTGTAAATTCTTACTTCAATTTGCATTCTGCACTTGCATGTACATGTATACTTCTTAAGGTGCTCTGTATTTGTCTTTCTCAAAAGCAAAAATTAAGGACTTAGGGATATAAATGACGTACGCAGGAGACCTAGCTGTGTTTTTTATTAAGATACCTCTAGTTAATATACCTCCGTTGATTAAGATACTGGTACTAATATTTTTCTGTTTTGACTGAAAACTATTTATCTGTTTGTTTGTTTATTTTATGTAATTTAAATTGCTCCAGTGGATCCCCAAATTGACCTTCTTCTTCTTAAGATTCATAATTTCACCCCCATCCTGATGTAAAAATTATGTTATGAATTTGCACATTTCAGTCACAAACAAAGAGAGGCCTCCCTCACCCCCAAAGAGTGACAAAACCACATCATCCAAGGGCAAAGAGAAACCTGGGAAAAAGAGCAAGAAGGACACATCGAGGCCCCCCTCAGTGGTGTTTGATATCGGAAAACCCCATTGGACCATCAGAGTCATTAGTGATGCTAGTCAAGCAGTAAGTATTCCAATCAAAGACAGTTGTTATAATCTCCAACTTTTTGTGGTTGGTGTTCGGTGGTTGGTGGTTGGCAGTTGGTGTTTGGAGTTCAATGTCTGTAACAAAGGGCAAGTGTTTGCAGTTTGCATGTTAATGCCTTGCGATTTCTTATTCTTAACAGAATAGAAAGATTTGCTATATTTTGCAAGAGTGACATAGAGTGGACAGTTAAAATATGTGCAATGAAGAGGGGTTTTGGAGGATTTATATTTAGGGTTGACATATTGTAATTCATGTATTCTCACTCTCCAGGAAGAGATAGATGTAAGGAAAGACACAGAAAGAGCAGATGAGATCCGTGCCATGAAGAAGGCATGGGAGGATGCAGAGCCTGGTAGGGCAGCTAAAGCACAACAGTCACGGCTACAGTATCTCAATAGTCACTTGGTCAAGGTAGACCAGAAGGAATCTGAAGGTACTTTATACATAACATAATTTTATGGAGGGCCATTTTGACTCAAAGGCAAATCAGATCTAGCAATAACTTGGTTGCTTCATCTTGATTAAAATTGTTTCAATTTTAGAATATTTTGGGCTCATATCATTCATTGTCTTGCCTATTTTCTAAAAATACCCCATTACTTTATTTGAGGAAAACTAAAGATTTTTTACAATAATGCAGTCACTTATCTATAAGAATGGTTACTCTCTAATAATCCTTTTCATGTAAACAATGTATTTGTTACATACAGTGTGAAAAATCTTACAATAAAGATAAATATAAATATACAAACTTTTGTTTACTTTTCCAGCTACTGTGGCTGCCAGCTCTGAATCTCAAATAGATGGCTCTGGTGATTTGTTTAATAGTGACTCAACACTTACTCTTGAACCACCCTCAGGTCCCTCCGCCAAAGAAATAATTCCTAAGATTGATCTCACACCATATCTCAAGTAAGTAGATCCGTCTTTTTCGATATTCACCAAAAGAGCAAGGTGACAAAATTTAGAGAGTTTACCATAGAAGTGGATAGATGGAATGTACTGTACTGTTGACAATTTTTATGAAAGCAATAGAAAACATTATTTCTCTGTTAATGCTATGTAAATACACCACTATTTCCTGCAATTGATACATATATGCTCTCCATAATCTACTCCAAAAACTTCAAAAAATCCATCATAAATGAGAGTTACTAGTATTCCAAAAATGAAGGGCTACATTTTTCAACCTGTGCACTATTTTACAGAAAAACGACTGGTAAACCACGTCTGAAGGACGAGGCTGAAATACAACGTCAATTAGTGGCCAGAAAGCAAGAAATAGAAGAGTATAGGGCATTTAGGGAAGGAGTGGAAGAGTGGCGCGAGAAAGATCGCATAGAGAGAAATGAACTCAAACAGAAACAGCTGCAACTCTGTGAAAAATTACAGGTAATGCTGGAAGCAGGAAACAATTGTAAAGCACATAAAATGGCCAACTTGAAAATAGTCATACCTCTACAGGGGTTTCACTAGAATTTCTCACAACAAGCTAAATAAATGAAAACAACAGGCAAAATTAATGGAAATCATAAATTTAACATGGAAGTCCCTAAAAACAACAGGAGATTTTCACTGCCTGTTTTCACAAAAAGTTGCCTGCTACCTTAAATATGATTTTTTCTAAATATGTTAAAACGAAGAGCATAATTTCACTGAGCTTTTATTATATTATTGCTAATCCAAAGATATATTTGAGTATGACTATTTGTCAGTCTTTTAAAGCTATCTCACTAAATAGATGAATATTTAGCTTTAAGAATGCAGATTTCATTAATTTACAATGGACAATGATACTGAAATACAGAATAGCCTGGAGTTTATCTTACATATATATTATCTCATGCATTTATCAAAATTCAGAATTACCGTAGAAATAATGTAGCAGTGATTCCAAATAACATTGAATTTCTGTTGAATTTTAGGAAAAATGGTATACAAGACAACAAGAGTATATTGTTGCTATGGAAATGTATAGTATGACTCACTTTCCAGCCCCTTTATACACTCAGCATGAAGAAGAAACCCCTCGTTTAAAAGTAGTCCCTCGTTCAAAAGTAGTTCGTCGTAAAAAAGTAGCCCCTCCTAAAAAGCGTGCCACTCAGACCCAAATAGTATCTCATGTTGAAGAAATCTCTCTTGAAAATGTTCATCATACCAAAGGAGTATTTCCAGAAAAAGAAAATAGTCCCAGAGAAAAAAGTCCCCTTGTGGACCATTATACCAAAGGGGCATCTCCTAAAAAAGGAAATAGTCCAATAGAAAAAAGTCCTCGTGTAAAAGTAAACCATCATGCCAAGAGTGTCACTCCTGAAAAAGAATATAGTAACAGAGAAAGAAGTCCTCATTTAGTGGCATCACCTGAAAAAGAAAATAGTCCCAGAGAAATTAGTCCCGATGTTGTAAAAACACCTCATAGTAGAGCAAGTGAACATGAAGATTCACCCATCCCTTTAGATGTATATCTCGACTTGTACGGTTGATTCCCTCTAATGCTGTTTGATTTATTATAGGCACCAGTAGTGCTTCATTGACATTGCAATTTATAACAGTAAAAGTAACAGTTAACCCTAGATTTCTCCAACACATTTATTAGGTGCATGAACCCGATGTTTGCCATTTTGTTGAAAGAAGGCATTTAAACATTTGCAGAATGCAGACAATTATGTTATATTTTATTATATGTTAACTGAAACAATTTGAAATTTACATATTCTATTGAAATTGTTGACAAGAAATGTGAAATCAAAATGTTTTATGAACATCCTCCCCTATTCATCCTCTCCCCTCACCTACCCCCCCCCTCACCTACATGTTCACTTCCCTATTCACTCACATCACCTTTGACCTTTCACATAGGCTGAAATGGATGAAGCTCGACGGAGAATTAACGGACCCAGGGAAGCCTTCAGACAAAAGTTCCTGGAAGCTGAGAGGGCACGTTTGGATGAGATCGCAGCTTCTGAAGCAGCATTACACGAGAAAGCACCACCATCTCCCAAAGGGCGCAAGAGCGCCAAGGGAAAGAAGAGCCCTGGAGGGAAAAAGAAGAAATAGACATTTCATAATATTAAGAAATCTAACAGTATTTTATGAGAAAGCTGGATTAGGGACCAATTGTTTGATTACTTCAATTTATTTGTTTTGGAAAACTATAAATGTGAACACTTGAAATGAGAACACTTTAGTTGGCCTTAAATGTGTTCATATTCATATGTTTAGACTATACCTAATATATGGAATTATTAAACATTAGTCTCAAAGCAAACATTATATCTTAAGAGATATTTTCTGATACTATAGCCTATTTATAAATATATTTTTCATGAATTGACCATGTAATGAATGTTGAATGAAAAAATTGTGAATATGTGTACAAAAATATTTATAAAAACAAGATGCTCAATAAAATAATCTTGTTTTTTCTCATTTGTAAATAAATCGAATTCCGTCCAGCTATTGAAATAGCATCAAGCCTTTTTATATGTACCATAAAAATATGTAGGTGATGTCGATTTAGTGACCACACAAAGAGTATTGACAAGTATTTGTTTGGTCTTTACTCAAATGTAAATAATCAGAAATTCCCTCCACTCATAATATACGAATTTTGTTATTATATGTTATCTTAACATCGACTGTAATTTTTTTGTTTTTTGAATTCCTGTGTTTACTTCTATTAATTTTTTTGTTATTTCAAGTTATAGTAGAATTACTCAGATCGAGATGTGAGTTTCATTTGGTACTTTTTGGTCTTGTTTTGATATTTTCTTTATTGATAAAATACTATGTTGTAAATAATAAGGCGAATCAGAAAATGCCGTCCTGGAGCCTCACTCTGGCACATCTGCCCTTATTTGTCCGTCCACAGAGACATCTATCGAATACACCTCCGTCCTACAGCTCAGGATTTTTTGACAGAAATACTTCTGAAAAACATCGATCGATACTTTTGAAATTTTTTAATCAGTATGCATTATAATACATCCCTTCAAATAGAAATTGATTTGAATAAAAAGTTTTAAAATAAATGCAAAATAGTAATAAGGGTTTCTAACTTTCGACCACATACATTTTAATTGCCATGAAATCCTGAGCTAAACATTTGGCCCTCAAACGATCCGTCCTCTGTGGAAGTACTTTCTGTTGTTGCTTAATTATTTAAATATTTTTGTTTCATTTGTGTCTCAGCAAATCACACATCATTTAACATTTCCAAGCATTTGCAAATATCACACTAAATTATGCCTTGTTCTAGTTTCTTAAATTACATTTTTAATGTTGGTTTTTTCATGATGTTGTTGCCTTGTTTGTAGACCAACTTTGTATAATTAAATTGTACATATTTTTAAATGTAATGATTTGGAATTAATTATACAGTCTGAATAAAGTTTTAAACATTGCTATAAAATGCGCATGATTCAATGCATGCTAAGTATACATACATACATTCCATGTACCAAATAAATATAAAACATATCAAATATTAAATGTAATTTAGCATAATCTGTAAATAGTTTGTATATTATGTACATGTTCTTGAATGAATAAAATTGAAGAAAATTAAAAACAATCAAAGTTTGTTTTATAATATTACTTTATTGTATTTCTTATCTCCTCCTTATAGTATACAAGACCAAAAAGCCACTAACATTGTCAGTCTGTGAGAGTATAGTTTACAGTTTAAATATGTAGAACACATGAGGTTGAATGAGTTTCTGGCTTTTATGCATGCTTACATATATCCATAGTACTTATGCAGGATCATGTCCATGATATGTATCCAGAAAATGGAAACTTACTGGCAAAACATCCATACAATACTGCAGGGATTTCATTGAAAATGTGATTGCCACATTTTTATTGCATATTGTGATTCATCAGTCCACTGCGCAATTAACAATTCTTTTTTCCATGTTCATTGTCAAGAAAGAAAAGTGATTGCTATTGGCTGTCAAGCTGCTATGAGTTTCGAATTAATAAAAGACGAGTTATGGCATACATAACTTCAATGGCATGGCATAACTGGTTTATTTCAATATGCTGCATGTCCAAATATGTCCCCTACTACCATCAATGTCTATTAGCCTCAAAAAAGAATCCTTCATTAAATTAATTTGGCAAAATAACTATTCTACCACTATCCCTATTATATGCAGAACACTAGCTAGCCTTTAAATTGAGTAATTGTCTAACAGACTCCTTATATTGTTCAACAGTGAGTTGGCTCTCTCCCTCATTATGAAGACTATTTACTGCGTGTTTGTAATTCTGAATGGGACCTAATTTAACAATTGCTTCCTCCTCGGCATCATGGGATAGAGTTGCTAGGTAACCAGGTGTACTTGGGACAACAGCGCCATCTGTAGAAGTTGATGTTTCCATCTGGAAAAAATGTGCATTTTGATATTAATCTAAAGCATCTCAACTTGAAATAACAAGCCCCGAAATATATTCCTTGTATCAAAGATTCAGTCCACTTTAAAATACAATCAATAAAAAATAATTTTAAGATATTAAAAGATATTAAAAATCAGAGATAATTTTCAAATTATTCACAACAGTGTTTTTTGTCTTGCATTGAGTATCACATTTGGACTAGAAGCTAGACTACTACCAAATAACAGATACAATTGTAATATTACCTGTTTGGTTGTGATTTCTTTGATCGTGCATACCAGATTCACAGCACTCTGTCGTGATTGGCTAATATCCCAGAAATATTGTTCCATATCTACCTCAGATTTTTCTAGCTCCCATGGTTCAATTTTCTACAAATAAAATAACACTGTGATAGACAGTAAATATACATACTATTGTACAGGTATACAATAATCTGTATTTTGAAATAGGCCTATGGCAATTTTCATTATTCACTCATATCTCGCATAAATTAATTCTATTTATAATTTGCATATCAGACATACAAAGGATGTGTGACTTACCCATGATTCATAGTAGAGGGCTGTCAAGAGGTACATACAGTAGTCATAATTTTGTTGCTTCAATGGACATCTGAAATACAATATTTTATTTTATTATTTATTATCTAAAAACGACATCTTTAAAATGCTAGAAGACTGAAATTATATAAATTATGGGTGTTTCATATTAGGTTAAGATCATAAAAACAATAGATTAAAAAAAATTATCTTTATATGAGTTCCATACATAGAACTGTCTATTAATGAACACAAATGGAACTGGCAAATGTTTTTGATTGATATGTGTTTTTAGATTTCTTAACAAAGCAGATAAGAAAAGAAAGGTGTTCATATTTAGAAGTGTTCAGATTAAGGAGTTTGGAGGTCTCCTGTACTGACCTATCTGATTCTATGGTGACCATCCCTGACTGTTTGTCATAGCGATCTCCAACAAGTCTAATGAACTTATCTCTGGCATGGTAATCAAGCTCCAATGATGATAATTTAAACTACAAATAAGCACAATATATGTATATATGTTCAATATTAGATCTTCACTCAATAAGTAGCTATCTGAATTGTGGTTTTGAACAAAAATATATTGTCTAAGGTTTTATCACACTTGGAGCTATCAAAAGACTAAAAACTGAATTGAGAATACTAAATGGATTCTGTTTAATAACTCTGCAGTTATTGTACTTTTTGGTCGTAAATATTTGAAAATATGTGCAAAGAATATGTGAGAGGAAAGCTAATTTAAATGTTAATAAACAAAACAATTGATACATGACTGCATCTTTCCCGACATAAGTATCTAGACCTATTTCTAAAATTACCAAACAAATATAATATATATGGGACAATAGAATGAGTACCTTAATCTTGGCCACTCTGGCTCTGAAATCTCTTTCTGAGGGCCCTGATTTACAATAATCTGATGTTGTCACGGTGATAGGAAAATGTTTGTCACAGCTTTCATCTGTTTCCAAACCTTCTGGCCACTCTGTACAAAACTCTGCAAAGTTAAACAAGCCATTAACATGCAAAATGTCACAACCTGTCATTTGTTACAGATGCTTACCGCCAAACACCAACTGCAAACCACAAAAAAGTTTGAGACCATTACAAAATGAATTATCATAGGAATGATTTCTTATAAATGATTGATTTCTTATGTATAGCTAGCATGGTTTACTGAAATCTACCACAGAATAAGGTATTGCTCACCTTAATTGGTGGTAAATAAAATTCAATACAATACAGTACAATTAAGGTTCTTATTCATCAAAAATACGAACGCGAATGATAAAAGAGAGGTTAGGATACATTATTAATTCATAAGGCCGTAACAAAAATTTTAGTACTTTACTTTTTATAGCAGCACAGTGTTTCTTTACATGAGCAGGTGAGAGATGCAGGAAGTTTGGAATCTTCATCAGTTCAGCATTCCCATACTTTCCTGGGACAACACCCTCATTTTCATCTGTTTTCTGGAATGTTTAACAAAGATCTAATAAAGACAGGGCATTAAGATGCAAAACATCAACACCTGCCAACCACGGAAAAATGAATGCCAACCGCCGAACACCGTCCACAACAAAGTCAGAGACTATAACAATATAGCACCACTTGTGGTAGTGACATAATAGGGCAGTGTTTTCAATAAGGCAATAACCAGGGAGGTTAAGCTACACATTTTAGGATACCTTAAGTCTGTGTAAAATTATAATTCTCTAGTGATTAGTTCACCTCTTTGTAGTATGTACTTGATAGATTGAGTAACAAAAGGTGGGATTTCGTCTCTGGACAAAAAACAATTAAGATGGGGGGGTAGTAATCTCGGGGGTCATACAAATACACGTTCATGTACAAGGTTTCTCAATTTTTTCAGCTTAACGTCCCTAATCAAGTTTCTTCATTCATTTAAGACCACATCCTCTGATCGCAGCACTCCGAGATCCAGGATTTCTTCCTTTTCTTTCCATACATTCATAATCCATTCATTACTTTCAATATAATAGGAGGAGGAACAGATTCTGGACACCTGCTTCAGGAGGATGTTAGGATAAGCAACATTACTTTTTCTAAATGAACTTCATATAAATATTATTGTTAATTGTTAAAATATTCAATGAAATAATCAAAGTGAATATGTAGCCTAATTTTCACAAGGACATACCTCCACAAAGCCTTGTCTTACGGGGAATGGGACAACAGATTGCTTAAATGTGGAGTTTGTGGGCCAAGCCTTTGTCCAGTCTTGATCCACTTGCATTCGTAGAGACCTATCTGGAGGAACCTGCAATAAAGATAATAAATTAATGAGGTCTTCAAAAATGGTAAAACTACTTTTCATAGCAGTATAGTGTCTCTTTACATGGGTAGGCATGAGATAAAGGAAGTTAAACCTATCTAAGAAAGTAAAAGTCTTTCTGGAGGGACCTGCAATAATGATCTAGTTCAGGTTATTGTTCTTCATATATAATTTCAGTGAGCTGAAAATAAATGAAGATATACAGTAAAACCTGTGTGAGTAAACACCTTTGGGACTGCAAAATAGTGTTCCACATTGGAGGTGTTTTACTGTTTTATAAGTTTAATTTTTTACATAAGGATAATGGGTAACAGAACTTTCGAAAGTGTTCACTTCATGGAGGTGTTTCAGAGGTGTTTTACTTTTTTCCAGGTTTTACTGTATTTGATAACTTTGACACTACATTACCAGCATTTTGCCTAAAAATTTACTGAAAAAATCAATTGTTTGCAACAAAATGATTAAATTTACAAATCAAGGATTTAAGCCCCATTTCAGTTTTTAGCCGAATTCCTCGTATTATTGTTATAATGTCCTTACCTCAGCTCTTTTGCGTTGGCGCCTTTTCATCCTTTCCTGGGGTTTTGCTCCGGGTATCTCATATGTTCTAAACTCATCATCTGAAACAAAAATAGATTTCTATCTTACTTGGCCACTTTGGATGATTTTTAACACAAATGAATGCTAATAGTGTCTTATAGCTATAGTCCTTCATAAAACATTAAAACTTTAATGCTGCCTTTGATCAATTAGTATACTATGACCCATTAATTGAACTACTTAACCTTGAGATTTGAAATGTGAAAGCTGAAATGATCTGATTTTGAGCCTGACTCCGAATGTTGAATACAGAATAGATGGGGCTGTCCATGCTCTGATGAGTTAGACTATCAGAGTTTTGACTTACATCAGGAACCTTCTAATAATCAGGGAACCTTCTATTAGATTTATTAATAAAGGTGCATTTGTGCACCTAAGGAGGCAATCAAGAAAGGTAATTATGAAGCCATCTCTAAGCTCCAAGGGGAATTGGATTGCAATTTGTTCAGTGCTTATTTCTATAGCAAAGTTTGCACGAATAAAATGTGATGAGAATGGCTGAAATTCTAGCGACTTTGATCGATTTTGATGACACCGTTGAAAATGTTGTTATTTTCTGACATATAACCAAAGGGTTTCGAGAGACTATAAATTCATAATCAGCAATCCAAATAAGGGACTTTTCTGCTTCTCCAAAAGATTTTAACTAATATCTTGATCACTTCTTATATTTTGAAATTTTTTGTTTGAAAATAATACTGTTATGACCCAAGGGCTCCCCTGGGGAACTATAGTATAACAAACCAGATACTGAACATGATATTGAAGAGTGCTAAAGTCATGCAGGTATTGAACTCAGTACCACTTCAGCTGAGACTGTAGAATCAACTTGTTATTGAGGGTCATTACACCATCCCCCTGAAGGACAACACCTCGTCGTTACTCAATGATACACAAAGGCAAATCCCACATCTGAAAACAAGGGCTTCTCCAGGGCTCCACAAGAGGGGGCAGTGAGGTCGCTTTAGTCACTATCAAAATTCCCAAATTGTCATTTGTCACATTTAAGCTTTACTTGTCATTTTTTGTCAGATCATGGGCTCTCTCTGAAAGCCCATGGTCAGATTAATTCCTTTTTAGTCAGTCAAAGTATTTAATACAACAAATGGTCTGTTATGTCCCATTGTTTGATTACTGGTTGGAATAAGTTACCTTTGTTTGCATCCATTTATATTCAGAACGAATTGTCTATTTTTGTCACTTGCAGAACCCTTGTCAATCAAATCAATGTAAACTGTCACTTGTAAGCATTTATTTGTCGCATTCGTTCATTTTTAAATACCCGAAAGTCATATTCAGTCCCATTTTTAGAGGCCAGGTCACCTTGTCATATACCCCTTGGGGGAGCCGCCCCACCCCCAGGAAACTGTAGTCTAGTGTAACAAGCCAGATTATTGGACATGAAAGGGAGTGTGATGCTCCCCTGAGCCATAAGGGCTAACCACTACAATTGAGACTGTAGTGAAAACTTGTTATCAAGGGTCACTATATCTTCAAGACAAAAACACGATTCAAATTCTGACGTGAAAAACTCCTTCAAATCAGAGTCCTTCTTCAAATCCCTGCAGCTTGTTGTTCAAAGTGAAGTTGTCTAAGCTCATTACCTGGTTCTTGAGCGTCTTTTCTCTTCAGGGATGAATCCTGTGGGCTCAGAAATGAAGAATATTTACTAATAAAATTTGTATTTGTTCTGTATACGCGTAATAAACGCCTAAATTGAGAGAAGTTTGACACTTTCTCAAACACGGTGGCTGACATCTTGAATCTCGCAGATGCAGCACGAGAAAATACACATGCTATCTATTGCAAGACTTACGCCTGCCACAACCGTCACCATGTTAATCAGTGTTTTTTAAGTAGCGCAAGGATCCTGCCATGACCGTGGTAGTGTTATCGTGTAAGCCTGGTATAACCGTGACAGGCTGGTATAACCGTGACAATGCTGTATTCTATTACAAGGCCTGTCATGACCCTGGAAGTGTTATCGTGGAAGCCAGGCGCGACCGTAGCCTTTATTGTGGTTTATAAGCGAATGTGAATATTAATGTATAGTAGTAATTTTGATTTTGACATGATTAAGGTAGTTTTAGTATTAACTGTTTAATTGTAATGAGGATCACTTAAAATTGTTAAGGATATTCCTGGCATTAATGTCATACATATTTACTAGTCATTGCAATACATTATAATGGTCATAGTAGAACTAAGCCTAAATCTCTACATTACCACCCTCATACCTGGCCTTGCAATACTATATTACATTGTCACGGTCATACCAGGCTTTGCAATCCCATAATACATTGTCATGGTCATGCCAGGTTTTCAAATACACATTGTCACGGTCAATTATAGCAATCATAAATTTCTACATTACCACTCTCATACCCGAACTTGGTATCACATTGCCATGGCGGTCATACCAAGCCTTGCAATACTATATTACATTGCCATGGTCATGCCAGGCTTTGCAATACACATTGTCACGGTTATAGCAGTCCTAATCGTAAATTTCTACATTACCACTCTCATACCTGAACTTGCAATACTATATTACATTGTCACGGTCATGCCAGGCCTTGCAGTACTATATTACATTGTTACGGTCATACCAAGCCTTGCAGAACTATATTAGATTGTCACGGTCATGGCAGGCATTGCAATATAATACAGCATTGTCGCGGTTATACCAGGCTTTCACGATAACATTACCACGGTCATGGCAGGATCCTTGCGCTACTTAAAAAACACTGAATAACATAATGACGGTTACGCCAGGCGTTAGTCTTGCAACAGATAGGGTCTCAGAAAATACGAGATCTCATTTGCATACAGTGTTGGTGTAATGGCGGACGGGGAGAAGCAGAAAAGTGCCTTATTTCGAAGGCACGAACAGATACTTAGATGGAAAGATTCGGATACAGTAAATGAACCATTGAAAATAAGGAAACCCAAAGTTAAATTCCAAGATGGCTGTGTGTTTCTAGCGGCTTGTTCAAGTGGCGATACGGACGAAGTAAAAGCCCTCTTGTCAAGAGGAGCGGATATAAATACAGCAAATGTGGACGGTTTGACAGCACTGCATCAGGTTTGAAACGTTTTTATGGTCTATAATCATGGGATAACACGATGGATTATAACTCGGTGGATATCATAAGATGTATTTATATGGATTGAAATGATAAAATTCATATAAAATCCCCTGGAACACCTCAAAATTTCCCATCCAAAAAGTGACAAAATTTGAGAAAGTTTGAAACTTTTGAACTTTCCTTCCTGTCCTCCTATTTCCAGGTTTTCCCATTTTGTTCGAGACATCAATCATTTGCTATATATTATGTATATAAGTTAACTCCAATTTTCTAGGTAAGCTGTAACTTTAATTTGACACATACATGAACCAAATTTCTGTCAAAACATCTATGACTGAATTAGGATGGAAACCTAGGGATGGAAACGAATCGGTTATCTCGGGGAGAACTAATCCTGTGCCAGGACTATAGTCCTGAGAACGTCTCAATCTTTTGCCTGTACGATTACAACATGGGAGAATTTTCTACGCCTCTTACACTTAAGATACCTACTTCAATAGATTCCTGGGTATTTTAGCATTCTTTTTGTGTAGTTGAATCTACAATTAGATCTATCTGGGTTTATCTGCAGAATGGGAACATTTTTCTTTTTCATTGAGAGAGATTCCATCACTGTGCAAGATTGCGGTTGGATTTAAAAGGGGATTCCTCGCTTGACTGGCCCGGAAGTACCAATAAATGGAGGAATTTGACGGTCAAAATAAATTACACGCAAGTATTGCGATCAAAAACGAAAATTTCTTTGTTCTGTCAATAAACCCAGACAATTGTGGATTTAACTACATGAAAAGAATGCTAAAATACCAAGGAATCTATTGAAGTAGGTATCTTAAGTGTGAGAGGCGTAGAAAATTCTCCCATGTTGTAATTGTACAGGCAAAAGATTGAGATGTTCTCAGGACTATAGTCCTGGCACTGGATAAGGGAGAACCATTTCAAATCTTGGCTAACCTTGTCTCAGTTTTTCTGTTCTGTCTTATACCTTTAACCTGTATTGATGGAAAATAAAAACACAAAATGAAATCCTGTGCTTTAGGGGTTGGTAACATAACGATAGTGAGGAATTATTTAATCATTTTGGTAGGCCTATACCTCCGAGGCTGCTCTCTTTTGCTACCGAAATGGATCTGTTGTCGTAAAACAGTTTGAAGCGTTTCACCACAGTGACATTAAATTCTAGTTTTTGTATCTTACATTTTACGCTAGCGCTAAGTGAGAGAGTAGAAAGGTTACATCACACAAGAAGAATCGTAATATTGCAATATGTTCAAAAATACCCTGCCATTCTATTCAAGGGCAGATTGAAGTTCAGCACATACTAATGAAGGAAAGAAGGTCTATTAGAATCATTTTTGGACCCTACACGATTATATCTTATGATTTGGTTCTTTTGGTCTTCACCTTTTTTTGATTGAGTGATGAGAGGGGGTATTGCATCTTAGCTTGTATATATGATGGTATCCACTGAGATATTATTGTAAAATATTTAAGAAATATTGATTTATTCCTTCCTCCCCCACTCCTTCTCCCTGCTTTTAGGGATAGAGGCAAGGGGGGAGGGGAGGGGGGGGGTAGAAAGTCTCGACACTTGATGCAAGTCTTGTGTGTGATGTAAGTAGCAAAACTCCCTTGAATCTGTATATTAAACTAAGTCTAATTTTTCTATCTATTTTTTGAAAAGTCAAGGAAACAACAAGAATCTATAGATGGAGATTTTGAAATCAGATATGTTAACAGATTCTATAAAAGACATGTTACTTTTTGAGGAAATGAGAAGAAAATTAGTGGAATCTTGTTGTCAGTAGTATTCTGCCTGGTAAGGCAAGTGGCCATCAGTGTTATTAGAAGCTTGTTAGTGCCAGTTCCCTTTAGAGTCAGAATATACACAACCCTTATAACAAATCATGAAAATCTGTAAAACATTTGCATAATTAATTAAAAGCATGCATCGGAATAGCCACTTAATTAGATGTTATCAAAAGTGAGAAATGCTTTTTGGAGAAGCAAGAAGATAGTTGCTTGAATCTTTCTAGAAGGGAATAGACCTTGGCTAAAATACCTCAATAGTTTTGTTTATTCTGCTGTATTCCCCTTTTAAGTCATAAGCCTTCAATGAAAATCTTGATTTTGGATATATTTATGTAATTCAGAGTTTTTACTTTATGTCCGTTTGATTTCTTCCTTGCAGATTTCACTCTTTTGCATTCTATTTCTTATTTATAATCAAAGCTCCCACAACTTTCTCTTTACCAGGGAGTTTCAATCTGAAGGTTATTTGGTTATTTATAGAGAAGCCAGTTAAGGATCATCTACCCAGCCTCAAAATTCTAATCTGTTGGAATATTTACTTAATTTTAGTTGCTGCTTTTTAATGAAGCTTTCATTCATTGATTTCCTCTAAGTTTTGTATAATGGGGGAGGGGGGAGTAATATGTGTCAAATTTATTGAAATTTGGATATTTTCCTTGGGTCATGTTGTTGACTAGGATTAGCTAGTTTAGTTCCTTGTTTCAGATCATGCTTGTTCATAAGACTAGCATTTACTTTTATATGTATATATTCCCCACCCTCATATTTATAAATATAAGAAGTTAGGTTTGGGATTTGTTTGTGTGTTCAATGTCACTTCAGTTCAGTTTCTGTTTATCACAGAGTCTTGCTTCAAGTACATTATTTTCAAATCTCCCCCCCCCCACAGTATATTCTCTGTGCATGTGACAATGTTTTATGCCCTATATATTAGAAGTACGTAATAGGAAGGTGCTACACAAGACTTTGTTGCATCAAGTTCTTTATTAATAACCCCCCTTCTATCCCATTCCTTCTCAGTGCCACTGTCAATGTAGAGTAGCGGCATAGAGAATATGAAGTCAACACGCAACTTGATATTTTGAATCATAGATGTTTTTCTGTATTTATTACATTTCACTTCTGTCAAGTTTAGGGACATTTTAGAAAATCATCATTTTTGGAAACATTATTATTCAATGAAGAATGCTTTATAGCATAAATTAAAATTATTGGATTAATCTAATTAATCAAACTCCTAGAGGTGTTAGACTAGAGATATACCATTATAATATTATATGATAAATATAGATACATATTAAAATCTTTCTAATGCATCTATTATGCATTAATGTTACTGAATTGGTTTGACTCACACTCAGTACTTTTAAATAAAAATCATGGCTCATAAGTTGCCAATTTTTATGTTATGCAATACATAGTTCTGCCCATACAAGGTTTATCTTGGCATAAATGTAATTCAGAAATCTATGCCAATTTTTCATTCATATTAAATATAATCGATTTGTACTATTTGTGAATGAAAAAATAATGAAGAAAACTCTCATTTTTATCCAGATTAAGAAATTGAGAATTCCTTCAAAAATATTTTTTCAATTGGATTATGTTGATCAAATATTTTTTCTTTTGTGAAGTCCTATCTCTATGGTATATCTGATTTCACTCGTCTAATGAGTTAAGTAATAGTTAGACTAGTGAATAGTTTACATTTTACTTATCAGCCAATGAACAAACAAATTCGACTTTTATCATAATTTATTATGAATATAAAAAATATGAAAATTCCATTCAGTGAATTATACCATCTTATCTCACTTTTAAACATTTCATTTCTAAAGAAAGCCAGTGAGTACATAGTTTGGAATTGTGTTATACCGTATCTAGCAATGTAGGTTAAGTACTTCATATGGGGAATAATCTATGGATTACCTGTCTATGATTTACATACTTGGTATACATCTAGACTACATTAAAACCTATAAAGTTTAACACCTTTGTAAGTAGAACACATTTTTCCCCACATTATTAAAGTTAGTATAAAGTGAATATCTTTAAGTAGATCACTTCCCACATACAGAATAGAACACTTCTGAGATACTAAAAGTATTCTACTTATATAGGGTTTACTGTACACTGTATATGTACTTAAACTGTATATAAACTTACTTATAGTCTGTATTGTCAAGATTCTGCAAGGCCCCTGTTCAAAATGTTAGAGAGCAATTGCTTAAGATATACATGTACATTGTAAGTTTGATAATGCATGCAAGTAACTTTCTATATCATAAGAGTTTGTATCATTTATTTGCCTCATGATTTCATTTTTCTTGCATATAGTTCATCCTTGGCCCAAGAGTAATTCATTGCATTACATTACATGATCTGCTATGAAAGCAGTGAAGGACCGATCTTGAAGGATGCATAAAGTTGTGCTTTGTGTTTTTATATTCTTTTCATGCCGGGCTGTTCCTGTGTCTTTCGATGAACCTGTCAAAGTCGGCCATTCCTGCATCTTTCCACCATTTTGAAATGTGACCCTCATGCTATTTAGGAACCTAAGTGGTCAACTTGACCTGTCAGCTTGGTCAAAACAATAATATACCAACAGTATACAGTAATATACAAGCTCCTAAGTATAGAGAATGTCCTGGTGGTAGTTGATATGTTTATTCTTAGTTTTGGAAATGTTAATTGGAAGTGAATCAACAGTAATATGGGCAGACCAGTGACAAGGGCAGAAGTAAATCTTCTATGTCGGAGACCATCCTTCAAGATAGGTCCTTCACTGCTGGTTAGAGACCTATCAAAAATCTTTAGTTTCTTCCAAATTGCCCTTATAGAGGTAAAGGACAAAGCCATGGGATTATCAAAAGCAATTTATTCCGGATGCTGTATTTTAAATCATTTAACTACTGTGTTGGTGTCTGTAGGTCAAAATTCTTGTTTTTTCTCTATTAGAGTCGGAATGTTGTTTATTCTAACCTTAAGTGGGCATATTGACCAGTCGAGAAAGCTGATATCTTTCTGTAAAGTAAAGTACAATGATCTCGCCAAGTCAAATTAGATTTGACAGTTGACCAGAACTTGGACACTGGAGTGGCAGGTTTCACCTTTGGCAATTTGTAGCACTTCCATAAACAATCTCAATATTACCTGTTCCATTTGCTATTCTCTCAAGTTGATGGTGATAGAAATAGGTAGCTTGATGAATGGATTGTCAGTTCTGTGATTGGCTCATTACATCAGGGAATTTGAGTTCTTGTATATAGTTTCCCTTTTCATCATTCCTCCTATCTCCATATACCCTATTTTTAAAAACCACAAGTTTCCAAATCATACTTAATTTGAACATGGTTGATGATTATATATTGAATCTGTCTAGTGTCTATCATTGTTGCATGATATCTGAAAAAGTTATTAACACAAATTAATTTAGAGCATAAATAATACCATTATTATGTCACCATCACAAGTGGTGATTGTTAAAGTCTTCAACTTTTGGTCATGGCAGTTGGTGTTTGGTGTTCAGAGTTTGGTGTCTGTAATAAATGGAAGGTGGTGACATTTTGAATGTTAATGCCTTGTTTTTAACTTGTCTAGAGTTAATTTAATCTCAATACCCTTTCTTTATGTTTGACTTTTTCTGTACAGATTCAAACATTTGAATTGTTGATGATATTTTATAACATCAAGATCACATGACCTACTTCCCATGACTACCAAGATCACACACAACACACAGTTATTTCCGTTTTATTGCCCTAAAAAAAACTTACCAGAAAATAGTTTGTTTTTGCTAGATTCATATGGAAAGTGTCAACTGGGATGTATAACTTCAACACAGTTTATGCATTTGCAATAAAACTTTAAACTCAAACTGTAATATTATTGCTTGTGCTTGTTATTGGAGATCATTATCTGTTTCCTCGCCAATATTTTTTCAATTTTCTGTTTTTATTTGTGGTTTGTTTGGTCAGTTAATAACTGAATCATATACAAGGTCATTTCGACCCTTACTAATAACATCTGCATTTTATACTCTTCAACTACTTACTGTGCAATGAGAGATGAGAAGGTGCCTTAAAAAGGTGACTTGTCTGTATAATTAAGATATAAAAATACACACAATGGGCAATATTTGAATGCAAAACCATCAGTGAATTACTGTACAATTATCTCTTGTCACCCCCTCCCCTGTAGACCTTGGGAAGTTCATAATAATGATTTAATGTGTCTAACATGAAAATAATCTCTTGAAAACCTTTTTATTGAACAAGATTTTATAAGAAAAACTTGCCTCTTTTTTTCAATGATCGCACGTCCTAATGAACATATCATAACCATATATTGATATATTAAAGTGTTCGCTTTAGTATTTTGTAGACTAGGGTTGTAAGTTTTGATGCAAATCTAATAGTGCTTTAGTAGTTAGGAGTAATTTTGAGTGATATGCCACACCTCACTCTAAAGTCTAATACAATGTATACTCACTCCTATACTCACTCCTACTATCCAGTATTTGTCCGTCTATCCATCTACGTTGTATTCAATGAGTTTAATGCTAATGATAAGGTTCTTATTTGGTGATGTAAATGTTAAATGAGGGCAATGTTAAATGATTTTATACAAAAAAAAAAAATTTTCAAAATTTAATTTAACATTTCTGAAAATGGCCCATAATGATTTCATTTTGGGAGTTGCTTCTCCATGGAGTTGTCATTTTATAGTGTTTTTTGCTTATTGTTTTTATATATATGTCACCACCTCAAGTGGTGACATTGTTATAGTCTCCGTCTTTTGTGTTCGACAGTTGCAAATCATCTGTAACAAATGGCAAGTGGTTATATTTTGCATGTTAATGCCTTGTTAAAATGAAATATAAAAGCCAGGCATTTTAGTAGCAGATAGAATAACTCTCAATGCAGACTGACTCATTGACCAATGCTAAGACCATTCATGAATATCTTGTTATTTATAAACCAGAACAGAGGCTGTTATGTGAATGCTTAAGTATGAATTCATACTTTCCTTTTCTGGAAGTCTTATATTACGTATCGAGTCCCCCTCCCATATGGCTGTTTTTTTCAACCAAAGTGACGTTTCAGAGAGGGTGTGATTTATTTTACGAATGACCTAAAGATCAATGGTAGTCTTTCAATTTATATGTCACTTAATATAAAACTATATCATAAATGAAGAAGAGTGTTTTCACTATTATGAAACATCTGACTTCTGGAGCGTTTTCTTTTGTTAATCTGCCTTTTTACACATACTGCAGTTTGATTTATATTTTTGTCTTGCACCTGATACCCCCTCCCATCCTTCAGTGTCCATAATGCTCCAATCATGTTCCCGTTTAAGATTTCACACATGTAGTATACTCATGAGTATAACCTAGAAATAAGCCCCAGGCTTAATATTAAGATTTATATTTGGTGCCAGACTAATTTAATTCATTTTTTGGATTTGAACTATTGTGAGAGATATAACCTGTACGATATGTTAGGGTTTATCATACATTTGGCATAAGTTCAGCTTATGAGATAGTGCTAATCAATTGTACTGCACTGATGTATGCTTACAGTCAGAATGTAGATGTATTTATCCATGTCCTATGTTGAACATGTCCGTCTGCTTCGGTTTATTCCTTCAAATTCTCCTTAAAATTTGGATGAACTGTTTGATTTTCTTGCATTTTTATACAATTTAGAGTCTTATCCATAAGGATATATAATTTATTTCATGTTTATTTCCCTCTTTATCATGCTATTTTTAGTTTGAAAACATGACCGTGTTGAGATTATAGTTTTGGGTGAGCGAGGGCTCAATGCAGAATTCGCTTCCAACTTTCTATTTCTGTTCTCAACTACTCTACTTGCCTACTTTCTTACAGCTTCACATGTTCCGTGTTTACTTCCTTCTCTACATGTATGAATCATTATGTTAATTTTTGACATACTGGCTTTATATGCTATCACATCTCTTGCATTTTAATCTTCTAGCAAGTCTCTCTGTGATTGTGTAACATGGGGGTAAGGGGGAGGGTTGTACCATTTATTGAAATTTCTATATACTGTTGTAAAACCTGTTTATAGTAAATTCAGAAGGTTTTATAGACAACGTTTTCATTTTGAGATGTGTTCATATAAACAATGAGACAAAAGGAGGTTCCAAAATGAAGCACTTCATTGTAAGATGTTCATTTTAGATTACTGGGGATAGATAATATACAGGACAGGTACATTCATATATTCCAATTAGAGTAAAACTTGTATGTCTGAACACCTCTATAATCCAAACACATCTCAATTTGAACACTTTCTTCCAGTCCCAATCTCCCATTATAATCCATTGGCCCCTTGTTAAAGAATGTGAACACAAACACTTATGGATTGGCCAGTCCCACTAGCATTTGGATTAAGAAGGTTTCACTGTAATATGTCTTTATTGGCATGTTAGTCTATAGAACATCAAAAATTAGACGGAAAAACCAAAGGCTTTGTTTTTCAAATTTCTGCCTATAGATTATCATATCATGTATATAAATACTATAGCTACTATCTGTATTTACAACTGTACAATAGTTGTTGTTTTGACTTCTGCAGTCCATATTGAAGTTGAGAAAAATTCACATCATAAAACATCATGTCATTTTACTAAAGATAGATAAGTCCAGACTTTACTACAGTTGTAAAATATTAAGGACTGACCACAACATTTCAAGTAACAAGAGCATGAAATGATATGTGTAGTATACCCAATCATTAGTATACCCAAGACCTAATGTCATGGTGGTCACATTTTGCAATGTGAAATTAACTGAAAAAGAGCGGAATTTGTGAGGAAAATGTTAAACGGATGAGAAGAAAACATTTTAAATTCTATAGAAATGTGAAAACATGAGACACTTTAATCAAATTTTCTTTATAAAAAGGATAAAATAAAACTGATCAGACGACATTTTGAAGACCAGCAATCTTGCAAAGTGAGGACCTTGCCTACTTGAAAGATAGATAACACCTTGCTAGATAATTGACGTTGGAGTGGTCACTATTTTTCTTGAGAAAACTTTTAATAATTTGTCATATTAATAGTTTATCATCACTGCATCCAGAATGAGGGGTATTTCTCATTCTTGGATTATAAAATAAAACAATTATAAAACTCATGTTTTTATAGATAAATGGTGATGATATGATTTGATTTAAACAGTAACATTATATTTAACAAGATGGTATACTTAGGTCAGCATAACAACACTGACCCTACTTCACCATGGTTCATTATCCATCTTGAAAATGTCAATTATCTGTTGTAGTTTTGCTTTTATTTAAGTTTGGATTCACATGTTTTTATGCTAATTAGACCTAATCAGGTGCATTGTATATCTATTGTGCTTTGACAAAATAAATTCAGGACAATCCTTTGTTATCTATCCTTAAAAATTACAGATTAAATGTAGTTATATATGAAATTGAAGAGTTTATATCTATTTCTATTATTGAAAATTAGATTTAATTCAGTAGACTTATAAAAGATTGTTGAGTCAAATCTGTAAGTTTTACTATTGAACTGTATATCATAGGGAGAGTTGAAGGGGTATTTTTAATTTCTAGCGGATTTTTGTTCATATGGGTACAAAAGCTCATATCCTGGAGGTTCAACCGAGCTGGGAAAGGAGGGAGGGGGTCAAGTGAGTTTACTATGTGTATTCAATAAATAAGATGAAAAGTGAAACACATATTATAAACACCTGGAATAAACACATGTATTATTTAGTCCCATTTAGTCATATCAATGTCGTATTGACCCCCTTGTGATTATTAAGATAACCACTTCAAAATGTGAATACCATACTATCAACCAGCCCCATTAGTGTTCACTTTGGATAGGTGTTACTTGATTAATTCTCTTTATTTCAAGCAACTGTTCAGTGGGTGTCGTAGGTATTTCCTGTTTGCAAAGTTGAAATAAGATATTTTCCTTTACTTGTAACAGATTAATAGATTTATCTAATGATACACTAGACATATGAGAGAAATGGCGGCATTTTTTTAAACATATTTTTTATAGTTTCTGTTAAAGAATTAAATTTTTGTCATTCGCCTAGTTTTTTTAGTCATGATTCTGAAATGCATTGTCAGACTTTCTTATTTTTACTTCTTTTTTCAAAAATCTTCCTGACTCAGAAGAAATTCAAGGTTTTCTATTTTGTGTATACAGTATAAGGAAGTGAGTGCAAAATTATCATTTGTAGTAAGACAACCAAGTAACAAGTGATGATAGAATTCTTTTTGCCAATTTATTCTCTAATTTTTAACAAGTTGAATTATTGTGGAATCTTGATATAAAACATGTATAAATTAATTTTGGATGTTTCTTATGTTAGTTAAGAGGTTAAAATCTCATTAGGTTTTGTCCAGGGGCTTCTTGATCTGGCCAACATATGATGCTTTCTCTCTGTCAGAGGTATCATCAGGCTCCTTTTCTGTGGAAGTTTCTAATGTATTGTTGGTTTGGTCTCATTATGTAGGGCTAATGGCATTCAGGTATGTTGTGGCAAATAGAGCCGGTTCTGGCATCAGTCAGAGGAGGTACAAGCTGACTCCCAGAACTATTTTGCTAATGATTAAAGGAGGTATCTAAAAGTTCCCAGAATTCTGTGGTCAGACAAATGATTTGACCAGATTGTCATTGAAGTGTAGCATTGCAAAGGGGCTGACCTAAGAAAGTCAAACATTTATTTTGATGTATCCGCTTTTTGAAATTAGGCTTAGCCTAAAAAGTTTAGATTCCTGTATGCCTTAGATTATTCAATACTTCAATATGTTAAAAGCCTTTTTACCAGGAATTTTTTTCCCAACTGGCTGCAGTGTTATTTGTAGACTTTAAAATCCATTTTGATACCCATCTCATGTCTTCCTGTTTTAGGACAAGCATATTTGAAAGAAAACTCAGATAGAATGCCATCATTTTGCACAATAGAGACATATTCCAAGTTAGCATTGTCCAAACCAAGATCATGAGATACCTTTTTTAAATTTTCTGAATTCTTAACTGATTTCTAGGGGTATATGGTACATTTCAAATTCTCAACAGTATATATCATACTTGGTTGGAAGGTCAACGTTGTGAGAATATGATATTCGAACATTGTCTAAGATGAGCTATACTATTTTTGGAGTTTGACTTCTTGTTTAATGATAATTTTCTTCTGTTTCCAGGCATGTATAGATGATAATATAGCTATTGTGGAATTTCTGGTTGAGAATGGTGCAGACATCAATGTATGTGACAATGAAGGTTGGACTCCTCTCCATGCAACAGCCTCATGTGGCTTCCTGGACATTGCTGAGTAAGTACTACATTGCTTCTTTTCCTTCCCTGAGTGTTCAAGCCTATTACATCAGGTGTTGATGAAGCTGTCTTTTAAGGAAGCAAAGTCAAGCTATTGGAGAGGGCATTATTTTCTAGTAGTCATATTTCAAGTTACTTCTGATCCCCTCTCCCTATACCTACACCCAGCACCTCCCCATATTGCTAAAGGTTGAAGACTACTTGTTTGGGGCAACATGAGGCTACAGTGAAACTTACATATCCAAAAACCTCTTTTATCCGAACACCTCTCAATGTGAACACTTTTTTTTGGTCCCAGTTTTTTATTTCTCATTGACTCATATGTGTGTAATACCTTGAAATCTGAACACTTGCTGATCTTAACATTTTTGGCTGGTCCCAAAGATGTTTGGATTAGACAGGTTTTACTGTATGTAGTTAAACATACTCTGGACTGGGAGTTAATGCAACCTTTTCATCTGAAGATTGGAAATGTAATTTTGTAGTAAGGAAAAAATCGTGTTCTGTGCGATAAAATTATAATTACATTAATGCTGAAGTGAACATTTTGAGCATAAAATAATTATCAATTGATAAATTGCAGGGTTAACATTGTGAATATCAACCCCTCATAGTATTGAAACTATTGTTATCACCTTCATGAATTTAAAATGGTGAAACTATGATCGCTTGTATATAGATATCTAATCGAATCGTAGATAAAAATTATATCAATCATAAATCATGAGACATCGTCCACTCCAAAATAATAAAATGAGCACATGCATATAAAAATCTTTTCCTGGAGCAAAGTATGAACGTTTGGATTTTCAGAGATATAATAATTGATCATTTGAGGCAAAAACATTGTACAATTGAAGGGTTGCTCTCTTGATCTGATTCTGCCTCCTAATACCATGTATAATCCTTTTATCAGCTTTATATAATTTCACTTAAAATTCCCAATATTATGTCACATTTAAATATTAAAATGAAAATGTAAAATGTTTTTGTAACAGTAAATAATTCATCAGAACAAAGTTTATTTTGTTTTGGGCCTTAAGAGTAAGTTATAATGACAAGGTTTAAAGGATAACAGTTCTTTTTCATTTTTCATCAAGTCAAGAACGAAACCTCAATTTCTAAATATTTATTTGTGGTTATACAGGTGATATAACACTAACCTTTCAAAGGTGTTACACCTCTTAAGACTCCATTGAGAAACAAGACACATTTGTCATATTTGGTCTTATTTGTTTATAATGGTAAAATCAGTTTTTAATGAATAATGAAATGTGACCATGAAAAAGACACATTTCACCTGTGGAGTGTGCGTAGGAGGTCCCCTTTCAATGTTTACAATATAGGTCTATATCCTTGCATGGAATTTAGAGAAATCCTCAGCACAAAGAGCATGGAATTTAGTGAAATAGAATCTAATGCTGTAACTTTGTCGATAAATGATAACCATGACAACAATAAAATCGAATTCAAAAATTACTATAACATTTTATTTATTTATATTTATTAATGGGATGATCTTTCTTATCTGCATAGCCATAGTGAAAACAGACATCCTGACTGACACCTAATATTTGAAAGCAAAAGTCAAACATTATCAAACGCACAACCTTTATGAAGATTTTTTATTCATTGTAAATTTATTGAAATGCTATAGAAAAGGTCACTGTCACAAGCTCAATCTTACGACAGCTCAGAGTATTTGAATTTTGAAAGAAATTATTAATAATGTATTTTTCATAACTTTAGTTCATAAGTCTATCATCTTTTAATTGTTGATTAGACATACTACTCAGTTGACAAGTGTTCACCTCAAGGGGAGAATTGAGTATGATAAAACCTGTCTTAAGTAGATTTGATTGGGGATCAGTGAAAAAGCTTCATATGTAGTCATTAGAGCGATGTCATTAGAATCATAGTCATTAGAACCAAGAGTTGGTTGAGCATTCGCGGTACAAATAAAACATGTTCGCATTTCAAGCTGCTCATTTTATGCAGGATAAATGATATTGTATACTATATAATTTAAATGATAATATCATGAAATATTATGTTTTGTGGACTTATGTTCCTTTTCAAAGGTTTGTTGTAGTAACGTCTTTTTGACGAATGAATTTCTTGAATCTTAAATCGTGATATTTCAAAAGAAATTGATTAGACATTGTGTCTTTACTTTTTTGAAATTTGTACACAAAGTATATATTTTAGATTCTTCTCTACATTTTGTGTATAAAGCTCATTTTGGTATAAAGCTCCTTTTTGTATTAAGCACCATTGGGTATATAGTTCTATTGGGTATGAAATTCCATTGGGTATAAAGCTCTTTTGGGTATGAAATTCCATTGGGTATAAAGCTCCATTAGGTATAAAGTTCCTTTGGGTATAAATTTCCTTTGGGTAATGCTTTATAGGTACTAGGTATGAAGTTCCATTGGATGTAAAGCTCCTTTGGATAAAACTTTAACCGTAAGAAGTTCCATTAGGTATAAATTTCCATTGGATGTATCCAGGCTAGTGATTGTACCAATACAGAACTCACTTTAATATCACACATTCTTATTGCAGGTATTTAATCAAAGGTGGCTGTGACTTAGCTAATGTGAACAGTGATGGAGACCTTGCACTGGACATTGCTGATACTCAGGCCATGGAGGAATGCCTGGAGAGAGAAATGGAAAAACAAGGTATTTTGTCTTGTGGTTATTTTGTGAAGATAAAAATGTAGCGTCAAGTTGACAAGAACGAAACAACGATGTAATTTGCTTAAATCATTGGGCAGACCTATCATTGTACACAGGAACAGTAATTTTGTAAAAAATTAATGAATCCTGCCAAAAATTCACCAATGAAAATCTTATTATGCAGGTATTGATGCGGAATCTGCACGTAACTGGGAAGAGAACCGTATGTTACAAGATGCTAACTCTTGGCTTAACAGTGAAGAGATTATTCCACACAGAGAACCAAAGTCAGAGGCTACTCCCCTACATGTGGCCTCAGCCAAGGGCTACCTCAAAGTCATGGAGTAAGTACTAGTTTTATAATGGAGAGTTCTGTTGTTTAAGGTGGTCCCTGTTTGAGTATTTTAATACAATATTAAATGCTACTCCCCTACATGTGGCCTCAGCCAAGGGCTACCTCAAAGTCATGGAGTAAGTACTAGTTTTATAATTGAGAGTTCTGTTGTTTAAGGTGGTCCCTGTTTGAGTATTTTAATACAATATTAAATGCTACTCCCCTACATGTGGCCTCAGCCAAGGGCTACCTCAAAGTCATGGAGTAAGTACTAGTTTTATAATGGAGAGTTCTGTTGTTTAAGGTGGTTCCTGTTTGAGTATTTTAATACAATATTACATGCTACTCCCCTACATGTGGCCTCAGCCAAGGGCTACCTCAAAGTCATGGAGTAAGTACTAGTTTTATAATGGAGAGTTCTGTTGTTTAAGGTGGTTCCTGTTTGAGTATTTTAATACAATATTATATGCTACTCCCCTACATGTGGCCTCAGCCAAGGGCTACCTCAAAGTCATGGAGTAAGTACTAGTTTTTTTTATAATGGAGAGTTCTGTTGTTTAAGGTGGTCCCTGTTTGAGTATTTTAATACAATATTATATGCTACTTTCCTACATGTGGCCTCAGCCAAGGGCTACCTCAAAGTCATGGAGTAAGTACTAGTTTTATAATGGAGAGTTCTGTTGTTTAAGGTGGTCCCTGTTTGAGTATTTTAATACAATATTATATGCTACTTTCCTACATGAGGCCTCAGCCAAGGGCTACCTCAAAGTCATGGAGTAAGTACTAGTTTATAATGGAGAGTTCTGTTGTTTAAGGTGGTCCCTGTTTGAGTATTTTAATACAATATTATATGCTACTTTCCTACATGAGGCCTCAGCCAAGGGCTACCTCAAAGTCATGGAGTAAGTACTAGTTTTATAATGGAGAGTTCTGTTGTTTAAGGTGGTCCCTGTTTGAGTATTTTAATACAATATTAAATGCTACTCCCCTACATGTGGCCTCAGCCAAGAGCTACCTCAAAGTCATGGAGTAAGTACTAGTTTTATAATGGAGAGTTCTGTTGTTTAAGGTGGTCCCTGTTTGAGTATTTTAATACAATATTATATGCTACTCCCCTACATGTGGCCTCAGCCAAGGGCTACCTCAAAGTCATGGAGTAAGTACTAGTTTTATAATGAAGAGTTCTGTTGTTTAAGGTGGTCCCTGTTTGAGTATTTTAATACAATATTAAATGCTACTCCCCTACATGTGGCCTCAGCCAAGGGCTACCTCAAAGTCATGGAGTAAGTACTAGTTTTATAATGAAGAGTTCTGTTGTTTAAGGTGGTCCCTGTTTGATTAATTTTGAATCTATTAAAGAGCTCAATGCCATGGAGTAAGTACTAGTTTTATAATGGAGAGTTCTGTTGTTTAAGGTGGTCCCTTTTTGAGTATTTTTGAATCTATTAACATGAAATGAAATGCCATGAAATAATTCCTGGTTTTTATAGAGAAAGGTTCTATGGCTAAAGTTGGTCTCAATGTGACAATTTTTCGAACTATGTAAGTAGATAGACCTCAAAGTCCTGGTTTTCATAGTGAAGGATTCTGTTGCTTAACGATGTTCAGAGCCATCTATTTAAAAGTTATATAACACATTCTGATGATATACCAACGCTCACTTGTTGTTTTGTTAGTTGGCAATGTAGAAATGTTGCCGTGGTTATTTTGAGACATCAATCACAAACATTTCAAAATATTCTGAAATCAGGTTGATTAATATAGCGATGGTAAAGTGAAGAAGTGGAAAAATGCCAATGCTCATCTTCCATTAAGACTGTTATTTTCAAGGTTTATTTTCAAGGAGAATCTGAATTTCAATGTGAATGTCGAAAGATTGCATTAATCAGCTAGTTGAACCTATTCTATTATTCAATTTAGAATGGATATGTTATACAGCATTGAAAGGTTTGTTCTGTAAAAGTGTTCAACTTATCAGTTTTCTGGCTGCAGCGGACCTGAAAAGAGGGGGGGGGGGGGCAAAAACTGGTATGCTTGCAGCTAAAAAAATATTGAGCCCCAAATCTGAACATTTTGGACTAATTTTTTATCAATAAGCCAAAAATTGAAAAATGCCATTGAGCCCCAAATCTGAACATTTTGGATTAATTTTTTCTCAATAAACCAAAAATTAAAAAATGCCTAGTAATGCCCAGTTTGTTACCAAAATTGCCCAGATTATGTGTGGGGAAATGCGTGATTTTGTGGATTTCCAATTCTTGATAGCCCCATTCATCTTAAATGGGGGGGGGGGGGGGGTACTCACAATGGGGATGGTTTGGGGTGATTACTTTTGATTTGTGAGACTGTAAGCTGTCAGGTGATTGATAGAGCCTGTCTGCTCATTTAAATCCCCAATCATTTCATAGTAAATGTTCTCAGCAAATCATTCAAATGTTTTTTATTTTGTTGTTTTGAAGTTAGTGCCCTGTAAAGTATTTATACAATGAAGTTAACGACTTGGCCAGATGCAACAAGACTTAAAATGTCAATCTTTTTGAACTGTTCCAGTTATAACTAAAATTAAGTTGTATGAACCCTCAAATTCTGGTATTTTGAGTTTCACCTATAGGCTGACTAATTAAGTCTATATCAATCTCACTGTTTTCTTTCTACTTTGCATTTTAAAATTTTAAATATCAATTGAGAGTTTGTTTGAACTATATCCAAAACCACTACAATTCTAGTTGTAATTATTTTCTGCCAAAATTCCTTTAAAATAGTATCCTGTGGATTCATAACAAGCCATACTGGTTGTGTTCGATAATCTATTGAAAAATGCCTGGAATTGGCTATTTCCGCAGGCTTGCTGAAGCACAATGACCGATAATCACGAATACTTCAAGGATTCCCAGGTTTCCAGGTACTATGGCAACACTCGTTTATTCCCTCTGTTGTATAACAATATGTCTCATCTTCAAAAAACAACTTGTATTTTAGTGCTAATGCTCGAGTCAAACGGTGCAGATATTTTGGATCAAGAAGTAGCTGCTTTGGTAGCATGGGTTTTAAATAGAATAACCACATTTCTGATAGTGCTCATGATACTACTAATTTTAATTGATGCACTTTTTATCAACTATGCTTCCTCATTTGAAGGGATTTGAGCATTCATGTATGTTTTGGAGGAATATTTAGCTGATTCATTTATACCTGGTTTTGTCGGCTCATTGTTCAGTTGCTTTGTGATATAGGAAAACTTGGTTGCTCTACTCTTAACTGAAATATGTACGAATATGAATTGACTACCGTATAATCAAAATCTTTTTATACGAATTAATTTTCTTTTGTATATCTTGACTGTAGTCTACCTAACCGAAATACTATCAGAGTTAAGTTTATTGGACAGGACTGGGAGAATGGGCAAAAATAGTACTATAATATGAGATTTGAATAATCAACTCTCTTGTGGTTTGAACTTGGCCAATTTTAATATGCCAAGCAACAGGCCTCCTATGCTGAAGTGAGGGTCAAAAGCAAAACAAGAATCATCTTGTATACTTCACTGGGTCAGCTTGTAGTGGAAAACTTGTTTGAACATCAATCAACAGCTTTTTAAGAGCTACCTGTAAATGCATGTTCACCATAATCGCAATTTCAAGCATGAAATAAAGAATTAATGGCATATTGTGATGTTATTAGAATTGGCATTCAGATATGCCAAAAATTGATGTAGTTTGTTCTAAGCAAAGTGAAATATTAAAGAAAAAACATGATATTTTTTGTTGGAGATTTTGCAAAAATACCAACATAAGGATATGCTGTGTTACACCTTGTCCGGTCATTTCATGGTAGCTATAAATAGACTCCTTCCCTTTCATTAGTAGATATATCTTTGGTAATTCAGATTCTCTCATAGCAGCATTGAACAATGCAAGACATTAATATTTTATGTAAAATCAGACTGATACAAAGTCAAGATTTTTGTTGAGATTATTTGTTGTTTTCTCTCCATGGTTTTCGAGTTATATCAATTATTGTAATGTAATGACCTTGTGAGTTCAACGGAGCTATGTCAGTCAGTCTTAACAAGGAAAATAACAAGCAGCATAACTTCACTTTTTACATTTTTATGTCACCACCACAAGTGGTGAAATATTGTTATACTGTAGTCTCTAACTCTTTTGTGGATGGTGTTCAGCATCCAGCAGTTGGTGTTCGGTGTTTGGCATTATCATCTGCAACAAATGGAACAAATGGCATGTGGTGATATTTTGCATGTTAATGCCTTATTCAATTTTATCATGATCTAAGATACATGTAATTCTTCATGGTTTGACTGGTCACACTATTCCTTGTTCATTTCTCTACAAATCTGTTGTTTATTTTGGTCTACATAGTAAGGTTATTCATCATCAGCTGCAGGTGCCTGGGAGCTGTCTTCACTTCTTATTTTATCATTCCCAATTCCCAATATATTCATATCAGTTTCATACAGTATTCCAAGAGTTAGTAATCAGCCAGGCATTTAAGGTGACCAGGGAGATTCTTTTTAATTCTTCCGAGATTTTTTTTTATTCTTCCGCATTCATCTGGTTATGTTTTTTTTGTTCTTTGAATTCTATCATATTTCTCTGTTTTGAGTTTGTAACAAGATCAATGGTTGTGTCAGGATGGTTTAGTCTTTAGAATTACAAAATAAGTCTCGTATCAAACCGCTATACCCTAATCCCGACTGTACATGTACTCTGTCTGCAAAATAGTCTTGCAACAGGCCCCTGGAACCCTATCCCCTTTTTGCCATACTCTTTCTTCAGAACTAGCCATGCATCAAACCCCCTGTATGCTTCTTCCCACTGTACTTCATATTACAAAATTAGATTCCATGTATCAGTCCTCCAACCCCCCCTCTCTTTTGCATTTATATATTGAGTTTAGAAAATATATACTATAGACTTGGGAGGAGAATTGTTGACATCTAACTGCAGTATCATGATAGGTTGAAGATGAAGTCAAAAAGTGTTTGGATGAGAAGGTGTTCACATTTTAAGGTTTTTCAATATGTTAGTCAATGGGAGATAACAAAATTGGGACTGAGAAAAAGTGTTCACATTGAGAGGTGTTTAGATTAGATGTTAGGATATACAGGTTCTACTGTACATCTATTTGATTAAGAAGCTTAATGTCAGGATGATATTAAACAAGTTTGTCTTTTAATTATGATGTCTAGTTTAATAATCAAGCTAGGAGAAGACTGTTGTTTACTAAATTTCTCAATTAATCATATCAGGAAGAACCTGTTGCAATTTTTCTCACTTATCACATTGATTTAGTGACTAAGAATCAAGGTAAACTATTCTTCAGAGAATCAAGAATTAATCTAAATTCAAAGTACTGTATCACTATGAAATCCTGACCTTGTTTTAACAGTATCTTTGCATTGACCTCTGCCCCCCCCCTCCTCCCCATCCTGCCTATCCTCCCCAAATAGTGTATACCTCCCACAGTAAATATCATACAAGTATATGACATATTTTCCCCATTTCCTATTTTCCCTCTTTATGATACAAACACTTGATCGTAGACTTGAATCAGAAAATAATTTACTATAATAATACATTCCAGGGGCACTTGAACCTTTACTTTTATGTAGACAGGTCGGATCTTTATCAAATATCATACAAATTGTCAGATAATCAACTTTTCAAAACGTCAAAACCTAAAAATATGAAGGATTCATACTCACAAAAAAGACAAAATTCAATTTAGTCTCATTTTTCCATATGATTTATTTTTCATAGGAGTGTTTAGATTTGGTCCCTGTTTTCTTATTTTCTATTTTCTGTATACTACACTGAAAGTATATGTATATATGTCTTATCTGAATGCCACTGGGTTTCGCCAAAAGTGTTCAGAATTGGAAGTTGTTCAATTTGGAGGTTTTTTAACATGGATGCCTATGGCTGATTAAAAATGAGACAGAAATAAAGCATTCACAGAGGTGTTCAGATTATAGAGACCAGGTGTTCGTATATACAGGTTTTACTGTAGAATCAAACTTAGCTTCTGCTATTTTATTTATGGTTTGTCTTGTTGCTAGAACTAGGAACAAAATTATCTGAAAATTGGAGAGATTCTCCGCTAATGACACCAGTTAGGTCGCCCTGACCTCCAGGGTCTATCTTTGAGTGCCCTTACAAAATATTTCATGACATCTGATTTGTAATGTACCATTGCTGCAATTTGCAAGGGAGTGTAATTGAGAAATATCCTTTAGAATATCCTACAGCTTGGTTTTAAACCATTTAGTGCTTTTTCGGATTTTTTTTTAGAAATTATGAGATAAATATTGGTTAATTGAATATTGAATAATGACTGATGGTGCTGTATTTTGGTAAGATAAATGTTGAATCATCAGAATTTTATGGCTTGGATGTACAGTATCTATTTCCTTATATCTTGTTTGTTTCAGCTAACAAAATAAAAATGTTTGGCAGCTCTTACATATTGCACTCTTAGTTGTTCGATTTTAGAGAAAAGTTCTGAAGAGCTCTGATCATTCTATAAAAATTGTAAAAATGGGCCATTTTATAATGTACTACACGGTATATGGGGACTTTACCCCCCCCCACCTTCTTTCTCAGAAATATACTGGTGTGAGAGAGGCTAAGCCAATAGAAAGGGTTTGTGAAGGCAACACCAGCCGTACCAAATTCACCCTAAAAAAATCCATCAACACTATTTATTGTATGGTTGATATTTTAAATATTTTATGCTGAGCTCAGATAATCAGGTCCCATTTATCTAAGCCGAAGCAAATGGGTTTTAATAAAAAGACTATCTGAATCAAAAGTCACCTTTATAGACAAAATGTAGAATTTGGAGAAATGCTGTAATATTAAAACTGTTTATTCTTAACCATTATTTTTGAAGATTCTTCAAAAGGATTGAAGATGTTTCTAGATCTTTCCTATCTGCGGAAGTAATTTTTCTGGATGTTATTGAAGTGTTTTGAGAAAGTAGATAATTATTACCACTAATGGATGTTATCTGTCCAGTCATATTTTCTGACCATCACCATGGTGAAGGAAATACCTTCTGGGAAAAAGGAAGCCATTTTTCACAGTAGTTTGGTAACCTCTAAGATCTAAGTGCAATTTTTTATAATATTTCATCTGATAGATGTTACTCATGAAGTACACTCAGTCTTTTGCTATCTCTTTTTGGCTACTTCCTCGAGAGTTATGATGATCTAGCTTCATATGACCATGTAACATATAAACAGTTCTTATGATGATTTCTACTGCAAAAGTACTTCCTCGTATCTCTTATTTTTGATTTCCCAGATGTTTGATTTTTCCTTAATATCAATTTGTATGCTGGTATGAGATCTTTGATGAAATGATATAAAATGTCTTATTTTTATGAGACTTTCAGGATCATGCCCCTATCCTTGACTCCCCTCCCCTTATTTTGTTACCCCACCATCTGGGCCATCCCCTTTGACTTAATTCCTCCCCTTATCTCCTTACCCCCTCTCCCACTCTTGCAGCCTTGCCTACCCCAAGAATGTTATGATATAACAAATATGAAGGCCATCCACAATAATTCACTGGGCTAGCTGTCATCAAAGGAAGATTACTGTAGATTTATGTTCAATTGTACTTGTATTTTGATATCTATGCCCTTTAAAGATTCTACTCTTATTATTAACCGGTAGATCAGTATACAATCATATTCTTTGTACTTAATGTATTTTTAGGGGCTCCATACCAGGAAAGGTGAAGGTCACTCTTCATAATTGTCAGGATTTGGGATATATGAGATTCATTAAATAAATTCTTCAGTGGGGTTTATACTCCAAGAGTATCAGGCAGTTTAGCAGTGCTTTTATCCCATTCCTGTTGATCAGTTTCCCATAGAAGGCCAGTGTTCTCCCATAGTTTTTCTCAATTGGTTGTAAAATTAAGAATGTCAAAAACTTCAGAATATCCTCATTTATATGGTTTATTGAATTCTCAATTCTTTGCAAATACAGTACATGAATAGATCTTCAAATGAACAGATTTTACATATTATTTGAATTTCCCAGTAATTTGCGTCATGAATTCGCAATATTGGCTATAGATACTATAGTAACTAGACTGTCATTCAGTTAATGTTGCGATATATCAGTGACGTGACATGTTAAATAAATTAAAAGATGTTATTCAGGACCACGTCAGATTATTTCAAGCATTTTAAATAATACCAAAACCTGTCAAGGATGATACCAAATGTGTCTTTGTAAAGGAAATTGACTTTTAAGTTATAAGAATCCTCAATGAAAAATTGAGAAAGGAATAAAAGAGTTGAACATAATGATTTTAATATTGTAAGTAATTTATTTGTGTTTCACACACTGAAATATTACACAGAATAACACATTCATAATAAAAAGCAGTGTCTGGCCGATGCCGACCTATGAAAGACAACATACATTTCTGGTTTATAACTTATTGGTATATTTTTTCAGTGTGCTATTAAAGCTAGGAGTAGATGTAGATGCGAAGGATGCTGATGGATGGACGCCACTACATGCGGCTGTACACTGGGGACAAGAAGAAGCTTGTAAAGTACTTGTGGAACACATGGCTGATATGGAGGCCAAAAATAATGCAGTGAGTGCCAATATAAATACAGTAAAACCAGTTTAATCTGAACATCACTCATACTGGTCAAAAGTGTTCGGATCAGCATATTTTTAACATGGTCTATAATTCAATGGCAGATTAAAAATGTGACCGAAAAAATGTTCACATTGAGGCGTGTTCAGACTAGAGAGTTGTTCCATACACAGGTTTTACTGTGGTAAATCTAGCTATCATATCAGAAAAATTATAAGTACTAATGCAAATGAAAAAAAATCCTAATTTTTATTGAAGATTGAATATCCAGACCTCTTATATAACAGGAATGAGAAAAAGATAAAGAAAATAATGATGATACAGCGCATGGTAGATCATCAGCAGACCACATAACTATGCTAGCTTCACATTGCATTTCATTTGCAAAATATCTTCATTGGTACCAAAAATAGAATCTAGTCAAATTTTCAAATATAAAATCACATATGCAAGATGCACCAACCGATTCAAAAGTCAAAAATCCCTTGGATTTTCATATATGGCAATTTTTCTTGTCAAGAATGGCATTCTGGGTTTTTCATCTTCTTGGATAACAGAATATAGACTTTATTATTACAATGATATTACATGTATATCAAATGTTTTAAGAAAGACTGTATTTCATCATGGATAACATGAATAAAATGATCCACTTATATTATTACAATGATATTATATAAAATGTTTTAAGAATGACTGTATTTCATCATGGATAACATGAATAAAATGATCCACTTATATTATTACAATGATATTATATCAAATGTTTTAAGAATGACTGTATTTCATCATGGATAACATGAATAAAATGATCCACTTATATTATTACAATGATATTATATCAAATGTTTTAAGAATGACTGTATTTCATCATGGATAACATGAATAAAATGATCCACTTATATTATTACAATGATATTATATCAAATGTTTTAAGAATGACTGTATTTCATCATGGATAACATGAATAAAATGATCCACTTATATTATTACAATGATATTATATCAAATGTTTTAAGAATGACTGTATTTCATCATAGATAACATGAATAAAATGATCCACTTATATTATTACAATGATATTATATCAAATGTTATAAGAATGACTGTATTTCATCACAGATAACATGAATAAAATGATCCACTTATATTATTACAATGATATTATATCAAATGTTTTAAGAATGACTGTATTTCATCACAGATAACATGAATAAAATGATCCACTTATATTATTACAATGATATTATATCAAATGTTTTAAGAATGACTGTATTTCATCACGGATAACATGAATAAAATGATCCACTTATATTATTACAATGATATTATATCAAATGTTTTAAGAATGACTGTATTTCATCACGGATAACATGAATAAAATGATCCTCTTATATTATTACAATGATATTACATCAAATGTTTTAAGAATGACTGTATTTCATCACGGATAACATGAATAAAATGATCCACTTATATTATTACAATGATATTACATCAAATGTTTAAGAATGACTGTATTTCATCACAGATTACATGAATAAAATGATCCTCTTATATTATTACAATGATATTACATCAAATGTTTTAAGAATGACTGTATTTCATCACGGATAACATGAATAAAATGATCCACTTATATTATTACAATGATATTATATCAAATGTTTTAAGAATAACTGTATTTCATCACGGATAACATGAATAAAATGATCCACTTATATTATTACAATGATATTATATCAAATGTTTTAAGAATAACTGTATTTCATCATAGATAACATGAATAAAATGATCCACTTATATTATTACAATGATATTATATCAAATGTTTTAAGAATGACTGTATTTCATCATGGATAACATGAATAAAACGATCCACCTGTGTTATAGGGACTATCTGTTTTCGATGAAGCTGACACTGATATGCTTAAACTGCTTATAGAACTCAAGAAAAAACAAACAACAGTAAGTTGAAATAACAACAGATAATAAAAGTCAATGTTTGTATCATAAAGCCCTCTAGAGTTGTAGAAAGTTAAGTTTATTTAGTATGAGTATTTTATACTGTTCCTTGATGATGATTTTGTGATAGTCAATCTGTTTTTCTCCAACAAAATTGTAATTTATGGCAAAAAGATAGACTTTTAGCTCTTCTTGCCAATATCCTAAAATTCCTTCATTTTTTGGTCCATGTCTCAATTTTCTGTTATTACAAACTTGGCGATTATTTTTCAGCTAAAAGATAAAAAAGATGTGATTCAAACAAAAGTCCCTCCGCCATTAAAAAGAAGGTAAGGAAGTGTTCAATTATGTTTATTACAAAATTTACAAAAGTTACATGTGTTTGTAAGATTACTTTAAAGATCTGACTCTGGTTGATATATACAGTACATTGATTTTTATACTCCTTGCTTGATAATTTAATACCATGTCATTTCTATCTGTTTAACCAACTGACTGATTATTGTATTCTGTTGCATCATCCTTTACTATTTTGGACAGTATACTAAGTTACAGGACATATACATTCAGTTACAGGACAAATGTATACTAAGTTTTAGTTGCATATGTTATTATTGGATATAATTTTTAATTTTTGGTGAATATTTTTTCATGGAATTTTCTGTTATTTCAGAACTTCAATCACTCGTATGAGTGTAGACCAAAAACAGAATGTTGTAATAAAAAATTTAGAAGAGGAACGCGAGCAGCTAGAACGTGGACTCTTCAAAAAAGAGGATAGAAAAACGATGAGCTCAAGTTCTAGCAGCGAAGAATCAAGCTCCGATTCAGAAACTGGTAAATTAACTCATTCTAATATTTTAATATCTTTCGTTCACTTTATCATGTTTTTCAAAGGTCTCTAAGTTTAGTGAAAATTACTCGTTTATTGGAGTCACACCCATATACCGGTAATAATAAGTTTGAATAAAACATTGGAAATGGAATTAAGATTCTTAGGGAAATCTTCAGCATTTACATGTACATTGTTTTTTATGGAAGTATTTTTTTAATGAATAGGAGGCAAAATCGTCATGATAAGTTAAAATGTGTCATTTATGTACCTTTGTTTTGCTTTTTATTTCAGAAAAACAAAACGCAATAAATAAGAAAACAACTCTTACAAGCAACAACCATGTAAGTAAAGCAACCTTAGAAAAACAACATTGGGATAAATACTGTGTTATATTCAAGATCATGTAATCTAATGTGAAAATGTTCATGGAATCTGTTTTGAATATCAAGACATACCAATGTTGCATGCTTTAACTGTTTCAATACATTTGGTGTTGGTGAACATGCTTGAATCCTCAAAATCCTTTGTAAGATATATCATGTACATATATGTATTCAGTATCATGAATGGGGGCATGAAGGCTTCACTATTCCTTGTACCTGTCTCTCGGGGATGTTGCATCCAATAAGTGAAAACAAAATTTATGAATTGAATTATTGAAATGTCAAGTTATTGAATTATCCTAGATCATCAAATTGCGTGTTTGGAAACAGTTTTTAAATTAGCTTTTTTCAACCTATTTTCATTAACAGACCAACTTTGCAAGCAGCTAGAAATCAGATCTCTCAAAAGCAAATTAGTTCAATACAACGCACCCATCTTGTAGCCATTTATATTCTATCCATTCTGCACATGCACACTGTAGAAAATATTTAGCTTTAAAAAAGGCCTCTTTGCTCTTTTTCAGCAAGTTTTTATTTCACTTTTCCAAACAATGACTTTTAGCTTGATGTCATTATCCATGGCAATGCAACTTCCCCTTTAGGGACTTCACTTTGTAATTAAGGGGCTTTGGCCTGCTTTTTCAAGGCTTTGGACACCAACTCGAGTACAACCTTTCAAAAAGCTACAACCGAAACGCCAAAAATTGAAGAATCATCAGAGATCAGCAAGCCCTCTTCACCCAAAATTACTGATCTTGCGACCACGAAGAAAGAAGAGATTGTTAAAAAGAAGGATGATATTTTAGAACTTAAGAAGGAAACTGATAAGGATGAAACTGAAGAGATTACCAAGGATAAGGAGCAAGAGGTTTGTGGCCCTCCCCCTGACAACAAGGCGAATGTGTTGCATGAGGGTCATGATCTTATGTTTGAACAGTGGGAAAAAGTGGGATTCAGGATGTGGCTTGTTGCAAATGTCATGAAACTTGATCTCGTAAAATGATGCTTTCAACAACCTTTGCATATGGGGGATTCTTTGTACTGCCTCTTTATTGCATTTCCCTGCTGTATTGTCAGATATAAGACTTGACTCTCATGACAAAGTGTTACCAGTTGAGCCTATGTACGCTTGCTTTTATATAATATATCAAGTTATGTGTATGCTCTTCAATATACGTAATGTGTTTGGCTTACTTCGTAAACACTATTTAGTTGTGACAATGTACCTGATTTACGCCTTTAAGCCTAATTGTAGAGATTGATTGACAAATAAAAGAATTGTTTGTCCTTTTAGAATTTTTTATTATCCCTCAATCAGTTCAATATACTACATTCCAATGGAATCTTTATAAAACCAGTGCATATATTGAAGAGAATACACTACATCTAAGATTTATCTATATGCCATATAAGTGTTGTAAGCTTCGCTTCCTGTCGTAAACTGCAACTATTAAATGTCAATGACTTTGAACTGAAAACTTCTGGAAGATGAATCAACAAAAGGTTTGTAAGTAAGGCTTATCTAATAAATCATTGCTCCTTCACTGAAATAGAGAAAGTAGATTGATGATGCCATTAGTATGTCATAAGATCTCCCACAATGAACTGTGGTAGTTAGTGCAGCCTACTTCGGTCGGCCATCTTTTGGATTGCAAGTTTTTTCTGACTTTTAAAATGGTTGTGCCTTTTCACGATATGAGTTTGTGAAGTTGATTGTACAGATTGCCACAGTCCTTTGTCCTGTATTATAACATAACTAGTGACATCATCAATTTATGATTGTGACATCATCAGTCTATGATTGTGACATCATCACTCTGTGTGTACTAGTTGTGTACTTTATCCTCATACTGCTTGAAGCTTGATACATGTACTAGATAGCACCTTAGAGTAAAATTCCCTTATGTAATTCCCTGTATGAATTCTGATGATTCACAAACCTTCAGATTTCATGATTTTTCACATCATGAAAGTCATGGACACCAGGAATCATGATTTTCAGTACTTTGAACCAGGCAATAGGATTAGTTTTCAACGTTATGGGTTTCAGATATGCTTGCCTTATGATTACAATAATCTAGGAACAACCTGCTCATAAACTTTGTTTAAAGGACGATTCTCGGTTTGGAGAACAGTCTCCTGAGCTAATAATTTTTTTCATGAAAAATATAGAAATATTACCCAAATTAAACTATGAATATTCAAAAGAGGACATTTAAATCTACAAGATGTAAAAATAACAAATTGGTCTGAAGCAGGGATAACGCTCAATTAGACCGATTCAATAGAAATACAAGTCTCGATTTGGGGAAAGAAGTTCATCAGTGTACTGCGCTAATATTTTTTTGCGAAAAGTCTAGAAATATTACCCAAATTAAAGCATGATTATTCAAAAGAAAACATTCAAATCTATATTATGTAAAAATATCAAATTTGTCCGAAGCAGGGATGATGCTCATTTAGATTGATGAACTTCGTTCTCCAAACCGAGAATCGTCCTTCACTGTTTTTGAATTGAATGTTCATATAGTCGAACTTCTTTGTCATTTTTTCTCAAAATTGCATGTTTTTAAAGATGTTACTTAAAATGTTGTATTTAATGTTAGCGTATTTATCTTTATCATTCATTCTCAGATCTCAACTCTTGATATACCTACTAGAATTTGTGTGTCTTAAGTCCTAACTGAGATTAGAGACAATAGCAACTATCCAGCTCACTCAGTCACACAATATAATAAAAGATACTGAGGTATATGAAGAGTTGAGAGTTTTCAACCATTGGTTATGGCTTTATACTACACCAAGTAGCAACTAAAATATCTTAATGATGCACTTTAAGACATAATGACATCTTTTACCATCTGATGGTTAGTAATGTACTAATATGTCTTAAAGTACAATATGAGGTGTGTTTACACGGGGTGATCAATAAGTAATTGGCGCTTTTTTAACACAGACTGTTTTAAGATAGCAAACCCTCTGATTTTGTTAACAGAGATGTATCATGCTATGGATGCATTTCAAGTTAAAAGAATCAAGAAAATTTAAGTATAAGTGAGCCGAGCTGACTTTTAAAATGTGTTCATAACTTATTGGTCACCCCTCATTTTAGAGTTACTGGTGTGACTATTATGTCACCACCAAAAGTGGTGACATATTGTTATGGTCTCCGTTTTTTTTGCGACGGCGGTTGGTGGTTGGTGGTTGGAGGTTGGCGTCCGGCGTCCGGCGGTTGGCGTCCGGCGTCTGTAACAATTTCTTACAACTTCCTATAACTTAACAAATACTGTTTAGACTGACTTCAATTTTTTTCTAAATCATCTACATGTTCTCAGAAGTTCAAATCTGACTTTAGATTTGACATTTGACCTTCAATGACCTTCTCAAGGTCAAAAAGGTCTTTTTTCAACTTGCTTCACATTGACTAAATTTTTTTTCAAAATCATCTACATGTTCTCAGAAATTCAAATCTGACTTTAGATTTGACTTTAGATTTGACATTTGACCTTCAAATCTGACTTTATATTTGACATTTGACCTTCAATGACCTTCTCAAGGTCAAAAAAGGTCAAAAAGGTCTGTTTTCAACTTGCTTCAAATTGACTAAATTTTTTTTTCAAAATCATCTACGTGTTCTCAGAAATTCAAATCTGACTTAAGATTTGACATTTGACCTTCAATGACCTTCTCAAGGTCAAAAAAGGTCAAAAAGGTCTGTTTTCAACCCTTCATCAAATTGACTAAAAAAAAATTTCAAAATAATCTACGTGTTCTCAGAAATTCAAATCTGACTTAAGATTTGACGATTTGACATTTGACCCTCAATGACCTTCTCAAAGTCAAAAAAGGTCAAAAAGGTCTTTTTTCAACTTGCTTCAAATTGACTAAAAATTTTTTTCAAAATCATCTACATGTTCTCAGAAATTCAAATCTGACTTTAGATTTGACATTTGACCTTCAATGACCTTCTCAAAGTCAAAAAAGGTCAAAAAGGTCTTTTTTCAACTTGCTTCAAATTGACTAAGTTTTTTTTTCAAAATCATCTACATGTTCTCAGAAATTCAAATCTGACTTTAGATTTTACATTTGACCTTCAATGACCTTCTCAAAGTCAAAAAAGGTCAAAAAGGTCTTTTTTCAACTTACTTCAAATTGACTAAATTTTTTTTTCAAAATCATCTACATGTTCTCAGAAATTCAAATCTGACTTTAGATTTGACATTTGACCTTCAATGACCTTCTCAAAGTCAAAAAAGGTCAAAAAGGTCTTTTTTCACCTTGCTTCAAATTGACAAAATTTTTTTTCAAAATCATCTACATGTTCTCAGAAATTCAAATCTGACTTTAGATTTGACATTTGACCTTCAATGACCTTCTCAAAGTCAAAAAAGGTCAAAAAGGTCTTTTTTCAACTTGCTTCAAATTGACTAAAAAATTTTTTCAAAATCATCTACATGTTCTCAGAAATTCAAATCTGACTTTAGATTTGACATTTGACCTTCAATGACCTTCTCAATGTCAAAAAAGGTCAAAAAGGTATTTTTTCATCTTGCTTCAAATTGACTAAATTTTTTTTTCAAAATCATCTACATGTTCTCAGAAATTCAAATCTGACTTTAGATTTGACATTTGACCTTCAATGACCTTCTCAAGGTCAAAAAGGTCAAAAAGGTCTGTCTTCAAATTGACCAAATTTTTTTTTTCAAAATCATCTACATCTTTTCAGAAGTTCAAATTTGACTTTACATGTTCTCAGAAATTCAAATATGACTTTAGATTTGACATTTGACCTTCAATGACCTTCTCAAGGTCAAAAAAGGTCAAAAAGGTCTTTTTTCAACTTGCTTCAAATTGACTAATTTTTTTTTTCAAAATCATCTACATGTTCTCAGAAATTCAAATCTGACTTTAGATTTGACATTTGACCTTTAATGACCTTCTCAAGTTCAAAAAAGGTCAAAAAGGTCTGTTTTCAACTTGCTTCAAATTGACCAAATTTTTTTTTCAAAATCATCTACATCTTTTCAGAAGTTCAAATTTGACTTTACAAGTTCTCAGAAGTTCAAATCTGACTTTAGATTTGACCTTTGACCTTCAATGACCTTCTCAAGGTCAAAAGGTATTTTCCAACTTGCTTTAAATTGACCAAATTGTTTTAGGTGGTGACATTTTGTCATGTTAATGCCTTGTTTTTTATCATGCTTTCCTCCAGAAAATCTCATCTCCCAATCCCCACCGGCAACCTCTTCACGATAGCTCACAGCGTGACATCACATTACGTGACACTTTAAAGGACTCATCACAGGGTGACATCATATCAAAAAATGACGTCAAATCTCAAGGTGACATGACATCTAAAAAAGCGAAGGATCCGATAAGTAAAACAATTAGCGATCCAGGGTCTTTCAGAAATCCACAGGTTGGTAGCATCTCTCTATGTATGCGAGCACGAGATTAAGAAATAACATCTACACTTTGATAAGTTCTTTACTACACACTTGATAGATTCTACAATTTCAACATCATCATTCATAAGCCCACATTTGAAAAAATTGTCATGGCAGTGATATTTTGAAATGCAAAGGAAAGCTGTTAAAATGTCATCAGTCTGTGACACTTTAGTTCAAACAACCAGAAAATCAGGGATTTGCCTAATATTAGAGAGCCAAAGTGCTCCTAAATCACCATGACTAATTTTTCAAGTTTATGTTTTTTCTTCAATGAAAGTATTCATCTGTCTAATGTCAATGTTGTACTGCTGTGTTGTATTTATGTTGTAAATTTGTGACTTGTTTTTATGTAAAATGTTATTCATGTCTGTCTAACACCATCTTTTACTAATAACTAGGCATACCTGATTTAACACTCCATTCTCATTGGTGGCGCCCTCTAACATTATAATTTAGTCTACTGGTGATTGTAACAATTTTGATATCAATCTCGTCTTGTCAAGGAGGATTGGAAGCCGTTATTGAAACTTGATTGTCCATTGTCTGGAGTATGTCAATTTGGTAACAATATTACTCATATTTTGAAGCCTAGTAGGGCCAGAGAAGCTTGAATTTTACCATAATATTCGTAATGTACATCTTCTTATGAATGGTCCAAAGAGAGCCTTATAGAAATATTTTTACTTAATTGTTCCATGCCAGGCAATGGAAGATCGAGTTTGAATAATGGCTGCCAATCCTCCTTGTCATCTTGTTAAATGTATTACAATTTGAGTCTAATGAGGGCACGAAAATCTGGAATGGTAAAATTATGAATACTCATCAATTTCCATGAATAGGTTTACAATGTCATGATACCACCTAATAAAAGGGCCAGAGCACACTACAGAATGGTAACCATGGTGATTGTTATAATTGAAATATTTGTACTTTATCTCATTTACTGTATTTGATTGTTTTGTGTTGGATTTTCCTTTCACAGTTTGTTGCTGTTTTTGTGTTTTGTTTTAAAGTTTAAGAAAGTTGATTGAAGTTCCCATTAATAGCCATATTAAAAACTGCCTTTTATGATAGTTCAAGACAACATGAATATATTAGTTATATTGTTATTTGATGAAATGAAACTACATTACAAACATAAGATCGAGGATATCACAAAAAGCAGTTTTGTTTTTGCTTTTGTTACCCCAGTTCTAGAAACACTAAACCTTATGTCATATATGATATAGCACATATGATTCATGGCTGCTATATTAGGGGGGTGGGGATATTTTAATGGGGAGGTCGCATGCAAGGTGAATTTCCACCAGAGATGGCAAGATTAACATTGTTGCCATTTGGTTAATGACAAGCTCAGACAATTTTTCTAAAAGTCACACCAAATGTTAACTAATATTTGGATGAATTTATTTTATATTTATATATGACATAAGGGAAAGTTATGAGTTACAAATTGTTTACGCTTTACTGAAAAATTTAGACATTGTGAAATCAGAGATGATATTGTAAATCAAAAGCTTGAATTCAAGATTTAGGAAATAACTTTAAAAATTCATCGCATCTGATATCACAATGTGTTCAGTTCCCACAATGCTTTGTTGACACTTGTTTTGTATTTTGCATGAAACAGGGTGTCTCTGCCTTAACTAACAAGACGCAGCTTCCCCGGCATGAATCCATTGGTTCTGGGGATGGTCCCGGCTCTTGGCGGGCGGGTCTACGGAAAACGCCCAGTTCAAGCGCCGTACCCGAGGGTAAAGCAGCAAAAGATGAGCTGTTGGAAAAACTCTCTCGGTCCGCATCTAGTCCTAGGCTTGCCGGTGATCAGGTTTGTTACCATGGATACCTAGCAACAATGCAACAATATCGCTAGGCTTTAATCAGCACTGATACAGTACTAGAGGCTAATTTCTATTTATAGTATATACAGGGTAGGCTAGAAATGTACATTTTTCAAAAGTGACCATTTTGACCTCACCCTGGCCTGTATATATGGTATGAATTTCACCCCCACTAAGTGTGTACACAAACCTAAGTTGGACATAGCAGAGGTCATGTGGCCGTGAAAACTCATTATTATTGATTCATCTCAAAATGTAAATCAAATGCTACGCAATGCAAATGTTTGCATTGAGATATCTTATATTTGCATTTTGGAAAAATTAAAAAGGTCTATTTTCTGTTGCCTTTGTACTACCTAGCTGCTGTACACGTTGTTACTTGTTAGAGTTTGCATGGCTATTATATTTATTGTTCATGGATTTTACACCCAAGCTTTTTTCCACCATACACTAATACATGGGGCTGTTACTCAAATCAGTTATGGTTAAATGATTTGTGAAATACTTTTGTATTTTCATAGCAATTGAATTCCTCCAAATCCTGAATCATTACGCTTTCAAGTAATGGCCCCTTGGTATCTGTAAAGCAAATAATTTGTTAAAGTTACACAGCAGGTCTACTAGCTTCGTTATGGATCATTATGACAAAATTCTTTTTAATGAATGATTTTTTAGGTGTCACACAGGCACAAATCCTTTGTTTAGAAGTTTTTATCAAAATGCTCAGTAATGAAGCTGTTTAACCCTACTGTGTAACAGCTCCTATTGTTAGTTACATAGTTACATGTACATTGTTGATTTTACTTTGTGGAGTGGTGTTTTTAATTGTCGTTATATGATGTTGTAGGATCGCACCTCACGCCGCCCATATAGTACCTCTGATCTACGAGACCCTGCTAGCAAAGATAGGTGAGTTATGACATCATTATGAAATCACAACGGCACTATCATGATGTCATACTAATGATGGTTATCTACAAAACATCTGCCAGCACTAAGAGGGGGAAGACCCCAGAATTCATAGATAAAGCTATCTCCATGTAAAGAAGATCTTTACATAGAGATAGGTTCAACTATGAATATGGGTATTTCCTCCTCTTACCAGCACTCTTCAAGGTAGTCATATAGTTCAAAACATATGATCTTATTTACATTAGATATAAATAGTTACAATTGTTTTTAGGAAATGTATATATTTGTATGATATTTATTTTCAACTTTTCATTTATTTTTTGAAAATGACTTCAGTCTAGTTCAGGTTCACGAAGAAGAATTAGTTGATGATGTTTTCGAATCCGTTGACGTTAGAATCAGAAACAGGTAGCTTTATCATCTTGACAACGACAAAAATCATTTTTAGAATTATTATTTCATTATTAATATTTTAGTTCATGCATTATATAATTCAACTATTATTCAAATGGTATTTAATACATCTTTTAGTCATGTGTTTTTTAATCCCTGTCAATAATTTCCCGTTTTGTTCGAGGATTTGGTATTGCAAGTGTTTCTTACAACTGCAAACAAACATGACAAATATTTATACTTTGATACCCTGAGGTATCAATACTTTCTAGGTATCAAGAATATTTTTTAAAAATAAAAATGACAATGTCATGCTTGTTAGCTTAACAGTTGTTTGAACTTGCAATTTCATAACCACTTCAACAAGTATATAATACCTCGTTTTTTATTGTGGTTCATTAACACTAATACAATTTAAGTTGTAATGAGAAAATATTTTGCCAAATTGATTTACTCTCTGTGAGTAACATTTCAACATATCCTCTTATACTATTAATCCATTTTGTGATTAATATCTGGGGTCAGTGGTTGCTTTTGACTAGAATGGTTACTTCATCCCTGTTTTATATCCAATACTAATACAGTACATATAATGTATACCATTTGTTATATTTAAATACTAACAGTAGGTTTTCTAATGGAGTTCTCCTAATGTATATGAATTGCGGTGGTCAAGTTATTATGTCACCACACCACAGCAGGTGGTGACATATTGTTATAGTCTCCAACTTTTTTGTGGACAGTGTTCGGCGTTCGACGTTTGGCGTCTGAAACAAATGTAGCAAATGGCAGGTGGTGACATTTTAATGCCTTGCTAACTGATATCATCACTTACAGTATTTTCCCATGTATTAAAAGTTAATGTTTATATTGCCTCTGCACATGTTTTCATGAATTCGTGCTTAGTATAATGTTATGAAGTCCAACCCCAGCAAATACATCAATGTATCATTGTAAGTCAATGAACATGATTAAGATACAACAGAGGGACAATATAAATTTTAAAGAATTTAATGGTTTGAATTGTTGTGCATGTAAAACATTATTTTTCTGTCGGAAAGGATTTGAAAAGTTTACCTGGGTATTTTCGATAAAGTGTGAAGTGTTAACAAGGTAACAAGATAATGTTGTTGGCTTATATTGATACATGGACGTGCATCCCGAACTATTCATACTCCCGTTTAAACACGTTGGCTTAAAATGTTGTTATAATCGCCATATTGCTAATTCATTATATCGTATAAAGTTTTAACGAGATCTGGTGAGAGTCTTTCATCGCATGAGCATGTACCAACTTTACATCGCTATCTCATTGCGTAAATCATCATTTCACTCTTTCCTCTATGCAAAGCAAAAATTAGTACATTTACTAACTAATACTGTATAGTAATTCATCAGTTATAACAATCCATTGTGTCAAAACTATTTGGAAATAAATAGGACTTAGTTAAATGAGACAATAAAAATACAAAAATCATAACTGGGTTTATATTCTTCAAAAGAAAACACAAGGCAAAGTCGAATTGTTTAATTGTTCAGAAAATAACAACTTCAGATATGCTTTTGATGACTAGGGTAGAGTAGAGAGTGAAATTATTGCAATCAAATAAATGAATCGTCACAAGGATCATGATTTAATTGAGGAATAACTGGAATGAGAGAGATTTGAAAATAAACTTAAAGCAAATAAAAAATGAAAAGTGGAAAATAGGGATGCTTGTCAAAAACAAGTTTGATGAACTACTCATATGTACAAGTGATAGGAAATGAGTAATTCTTGAAGGAAATTACGTCATAGAAGAAGTCTGGTCAGAGTATCACTTTTGTTTGTTCCCAATTAATAATTTAACAAAATATTTGACCCCCTGCTTTCCCCTATATTTGTTAAATCCTTTTGAACATTAAAATGACACAATTCTAATGATTTTCACATTGTACTGGATGTTAACAACTTAACTTAAGTTTTTCCCCCTCTCCAAACAAAATTACTTCTCAATCCCGTAAAAATGACTAGGAATGACCTCTAGAGACACGAAACCCATATTTTAATTAGTATCAAAGTACCTGAAAATGTGTTCATTCAAATGTTATTGAGAAATAGCTTCACCTAAACGTGATCCCTGTGACGTATATGAAATCACCCAACCATCATGGACATGGCTTTTGTTATTACTAACGCATGCATTTGCTTCCTTCCTTCCTAACAGGTTCCTTAGCTATCAAAATAGGTTCACAACATTAACAAATTCCTCCAGTGCCGTGCCGCCAGCCCGTCAGTCTTCCTATGTCCCGTTGTCACGTCGACGCCAGCTGGAGGCAGAGCTTAAGGCTGCGGAAAGTGAATCCAGGGTAACAACTACGCCATCTATCAACTCCACGACTACAACTACGACCTCTAGAGGATCTAGGTTAGTTTTACTTTATTTTTTTTTTGAAATTGAAATTGATTTACTGTTGTTTGTTTGTTTAATAGGAATGATAAGAAAATAATACAACACTAATAGATATACATGTAGAACCATTCAAAATTCATCGGATGTACATTTATGTTGACATCTCAATTTTCAAAAATGGGTATATTCATGAATTTAGCACGATGTAAATTTGGGAATTTACTCAAGAAATCTATGGATGTTACAGTCAATTAGTGAATTCAACTTGCCTTTGAATCAAAAACATGCAAAAATTGCAGCTATTGTGTCTTTTTTCAGGGCCTATGAACCGCCTAAAAGAGATGAGGAGGCAGAAACCCAGCGTAAGGCAAGAGCCAAGAAGGCCAGAGAGACTAGGAGGTCAACCCAGGTATGTGTATAAAAAGCATTTGTTTGTTAGTTGTGATTAAAATATCATATTTTGGTGTGGAGTACTTTTATAGATGGCAGTACTCTCTTACATTTTGCCTTCTAAAATTATATGTTGATATTGAACTGGATGTTACAAAATAATATACATGTATGTGGAAAAATATGTTAAAAAAACAAAATGCAATATGTTAGTGCATATTCTACAGGGTGTTACACAATATTTTACAGGGTGTTACAAAAGAAGATCTGGCACTTGCCCAGCAGACGTTACAATTTGCTGACAAATCTAAGATTGAGTCCACATCAAAAATTGAAGAAGAAAATAAAAGTGATAAAGAAAATAAACCTGATGCCACGACTGTTACACGGAGGTCAAAGTACTTGGATGATAAAAAATCAACAAATGAGGTGAGTTTTCTGAGACCACTTAAATGTATTGATGTTGTCTGAAAATGCGTCATGAATTATATTTCAGATTTACCCCATCCCCTTAGAAATGGAACATTAATTTTTATTGACTTTCATTTGAAAAAATTGATGTACATTATAACAAGATATAAATAAAAAATAATAGAAAATGTTGATGCCTCTGAGCATGGCCTCTTATTATTACAAGTAAGCAAACTTATTATCACATTTTTGCCTTAAGTAAATGCCAGACATAATATTAATGAGGCATCTAGCTGAAGTGTTACAGTACTATTACAAACATAAAGTACTATACTGTCCTTATAGGGCAAGCCTTGTGTGGTTAGTTCATCATTGATGTTCTGAAGGTTACTACTAGTGCAAAACCAGTTCAGAAATGACAATTTAGTACTCAGCTAGTACACTCAGTTCAGTTATATGTCATTGTGTCTTTATAATGTTTTGCAGTCGGTATAATTACAAAAGGTGATAATTACTGTAGTACTCCAAGGGTATTATAGATCTATAAGTGCTTTCTTTTATATGTAGTCTAGATGTCATTTTAAAAATTTCTGTTAAACCGCAACATATACCCACTAGAGTGTCTAGCGGCTTGTTTTTTTTTAAAGTGTATATAAATAAATTGAATTGAAAATTTAGTAGCGAACTATTGAAATCCCTTAGTGTCCCCAATTTTTACTCATTTTTCATGAAATTCAGAACATATGTCCTCTGGAATATTCCTAACACTCAAAATTTTTTGTTTATCTTGAAACATTGTAAACCTTTTATATGGAAACATAAGAATGTAGTATTTTCTTAATTACAAATGTTGTATTGATTTTCTGTTGTCATAGGAATAACAGTGACTTGGGATGTTTATTTGAGAAATACTGAGAAAAAAGAATGTCCAATGAGTCAGTATTAACATAAAAGGCAGCTTTGTATAAAGGAATGATAGATATCAGACATCATTAAAGGTTCCTCAGCTTAATTGTAATTTATATATAGCTTATATGTACTTTTTCTATTTGTCACATTTCAAAGCATTGACCTAGACACCTCATGATAAATTATCCATTAGTTCGCTTCATTGAACTACACAGGCTGTATCGATTATCCCAATAAACAAAGTTCATAGACGATATAATGAAGCCTCTGTCCATTTTTCAGTCCATCTATTGTATTGTATTTTATTCGTGCCTTTTAAATCCAATAAATTCAAAAAGGCTGCCAAAAGAGAATTTCTATTGAGATTGTGACCTCTATGGCTTTATGATATTCAAATTAAAGGCATTGAGTAGTAGATCACAAATACAGAATCATTTTGTTTTATTTATGTCTTGGAAAGTTTATTTACCAAATCGTCTTGTGAATACTTTCGAGCTAAATATACTTTAATGTTTGAGAAACAATTGTTTGTTGGAATTTGCCACTCCATCGAGTTGCCATTTTCTAGTTCTGATTTCTGTTTGATAAGTTATTCATGTGCCTTCAAGCTCTGTATCTGTTGCTAAGCAACATCAAACATTTAGACAGTGAGCAATTTATTAATATTATCACATCTTGATTTTTTCATGTAACAATTCCACTGATTTACTGTAGTGTATTTTTGAATTCTAAGTCATTGAAAATATATTAAAAGGATTTAGTCATGATTTATATTCCATAGCATTTATATTTTTGAATGTATTTGCCACAATGACACAACAAGTATCATTCTAACAATAGCAATATTTCTTGATGGACTAGATTGGTTTTACACACATCCTTTTATCTTTTATATTTTCTTTTATCCCTCTCAAGTACTATACTGTGACATTGATGAAGACTCTGTAACCTGGATATTTCCTCAGGATATGTTGACCAATAAGATTACCAATTATTTGAATGCTCTCACCCCTGTTATTCCGAAAATGAATCCAATAATGGGCGTACTGGGCAAGTCTATTGTTCAGCAAAAGGGAGTTCTGATTAATAGACACCCGATACCCAATAGATAGATAGATACCTAATTATTTCCAAAAGTACAAAATAAGAGTACATTTTTTATTAGTACAATTAGATGTCATAAGAACCTGTTAATTTCAATATTCTTTCAATATTTCACATACTCTAGGGCATAGGAGGACTAGGAGTGCAGAAATGAATACACTTTAGGGTCTTCTGTAATCAGCACTCATAAAATGATGTACTTATAAATTCATGAATTTGAATTAATGAACAGTACTCATAAGATGATGTACTTGTAAATCTATGAACTTGTCCAGTATTCTTGCCAGGAACTTCATGAACAGCACATAAATTATTTGTACTTGTGAATTAAATATATTTGAAAATTTTATTTTCCAGGATGATTCTAGGACGAGTTACCGTCGCTCTAGTCGTAATAATGATCGCGACACACTTTCTACAGACACTAATACTACTAATACTACATCTGGTGAGTAGTGCAAGTACCAAATTGATTGTCAATCCTTAAAATGTCTCCATAATCATTGATTTCCATTGTTATACACAATTTTTCATGACATTTACAGATTGTATATAATATTAAGTTCGAGGCAGTATCTTTTAGATTGTTAAAGGGGCACCAACAATTAGCAGGAAATCTTAGTGCCCCTTGATATTTAAATAACTTCTTAATTTTGGTTATTTATTTATAAACCAACTTTAATATTCCAACTCTTGTATTGATATTTTGTTGAATTTGTGACAAAATTAACTGGAAGAAAGAAAATTCATTCAGTGTTGATCCAGGGTTGAACTTTCAACAGTTCTGACAAGTTTTAAAGAGTGTACACAATAAAACCTGCATATCCATACACCTCCAAGTCTCTAATCTGAATACCTGTGTGAATACTTTTTTGGTCCCAATTTTGTAATCTGCCAAAGCCAGCGATGTTAAAATCTTCAAAATAATAAGATCACCTAGCAATTTGAACACTTTGCCAGTCCCAGATTAGACGTGTTTTATTGCATATATAAAAAGTTACTCAGTTGCTTTAATTGTATCCTCTATCTATTTCAAGCTTATATCCCTAGAAGTTTACGTAATTCTAACCTGACTGCAACCACAACTAATAGCACAACAACTAGCAGCACAACCAGTAGCACAACAACATCAATAGCCAGTAAGGCAGAACCCACTGGTACAACGACCACTACCACACCAGCATATACACGCAGGTATCAGCGCAACCATGAAGAAGATATTAAAGAGGAAGGTATGTACTCCATGAGATCTATATAATAGTCAAGTGCAAGTCTCGTCCCCTTTTCAAAATTCCAAGAGAGCTGTGGTAAGAACCTCAAAGTTGCTTTGCTGCCAGTGGCAAGTACTTTTATCACATCACCAGAGGGATATAGTCTTCATGATTACGGAGTGATTAGCATCCCACTTTTTTAATCACAATTCCAGGAGAACTGCTCGTGACAATCAATGTTGTCAACTTTAGTGTAAAACCCTATCCTCCCCCACCTTGTCTCTGTTCCCATCCCCAACATTTTCTCTGTTCTCATCCCCCACCTTGTCTCTGTTCCCATCCCTAACCTTGTCTCTGTTCACATCCCCAACCTCGTCTCTGTTCCCATCTCCCACCTTGTCTCTGTTCCCATCCCCCACCTTGTCTCTGTTCCCATCCCCAACCTTGTCTCTGTTCCCATCCCCAACCTTGTCTCTGTTCCCATCCCCAACCTTGTCTCTGTTTCCATCCCCAACCTTGTCTCTGTTCCCATCCCCAACCTTGTCTCTGTTCCTATCCCCAACCTTGTCTCTGTTCACATCCCCCACCTTGTCTCTGTTCCCCTCCCACACTCACCCATTCTCAGTAACACTAACCAGTGTGAGAAGTCAACTATGCATGTAATGTCCAATACAATTGTAAAATGATTCTAATAATTCTGAAATTGACGCTTATGTTAAAAAAGATGATTCATGTGTGAGTGTGTGATGAGTTTTCCCTATGAGCCAACTGTAGAAATAACATTGGCTGCTGGATTTCATTCCAGTTGAACCTAATATTTGCCTATGAGATTATTAATTTTCTATTTTGATACTCATCGTTCATTATGATTTGTAAATGTGACTAGGATTGCTGTTTGTGGCGCCATCTAAATTGTTAACTTGTGAATTAGTAATATAATTTGGAAATATTTGGAGCTGAAGTTTTGTCATATGAAAACATACATTAATCAGTGACATCTTTTTATAGTACAAAATATTATTATACAAAATATACCTTGTATTTCTAAATCAACCATATTTTTGATGCATGGCTAGAGCTTATACTTAAAAAATTGATCAAACTGACATTTTATTAACTCTGTGTGTGAGGTTCAATATGGTGAATCCTGAAATTAATCACCAAAATGTTTTAAACAATTGCATTTTTATAATATTTGCCATCTTCTGGATTTCAGAGGATACCACTCCAAAATCATCAGCAATACGAGCCAGAAGAAATAGGAAAGAACGAAGACCAACTGGTATTACATATGGAGATGTAAGTATAATGTACATGCATTACCAAATAAGAAATTCTTCAGTAGCGCTATTCCATGGACTTGTCCATCCATATGAACATATATCTTTGATGTATAACAGGACTCCAATAAAGGCCTGGTCCACTTGCCATTCCCATGTTACTTTTTGTACACACTGGCTTATATTTTTCAATTTCACCACCACAAGTGACAAAATAAAAATTTAAACATAGACAAATTTATGGAAGGGGTCTTGTGTGTTATGAATTATAAAATGTGTGTCTCGAATACAAATGTCTATGCCTAACCCCTAAAATCCTTATAAACTCTTATTTTCTAGGAGGAAACAAAGGATGAGAAAGAGAAGGGGAAAGAATCAGAGGAGGAAAAGAAAGATGTAAGTACCCAGAATTCATGTATTTCCCACAATTCATTTTTCATAAAATGACTGCTAGTTTGGATCGTTACAATATGAAAATAGGCAGATTTTAACTGATAGGGTGAATATGGCATAAATGTTCAAAAATGAAGCCGATGCTTGCAATTTTCTTACAGTTATGAAGATGTACAAGTATCAGCAATCCAAAAGTGTTATTATTATTTTTTTTTTTTGCAATTATTCTTGTGGTAAATATAATGCTCATAATGATAACAACAAAAAAGGTCAACAAAACAATATTTTTTGTAAGGGTCTCAATGTCGCCAATCCCACCTGGCCAATGTTCAAGTTCATCTAACTGGAGGTACATGTATCCCTTTGATGAAGTTTGGGGTAGGCTTGAAATAAGAAATATGATTGGCCATCTGAAATGTCACATGATCAACATTAGGTGTTTTTGTAATGCCAATCCATTATCTTTTTGACAACTTATATCATTATTTTGTTTTGTTTTTCCTTGATTTGAAATGCTGAATACTGGTATAATATTATCCTAGTCAAGGTTTTGATTAAGTGAATAGAGGGGATAAGCCACGATGATATAATCGAGAATAGAAAATCGAGAATAGAAGTGTAAACAAACTTGTTGGGTCAACTTACGAGTACATTCGAATTGAAAAGATGTATCCAAACCTTGGATCACACCTTTTACTGGTGGGCATGCATACTAAGTACACAAGGTGTCATATTGTTTCAAAATACTCATCCAGATACCCCTAAGCTATTAAAACAAACATATTTTGAATTGTTAATGATGGTTTAGTGTATAGTTTGTGTCTATCATAAATTAGTTTTTTTAGTAACTCAAATGAAGTGATGTTGAGATAGTATATTGAAGTGCCGTCTCTATGATCTCTTTGAAGTTATCACTCAACATATAGGGTGAATTATATCATATGTGATATATACCAATGTCGTACGAAAATGTTCAGTAAAAATATTTTTGGGGCTTAATTATATCTCTGATTTCAATGAATCAAATCGAGTTGATTAATACATTTGTTTTTCATGGATTTTACTTCGAAAAGTTAGGAAAGTTATATGGCTGTCACTAAGTGTTTGATTTTATCAAGTGTACAAGACAACATGGATTAAAAAATGAATAGCTTTGTGGATAAGTTCATCCGGGACTTCAGGTCTGTGCGTCGAGCAGGGATTCCGACACGTATCAGTCGCAGCCTCTCTTTGGATGCAAGATTAGTAAGTTGATAGGTTATCACAAATTAAATTTCTATTGGTTTTCGTTTAAGTTGATAATCATCTCTGTTCAAAATCGTTTAACTGTGAGATTGATTCAATAGAATTACTTTTTCAATGGGTCCATATGCAGAAATGAAGTTGACCATCAGCAGATGCCAAAATGGGTATAATGTATACTTTAACATGTAAAACTCTATTTAAAATTCTCCCAAGATAAACTTTAATGAAAATATTCACAACTAGTCTTGCTTTAGACCTTGGACCCCCTCCCCTTATCTACTGCCATCTGTACAAGTCCTGACTCCAAATTGGGAAAAATAAATTGTGACAGCTCTCAGCTGTAACAAAATACAGAGCATGACAAAACAATACAAAGAGGCAGTAGTGTATATTACATGGTGCCAGATGTGATGTCATCAACCCTCATTTGCGTGCATGTTGATGCATAGTAACAAAGTATAATAGAGCACAATGCTAATTACAGTAAAACCTGCCTTAAAACTATACTTTGACTTGCAAAAAATCATTCTGGTTTGTCAGACCTTATCTTAAAAAGAAATGCAGTAACTGTAGATACAACAAGGGCTGAAACGTTCATTATCACATTCATTTACGTTTAGAGGTTTCAGCAACATTGGTGTAATTTTTGTTTGATAAAATAAAGAAAAATGGAACTGAACTAGTGTTCACATATCGATGTGTTTATTCTAGATAGGTGTTCACATTTACAAGTTTTCATGTAGTTTGTAATTAAATCACTTTACTTAAAGGTGAGACTAAAATGTATCAATTATTATATACAGATACATTACATATTCATCCAAATCCTCTAAAGAACATGCACTGTTCGTTATATGAAATAAGTTTGTTTTTGAAGGATGAGTCAGTTTTGACAAAATATGACTTGTGGATGTTCTCTGTATTCCTCCATCCAAGTGAAACCTTTCTGTAGAATTGAATTCAAAGATGCATGTTTTGTAAACATTTATGATCACAGAGTTGCCAATCTCCTTGGGTAAAAGATAAACATTTCTTGTATAAACATTATATTGAATGATATGTTTAACACCTGAGCTACTCAGTACAGTATAAAGAATTTAAGACAGCTTGGACAGTCATTTAGATGAAAGTAATAAAAATGTAACATATTTAAGACATTCATTTAGAGAATATTTCAAATGAAGATCTAATTTATTGTTTAATTATGTTCATTTACATTGAGAGTGACCATAGATTGAGTCAGGTAACTTGTTTAACACTTGGAGCAAGACATTAAACACAATATATTTTCTTGGATTATTTAAGCACGTGTATGCAATTGGATTGAATTGGCTCACACCACATCATTATAAGACATTCATATACTATTCAATGATGAAAAACAAGTTTGAGGAGGCAAAGCCCACTCCAAAGTCTCAATATTTCACAAGAATACATAATTAAGGAAACAGAATGAGTCGGATCAACCTATGGTCCAAGATTTCAGCTGAATCTCCGGTCCATGTCTAAGGATATTAAATCAAACCCTTTTTCCTGGATATCAGATCTATCTTATTTATGGTAAATGTCTGGTGATATCTCAACAAACTATGGTCAGATTGACCCATGATTCTGAAAATCAAGTTAATAAAGATCTGTAAGAATTTCTAGAGTTCTAGATAAAATATTTTTCAGGGAAATCATCAGTAAAGATTAGTTGCGAGTTAAGTGTGGGCTTTTAAAGATTAAAGTTAACCCTTCAGAAAAAATACTTTGAGTAGGTTTTTATTTGTATCATGGGGTAAAAGATTTTTATTATAATTATGGCTTCTTAAAATCTAAAAATCAAATCCATTTTATTTTTTCCATCCATTTTATTAGTATCACATACTGCTTATAAGGCTGGGTTATAAATTTCATGATTTTTTGTAAGAGATTAAGGCAGGTAAGTCAGTTACACTGCAAGCATTTAGGAAAATACAATGTTAGTACAAACACAAGCTTTCGTACAGAGAATACCTGAGTTCAGCTGGTAATTTGTGAGTATTTCTTTGCTATTTCGACATTGCCGACTACCCTGGATAAAAGACGGAGGGATGGATTAATTTTTTTTTTTTTTTGACATGCCATAATCGCTGTGGAATCAAACGTTGTTATCGTTGCAAGAATTCCATGTATTTGTTTCATCAGTTTCATGAGTGAAGCTCGGGTATATGTTACTTAAAAATATTGTTGCCGACAGAGAGAAGAGCAAACTGATAAGACACGAGGATTGGAATTCAAGATCATGGGTAACACAACATGAAACATACAATACACATAGCAAGATACAGACCATAGTCAAAACATGAACGACTATTTCAGGATTACTCCAGATTTGATGATCCCAAGCTGTACTTTTACTATATGATTGGGGAATATTATTGGATGAAATAAAAATTGGAATAATATCTGCAAAGATTGGTGATTGATGTTAGATCCCTAGGTCAAAGATCCAATTGAAGGATCTAAACAAGTGATCAGAAGATCAAGGCAAGTGATCAAAGGATCTAAGCTAGTGATCAAATGATTTAAACAAGCAATAGAAGATACAATTGAATTAATATTTCAAGATGACTTACAGTGGTCGTTATAGCGCAGGATCATATCTATATGACAAAGGACTTTATGGCTCCAGTCCATATATTAGAGACAGTACCTCCCCCTATAGGACTGGTATCAGCTATTCAGGGGGCATTCCCAGCTCTGGCTACTTGTCAAAGTCCAGTTCAACGAACAGTATTAACAGCTTAGGAAGTGGTGTAAGTCTAAAAGTTTCTTCAGTCTTCAGCATTTTTACTACTGTAAATTTGGTTAATTTGTTATTTTGATTCACATTTTCATCAGGTGACTCCAAGCAGAGTATTTAATTTGGCAGATTTTTCTGAATTAAAATAGATTGTAAAAGACTTTGAGGTAGATTTGAATAAGCAATCATGTGCAGAATTGGTTGATATACCATATTAAAGCACATACCAAATTAAAGATTGTGCCTATTAAAAACATTTAGCATTCATCTTGATAGTCCTAACTTTTTTTACCCTGAATCAAATGTTTTCTAAAACAGCTGGACACAGAATTTTTTCGATCTTATCAAAACCTTTTTTTTCTTACCAACTATCTTTCACCATGGCAGGAACCTTACTAGACATCAACCTTTTTTTCTCACCCGAACCAAACATTTTGCAGTGATCTGAATTCTGAACACTGGAAAGCTACCATTGTGTTTTGACATACCTCAACAGATTTTCACTAGATATTGTTTTTCCAGAATAATTGTTCATCCATTCATGATGGAGTAAAATGTTATCTCTAAAGGGATGGATGTTGTTTGAAAGGTGAGCCTTACACAGGTGATGCCTTAGAATCCAACTATGAATGAACATTTGTTAATTTCTCCGATCTGCTCAAGGTCTGGATTCTATACATATAGTACAATGTACAAATACAGAAAAGGTTGGGTCAGTATGAGAATTACTTCTTCAGCCAAGCTGATAGTTTGACCAAAACACCTAGATTCGAATTAACTTCAGATCCTGATATTACCCCCCCCCCATCTTATATTATTGCGCTATCTACACATGAACTATTTAACAGTTCTCAGCATAATTCAGATTCAGACTCAGGAATGATAAAATGTGCTGACTCAGCATTTCTGAGTCTGATTCACAAATGTCACCAATCAATTATTGCATGTCTAGGGGTCTCCTTCAAGTATCTGAAGTCACTTTGAATCTAGGTGTTTTGGTCAAATGCCAGCTTGGCTGAGGAGTAAATGATCATCAAGTGCTGTTATTATTAATTGAATTGAAGGTTGGGGTTAAGTATATTTTTTGTGTGATGCCATTAATTCTTTGTTCTTTTAGATCTAGACCTATCAGTTTTTTGTTTTGATTTTTTTTGAAGAGGTTAACATAGATAAAGCCCAAAAAATTAGAGGAACCAAATCTGAGGTATTTCACTAATTTCTATTTACAATTCAGCTGTATTTTATTCTAAAGTTGCATAATGCCAAAACCATTTACTTTTTGTATATTAACAACCATCAAAACTATCATACAACCATACCCAGACCCATTGTTGAATTTTTCATTGAACCTTATATCTACAATCTACATGAAAATTCTTAAAATCAGAAAAGTGAAAAATTTCCACACAAGTTTCCTGAATAATGGAATGCAAAGATGCAAACATATGTTAAAGCTGCTGTTTTGACAGAATAATGATAGAAATGCTTTGAAAACTCAGATACTAATGTTCTGAATGGTAGAGATTATATGCTCTGATTGTTGATTCACTGCATATATGTCTAATTCTCAAGGTAGTGGCCCAAATATTTGAAAAATACAGAGATGGTAGTTCAGCTGGTAAAATATGTGATAGGTACGGCTATTTATTATTTGGGAGTTTTAGTTTTTCTAGTTCAAACTTTTGCCCCATATATTGAGGTATGCACGGAAAGCTTGTATCAGATCAGCATTTTGACATTGTAAATTTTAGGATTGCAACGTTTCAGCGATATTCCCATCTGATTTGGAGTAGAAATGGAATGTTATTCTAACATTTCAAAGTTTTTTCAAGCTAACAAAATCAGACTTTAGATTTCGAATAAGCCAACTTTCAGTTACATTTTCATTGCAAGTTACAGGTAGAAGTGGAATTGTAGATCTGAACTAACATATAGCAATTAACTAATGGCTAATTCTGGTAAATCTCAAGTACGCCTTTCCTTATATCTTATCAAAATAAATAGGCAGTTTCTTGCAGAAAGGTTTGATTGTCATTTGAAGTTTTTACAAAAGGATCGAAAATTAAGAAAGGTAAAATTAATGGAAATTATCATTTTAACATCCACATAATTGGACTTTTCCTATAAACAACAATCGTTTTGCTAAAAACAGCAAGACAAATAGCCAACTGTTCATGAAACCTCAGCTTGTAAATGAATTGAGTTTGAGGCCCAAGAACTTTGATATTTTGTGAGGCTGTGTGTTAGACTGTATACTGGTAAATACGGTAAATATACACACTGATCTTGATAAGAAATAGAATGATAAATCGTCTGAAGGAATGCTGCCACTACATCAGATCATCACCCAAACCTAATCTTACGCAATAGTTAGCATACCTTTTGAAAAAATGCAAGGCTGGATATCTCTAAGAACAATTTGGTTTTTGGGAGTTAATGATGCAAAGCTCCCACCCTAACATTGCAAGAAAATGCTTGTTTGGTCATGTTTTCATGTTTTACATTGAGGAATAGTGGAGGGTGGAATTTTCAAAACATAGAGAGTAAACTGCTTGAATTGAGTCAAAATGTCAAAGATAGCAGAGAATGAGAAAGATTATTCAAACATCAAAGAGAAATAAAGTAATAATTTGCTCACTTCAATATATCAAAAATCAAGTTTGTTCTTCATGAAAGAATTCCGAAAATATATGGAAAATCTGACTTGAGCAATAATGGTTTTGCAATCCTAAAAGTCAGTTTATCTGAATTCTAGTGATAGCTAGCTATGACCTTATTTTTGCATCAAAATGGTCATACATATGTAAGCACAAGTGCAAAAGGGAAAGGACCAAGAATTGTTACAGAACCCAGCAAGAAAAAGAATACATAAATACATTAAAGTGCACACCAGATATAAGGAAAAACAAACCCCAACTATCCCATACCATAATCAAATGTAAAAAGAAATAATGTCTAAAGCCCCCCTCATGAAATTTATAGTATACTCATACTTGATCATTAAGGACTTGATTCCCTTCCACTAATATATGATGAATCCATCTAAGAGTTATGCAAAAGAGAATTAAATCTGTAAGATATGTCATGTAAATGTACATTGCCCAACATCTATTTTGATTCATTTCTTTGCACTCTACGCTTACAACTAAACCAAAAATGCTGTTAGCGTAACAGACATACATGGCAGACATACGGAATTAGACATAATACAGCCGCATAGATCTAAGAATACTGTGCCAAAATAACCAGGTAACAAATGTGCACTTCTATAGGTTTATTTTGGGGCTTGTTACAAATTCAGCAGCTTATCTAGGCTAATGCCTGACACTGTGTTTAATATCTACTTCTGGAACAACCCTCGTATAACTGCATCTGTATCTCTGTCCTGCATCAATCCATATAATACTTTTGTTTACAAATCAGAATAAACTGATTTGATGTTCAATTTAGAGTTGGACAACAACACTTTATTTCATATCTCGTTCATTCCAGTCGTTGGCGCTATTTTAAGCTTTAATGTTTGCCTGAGTGAAGCTAAATTTAGCTTTTAAATGATCTGTCTATCAACAGACAAATCTAGATTAACTCAGTCAAAACCTTGTTCCTTTCTATTCTTAGGAATACATGTAGTGCTTACTGATCATCAGTTGTTGAAAAATGAAGTTAATTTCGTATTGGTTTAAACCCCCCCACCATCTGATCTAACGAAATCAACACTATTCACTAACAACCATATTGATACCAATCCTTTATTCGTGCCAAATTAAGTTGACAAACAGTACTAGTATTTAATTTAAGTTTAGAGCTCCAAGCATAAATTGTAAGACAGCAATTCGACTCAGTGTATTGACAGAATAAGGGGAATAGCATTTAAGGAGACTGATTAGTCGGACACAGAACTCAACAACTCTTTGATATCTACAATTATAATTACAGTAAAACCTGCATAAAGTAAACACCTATGGAGTTACAAAAAAGTGTTCACTGTATGTAGAAGAAGGCAAAAATAAAATATTTTTGTAACAGAAGGCAATGTAAAATGTGTCTTGAAGTGGTGTTCACTAAGACAGGTTTTACTGTAAAAGTAAAGCCTGTCCGATCTGAGTGCCATGAGGATGTGCTATAAGCATTCAAATTAGGAGGTGTTCAGATTTCGAGGTTTTTTCAGCCGCAAGATTCTGGATTATGAAGAAACATAAATGCATTCTCAACGAATATTTGTATATCTATTGACCACATAGCTTTAAGGCATTCCAAGATCCTATTCAAATGAATTTAGTCATTCTAGAAAGACCCATTATGAGACAATTTGATGTTTTTTCAAAAGTTTTGATATAACAAATCAGTGTTGAAAACATTTGAGCAATTTTGTAATGAATATATGACATTTTGAGAATAGGGTTCAGATTAGACAGGTTAATTTTCAAATATGAGCATTCACTGTTAGAATAAGTAGGTGTTCAGATTTCAAATTTTTATCATTGGATTCAATAGGAGGAAAATTGGGACTGGAAAAGTGTTTAGATTTGAAGGTCTTCGGATAAGCCAGGTGTTCGGATATACAGGTTTCATTGTACTGTATATAGAACAATGCAATCATTTGCATTTACTAGTATAATACTTCCAAAGCATGGATTAAAAATTTCTCCCAAATGCAGTTCAGTTAAAACAATCAGAGTCTTGTGGTTTAAAATAACAAACTGCATTTATCAGCCATTTGGAAGATCAGCTTGTATGCTTGGAAGGCACTCAGCTCTGATAATGAATGATTTGCTCTAGAAATAGATAATGATGCCTTCATTCTTCTGTTCTACAGACTGATTAAAACATCATCATTCGGTCATGGATATCTTAAGCTCTGCCAGTTCCCTCTGAAATAAAGACAAAGTACCTAATTTAGGAATTTTATGGATGATTTGGATGTTGTCTTATGCCATAGTGCATTTTTTTATTGCCAGTTGCGTTCTGTACCTTTTTATATAGAATAGGCTCAATATGAATGTGCCTCAGATGTGAACTCCAAATATAAATTCTATCTGATTTTATCCTTCAGAGCAGACATATTTTTGATTAAGTTTCACCTGTTGTTTTGTGTCTCATCTTTACAAGTTAGTTGATGTAACATATTTCCCTCTGGATATTTCCTTTATCCAAAACCTCCAATTGGGACAAACCAAAAGTGATGTTCATCTTAACAAGACTGGTCTATGGCAGGTGTTCACATTTGGAGGTGTTCAGATAAGAGAGTTATTTGGATATACATGTTTTACTATAGTGTATTTATTTACTACATTTCACATTAAAGCTCATGTTTTTTGTATTTTTTTATTTTCAGACAAGCTCAGGGTCACGCTACAGTTCACGTTATAGCTCAACAGATACGCCATCTACTGATCGTTATGCTTCCACGACAGGTCGCTCAGCCAGCAGCGACCGCCCAAGTTCCTACGCAGGATATTCCCGTCAACCTGTGACATCAACGTCAGAGAAAGACTTTAAGAAAGTGAGTTCAATGCATGTTTCTTGCATGAAGAATAGATTATGAGATTAAGATTAATGAAAATGGGATTATGGGTTTATTTACATGGGGTTACGATTTCATTTCCCAGTTGTTCTCCTTGGATAGATACATTTTTCAGTAGAGCCCAAATGTGATAAAAAACATCTTTAATGCTGGGAGATCATATCTTGTAAATTAAAATATTTATTTGTTGTTCATACTTTTACCATTGATTTATAATTGTACATTGTATTGTATGTTGTCTTTGCTGTCTGTTTGTTATACGTAGATGTCTCATTATTTTAGTGGGCTAGTACACCAGACTTGGAAGAAAGCTCTTTACCCACAAGGAAACAAAATCTCTTCAAGCAGGTTGATTGTTATGTTGAAAAATATCAACCATTTTACTTTTAGATGTTATGTTTTAACCATTTATATTATACACCCCTCTAAAACATGATGGTCTGTTAAATTCATGTTTATCTTTAGAAGCAAATGTAAACATGAGTTTGACATTTTACCTGTTGGTGAAAGGTACCATAAATCAACCATTGATTTTAAATGACAGACTTCCTGGATTAACCTTTGATTATTGGTGATTTTATTGGGAGACAATTCTATATGTCAACCATTGATATTTGGAGGAATGTTCCATAAGTCAACCATTGACTCAAATAATGTTCCGTGAGTCAACAATTGATTGTAAGAGACAGGCTCTGTAAATTAAATTTTGCAACCATTGATTTTAAATCTTGTTCTAATTTTTCAACTCTTACAAACCATTGATTATGGAGACATGTTCCATAAATCAACCATTGGTGGTGACCTGACCAAGCTGTTGTCCCAAGGCCCCAATCCTTAAAATTATTGTGAAATTAGTTGTCACTTGATAGAATGTCAGTAGCATAACATAATTCAGGATACTTTTTAGAAATGGCTTACAGATCAACAGTTGATGACACTTTCCACAGATCAACCATTGTTCACTGATTTAATCAATTTGTACAATTATTGTTGTTGAAAATTTCCTTATAGGATTCTTGACGTTATCAACTACGTTGAGATTATTATTTCACCAAAAATGTATAACGAGTCATGACACAACTACCTCATTTCTATCAAGTGGGAAACAACCTATTTCAACCCTCATTTAACAATCCCCAATTTTTACTCTGTTTAAATTTACCACTAAAATGCATTTACTGACATTGTAGGTGGTAAAAAAGTTGATAATATGTATTAATGTATTAAAGCATTAAAATATAAAAGTATCATTTTATTTTAGAATTATTGTCAAGAATATACAGTACTTAGAAAGGCCCATGTGGACCAGTCATTCGTTATCTAATCATAATTACATGTATATTGCCTTACTTAAAATGCAAAGTGAAGTTTAAAAAATCAGAACTGAACAAAATTTATTATTATTTATTTATTATTTATTCAATTAATTAAAGAAACAATTGAAATTATTATATGAGCAAATGTCTATTCTTACCTATTTTCTTGATTCAGTTATATGAAGAAGAAAAGTCCGAACATGAGAAGAGCAAAGAGGAGCTAAAGGCAACACAACGGGAACTTCGGGAAACAAAACTAGAGCTTGATAGGATACGACGTGGAGAGAGAATGGCTACTGAATCAGTGTCCGATAGACGGGTATGGTTCAAATACTTTTGTTGAGAATTCACTTTATGTGGTGTATAAATGATTACTGACTGAATATGTAGTTTCTTCATCTTTGTAATAAATGTTAGTACGTGATTATTACAAGAACTTGGATACAGCCAGATTTGTATTGTGTTTTTATGTACTGCATATGCTCTTTTAAAAAAAAAGTTCTTAACAGTATTTGATTTGATTAACGACATCTATGGTCCAAAGTAAAGTATTATAACATTACTTCTACTGTATTTCAGGAACGGCGGCAACTAGAAAGAAAACTCTCCGAAATGGAAGAGGAAGTTAAAGTGAGTATAATGCTTTACATCCAATAGATACTCTGGAGATAGAGCTAGTATTGTGTGTCATATCTAAAATTATTAAGAAATCATTTTTTATTTCAAAGTGCCTCTTGAGGATTTCAGATATGCTGGTTAAAATTAAATTACGGGTCATTTCTGAACATAATAGAAGAAAGAAATACAATTCCTGAATTTAATTTTACTTCCTCATAGCCACAGCAGATTTGTTATGAATTGGCAATTAATATGCACAGTTTGTGGTCAGAATTAAAGTATTTTATTATTTTCATTCACATTTTCTCTTAAAATACACACCTTGACCCTGTTTAATTTGGAGTCTAGTATCAAAATCTCAAATAATCCTTGAATTTTCAGTCGGTTCCAAAACTGAAAGCTGAAAATGCAAAATTAAAAGAGGAAAACAGGGCCTTAAGTAGAGTTGTCTCTAAACTCTCTAAATAGGTAACCATCAGAGCCATCTTTATGTGGTCCCAGGCACTAAACCCCCTACCCACTAAAATAAGCATTCACATTTTACAACTTTACACTAATTGTGTAGTGAAGACTTCTTAGTGAAAGTATCAAAAATACATCAGCGGGATGTTCAAAAAATAGTTGGGAGTAGGCTGTGGCTTTTGAAATTATTTTGAAAATTGTTTTTTAGAGCTCTTGGTGCTTGTTAGGCCGAGAATATTCAAAACTGAACTGTTGATGCCATTTAAGACAGACTTTCTATATATTGCATATGGCGGGTTTAGATCCTTTATGCTTGGAATTTTGCTACATTATTTGATTGTTTTACATTTGTAAGCATGCCAATAATGTAATGCTATCATCTTGATTGAACATCATATTTTGCATACTCACTGCAGAATCCTTTAATAATGTTATTTCTTGTTAATTAAATTTCTCCATAAATGTCATTATATTTGTCCCACATAATCAAATGTGACTTAATCAATGTTTAATCTTTGTTTCTTTGTCCTCGTAATGTTTCTTTGATGGTCAATGTTACCGATTGTGTTAACTCTTGTTTCATTCTCCTTGTGCCATTCCCTTCGGCTCTCTTGGTACCAGTCATATCCTGGTACCAGTCATATCCTGGTACCAATCATATCTATTCTCTTTCAAGTAGCACCAGCCCTGTTAATTATTTACTAGTAACTCAATGTCACATTATAGAAGGAGGGATATTTTGGTTTTCCTGAATTTTATATCCCTTATTTTAAGCCCAAGCTTATGACTGATGATCTGGAGGACTAAAAGTTTTATCGTAAACTAGACATATAATTTTTGGCTTCTGATACAATATATTTTTGGGCTTTATACCTTTACATACTATAGATGCTTCTTCTAGAGGTAGATAATATTTTGGGGGAAATCACAGTACAACACATATGTGAATACGTGAGACACAGTGTGAACATCTGAGCGTGTGCATATATGGTTTGAAAGCATGGAAACACGTCATTTGACAATTTAATGGAAAAGAAATGAAATCTATAAAATTAGATGTGTGTACTTTGAACTTAAAAAGTGTAGATATACACAGAATTTTTTATTCCACTGAACGAAGTTTGAGATGGATATGGAGAAACTGTTCATCCCTCCCTTCATTCATTCGTTTGATCGTTTGTTCAATCATTCATACTTCTTTATTCGATTAAAAGTTTTGTTTGTTGGGATTTGCTACTCTGAAGAGCTGCTGCTTTCAAATTGCACCTGTGTTTCATCCAATTCAACAAAAGTATATTTGCATCATATATTTGTTTGTTCCAACATGAATGATTTATCGTGAAGCATTTTAGTTTCATCACTTATATCCGTCACATACACTGCCATCTTTCTTTCAGTTACCATTTATTAAACTTGTACAATCATATTTGGCTGCACAATTGTGTTATATCTCATTGCCTTGTTGTTATACTTTTTTTTATCAATGGTCCGCATACCCACTTCATTTTAATATTGTCACTATAGTTCTGTCACATACATAAACATTCCTGTCACATCCTAGATATTCCCGTCACATCCTAAACATTCACATCACTTATTGTTGTCTAGGTTAGATAGATTTTTATTCATCATATCACATTTAGAGAATATGACACTTAAAGAAGTACAGACATGTTCAGGGAAATATGGGCATGTTCAGGGAAATATGGGCATGTTCATGGAAATATAGACATGTTCAGGAAAATACATTAAAAGTGTGTTCAGGGAAATGTTCAGGGAAAAAAGAACATGTTTATAGAAATATGAACATGTTCATTAAAATATAGACATGTTCAGGTAAACACAAACATGTTCAGGGAAAAAAGAACATGTTCACGGAAATATGGATACAACGGCCCTGTTTTTCTAATTTTGCATTTTACAAATAATACTTGAGACTAAAAATGTTTGTAACTACTGTGCTAGTTTATATGTTTTAAATTACTAATTAAATGCATTGTAGTTTTGATTCGTTTGAAATTGCATTGTTTTATAAATTATTTTTCAGGTATTTAATTATTAATATTGGATGAGAATTCTCAGTATGCTTTTATAGTTTATACCCATTTAAATCTTCGAAAAATATTTTTGTCAGTCACTTTTACCTAAAATGAACAGCAAGTCAAAATATCTCCAGTGTCACAATACAACTGATAAAACGATATTATTACCATAAATGTCATTTTCAGTCTCGTATTTATTTTTGTTACAATTGCACTCTCCATTTGTTTATTCAATAAATGTCACCACCAATAAGTTGTGACGTATTCTTAAAGCCAACATTTTTGTGACTGATTTACTTTCAATTTTTCAGCTAATGGAGCAACTAAAACAAGACAACCAACGACTAAAAGAAGAAAATGGTGCGCTCATCCGAGTCATAAGCAAACTTTCCAAATAACACACAAATAGGAAATATTCTATTAATTGCTATTTAACCTGTAACTTTTTTATCATGTCAAAACATACAGAAAAATCTGACTGGTGTGTGATTGTGATTTGTGTACTCATTGTGTCTTTTGAGTATATGCACTCAGAAGACTGAGTGGATCTGTATGTGTAGTTTGATATGGGAAATAACACTCAGTATTGGGACTTAACTTATTTGCATTGATGTTTTAAATAAACACTTTTATGCAAGATTTTATTTGATCTCCAAGTGCTGCATGTTGTCTACCATGATTCCTTGAGGATGATTATGTATGGTTATTATCATTCTCTGTAGGATAGCAAGACAGCATGTAGCATTTTGGTGTCATCCATAATTTGTATAATTTGATATATAACCCTAAAATTATAGAATTATCACATTGTAATTCAAAAGCTTATAAATGCAAAATAGTGTATAAGGTCAGGTTTGGTGTTGCCCAATAGGAATAACCTTTGACGTGCAATAACCAATCACAGATGACTTCAAATGTCACATGATTAAACCGTCTTTTACTATTGGTAACTTCTACCTGTCAATCACCCAATCAGTTTTTTCATGACCAATAAGAATCTGGTTGAGCCCATTAATCAAAGGGGTGATAGTATACTTGCATTGCCCTTTGACCCCTAGTCAATAGACTTATCGAAGGTGCTTCCAGCCAAGATTTAGAAAATGTATGTACTGTATATTATCCATATTCCTTATTAAAGTCAATCCCTTGTGAAAAACTCAATGATTTCATACTTTGAAAATTTGTTTTGTGTTAAAACATTGAGTTTTTGATGAAAAACTGAGTCAGACAGGGACAGCAGATTTTAGGAGTTATGCTTATATCCAAACAATATTCTGATATATGTATGTAATGTAATGTACAAAAATAACTTAATATTATGAATTATATGCAGGAGACATTCGAGTCTTGACAATGTGTTCAAGCCAATTATAAAGGATTTTAAAATTATGCAAAATTACTCCAATAATTGCTTTAAGTGCTTTAAATTTTAAGCTGGCACTGGCAGTCATAAATTTACCTCAGCTGAGTCATAGGATTAATAATGCATGACTATATAATGCATGACTATGGCCTAGTTGATAATAGAGAGGTGTTAAAGGTTTTTGTGAAAATAACTCCAATTTGAATCATCTCAAATATGCAAGTTGAAATGTGTTGTTTGTTGAGAAGGGTTGTGTTTTGTGAACATTTGGATGTGGATTTAACAGGTTATCTTTGATACCTCAATATGTGTTAAAGAAAATATTGCGTTTGTTAGTTGCAACCTCCCTATAGTATATCCTTTAGAAAGATATGTGTTCATTTTGTTGAAAGGGTTCTAGTATTCTGCGCTATAAGACTTGACTCAAGAATTTTGAACTAATTCTGAAAGACTGCTATTATAAAGCTAATCGCTAAGTTTGCTTCTGCTGAGAACCTGTACCATGACAAATTTTGAAAAAGTTTTACAAAATCAACTGAAGGTGTAAGCCAGTATACGGCAAATCCAGTCAAAGGAGGTTAGGATTTCCCATCATACACCATTGCCTCCATTCACAAAGGAGCTATTGTAAATCCCATCATACATTAATCTAATAATGGTTGTATTGTACATAGATATAAAGCAGGCAGTATTTACATTTTAAACTTAATCAAAATGTAATTATTATTTAAAGAGTTTTAACTTAACTTTGTCTGGATTATGCTCTGAGGCAGAAAAGAGATTTGGAAATGTATTATAGAACACTAATATGTTAATATCTGGAACTGTACCGTATAAACCTTATACACTATTACAAATATGGTATATAATAATAAATTGACTCGACATTGGCTAGTTGTATTGATGCGTGACAGTATATTTAAGTCACGCAAACCATGTTTGAATATTGCCATATATACCAAGTTTAAGCACTAATTTCTGTAGCTTTGATTCATGTGTGAATTTGCAAGCGCTAATAGGCGAAATGTGATCACACTAATGTATATTATAATCATTTGTGAAGTCTGTTAAATATCTGTTCAAATTCTCTGATTTCAAAAATCTGGGAATGTCCCTCCAAGAAGGTGGTTGTTTTAGTTTCTATAGTAACCAGTGTTTTTCTGCCCATTTAATGCGTAGGTGTTTAAATGTGGATCCTTTGTTTAATCTATTTATATTATTAAACTGGCCGAAAGCCATGTATATACTGAATTTTGGTGAATTTATTTTTGATAGCACTTTTTAAAACTCAAGTTCATGTACGAGAACTTTGAGCCTGTACATTTGTAATATAGAATGAAACTCGACTACTCTAATGATAATAATTACGAGGAAAATTTCATTGCAGAGAATTGCTCATGGATGTCTTGATTTTGTATATGAATGAACCTCATATGATGTTCATGAAGTTCATGAGATTTGTAATGAACGCTAACTGATGTGAACAGAATGCTGCATTTTATATACTGGCATAATATTGATTACCATATTTGGAAGTTCCCGAAAAGTGAAGCACATGGTGTTTAATAATATCTACAAATCATCCAAAATTATACCTTTTTTTAAAAAAAAGTTCAATGTGTCATTACTGTTATTGTCAGAATACCGAAGCATTTGTCCTATTCCATATACTTTCATTCAATGATCTCACGTTAATTTTTTATTATTACTTAATGGAGTGGGCTTATTAAACCATACAACCAACCAATATCAGTAAAGAATATGACAGCAGCAGATTTTTTTATATATCACGTCATGAGACAAAAAATACATTGCAGTTCATAGGTTAACATTTTGTACATACTTGCAAACACAAAGAATTTTATATAAAATATGATGTAACTATATATACTTTTTCATTTTTAAAGGGTATATTATTATATAATTGTTGAAACCCCAAACGTGTACTATTTTTAAGAAATTAATCATTTTTATACAAGCTACATGCCAGAATTTTACAATTGTACCATATATAACCGAATTATGTGGACTACAGATTAAGGGGTGGTTTTAAACCTCTAAAGCTGCAGCCAACATAGTATATTATAGCTTTTAGGAAGCAGGGTTCGCAACCTTGACCTTTTGGTTTGCAATTGGTAATCCTGTTTTCAAGGCTACTTGATGGGAGTTCAAGGTGAACATTTTTTCTCTTGCTGTTAAGAATTTAACTATGTACACCAGTAGCTATCTCTGTGTTGAAAATCCTCCATAGTTCTGTACAGTTGCCTTATGGGTAACAACCCACATTGTTGCCATGGTAACATTGTTTGTTTACCCTAGTAACAGTAGATTTCTATTGAGATAAACGCAGTGAGATGCCTCCTTTTCTGACACGCTGGAGACAAGGCTTGTATTTAGTGGAAAACTTGCAACAAGACATCTAAGATTCACCTGGATCTCTCATTGTTGTTGCCTCCATCAAGTTGGTCCCTTAGAGACGCAGTCATTGCGTTTCTATGGGACATTCTAGGTGGAGATTTATTGATGTGTGGTAATGAGGATTCTGAGGGTGCATCAGTAGCGCCTGGAGGTGATCAGTCCTGGCCTGGGGGTCAGGCTGCAATCGGTAGAGACCCCTGGGTGGTTCCAGAAGCCCCTTGTGCGCCTCCCTAGCTGACACGTTGGACCTAGGGCCTGCATCCTCACACCCTGATTGTCACACATCCCATCTCAAATAGCACACCACATTTGCAAAATGATTCATATTTTTCAGGTTTATGAGTCATTGTGATGTCATAGAAGTTGTTTTAGTAACCTAGGCACAACATGTCAAAAATTGTATACTTCCATACAACTAACTGATGTGTAGAGGTGTGAAAAGCATGAATCGTTTTGCAATTGAAGTTACGGGGTTTTAACTTTTATACAAAGTTACCCTTCAAGTAACAGTGTTGAGATGTGTCTATCAAGTGTAATATTTTATTTTAGTTATATTCTCCCGAGAAGGAGATTTTTTGTTTTATTTTATTCACCCCGCACTGAATGCGATGGTATTTTTCCTGATCATCTACGTTTTCATGAACTGGAGTTGGTACAATGTGTTCTTTTGTATTTATAGTTTGGGCTGAATGACATCTTTATGAACACCAGTTGTCGCTGGCGCTATCATGTTGTTTGTTTCAGTATGAGATTTTTCCTACCACTGATGCATTTGTAGCATGATCTCTTCAGAAGAGGGGACTCTATTCAAAGTTGGGTTTTGAATGTCCTTGCTTGAATCGACTTTCCTCTGTGTACCTCCTTATGTGACACGATGGACATAAGGCTTGTTCATGATTTGAAAAAGTTCAACCCAGAAGTATATACAGGGGTTACATATTGTACTACATGGGCTTTTAACAGACAAGCTGAATTGAAACTGTCATAATGCACCTGTGTGACCTGTCATATCAACTCATACATGTAATCTTGGAATTTTAAAAGAATTCTGGGATATGTATATGACACAATGTGGCGGGAAGCCTCTCCAGGTGACACGATGGACCTGGAGCTTGCACTATGACATCACTTCGGTGTCTGCTTCCTTATCACGTTTTCTCAGACATGCATCATTTAAATGATATGTATGGCTTTCAAGGGATTTTCAGATATTTTTTCGGACATAATAGGACAAAAAATAAAACCACTTAGTAAATTAGTTAATGTTGTCTCTAATTGCTCAAATTTTGTCCATTGTCCATATTACTCAATATATTCAGTGTGGGGCTGAGTAAAAATTGTAGTTTTAAGTGTATGCTTGACTTAATTTGGTCACTGTGCTTTAGTTCATTGCTGTATGCCATAAACAGTTTACTGGTGGTGACTCCATGAATGACACGTTGGATTCATGGTGAGCGCAGGAGCCATACTGTCGAGTGTATTCCCATCCAAGATGGATGAACTTCCTGCAAGTGTTGCATTATGGGTAAAATTGATCTGGTGATGAATTCTCTTCATAATGTCACTTTGCTGGATGGCGAGTCTTTGACAAATTCAGAACCAAAATGCTTTTTTTTATGTATGGAATATTGTAAATATTGCTTAGTTGTGTAGATACATAGTGCAAAATGAATTTGTCTCGGACTGGCAACAAATGCATGTCATTGACTATTCTAGCTTAATACATGTGCTATTTGCTATTTTATGAATTTTGGGACAAACACAACCCCATATGCCTTTATTACATTATACTCCAGCTCTTGTGAACAAAACTTTTCAACATGTTTTAAGCGGTGGTCACAAAAATTAATTTTCCTCAACAGAAAATTTCTCATGCATTTTTTCTCAACAGCTTTTTGCCTTGTAGTATCACATTTTCAGAATGTTCTATAATTTGGTACTTTTCAAGAAAATCTGTGACTGCTGTTTGTAATTTTGTTGGAACGAACAATTCCTTTGAGTTATCCCGGCAGTATTATAGTAGTTAGTGAGAGGGTGTATTGTGTTGCAGGGGCAGCTATCTTCACCAAAATGATGTAGCATACAAAGTACAAAGCTAAAATAATCAGTGGTCTCCATGACCTTGACCTCCACATCAAGGTCATGGTGACACAGGCATGGTGGGTAGCCTAAACACCTAGGCCCCATTATAACAATTGGCTTGTTATGATGGTCCACTGTGCCAAAAACATGCCACATTAGGTCAGATGAACCATTGGACCACATCATCACGTTGATGTGCTCTAGTTGCAAAGCATTTAAACCATATACAAAATATTTTTTGGTTGCTATTGTAACCAAAAGCTATGGGTGGATATGGTTGGATGACCACGCCTCCTTAGGTGACACGTTGGATCTAAGGTTAGCATATAGATGTTATATGATGGTACCATTGGTTGTAGTGTGCAGGAAATCACTGGTTGCTATAGAAACTGTATAATCGATTCACTGGTATTGATGGAGACATGACTTGTTGTTGTAATGAAGAATGAATTTGAACAGATGAAATACAGATTAACTTTACATTGTGTGGTCACAGAATATACCTATGGATAAGGCCTGTGTTACATGCAAATATTTTATACTCTGAATACTAGGGTAGGTTTTCTACCATTGTCGTAGCAACAGGCTAGTTGTCATAGCAACGTGCATGTTGCTATGGAGGTTTGATTTACTTTGTAGATACAAGTGTTATAGAGAAAATGTATTCATAAGTAATTAAACTAAGTTGGTATTGTAATGAAAATATAATCTTGTTTGTTGATTTATTCATAATTATTGACATGAAAATTCTGATTTGATGCTGAATGAATGGATAAAAGGTTAGAATACCATGATTTGAGAAACAGATTGGAACTAAGAACTGTCACTGTAGCCTATACCCTCTAAATTAAACGCTGGTATTTTGTCCAATTTTCAACATCTAAACACTACCCCTTTGTGGCTTCATTCATCAACTACGCAGTAGATGAGCATGGTGTAAATTTGGTATTGGAAAATAGCAAAAATTTGGTATTGAAAAATAGTAAATTTCTCATTATTTATCATATAAATGATTGACCTACATACTTATTAAATGAGAAAATAGCTGAAATCTCTTAAATTGTTACATAAAATATTATGATCTTGAAACTAGGAGTTTGTATTCACACCCCTATTGACTAACAAACTTCCTTATTCAAATATCACTTGAGGTGGTGTTTTTCTGTCAGTTTGGAATATTTCGTAAGAGTGTAATTGATTGATGCATCTCCTGCAATAATATTATTAAATCCATCGCATCATAAAAAAGCAAAATAAACATGACACTAACGTATGCAAAATGTCACTACCGGCCATTTGTTGGAGACTGACTTTCGGACACCAACCACTGAACATTGTTCACCAAGTCATCTCTTGATTTTTGGCCTACCTTTTATATTACTTCTTGATGTCATTTGACCCCATCAACCCCATGTTTAAATGGGTATTGCATGAATGAGGACAATCAGTTCTGAAAATCTTACAATGAATGTTATGCAAAAAACCTCTTGTTAAATATGCCTACATGTAACTCATGCGTGAAATCAGATCATTCATACAGCACTGTGCATATATTAATGGACAAACCCAGGCCCATAGCCAGCTTTTGTCAAGGGGGTTTTCTTTTCAAAAAAAATTCAGGGGTTCCTGAACCCACACAAAATAAAAAAAAATGGTAAAAGTATTCAGTCCCTCCCATTGTTTAAGAACTAGGGGTTGACCTCAATATGTTCCCTTCAGTTTAGGTTAATGGTCTAACTTTTTGATAATTATACAAATCAATGCATGTTAAATGTTAATGACTCAGATGGGAGTAGGTCATTGGGTTGGTATAGTATTTTAGTGGTTCAATTTTTATATTACCTTTTTGTATCTAATAGTCATTCAAATTAAAACATGTTCAATAAAAGAAAATGTTATCTGTCCAATACAAGAAAAGAAATTGTTTTTTTTGTGATTTTATAGAAACTCCCCAAACTAGAAGTCACATTTTCAAAAAAAATTAAATTTTCAAAGTTGATAAACAATGTTACTATCACTTTGTGCAATGTTTCTCCAATTTTTGTGTAATCATGACCCTGGCCTGATATATTCATGGGCTTTCTCTTGAAAGCCTGTGATATATTTTAACAATATATTCACAAACCTTGATCTAGGATAGGAAACAGTAATAGGTGTAGAAAGAGAATGATAAGGAATATTTTACAGTGGTCCCACAAAAAAATAACGAGCATATAAGACAATACAAACACCAAAAGACAACAGATCCCCCCGGCAGAGCCCCCATGGGCAGATGGGTGTTAGACTGAGAACACACTGCACAAGCACAACCTGATACAAAATAATAAGCACTTCAGACTATTTATTAGAAATCACTGCAATGTATTATCAATCATAGTACAATTAAAACATTGTATGTACTTGACAATAAGATACCTCATTAAATTGATAACTACCATGGCAAAGCAATAAATGTATCAGATTGTGTTATCATATTTTGATTGTGCGGCGTGCACCTGTTGACCTTTGACCCTAAAGGTAAACTTCCGGTCTGAATGAGAACGAGGCTGATGTCATTCAGAAAGAAAACATTTGACACATGTTCTTATGCTGCCTAAAATAATTCATTAATCATCATTTATGGCGATAAAACGGAAATAGAATAGCTAGATACATGCGTTACATATGAATTCATGAATTGAGTAAGCAAGACAACCGACCAACTTTTTATTGCACGAAAACTATCTGAATGAAAAAGAAAAAAATTCCAACCAAAAAAAAAATTGAATGATTGATTGACTTTCACTTTGAGTTTAAATTTGATATTGAAGAATAAAATACAGATACCGATTATATCATGGCATCCAGTTCTTTGAGTCAGGAGAGTCTAGATCCAGAGGACTTTTCTTACAACACAAGAAAAAACAAAATCAGAGTTCCTGTAAGGTCTAGAGGTACCATTCACAAAACCGGAGAGTCATTCGACAAAGGAGGCGAACCAGAAGTATTTGACCCTGAAGACGCAGAACAACAGGGTGGAGGCCACGATTCGCCAACACGGTCACGTGCTAAAGATAAAGCTAGAAGATGCAACCATCACTTCAAGAAAAGCACATCGGCGAAAGAGAAACGAAAACTTCGAGAGAAAAGACGAAGCACAGGTGTTGTACACTTGCCTTCAACAGAGGTTAGTACTTGAACTTTTATTTTACGGTAAAAACATACTATTTTTCTGTTGATTTGCAATTTACTGAAGTAAACAAGATTATAATGGACATTTGAGGCACAGACATCATGGTTTCTGGTGTAGGTAGTTACAGTTTCACCACCAGGTGGCTCGTTCGGTTCAGATAGCATGGCCGGTATGGTAAGAAGTATTAGTGGGTCAATTCTCATATAACCCAATATGTATGATAGTTATTGCCATTTTCAAGGTAATGGTGACAAATTAAATGTGTTCATGTTATAAGGCTGTACCAGAACTTTACAACATCAGAATGAATGTATTTTAATTCAAATTAAAAGTAAAGTAATCCAGTAAAAGAAAATGTTTTCTGTCCAATATAAGATATTTCACTTTTTATGATTTTGTAACTGGGGATCTATGGGGAATCAACTCTAATTATGAGTCACATTTTCAAAGAAATTAATGCAATTTTCAAAACCATATTTCTAGATGTACTTTCACACACATGTAGATTTCAAATATGACATCACTTTGACTGCTGCACGATATCAACATGACTTGCTATAGCTTTTGAAATATACTGTAGCATAGCTAGGATGAGGCAAACGAGGCGGAGTCACTTTTTAACATCATTTGAGAAATACTCCTCTGTCAACTAATGGTAGAAAATTAAAATTTAGATTTAAAGTGGCGGCAAAGAAAGATTAAGAGATTTGGGAAACAAACTTCAAAAAGATTGGTAATTTGTCCTTAGGCTATAATTCTTATTTCATGATCTGAAAAAGAAGAATTGAGCTACCTGTTCAAATATGGAAGCTGTTGAATATGTAATACATGTATGCAGAGTTGCAGACATCTAAATACATTTGAATTGAAAAGGGAGACATCCATTTTTTCCATTATCAAATAAAGTTAGACTTGTCTCAATTAGACATGACATAGAATGTGATGTAAAACTATTTTGTAAAACTGGGAACTTTTTAAAGCTTTATTCTTAATCTCTGTTGCACCACTTAAGTATATAAAAACTGTTGATTTTCAACTATCATTCTCTTCATTTATGAGTTTCTTGGTTTCTGATCAATGACCTTTAGTATCATAATATTAGCTATTATATAGGTAAGGGAATGCCAAGGAAGAAAATTACTCATACAGTCAGGGGGGGAGATTTCCCAAAGATGCCCTATCATATTAGCACGTTCGAAAACAAATTTTATAAACAGGCCTCAATTTTCCGTTGAAATGGATCTCCAAATGTTCACTGTAGTTTTATGAGTATTCTCTACAAGTATGGATCGAGTAACTTCAATAGTATTACCGTAGGTTTGAAATGACGATGTTGAACTGATGTAAACGCCATTCTCACGATTTAAAATTTAACTCTGCGCATGCGCAGCACTGAGAGAGCATGTGCCCATGATTGTTCACGTGATCGAATCCTGCAATTTGATTGGAGATGATGCAAGAGATGATGTAATGGGGAATCCCCGAATACGATAGAATATGAAAGAATTATGGGAGCTACTCACTCCTCCTGTCATACAGTTGACGCAATGAGGTTGTCTCACTGTGAACAATTCTGTGTTCATTCAATCAACATTTTTGTGTAAAAATTTCAATATGCCTAATGTTGTTTAGTCTGACATATTTGTTAAACTATGACATTCATTAAGTCTTCATGTCAAAACTTTGCCTGTTAACCTGACAAGCCGACTTTTATGACATTCATTTAGATGTGATATGTTTTTAAAATGAACTCAAATGAACTAAATACATTTTATCATGTAAAATAGCAGTAAAATCATGTAGTTTGTACATGTTGTTCAATTTAGATTGAAATATGATAGAAAAACATTTAAACCTAGAGATAGGCTATATGAAATCTAGAAGTTGATTGTGTTCTGGGTTAATAATCTGTTCACGAGGCACTGTGACTTCATATATCTCAAGTTTAGCTAATTAATGATTTTCTGAAAAGGCAATACCTTGTCGATGACATCCTGGTTCGTTAGAATATCCGACAACTATCGCTGTCATATTATACCTGTGGTAAACCTAGATTAAAGTACCTAGCTGATGTTCCGGCATATCTCTACAAATTAGCCTAGGTGGATCAGGATTTAATATCAATTAGGGGTTAGGTGGGTGCAATAGGGAAAAATATTTGTAGCATTGATGAACAAAAAAACAGGTGTACATCACTGATAGCCAAAATTCTGAAGAAAGAAAAGTTTATTCGAGCACCTCTTAATGTGAACAATATTTCTCAGTGGCCAAAATGTGTTAATAAATGTTCCATTGACTAGGGTATTAAAAAGCCTTGAAATGTGAACACCTGTTTATCTGAACACTTTGGCTGGTTCCAATGACATTCAGTTTTACTGTAGATAACTCTTTGCCAAAATTCAGAACAAAGAATATAATCCAGCCATTTTTCCTATTGAAGAAATTACATAGACTAAGGTAGGAGTAAAGCACATTCCCTTAGGTGATATAAAAACCACAAGCTATGAATAATTTAAACGTTCATTCCATTCCTTTTTAACACTATACCAAATTTCTTAACAATAGAACTAAAAATAGATTAATGATTTTTCTTGTATGAATGTTTAATGATTGAGTGAGTTGCTAACTGTACAATGATTGGTAAGAATCTGATACTGTCGTTTAGCATCTTGGATTACCATTACGTTTTCGTTGACTAAAAATCAAACTGGAAGGCGAGTATGGCCGTTTGATAAATTCAATAGCCTCCAATTGGTATTTTCATATATTTATAGAAAGGTATTGAAAATGTTGACATTTCCTTACTAAATACACAATTCGAACATGATCATTGAACTTTGGGTCATGGCGATTAAAAAGCTTCTGTTAAAAGTTATATACAGATATTTATAAACGAACATCCAGACTGCGCAAAAACTCTAAAATCTGATTCTTGGATTCATATTGTTTGTCAAAAATCAGTGATTCTTTGTTATATAAGATATTCTTCAGAATGGCAAGATATAATTTCTCCAAGAATTATGTATTTTGTGACATTTCGAAACATTTGCCAGTTAAGGTCAAACTGTAGCATTCCATCAAACCGCCAGTATTTATTTTATTCTTGTTTTGTATTTCCTAAGTGAAATCATGTTTTTAGCTAAATATACTTCAACTTCTGGTATGTGATCTGCATACCCATGGGTAATAAGCGTGACTTTAGATAAAGTGTCATTATGAACGTGTTTTGAAACATAAACATATAAGGAAATGAATGACTTATTAGGCGATAACATGGAATATAACAGTATCACAAAAATAAGCTGCATCATTACCACATAAAAACTGCGTAAAAAATCTAGCAACTCAGGTAGCTATTGAGATTTTTAGAGAGCTGTGTTGATATATAAGTAGTACAGAATGACATTACATTTCTGATAACACATGGGTCAATTTAACCTATTCTGTTTTCAATGTTTTCGCTTGGAATCATTCTCAATCTACATCGTCTATTTTATCGCTAGGCTAGCCACCCATTACAAACAACTTTATTTTATCAAGCGCTGTAATGCGATTAAAGCCATTAAAATCTTGTGTTTTATGGTGTTTTATGGGCCCTCCTTTAAGCGTGCTTTCTCATGATTGAACTCTGGGTAATGATACACATGTCTATAGCTGGCTTTCATTGAGAGGATAGCTCAGATCTTTTCATCGGGTAAATTTTGTCAAAAACTTTGTAAGGAATTTGCTCATTACAGTAGAACCTGTATATCTGAAAACCTGGCTAATCCGAACACCTTCCAATCTGAACACTTTTTTTCGGTCCATTTTTTCCTTCCATTGACTCTCATGTTAAATAAAACTTGAAATGTGAACACCTCTCAATTTGAACAGTGAACTGTCATATTTGAAAATAAAAAAGTAACCTGTCTTACTTAACACTTTTCATAAGCTTTCACTTGTTTCATACAAAATTGCTCAAATATTGTTATGATATCAAAACTTTGGGAAAAAAACTTGAATGGTCTTGATTATAATATGCATTTCCAGCATGACTAGATTCATTTGAATCAAATTTTCAAATTTCTGAAATGCCGTAAAGCTATGTGGTCAAATGGACTATAAATATGTACCAAGAATGTGTTCACATTTCTTCAGAATCCGGAATCTCGCGAATGCAAAAACCTTGAAATGTGAACACCTCCTAAGCTCCTAAGGTCCCAATGGCGTTCGGATTAGACATGTTTTACTGTATTTATTAACCGAAGAATTTTGGTAGAATCTAGAGAATTTTTGTCTAGAAATTACTGATCCAAATCACATATCCTAAAAAAATAAATTATAAACAGAACCAATTTTCTGTTGACCGTGACATGGAGACTTGATAGGAAAAACAAGTAAAAGCAAATAAAATGCGACTGGATAAAGTGTTTGTATTTGTTGTCACTTTAAGAAAGTATTCACATATAACACAGGAGATCTCTTGACTTTTTTTTCATACATTAGATCGCCATTTATTCTGTTGCCAGCTTTCATCCATGGTTCACCATAAGGTTGCAATATATTTAGATCTTAGCAAGTATTTATAAAGTCTGTTCCAACTGGTTGGTGAGATATACTAACAAAAGTATCAAGTAAAGACTAGGTATTTATTGTATATGTTGTATGGTTACATTGAAATCAATAGGAAGATTAATTTGTTTGTCCAAATCAAATGTTTTATCAAAGAATGTTCCCAGTCCAGTAACTCCTATTATGTTTACTTAAAGGAAACGGTGCTTTGGTCAGGGAAGAGGTGTTATAGTCAAAGAAGAGGTGATATAATCAGAGAAGAGTCGCTTTGGTCAGGGGAGAGGTGTTTTAGTCAAGGAAAATGTGCCTTTGCAGGGAAGAGGTGTTATAGTTAAGAAAGAGGTGATGTGGTCAGGGAAGAGGTGTTATAGTCAAGGAAGAGGTGATATAGTCAAGGAAGAGGTGATATAGTCAAGGAAGAGGTGATATAGTCAAGGAAGAGGTTTTATAGTCAAGGAAGAGGTGTTATAGTCAAGGAAGAGGTGATATAGTCAAGGAAGAGGTGATATAGTCAAGAAAGAGGTGATATAGTCAAGGAAGGAAGTAGCACCTACAAGAAATTTAGAAATGTTAGTCTGAAGACAAAAAGTTTATGGTAATAATCAATGATGAACACTGATCTTTCATGAAAAACAACTAAAAATAAAAAGGATAAAAATCCCCCTGTCAGAACATAAAAACTTATGGCAATTATCATCTTCCAACTTCCAAAATAGCAAGTACTAAAAATATAAAAATGGGGCTGTTCGTAGATGATAAACGTTATGGCAATTAACGATGAAGATACCAACTGATTTTAGTTACATTATATTTCGTGATTTATCTGTAATACTCTACTTGGCATAGCATATAAGGCAGGTGAGGCAAGCGGCTCACCAAAATTTTATAAAAGTATTTTTTTGTATAAATTTTTGAAATTACCTTATTCTCTCTAATAGATGCACATACTTCAATTAACACACACCCTACTTTTTCTCTGACTTCCAAAAATCTCTAGGGATTTTGTAAATTTTATTAGCCACACTGTGCGTTTTTTCGAGAGAATGGTAAGTGTAGTCTGATATACACAGGGAATGAAAAAAAATCACAAACAGTGAATTGAAAACATCAGGCCTGTAGCCAGAAAGGGGGTTCAATGCGTTTGAGCATACCCCCCCCCCCCCCTCCCGGCCTAAAATTCGTTTAAAATCATGCAGTTTTTACCATTCTCAGCACTTTTTAAGTGATTTTTACCATTTTTAGACCAAAATGAACAAAAGTGCCCCCATTGGCAAAAGCTGGCTTCATGCCTGAACATTGACAAAGAATGGTCTTGTAAGAAAGGAATTTGTAGTGCAGGATATGATATTCATGATAAGCTAAAATTATCTATATTGTTTATGTCTATGAAACATGGTAAATGTCAACACACTATCCAAGTAAACAACTCAGCCTGTTAAAGTCTCTGGCATATCTTTAAAGATTGCAAAAAAGAAAATTATTGAATATTATATAATGAAGTGACGGAACATATATTTAAACATGTCATACGTTATATAACATCATATCTTAATTTTTATCTACTATATATGTTGCACCATATGTACTGAATATAGACCTGTTATCTTATGTAAGAGGCAGTATATATTACTAAATAGGAATGTAAACAGGGTCATGCAGCAACTGTCTATAAATCTAAAGTCTTTGAGGGATCTTTTCTATTTGGGAATCAGGGTGCTTTTGGGTTTTTATGTCACCACAGCCAGACGTGGTGACATATTGTTAGTGACCATCTTTTTTACAGATGTTGTTCTGCATTTGACGGTTGGTGTTTGGCATTTAGTATCTGTAACAAATGGCAGGTAGTGACATTTTGCATTTCTGGTAGATACAGGGTGTCCAAAAAAAAACAGGACCGTAAGAAAGTTGAATAACTTGGTCAATTTTGCATATTTTGCTTTGAAATTTGAGAATTATTTAGTTCATTCAATGTGAATTTTGATCTGAAAGTTTGATGTTAATCTGTTAATTGTGTCAAAAACTACAGTCCTTTACAAAACATGCTCAAAGTGGGCACTTCTTCTCTCTATGCACAAACGAATCCTGCGAACAAAGTTGTTAATGACCCTTACCTATACACATTAATGTGGATGGTAAATATTGGGGTAGTTATTGCCCTCTTAAGATTGTTAGGGGCCTGTCAGTATACATATTGGCTTTGAAAAATCCTCAGAGATAAAAATTTGGGGGATTTAGATCAAGCGAATGAGCTGCCCATATGGTTTGCGTTCTGCAACTGATGAGCTGACCACCAAAGCATTGCCTAAACCATTTCAGCATATCATTTGCAGTGTTGGGGTGGTATTGGCTTGTTGAAACCACTGCTTAATTATCTCCTTAGATGTCCCTTCTGGTGCTTAGTGACCTCTAAAACTTGGTGAGAACTTACTGGTCCTTGTTCATGGTGATAGCAAGTCCCCAGTCACCTTCAAACCAAAAGGGACTGATGATTCCATGTTTCCTCATTGCCACCCAGAGAGTGCATTGTTCAGAATGCAATGGATGATGTAACACTTCATCAGGAGGATGTTAGCCCCAGTAGCAATTGTTCTTGGAACAAACTTGTCCATTCAGAAAGACATGTGTGTAGGAGGATCATCAACAGCTTTGTTCGCCGGATTGAATTGTGCATAGAGATGAGATTTGCACATTTGGGGCATGTTTTGTAAGGAGCTGTAGTTTTTGACTCAATTAGTAGATTATTAACAAACTTTCACAACAAAATTCACATTGAATGAACTAAATGATTCTGAAATTTCAAGGCAAAATATGCAAAATTGACCGAGTTATTCAACTTTCTTACGGTCCTGTTTTTTTTTGGACACCCTGTATCAAGAAGTTCCGACAAATATTTTGTAACAATTTGATAATAATTTCATAATTTAAGAAGCACATTGTGTATATGGTTTTAGAGCCTAGTATCAAATCTATTTAGGAGCTAACTTGAATATTGAACTTGAAAACCCATCATCATCAATGAAATCTAAAAAATGGGAAAACAGACAATTTCTATCTGGCTTATATATTCAATGTATTTTTACGACATTTAAATGAGCACTGCGGAATTAGCCGCAGCCCCTTTCTTCCCTGTTCATGATAATAAAAGAAGCTGTGTTAAGCATAATGATAAAGAAGATGATAAACATAAGTTTTAAGGTCATTGTGACAATACTCTTTGCAAGAACTATCTTCGCATACTCTTCCTTGTACTCACTTTTAGTCTGTTGTGTTGTTTCTTAAAGTCAGTTCAATCTATGTCCATCTACATTGCAGTTGAAGACATGAGGGGACTGAAAAAATATTTGGGCAAAAATCTGAATACCTGCTACTCCTCATAAACTGGGCAATTTAAATAACAAACTGACTTTACTGGGCATAATCTTTTGACTTTAGGCCTAATTTTTAGAATTTGGGCCCCTGCATTAGTATGAGGATTACCCATTATTAGCCTATTGTCTAAGTCATCTCTACATTTGACCCTCTATCTTTGGAAAGGTGTTCAGATTAGCGAGGTGTTCAGATATACACCTATATTCAGCCATCATCATGTAGGACTTAAGAGCCATGGTAATATGTACATATATCCATGTAAACCCATCAAGGAGAGCACCTCTATAAGTGGAACACCTGATATTATGTAGACATTGTTTTGTTGAAACAAGGCTGTTTCACTTGTGTAGGTTTTACTGTATTGTAAGATCATCAGCCCAAGTTAGAGCATAGTTAACTAAATGAAGAGATCAGGGTAATTTTGACATGACTGCAAGGTTGAGTTATATATTTAGAGGGAGGTGCAGAATTTATTGAAGCATCAATATGATAACTGATAGCTGACCTTTACAGTATCTCCCTTTAATTGGATATTTAGTGTTTATATTTATGGCCTATATGTCTGCTTTATTGGGAAGGGGCTATTAAATGTCCCTGGATTTGTTATATCTTATTATGCCAACGCACAGAATTTGGTAGGAATGTAGTGAAGCCCTCTGTTCATCAGTCTGTCTGTCCGTCCACATATATGTTTTTGGGCTGACCTAATGGGGGGATGAGAAAAGGGAATTTTCATTAGTTTTGAGCTCTGAAGTATAACTCAAATACTCAAATGAAAGCCTTTTAAGAGGAGAATCCAAATAGTGCATCAGATTCGAGCCAAAATGGCCACCCAATGTTGGAATTAGCAGTAATATTTGACATATTTTCACAGCCTCCAACTTTTTTTTGTGGATGGATGGTATCTGTAACAAATGGCTAGTAGTATTATTTTGCATGTCAATGCCTTGTTTAATTTGCCATAGATAGTTGCTCTACAATAAATGACCAATTTTGTACAGAATTTTGCGAAATGAGGATTTGGCACTTACTCATCATCAGTTATATTTTGAGGGACGAGATAGGGAGTCAATCTAATATGAAATTACAGTAAAACCTGTCTGATCCAAATATCTCTAAGACTGGTCAAGTGTTTGGATGATCAAGTGTCCACATTCTTAGAGGTGTTCGGATCAGACAGGTTTTACTGTAATTTCATATTAGGTTGACTCCCTACCTCTTCCCTCAAAATATAACTGATGATATTGAGTAAGTGCAAAATCCTCATTTTGCACAATTCTGTCCAAAATTGGTCATTTATTCTGCAGTGGCTACTTTCTCGAGATGAATGGGGTGTTTTAACATGCCATTTGTTAAAATCATCCCCATCCCCTCAAGCTCGTGGTAAGCCACGCCTTCTCTATCTTTGTTCTGGATGCAAAGTGAGAGAGATGCTATGAACATCAGAATGCGATGTAATTGTTATGTGAGCATTGCTTTGATTTGTTATAATGAATGACCACATTGACATGCTGGGAGAATGAAAGAGATCAATGGGAGCCCTCCAATGAGCAAAGGACTTACAGGGCTTTTAATGAATGTAATGAATGACTTCCTCCATAGACAGATACAGTCTGGTGCTTCTGATAAAGTGCATTACTATGTCCTTCAATCCAACCCTGAGACTACAGAGGCTAGGAGTCATTTCTATATTCTGATTAAAATAGACAATGTTACAATTTCCATCATCTTCATTTCGTCCCCGTCAGGTATGATGATGGATGGCTCGAGGATACCTCCTATTTGTTGGAGAGTTCTTTAGAGAGGCCTTTAGATAGGCCAGGTATACTTATATAAGCAGAAAATACAGAGATGGCATATCTGATTTCCTAACGGTAGATCAAACTTGTTCTTTATTGAAAGAGTATAGAAATATAACTCTTAAAAAGGGTGCTTTCAATTATACCTTTCATGATGTTTTACAAATTACTAGACATAAATATCTGTTCCTTATTGGGTTGCAGTGTAACATTAGTGATATACTTTTTAGATACATGTAGGGATCCATTTTTCCAAAGAGAAGATATATCCAAAATGAAGTACTTTACAGTCATGTAAATGTTGTAATTTGTTAAAGAGAAAATGTCAGAGGAGATGAAGAGTCTAGACTCATTAATAAAAAACCTTTTTAATTGCTGACAATAATTTTCAATATAAAATACTTTCAGCATCTGTTTTATCAGAGTCCCTTGATTTATCTGATGCTAGATATGTATTTCAAAGAATTACAGTACAAGCTCTAGACCCCACAATGTACTTTTAGTTTTTATTTATGTCATTACCAGAAATGGTGACATATTGTTATTATAGTCTCTAACTTTTTGTGGATGGTATTCGGTGGTTGGTGGTTATTTGGTGGTTGGTGTTTGTAACAAATTACAAGGTGGTGACATTTTGTCATGTTAATGCCTCGTTATTTTTTATTTTTATATTTATATTATACTTATGGGTCTAAAGGTATAATGAAGATAGAGGAAACCATCAATAAATCTGAACTACTAGTTTGCCAGGACATGGCAACCTACAACCATTCATTAGTGAAATATAAAAAGAGAACTTTAAAGGATCAAAGGAACAGATTACCCCTGAGAATTATTTCTTTGGAATTATGTCTAGTTGAAACCCGGTCACACTGCCATAGCTTACTTCATTTATACTCATTTATCTTCAGCCTTAGGCTGAACAGCATCAGTTATGCAAGCATTCATTTTAAGTCCCATAACTTATAAGTACATGTATATTGTAAACTAGTATATGGTTTCTTTTAGGGGCGAGTCTATTGAAATATATAAAAACCTCCAAAGAATTTGTATTTTCTAAAGGTAATAACATTGTTGTGTCTTCCTTTAAACAAGATCTTGCTTCAAGCCTGAGATCCTTCCCACCCCCTTCCCATCGATATACCTGAGACCTCCAAGCTGAATTGCACTCTTGAGTTTGATATAAATCTAAAGGGCCATACTGCCATACTGACTTATCATATAATAATCTGTCAACTAGACGGATGTACACCAAGACTGTAAAATCGAGAGAAAAATATTTGATCTTAATATAATTGCAAATATATCAACACAACAGTCCCATAATGCTGATATCATCAGATCTGAACTCCAAGCTATTACTCCCCACAGCTGCTGGTCCTGGAATAGTACATCTTCCTTTCAAAATAATTCACAATTTTTCTATTTTTCCCCGATATATTTCGGGATTTCTTAATATTCTAATCGATTTTTGATCCAGATTTTTTGAGTTTTGACCAGATTTTTGACAGAATATGTTTATTTTATTCAATCTTTGATCTAATGTTTAATTTAAAATTACTATGACATTTTTGCGAGTCTGCATCATTTTGCGGAAATCTCCCTATTGATCTATAGGCATCAGGACGGATGATTGATTTTTTGGCATTGAGTTACTGATAGTCCTCTTACAAAATATAAACTAAACCATTTAATCAATTTATCAAACTTATTACACTCAACAAATGAAAAATTGAAATGCTTGAACTGGATATCATTGTAAGTATATATATACAAAATTCAATGTTAGAATCATCAGTGCTTGTCGTTTATTTGACTGCTCTTAAGAATGATCAAGTTTCAAATATTCCAAGGACAAGCAATAAAACTGCTATTGATCTTGGACCATAATAATTAGAAATGATTCAATTAACTCTATCTATAAATTCTCTTATTCCCAAATCTAAGTTGACCTAGGAACAATTAAACCACATTTTGTTTTATTGGGTCCATTTAAAGTGCTATTTGTACATCTTATGAAAATAACAAATATATTCAGGAGGATTTTTCAAAGCTGTATTAAAATTAAAAATAATTTCAAGGAACCATGATTTATGATCGTTTGTACATGATTCTGAAGGGCGCCCATACAAAGGTTAATAACAGTGATATATATTGAACATTTAGTCATAATTTAGATCAGCCACTCATGTCAGCTTGTATGTCAACAAAACTAATGAAATATTGAAGAGAGCTTACCAATAGGTATAGATTTTTCATATGAAATATATGTACTTAAGACCTTGGTGCATATTGATGTTCAAAATCAAGAAGTGGTCCATCTTGTAGGTCAATAAAAGCCAAATTCAAATATGATTGACACAAAGCTAAACGTGCTAAATATTCTCAAAATGGTGAAAAAAAGTAAAATATCTGAGAGATTTATTTTTACAGATCGATCATTTCATTTATATATCTGGCTTCCCATTTGAATTTTGTGGCAATGTAGACTACTGAATAAGCAGTGACTGGGAATATTATCTACAGACTTACATCTATTACATCATGATAAACCATGACATCTCATTTTCTTCTTACCTATCTAGTGAAGCAAAAAGATGTGATGAGTATCAGAACGAACCTAAGTCTGCTCATCCTAAATTACCCAAGAAATTGTGTGAATACAAATTCAGATACTGATCCTTTCTAGTACAGGTCTCATGCAACTGATGCGGTCATGCAACTCATGGGGTCCTCAGTTTTGACCTCACTGACCACATTTCCCCAATGCGAATATAGGTTATAAAGTCACGAACCACCATTTCTACTATTCAAACTTATTTCTCCAATAGTGCATCAAGTTCCCACATAGCGAACTACACAGCTATGTGGCTGTTTGCAATGTGTGAACTTGATACGCGAGTGGAGAATGTAGTTCGGGTGGAAAGAACATGGACAGTAAGGTGGGAACTTGATGTGCAAGTGGATAATGTAGCTCAGTTGGAAAGAACATGAACAGCAAGGTGGGAACTTGATGTGCAAGTGGAGAATGTAGCTCAGTTGGAAAGAACATGAACAGCAAGGTGGGAACTTGATGTGCAAATGGAGAATGTAGTTCAGGTGGAAAGAACATGGACAGCAAGGTGGGAACTTGATGCGCGAGTGGAGAATGTAGTTCGGGTGGAAAGAACATGGACAGCAAGGTGGGAACTTGATGCGCGAGTGGAGAATGTAGTTCAGGTGGAAAGAACATGAACAGCAAGGTGGGAACTTGATGTGCAAATGGAGAATGTAGTTCGGGTGGAAAGAACATGGACAGCAAGGTGGGAACTTGATGCGCAAATGGAGAATGTAGTTCAGGTGGAAAGAACATGGACAGCAAGGTGGGAACTTGATGCGCAGGTGGAGAATGTAGTTCAGGTGGAAAGAACATGAACAGCAAGGTGGGAACTTGATGTGCAAATGGAGAATGTAGTTCGGGTGGAAAGAACATGGACAGCAAGGTGGGAACTTGATGCACGAGTGGAGAATGTAGTTCGGGTGGAAAGAACATGGACAGTAAGGTGGGAACTTGATGCGCGAGTGGAGAATGTAGTTCGGGTGGAAAGAACATGGACAGTAAGGTGGGAACTTGATGCGCGAGTGGAGAATGTAGTTCGGGTGGAAAGAACATGGACAGTAAGGTGGGAACTTGATGCGCAAGTGGAGAATGTAGTTCAGTTGGAAAGAACATGGACAGTAAGGTGGGAACTTGATGCGCAAGTGGAGAATGTAGCTCAGTTGGAAAGAACATGAACAGCAAGGTGGGAACTTGATGCGCAAATGGAGAATGTAGTTCGGGTGGAAAGAATATGGACAGTAAGGTGGGAACTTGATGCGCAAATGGAGAATGTAGTTCAGGTGGAAAGAACATGAACAGCAAGGTGGGAACTTGATGTGCAAATGGAGAATGTAGTTCAGGTGGAAAGAACATGGACAGCAAGGTGGGAACTTGATGCGCGAGTGGAGAATGTAGTTCAGGTGGAAAGAATATGGACAGCAAGGTGGGAACTTGATGTGCAAATGGAGAATGTAGTTCGGGTGGAAAGAACATGGACAGAAAGGTGGGAACTTGATGCGCGAGTGGAGAATGTAGTTCGGGTGGAAAGAACATGGACAGTAAGGTGGGAACTTGATGCGCAAATTGAGAATGTAGTTCACTTGGAAAGAACATGGACAGCAAGGTGGGAACTTGATGCGCAAGTGGAGAATGTAGTTCGGGTGACAAGAACATGGACAGCAAGATGGGAACTTGATGCGCGAGTGGAGAATGTAGTTCGGGTGGAAAGAACATGGACAGAAAGGTGGGAACTTGATGTGCAAATGGAGAATGTAGTTCGGGTGGAAAGAACATGGACATAAAGGTGTGAACTTGATGCGTGAGTGGAGAATGTAGTTCGGGTGGAAAGAACATGGACAGAAAGGTGGGAACTTGATGCGCGAGTGGAGAATGTAGTTCGGGTAGAAAGAACATGGACAGAAAGGTGGAAACTTGATGTGCAAATGGAGAATGTAGTTCGGGTGGAAAGAACATGGACAGCAAGGTGGGAACTTGATGTGCAAATGGAGAATGTAGTTCAGCTGGAAAGAACATGGACAGCAAGGTGGGAACTTGATGTGCAAATGGAGAATGTAGTTTGGGTGGAAAGAACATGGACAGCAAGGTTGGAACTTGATGTCCGAGTGGAGAATGTAGTACAGGTTGAAATAACATGGACAGAGTGGAGAATGTAGTACAGGTTGAATGTAGTTCGGGTGGAAAGAACATGGACAGAAAGGTGGAAACTTGATGTGCAAATGGAGAATGTAGTTCGGGTGGAAAGAACATGGACAGCAAGGTGGGAACTTGATGTGCAAATGGAGAATGTAGTTCAGCTGGAAAGAACATGGACAGCAAGGTGGAAACTTGATGTGCAAATGGAGAATGTAGTTCGGGTGGAAAGAACATGGACAGCAAGGTGGGAACTTGATGTGCAAATGGAGAATGTAGTTCAGCTGGAAAGAACATGGACAGCAAGGTGGGAACTTGATGTGCAAATGGAGAATGTAGTTCGGGTGGAAAGAACATGGACAGAAAGGTGGGAACTTGATGCGCGAGTGGAGAATGTAGTTCGGGTGGAAAGAACATGGACATAAAGGTGGGAACTTGATGCACAAGTGAAGAATGTAGTTCGGGTGGAAAGAACATGGACAGAAAGGTGGGAACTTGATGCGCGAGTGGAGAATGTAGTTCGGGTAGAAAGAACATGGGCAGTAAGGTGGGAACTTGATGCACGAGTGGAGAATGTAGTTCGGGTGGAAAGAACATGGACAGAAAGGTGGGAACTTGATGCGCGAGTGGAGAATGTAGTTCGGGTAGAAAGAACATGGACAGTAAGGTGGGAACTTGATGCGCGAGTGGAGAATGTAGTTCGGGTGGAAAGAACATGGACAGAAAGGTGGGAACTTGATGCGCGAGTGGAGAATGTAGTTCGGGTGGAAAGACCATGGACAGAAAGGTGGGAACTTGATGCGCGAGTGGAGAATGTAGTTCGGGTGGAAAGAACATGGACAGTAAGGTGGGAACTTGATGCATGAGTGGAGAATGTAGTTCGGGTGGAAAGAACATGGACAGAAAGGTGGGAACTTGATGTGCAAATGGAGAATGTAGTTTGGGTGGAAAGAACATGGACAGCAAGGTGGGAACTTGATGTGCAAATGGAGAATGTAGTTTGGGTGGAAAGAACATGGACAGCAAGGTGGGAACTTGATGTGCAAATGGAGAATGTAGTTCAGCTGGAAAGAACATGGACAGCAAGGTGGGAACTTGATGTGCAAATGGAGAATGTAGTTCGGGTGGAAAGAACATGGACAGCAAGGTGGGAACTTGATGTGCAAATGGAGAATGTAGTTCAGCTGGAAAGAACATGGACAGCAAGGTGGGAACTTGATGTGCAAATGGAGAATGTAGTTTGGGTGGAAAGAACATGGACAGCAAGGTGGGAACTTGATGTCCGAGTGGAGAATGTAGTTCAGTTGGAAAGAACATGGACAGCAAGGTGGGAACTTGATGTGCGAGTGGAGTATGTAGTTCGGGTGGAAAGACCATGGACAGCAAGGTTGGAACTTGATGTGCAAATGGAGAATGTAGTTCGGGTGGAAAGAACATGGACAGCAAGGTGGGAACTTGATGTGCGAGTAGAGAATGTAGTTCAGTTGGAAAGAACATGGACAGCAAGGTGGGAACTTGATGCGCAAATGGAGAATGTAGTTCAGTTGGAAAGAACATGGACAGCAAGGTGGGAACTTGATGTGTGAGTGGAGAATGTAGTTCAGTTGGAAAGAACATGGACAGCAAGGTGGGAACTTGATGCGCGAGTGGAGAATGTAGTTCGGGTGGAAAGAACATGGACAGTAAGGTGGGAACTTGATGCGCGAGTGGAGAATGTAGTTCAGTTGGAAAGAACATGGACAGAAAGGTGGGAACTTGATGCGCGAGTGGAGAATGTAGTTCGGGTGGAAAGAACATGGACAGATAGGTGGGAACTTGATGCGCGAGTGGAGAATGTAGTTCGGGTGGAAAGAACATGGACAGAAAGGTGGGAACTTGATACGCGAGTGGAGAATGTAGTTCGGATGGAAAGAACATGGACAGTAAGGTGGGAACTTGATGCGCGAGTGGAGAATGTAGTTCTGGTGGAAAGAACATGGACAGTAAGGTGGGAACTTGATGTACAAATGGAGAATGTAGTTCTGGTGGAAAGAACATGGACAGTAAGGTGGGAACTTGATGTGCAAATGGAGAATGTAGTTCGGGTGGAAAGAACATGGACAGAAAGGTGGGAACTTGATGCGCGAGTGGAGAATGTAGTTCGGGTAGAAAGAACATGGACAGCAATGTGGGAACTTGATGCGCAAGTGGAGAATGTAGTTCGGGTGCAAAGAACATGGACAGCAATGTGGGGACTGACAACTGTGTGAGTCTGAAGTCTAGCAGGTCTGTAGAAAGCAACTGATAGAAGGCCGTGATTTCTCATGATGGCGAATCTATAACTAATACCCCAGCACCAGCAGTCACTTTATAACAAACCCTCTTCTGTTAATGTCAAAGCTTGAAAAATAACCCAGCAGCATACACAGTGCCAAAATCACTGAGTTGCATGCAAGCTCTGATGGAGAAATTCTGAATGAATACTTTACTTGAGTATAATTTATTTCTGTTTCCTAACAGGATCTCACAACACTGTTGATAATTTTAGTATCTGAAGTATCAACATGTAAAAGTGACAACAGAATTGTTTGAAATCAATAGTTTCACATTCCATTGTGATAAATAATCAAATAAACCCTTACAGCAATATCCCAGATGCGAGTAGAAATAATCTTGATTTATGTCATTAAAAATCCAGTCAAACTGATGTCATATTTGGAATGTACATGTAAAATTACATTTAAAAATGTGGTTTTGAAAAGAGTTTATCAACTATGAAAATTTAATTTTCTTTGAAAATGTGACTTCTAGGTCGGGGAGATTCCCCATAGACCCCATGTTGTAAAACCACAAAAAGTTAAATATCTTTTCTTGTGTTGGGCAGATAATATTTTCTTTTACTGGACATATTTTAATTTGTATAAGTATCAGAATCACAAGGGTAATATGAAAAGACAACCACTAAAACTGATGCATATTCAAGTTAAAGGGAATTTTGTAATACCCTGCCATGTTAATTCCCCCGAATCAGCCACCTGGTGGCGAAACTGGTTACTACCTACTCGCATCTGAGTAATTGTCTTGTAAAGTAAACATAACCTGGAATAAAACATCATATCAGGTAGATTCAAAAGGAAATATGGAATAGTAAGGATCTGCGTGATAGATCTAAAGTACGTAAGAACTCTCAATATATAAAGATGCTGGAAAATTAAATATTCTTTAAAATTTAGGTAAATTAGATTTCTTTGGAATAAATATAGTTGGTGATATTTATTGTTATTAGTAAATTGTTGCTGTCACGAATTTTGACTGTTTATTATGAGATGAGGAAAAGATGAAAGAATTCAATGAATTTTTCAAAACTTCCCTTTTCCTTAATCATTAATTTATAAGTAATAAAGACAGTTCAAGGGCCTAAGATATGTCTATGTTTGATTAGATGCTGTATAAGTGGTAATTTTGCCTAATCATTTAATTTGCCTATTTCCTAATTTTTGCCAGGTTCGGAAAATTAAATGTTGGAAATATTGTCTTTATAATGTTATCCAATGGGAGGTTTCTTGTAATTAGGGAAATTAAAATTAGGAAAATGATGAAATTTGACCATTCGGAAAATTAACCACTCGGATTAAATACCACTTATACAGTATTTAGAATCATAGTTAATGATAACAGTTCAAAAATAATGGCAGACAAGAAGAAATCGTGCTAAATGGCTTGGGCTTTTTATTATATTGTAGATTTCCTTACTTATCTTATGTAAACTTGTCCCAAAGATATGTGGCTAATTTTGGGAATTAATAATTTTAATTTATTAATTAACTTTTGTATTTGGTGTGATAGGGGACGTGTCTCTCTGTAAAACTATTTGTTTTGGTAGCGAATGGTGAGCCCACACCACCACACTGCCTTAAAGGTGACAGCTCCATATTAAAGTGCTAGGAGTTCGTTCATTCACCTCTATATTGTAAGCTTCAAGTTGATGACATTTAAGCTTATGTTAGCCTATATGTCACCCTTACAGGTCATTATAGTCTTTATTTATCATTATTTATTATTTAATAGCCAAGCTAGAGGCCTCACATGGCCATTATCTTCATCTTCATTCAATCAGCTTGCATTAGTCGCATTAAAGAGCATGAGAAGATTATTTTGTTTTGAATTGAAAAAAAGTCACTTTGATTCATCTTTAAAACTAATATAAGTCAATAATCTATACATTTTCAATAGATTTTTTGATTTTGATCATTTAAAACAGAACATCATTTATATACTCTCAGAGGGTAGTAAGTATTGCAAATTCACTTCTAGCCTCTGTGTATTAGGGTGGTACTCACTCAATGGGGAGGGGGGGTTAAGCTATACCTGTCATTGTGTTTCGGAGAACTTGATAAACTCTTAGTATTATGACCCCCAGGGATTACTGTGCCACTCTCAATTGTTAGCTCACATGGTGAGCTATTGCAGTCACTCACTCGTCCGTCTGTCTGTCATAAAAAGTAGCACGTTTTAAAACCTCTGTCAATAGGATTCCTGTTATTTCTGTTCATTTTTTCTTGGGACAATTTTGAACTGTTTCCTTATACCTTTAACTCAATCATGCAAGTAAATACGGTAAAGTGGAGAACTTATCTGTAGACAACCATAATTCTATACTCTGTAACTTACCCTCCGTGTCAGCAGCAATACTCTGTATGTTATACTATTAATTCAGGTGCGGAATATCACTTTTAGTGATAACATTTTGATGATATCAATATTATTGCTAAAAGTGAAAAAAGCAATACGGTATAATATTTAATATTCCTATTTCAGGTATGTCCTGTTGATTCAAAAAGAAATTATTAAGAAATTATCATTATTATAATTAGCAGATAATATCAATATGGCTAATAGTGATTTTGATATCAATATTATCGCTATTTGTGATGATAGCATTATTATCCAATATTATTTGCTAGTAATTTCCATTTTTTGACAATAGCAATAGTTTTGATAAAACAATGTAAATGCTATAAAATTTGCACTAATATTGAAATAACATTGGATCCAGGCAAAGAGGATTTGGCAGATTTAGACAAATCTAGCAGAATTATCACCTTACCTTTATCAATATTTGATAAATACATCCCATTGAAATAACATGGGGCTGGAAATAATTAGCAAATAAAAGTGACATTCTGCATTCTAATAAAAGTGACATTCCGCACCAAGGTCTGCATATACTCGTATGTATGATTTATGATTCAACTTTTGGAATTTTCAGGCTGATGCACTTTGACAATATGGAAATAGCAAACTGTTTGTTTATATTATTGACTAACTTTTATTTACTGAACCCTACAAGGGTATACATACTGATTATATTAAGATATCCGGAATCCTGTTATTACCAAAATCACAAATGCTTTGAATTCTAGGAAAGCACTGAGGCTGTAGTGTTACCTTAGAATCTCAACAAATTCTATGTCATTTCAGTGTAGGATATATGTCATAAGTGAATGCACTTGAATTGTAAGCCAGTAGCCAGCTTTTGCCAAGGGGGTTCAGTTTTTATTCAGAAATCCCGGGGGATTTACTTTTGACAATTTTGGTCCAAAAATGGCCAAAATCACTTAAAATGCAGGGGCGGATCTGGGAACCAACAAGGGGGGGGCCCAAATTTCAAGTCAGAGAAAAAAACGTCCGCGAAAAAAAAATTTGGGCCCCTAAAATCCAAAAGTGGGCCCAAATTTTGAAATTTTGAGGCCCATTTTCCTCAAAATTTGACCTGAAATTAAAAAATAAGGCCTTAAAAGGCCCAGTAATCACCAAAAAGGCCCATTTTTTGGATCCTGAAGGCCTTATTTGGCTCAAAAAAATTTTTGGGCCCAATTTTTTTTTTCTGGGCCCACCCAAGGGGGGGGGGCCCCAGGCCCGGCCCCCCCCTCCCCTCCCCCTAATCCGCCAGTGAAATGTGCTCAGAATAGTGAAAAACTGATTGATTTGAAAGAATTTTCCCCCTGGCTATGGGCCTGTTAACCATCTTGAAATGATATCTGGAAAATATTTGCAAGAGTTGTGTTGACATTTATATATAAACTAAGCTATAAGGTGATCATAACTTTGTAGCTTGTAGGTTAACTTGACCATTCTGATATTAATTAATCATTTAAGTCTATATACATGCATCATTTGACTAAAAATAATTGTATGACATGAATTACATCTTCTGTTTGATCACAGTTTCCAAGGAAATCAAATGATTTTTAGCTGTGCTTCACTTTGTTATTATTCCGAGCCTTCGTTGCTTCTTTTTGAATTAAAGAAAACTTTCTTTATCAAAGTGATATCTGGCTTTTAACTTGAGATAACAAAGAGAGGCTTGCATCCTTCTGAAAAGAATTAATTTTTACCTACTTGAAATGAAAAAAATCCTGAAAAATAGGCATGTATACAAGTTTTGTGCCAATTTGAATAAAAAGTCCTACAGAGTCAACTCATCTCATTTCATTGAAAAAGATGAAATACTTAAGAAGGATTCACACATCCAGAGGACCCAAATGCTTATGGTCTCCATCAACTCTCTTAAAACTACATGCTTTTTATCACACTGAAAAATTGCTATATTATTGTCTTGTACTAATAGGTGTGTGCATATATACATGTATATGTATGTATGCATGTTTGCGCATGCATTCGGGTGGGTGGGCATCACAGGAAACCTGTCGTTTAACTTTTTACAGATGTAAGAGAAGACTAATACAAAGATCTTATTAGGTTTTGGGCATACTGGTAAATAACATGGTTCCTAATATATGTCTTGTTGGTGTAAGATGTGTGGATCTCACATAAAGGCATCTAATCACCTGCACTGTACTCAAGGAAGACTAAATCTAGAAGATACGTAAACAGTCCCTTTGGAGGGTTCCCTTCGCACTTGTGAATGGCCTCCATCACTTCATTGTAGCATGCCCTTTTAGCCTCTTTGTATACCTCTGGTATGTTCATCTCATTATATACATCCAAAACTTTGTTCATCTTTACCACATCTTGTTGGCCATAGTTCTCCCTCAGTATCTCAAGTTGGCCTGGTGTTGCTCTCTCAAGTGCTTCTATGATCGGCCATGTACACTTGTTCTCCATGATATCACTTCCTGAAAGAAACATTAATTCAGTCCAGCACGAATACATACAATTGACTCTTAATCATGTCAGTCTCTAATATGAGTCACTATACAGGTCTTTTTACATGATCAGTTATATTATTGACCAATGTAAGCTCAATGAATATAGGTATTGCATTTTTCTTGAGAATGTGCTTTGGAATGTTCAGCTATTTGAATTTTAAAATATCAGAGTGTGATATATATTACTGAAATCATAAAGATTTAAAGATTTTATTAGCAAAATGTATAGTACAATCTCACCAACTTCCTCATCTTCACATGATACAATATAACAAATATATTAGTAATAAAATGACAAAAATGGTATGTTATCTAAAAATGCACAATAATTTTGGATGATTTAAGGATAGGAACTGATGTGAGATGTATCAAGGTAAAGGGTAAATGCTTTTGATTTAATTACATACAGTATACCATTTTAAAACTATTTTAACAATTTTTTTATATACCCTACCTCTGGTTCCATCGTCATATTGATTTTCACTGTTAAAGCAGTTTTGGTAGTCATCTGAAAAGTGCCAAAATATGCCAAGTTTAGTTGCTATGTCTTCAGCTCGCTGCCACCATATTTCATCCTTTACCCCTGCCAGTGTCAGAGCAAAAGCTATCGGAAAGAACAGCCAAGGTACTGTGTTATACGTGTATATTGTTACCATTGTTCCTCTCGAAAGGGCGGTGATGTCTTTTTTTGACGGAGTCATGTCCACATTCTGTCCAATCAAGTATTTTCTTTCTGTGAGTAGGACTCTTTCTACTAGGTCCATGTAGTATGGTTCTTTTCTGAATTCTTTTCGCAATGTCTCAAATACAATAGATTGCATGAAAGATGCATCATTTATCGCCATTAGTCCAACTTCTGGCCTCTTATACCAACATGGCCGACCTTTCCTAGTTTCTTCATGATCCATAATATCATCATCCACAGCAAAACTAGAGGTCTGTATTTCAATACAGCATCCAAGAATGAGCATCTTTCGTCTTTCATCTTCTGTTGGAACAACTGGAGCAACAATACTGCAGTAAGCATTATAGAGAGGCAGTCCAAACCTATGACTACTGAATGGTACATTGTTATGTAACACTTCCCTGAATCGCTTTAGAGATGGTTCAATTTCAGGAGGATAATTAGACAATTCAGTTATGTCACAGATATGGGCTTTTAGGAACTCATCATATTTGTTCACTTCTTTCTCAAGTGCTCTGTTCTTCAGAACAGCACCATGAAGCAGCGTTTGATGTTCTTTACCTTGATCAGCGTTTCTCTTGGAGGATTCCATTATAGATATGTTTCTCACAGCTCTTGCTTGAAGCTTTGACACAGCCATCACTTAACAGGAAAGAAAAAATACATGTATTCATGAATATAAAGATGTAAAAAGATGTAAATGGAACAATATATTGTTTTCAAAAATATTTCATCTAGATCCATGCATACTAGTATATACATCCACATTGATGTATTTACAAAGAGGATTGAAGATATCAGTATCCGTCATTGGATATAAATGATATTTTAGAAAACCATATGATTGTACATTTATCACATGGTACATTGTAGTGAATATTGATGAGAAACCGATTCCAGAAATTGCTCCTGTGATTGATTTTAAATGTGTTCAGCTGTTCAAATGTATTAAAGAGCTGATCAACTTTTAAATTCTAGTGTGACCAATTTGCTATTTCTTGTCATCGCAATTCTAGGAACACCCCTCATTGGTTCAGTTCAAATCTTACAGCTATTACTTTTATTAAGATAGTGGTGCAATTCGCAGAGATAGCTAGAGTTGACACGATTGTGAAAAGTAAAACAGGATTTGATGAAAAAACACTTCTTTTGATGTCTTTATTTCTGTGAAGATTAATGAAGAACGTTATATGGATTCATTTCACTTAATCATATTGTTGCTATATTATTTCAATAAACAGCTCTATGTTTCCTCAATTATCGTGCCACTTACATCATATTTTATATTTTCCTATTTGAACATCTTAAACAAGTTGGAATAATGTTCACTAAAGCGGCTTAAAACAGACGTTAGCAAGTCATGATTATGGTCACTGGAGTCGGCACAATTCATCAATAACCTGACTCTGACATCTGTGACTATTTAGTTATTTACTGTACCATTAGTTTAAGATGGTATCAAATCCTAAGCCTTTTGATCATCATCTTCTGTATTTTTTACATCATGAGTCTACGAAAAGTAACTTAGATAGCGGTATGAAAAAACAGATAACACTGTATAACAAAGCCTAACAAACGATATCATAAGCTGGTCATGATGTTAAATTTCAACTTACCTGAAACTTGTTGTATTAACCTATGAAGAGACATGTTTATTCTTGATAAGTGTGTTTTTCAGAAAAACTTTGCTTATGAAATGTGAAAAAGGTTGTTCAAAATCATGTTCACAAAATAGATGCATAATAGCATTCGTGATACATAATATAATATAATAATTTTTTTATAAAAATCTAAATCTGTCACCTCAATAGAGCACAAAGATATATAAAAAGCATTGAATTATTACCTTGTCACTTCTATAGAAAAAATCCAACTAGGACTTTAGAAATGTATTTTCATTGTGGGATTCATTTTGTATACAGATGTCATATATGTCATATTAGGACATAAAAAGAGTAAATAAAAGGTATTGAAAAGTAGACTAAAGAATTATCGTATTAAATTTTTTTCTTAAACTGTCCATATGAAAATACTGTACATAATAAATTTTGAAATCAACTTTTCCAGGAATTCTCTTGAATGTCAAAAATCTAATTCAAATAAGGGATTTGTGGTATTATGGACACACATATAGAAACTTATTTGATGACCTTGACCTTTGATCATTAGTTATTTTACGCTGAGAATTTTGTTAAAATTTTATGTGTATACTTTGAAGGATATGACACTGTCTAGTGACAATTTGGCTAATTGCAGCCATTTTAAAAAACTCTCTGAACTAGAATCCTTACAAATTCACCTTTCTATCTCCCATACTAAAATACATGAAAAAATACACTTATAGTGGCTCATTTAACATTAAGTCAATTTGTCTTGGATCCTGAAGTGTTCCACTTACAGAGTCAGAGGTATTCCACTACTAGAGGTGTTTTCACAGGTTTCACTTTAGTTCTACTTATGTATACATTGTCACTTTAAAGTGCCTGATAAACTATAAAATGGGCATGCGTCCAGGTGTTGATAAACTATAAATAGCGAAAACCCAGGGTTTGTCATCACAAGGTAAGCCATGACGTGTTGAGCGAACATCTAGTGTTGATATTGAATTTACATGTAGCCAGATAAGTTTCCTTATTGAAATTACATATAGTTTTTAGCAAAATTGTATATCGAGACTGTAAACCGAGAAACTACTGTTGACAGAGACCGAAGGTCGAGGTCAACAGTAGTTTCAAGGTTTACAGACGAGGTATATGATTTTGACGGTTGACCGAATGGAGAGGTCTACAATTGTTTTGTTAGTCAGAAGAAACTAATAGGCACATATATACGACAATCATCAATCATGGCTTCATTTCACAATCTTTTCTCCGAACCACACCAGCAATGATTTTTTACGAAAATCTGAATAGGCCTACAGTGGTAGCTAAACTATCTGTTTTCGGTACATCACTGCGTACACACTTGTAAATTAATGTTAATTTTACGTTTCTTTTTGTATTTTTGCTATACTTGTTGTCTAGTAAAGTCAAAAATATCACTTTCATCAACATTTACAAAATGTCCGTCTACCATGTTTTTTCTGTAAACATTATGACGTCATATTCCCCATAATTCACAAGTGTAGTACAGTAACATACGCGGTCAATAATATGATCTCCCATGATGCACAGGTGAGGTACAGGTGTTGACCGCTAATTGACCAATCAGGTACGAGTATTTACACTGAGGTACTAACAATAAGTTATTGCAAACGACAATTCCGAGCATTCATCTCACTGAAGTATTTTGAAGTGAAGAAAATATGATTTTTGTTTTGAAACATGGATTCAGATGAACGTAACTTCATTCTGACAACTAATCAAAACTGAACAAAATTGATTATACGTAACAGACGATTTATTGTTTTACAATGTTTTGATCGGCTAAACGAATGAAACCCAAGAAATTATGACGTGTAAAATGGCAATTTTGAAATGTAAAATTTAAAAGTGACAAACACAACCTCCCTATCCACTCTTTATGAGTTCGCGATATGAGATTCGTGGTTCGAGTGCAAGGAACGTAGTTCGTGGTATCAGAACTGATGTTCGCGTTGTTGGAAGTCTAGGAGGCCTGTAATATGTACATGCAGCAGTGGTAGTGTACAGCTTATTATCACACTACTGGGCTTTGTATTCTAAAGCTTGTTGTTTTAATAACACTGTTCACTCGACGTAAATGTTTTGTGTGTGCGCAGTCAACGATAATCATTGTTTTATCCCGGTTATATGACCTCGGCAATTATAACAAAACCGTACTAAACGAAAAAAAAAGCAAATAAGAGAAAGCTTTCACACACATATAAAAAAATGAACTAGTCTAATCCGCCAGTATAAACTCTGTTATATACGTAGCCAGGTCGGGCGCACACTTTAATCATTACTGTCTGATTGTTAAATTTATTTTTAAGATGAATGAAGAATTTACTTCCCAATCTAATATATATATTTTTTTTTGATTGGTGAGAAGGGGATCTTTTATTCCATGCTCATTCCACACTTTTCAACAAACTCATGTATTCTATAAATACTTGGCCATCATGACCTTTTATCAAGACAATGAAAAGGTATTTCCTCGATTTGGTGACTGGTTTGTGGTTTTGAGGAAACTAAATATTTGAAATATTTGTGTTAAATTAATTTTATTACCTCAAGACAAAACTATATATGGTTGAACTGTAAAGAAAAATGCAAACAATCAAGCAATTGTACCAAAATAAACCTATATTAGTACATTCTGTAAACAAATTTGTATAGCATAGTTTTTGAACCATTTAGATTAGACTGGTTAGAATGAGTAATCTGTTAGTAACTCCCCCCCACTATATCTTCACCAGAACCTTATGTAAATAAGTAGGGGAAGGTACTATGGCTTAATCCAAAAATATCTTTGAATTATCAGAGTCACCCATATCTATTGCAGTGATCTCTCCAGCATTACAGCAAGTGGCCACAGCACCCACCTGAGATTTTGAGAATAGGCTTGCACCCACCTGAAAATTTATTTGCACCCACTTGAAAATGAGAAAAATCATGAAAATTTGGCATATTTTGACCTATTTTGGTCTGAATTGTGAAAATGAGAATTCCGCACCCAAATATCCTGGGGAGATCACTGTGTAACTGTATTGCTCGAGATATCATAAGACAAAATGTGTTCCTGGCCAAGGCATTCTCAAAGTGATTCTTTTCCAACAACCTATATTATCAATGTTAACAATATTATCAATGTTAACAATATAATCAATGTTAACAATATTATCAATGTTACCTATATTATCAATGCTCCCTACATTATCAATGTTACCTATATTATCAATGTGAACAATACTATCAATGTTACCTGTATTATCAATGTTAACAATATTATCAATGTTACCTGTCTTATCAATGTTACCTGTATTATCTATGTTATCTATATTATTTTTTATTTACATAATCCATTTATATATTTTCAGAGTACGGGAGATAGTCTAGAAGATGAAGATGGAGAGCATGACCGTCACGTGTCACCCGAAACTAAGAGAAACACATCATACAATGAAGTCATAGATGCTGATAACCCACAGACTCCAGAAGAGGTAAATAGTGCAAAGAATAGTGTTACATTTTCAAATGTCAGTTTTGTTAACATTTATAGGTAGATAGTCCAGCATTAGTTAACAAAATTTGGTGTGAAACTTTTCAGATGACCCCTAAGTTAAATAATTTATTGTTGTCCCACCATTACATCTTGATCCATCATTCAAGGTATTATACTTTACTTTATATTATAAGTATTATGATTGAAGGAATACACCGGGTTAACAGTATGACTATTACCCCATCCTTCAAACGCAGGGCTCCAGATGTCATTCACTATGTTCCTTAAAAGTTCTGGAGGCCTGTGTTCAGAGGATAACACTACCCTTATCTGATGTTTCCCCACTGACACTTTCAGTGTTCTCCACAGAAATTTTTCTCAAGCGGGTGCAAAAGTCCCCATTTTCACAATTAAGACCAAAATTGGTGAAAATGTGCCAATATTTCATGGGTTTTTTTCATTTTCAAGTGGGTGCAAATGGATTTTCAGGTGGGTGGCAGCCTATTTTCAACAGGTGGGTGCTACGCCCACTTGCTTTAATCCTGGGGAGATCACTGACTCTTTTTCTCAGTTTCAATTTTATTGATTCGCATATTTAAAAAAGACTTGAAATGTGAACATCTGCTAATCAGTAAACTTTAACTGGTCTCAGTGGTGTTTGGATGAGACAGGTTTTACTGTACAATAAAAACTGTCTAAGTGGGACACCTTTGTTAGACAGGTTTTACTGTACGGCAATAAAACTTGTGGAACACCTTTGGTACCTCTAAAAAGTGCTCTACTTGTGAGGTGTTCAATTTATAGAGGTTCATTTAACATTACAACAGTTGGTCTTGGGACTCTGAAAAACTGTTCCACTAACAGATGTGTTCTACTTATAGAGGTGTTCCACTTCACAGGTTTCACTGTAGTTATATTCATGATTTGTTGTTCAATAGTTGTTTGGTGTTACAAGGTCTTGTGATTATATGATGCTGAAAGGAGCCACAGCAATGTGCAACCTAAAACAGATCCTTTCAACCACATTCTCATCTAATATTATAAAGTAATATTTTAGATTTTTTGTCATAAAGGGGATAACAAATTAGCTTGACGGGACTGTTTTATTTATTATCATCTGTTCAAAATTTGCTTGTATTAATATCTCTGACAGTCTCACACACTGTCAGGGGTTCATCTATTTATCAATATGAAGCCATAGAATAGTAGACAATTACAGACCACTGCATGAAAGAGAAACCCCTGGGTGTATCTAATTTACTGTAAGATGCCTGGTAGGAATGTCAGGGAGGTCATTGGTTTAAAATGCAAAATAGAGAGAAATCCAGCGAAATTAGCAAGGAATTAGTTAATGGGAATATAGCTGACACTCAAAATTGTAAAGAAATGTGAGAAAATTGGCACGTTTTTTAATCCATAGGGAGATATGGAGTGAAATTGGCGTGATTTGAATTGAGGTTTAATCATGGGTAATTGAAGAGATACATGAGGTTATGAATGCATTGAGATGAGTTAGTTTCATGTAAATTAGATTTTTTTGAGTCATCATTCTTTTGTCCCATGCTTAAAATCATCATATCGACCTCTCTCGTGCTAAATTTTTCTCTCTTTATACCGATTTACTATCTAATTTCCTGGATTTTTTTTACAATTTGAGGTATATTTATTGTATGCCTGTTTAATTCATTTCATTCAATTTAGCTCTTTTTCATATTGTTTCAGTGTTTGGTATTCGAACTTGACCCTCAGCTGAAATGTTATCTGCAGGCCAGATGTAAATAACTGCTAAATAGTTGTATTTCATTTGCCAAGTATAACATCTGAATTACTCAAGAATGTGTGAATGAATTGAGCTTGTTTATTACATTCCTTAAAAACACAACTTGATGAAATATGGCAAATAAATTGTTTTTGTGTTGTTTATTGAGCATATAGATGTCAGCACCTGCTTAGTTAATTAATTAAAAACCAATCAATTAGGATATCAATCTGCTGTATTTGAGATCAACATAATATGCCTAAAAACAGTGAAATCTTATATAAGGGATTCAAATGATTAAGCACTTGCTTTTTCATAATGAGCCAATGTTTGGTTTGCTAAATCTGGCGGAAATGATTGATTTGTCCCTTGTTAATTTGCCACATGGCTATCTAATTAAACTCAAGTAGCCTCTCACAGAACAGAAGGGTCAATCTGGCCTCCAATGTATCAACCCTCAAATGCTTCAATAAGCAGGAATGTTTTCCTGAATTTTTCTACTATTTTGAGTATTCTAGTTGTTGGTGTGAAGAAGTGGTGACATATTGTTATAATCTCTAACTTTTTTTGTGGACAGTCACAGGTGGCATTCTGCAACTGGTGTTCACTGTTCAGTGGTAACAAATGGCAGGTGGTTACATTTTGGATGTTAATGCCTTGTTTTAGTCTGCCTTTTCTTTTTCTGCATATAAATATTGCAATTTTAAAATGATAATGGCAACATTTTGTACTTATTAAATTCTTCTGCTCTAATCTCAGAACTCATTAGTTGAAATGTTATGTTATACTGAATGCTTGCTAGGATGATATATAGAAAGGATTCTTATGGTTCAGTTTGCAGTATAAATTTAATTTGAAATCCAAGATGAGCAAGAATATTCCAGGAATGGCAATCTGTTTCATCCGACTCTTTTCTTAGCTATAAATCTACATTGATATAATTAAATAGATTCTATGGTTACCATGGTGCAGGAATGCATTTCACTGTTTCTCTCCAGGTGAGGGGGTTTGTTGTCTCTCTGGGGGTTACCACTGGCATTCTTCCCACCCACATTCCATCTTGTCTCGATTGTGTGTTCCAAATTGGCTGAAATCTGAATAATTCTGACTTTTTGCTGAAAACTTTGCTAATTTTACCAAAATGCCAGTTTTTCCTTATAATTACATATTTACAAATATTTGGATGATGAGATGGAATAAGATTAGCTTTCCAGTTTCCATGGTGATTTATCTTTTCTGGCCTCAGATGTTACATATCAGCACCTCACATCACCATATAATACTTCTGAGAAGAAAATCAAACTTCTCAACCAATCACATCCCTTCTCCAATAACATCCTGGGCTGAGAGAGGCATGACTGACCAATGACTGACCATGTATTGGTTGCTGAACTGGCCTCAGCAGCATAAAGTATATTATCAGTAGCCTACATCTCCATAATGAGCTGAAAAGCAAACAAACTGGGGTCTGGAGAACATAATTTGTCAGCCTATCATCAGCTGTCTTCATACTTCATGCCCTTATCTTCCTTGCAGGAACAGCAGACTTGCTCATAATATTTCACACCTGCATATACTCTCTCCTGCTATTTCACCTCCAAACCTACCCCTAGGCCCTCAATAATTCATTTTCTGTGGTTAGATGTATATAAGATTTCATCACATAATTTGCTCTATCAGATAAAACAAGTAAAATACAAGCCTTATCTTTCCAAAATAGTATAAAAAGTAATTAAAATAAAATTTAATAGTGGTGGGAACAAATATACTAACATCTAGATTCTCTATTGACTAGGTAATCTTTGAAGTTTAAATTTGTCATTCCTTGACTGATATGTCATGTTATGTATAAAACATAACACTAGACTTTCATTTCTAACATTTGATTTGCCAGACCCTATCAGTATCTTATGTTCCTTAAGTTCAAGACAAAGTGAAGTTATGATTTCTAGTCTAGGTACAAGCTCTTGTGAGCCTTGTGGGGGGTCACATGAGCTTGTAGCTAGACTTCTTGGTTTTCTTTAGTAAGTGCTCTTTTCATGAGATTGATATCTTGTGTTTTTTCTTTCAGGAGAGATCATTGAAGGCCTTGGCTACACAAAGAAACAAGAGCCCATCAGATCTTGATGCCGACTTGGAGGATAATCAGGATTATGATAGCACCGTTAGCCAATCAGAGACCAACCTTACTCTCATTGGCAAATCAGCTGCAAGCTCCTACAATACCCAGCAATTCACGTCACAACTAAAGAATCTCCAAGAATCTAGCAAATCTGATCCAAAATCTGCAGTATTGCCTCCACAGGCCAGTCCACTGCATCAAGCCGGAACTACTTTCACTGGAACTACTTTCTCTCCTCGTAGATCAGATCAAGATTCAACTGACAATTCTCCTCAAAGGACTGCTTTTATTCCCTATAAACATATCTCGACAGATTTAAGTAGGTCTGCGGCAGATAGGAACATTGCCAATAGGTACACGCCGTTAAATGGACGGAATAGTCCTTCAATGGCAAGCAGTAGTGCACTCTTGTCTAAAAACCATGAGCTTGAAATCGTAAGTTTTAGAATTTGTGATTAACTGGTCCCTGGGCTAGTCACTGGACTAGGTCTACTTTTCAAACCCTTGAATATATAAATACATTTATACAGAATAAAAAGTGTTAGAAGAAATATCTTACAGTACTATCAGTCATATGGAAAACAAACTCCAAATATCCAAGATTATTGTATAAAGAAACCATGTCCAATTTGAAGAAGAAATTCTGGGCTTTCATTGTACTTGAAAATACAATGGGTGTAATTGGACTTATCCATAGTTATATTTTCAATTGCCTTCATTTTTGAAACATCTCACTTATTCCCTTTTTTAGTTTTTAGTTCCCTATTTGTTATACCTATCTTTGTAGGCCCTTGAGAAGGAAAGGGAAGAAAATAGAAGACTTCAAAAACTCCTAGAGGACAGAGATGCCCAGCTGTATGCCCTGAGGAAAGAACTGGAACTTATGAATAAGGTAAATTGAGCTGTTAAGGCGTGCCTAGTAGAGAATTTATTAGTCATACAATATTACTGTTTCTACTTGTCTTACCTTAATCTAGTATGGATATGATATAAAACAAAATATTTCCATATTTTTTCAAAAAAGGAGACTGAATATTAAAACTATCAATAAAATTATTGCATTTATGAGTTTTAATTTGGTGTCAACATTACTGAAGATAAAAATAAAATTTGGTTCAGTAATCAGTCGAAAATTGTGTAATCAGTAATGTGACATAAGCCCTTCAGTAAAGAATTTGAATCAATTACAAATTATAGAATGATATGTGTGAGATATTCAAATGTATATGCTCCGTGATATGATTGTCATGAATCTTGTTATTTTACTTGCCAGCCAAAGGAGTAAAATGGTGAGAGTTGTCTTGCATCCCTTCTTTTTGTTTGTTTGTTGTGCTACTGTCATAGATTTGAATATCTTGTGTATTATTTGATTATGTGTGTATTAGTTGAATATTGTGCGTCTCATTGTGTATTTTTGAATATATATTATTTGAATATTGTGTGTTTTATTATCCAGCAGTTTTTGTCTACAAATATATTACTTCTTCACAATCAAAGAGAATAGAATACAATTGTTTACAGTCTAGTTATTATACCCTTTCAATTTGATATCACCCTGAATTTTGTTTGGTTTTGGTGAGCCATTTTAGAATAGATAAAGATTTTGGAATATTTATCTCTGTTTGCATGAAGATTGTTTGATTTTGTTGAACATAATGTTAAGTAACTGTTGTGCATCTGTCTATGGCTTAATCGGAAATGTTTCCAAAAAATGAAACAGTTATTTTGACATTGGCTTTAATTCTAATCTAGCAGTTCATCATTCTTAAGCTTTAGAAAGAAAATTGATTCAAATTAAATATCTCCAACATGCGAAATTTTAATCCAAGAATCTACCCGAGAATTCTAATTTTGTAATACTTGAAGCTAAGCTTTTGAAACCATTTTAGTAAGTGTAGTTACTAAGAAGTTCCTTATTCCTTTTTAATTTTTACATCACCACCACCAATTTTGTGGATGGCATTCTGCGAGTGGCAGTCTGTGTTTGACATCTGTAACAAATGTCAGGTGGTGATATTTTGCATGTTAATGCTTTGTTTTATTCACCTTTCAGGATCTTGATGGGATGGACATTGAGAATGAGAAACTTCAGAAGGAGAACAAAGCCTTACTTCGTGCAATGGCATCATTAGATCTATAACATGGTCTGTTTCCCACAGTGTGGCATCATTGGATATGTATTGAATATACCCTTGCTTACAATCAAATCATTGGATATATACTATATGTGCACCCTCGCGTACAATGACATCATTGGATATTTAGCATATGTGCACCCTTGTCTACAATGACATTATTGGATATGTATGTAGCATATATGCAACTTTGTCCATCTTGTGGAACCATTGGACATTTGACACTTATGGATGAAATAAATAGTGTAGGTGCACCCTTGCCTAAACATTGTTGGATATAACATATGATGCCCTAATGCTCTTACCTATAAAAACATTACTTTTTACCTACAATGGCATCATTGGATTATACCATGTGTGCATCATTACTTTCCACATGATATGCTTGAATATATGCCCTTGCCTAATGTGTGGTATAATTGGATACTTTGTCCTTGCTTAACATATACATCATTGGATATTGAGCAAAGATGCACCCTTGCCTACCATAGACATGCTATGAATATATGCCCTATTGTGTGCTATTATTGGATAATTATATTAATCTATGCCCTTGCCTACAATAGTACAATATTATTGTAGATAATATAGCATGCAGGCCTGTAGCCAGAGGCGGGGGATCAAGCACCCCCCCCCCCCTGGCCAAAAATTCAAGAAAAATCAAAGTATTTCACCATTCTGAGCATTTTCAAGTGATTTCAGCCATTTTTGGGTATCACCGTTGTCAAATGTGAACCCCTCTTGAATCTTTAAAAAAGCTAGCTAGGGCCTGGCACATACAATGGCACCATCGGATATATAGCATGCATTTGGGATTATAATTAAGTCACCATAATTTGGGTTTACTTAGAGCTACTCTGGAGTTGCCATGTTTCACTAACATTTGCATTAAATATATGCATGTATTTAACATTGCCTTCTATGTGCCACATTGATACATACATCATTTTACTTTTATTTGCCTGGGTGCCTTGATTTCAAGTTACTATGGCAACCATTTCTTATCTAATGCTTCTGTCATCCAAAATATTTTTTGCTGGATCAATTAAACATTTCATGCTGCACATTCTGAGAAAACTTCATAGGAAAATATTGAAAAGTAAAGAAATTAGAGAGATATTATGAGAACTTTATGATCAACCTTCGTATATCCAGTGATCTCCTCAGGATAAAAGCAAGTGGGTGCAGCGCCCAGCTGGGATTTTAAAAACAAGCTTGCACCCACCTGAAAATCCATTTGCAACCAGTTGATAGTGAGGAAATCATGAACAATTAGCATATTTTGACCAATTTTGGTCTGAATTGTGAAAATTCTGCAACCACTTGAGAAAAAAATCATGTGGAGAACAACCACTTGAGAAAAAAATCATGTGGAGAACACTGTTATCATTGAAATTTTTTTCACTATCTCATTGGTTATAAACTGATCATGTGACTATTGAAAGATGAGCTTCTATTTATCTGCAGCCTCAATTTCAGACTTTGTATTCTGTTTAATATTTTTCACGATAAAGTCCCAGATTTACTTTGTATATATTACCTGACGCGGCCTCATTTTCAGATTATTATACATGTTTATTCCATTTTATACATTCTTTGCTCATGTTAATGATGGTGAGAAACAACAATGAATGAAACATCAAAAGTTCCATTGTTTTTCAGTGAATCTTTCTCTTTGTTATGGATGATAGAAAAGATTATCTTTGTCACATTTTCATTGAATGTGACATTTTCATAAAATGATATCACTGAAATGTGACATTACAAAACATTCACTGAACATTGTCACATTTTCATTGAATGTGACATATTAATAAAAATGATATCACTGAAATGTGACATTACAAACATATTCACTGAAATAGAATACATTTTTTTTGTTTAAGCTCTCCTTAACTCATGATTTGAATATCATTTGTCATACACATTCCCTTCCTCAGCTGAGTATCGATCAGCATTTTACTAGCAAAAGTAATTCATGGAGGATTGGACGATTCTCTCCTTTTCCTGTACTGTACATTGAAATTTAAGCTTTTATCAATTAAATTGACGAGGCACCTTAAACTAAGGAGAATATCATCACTAGATATGCAGCATATCCTATATAGCTCAATGATAAAATTGGATAATGGATAGATATTAGATATATCCCCTTACAAATGATGATATCTTTGATCTATCAGCTTATCCTTTTGGAGGTTTCAGGTTTGGACTAAATGTGATATCCTTTTTGAGGGATAAGACTTAGTGTAGATGTTTCGAAAATGCCTTATTTTGGAATCAACCATAGGATAAATTCTATATTTTGTCATATGTTTCAATTCTGTGTTTTCAAGTTGTGTTCATTTTTAAACTATCACCTATATATATTGGGTGTCCCAAAAAATGAGACACTTTTTGACAAGTATTTTCTCGGCAACTGATGAACCAACTTTTTTAAAAAATTTGTACAAAGTAGTCCTGGAGTATCGTTAGCAAGGTATGAATATGAAAAAGATCAGATAAATGTTATGTGAGTACTAAGAAATTCAAGATAGCATGTCAAAATACCCCATATCGGAGCAATGCAATGAGAATTTCATCGTGTTTGTACCAAAAAATGGGAAGCAATTTAAGAAGTAATTTCTCCGAAAAAGATGAGCTAATCATTTGAAAACTTTACTTGAGGCACTTTAGTGTATCTTCTGCTAGTGCTATGAATATGTCAGAGATTTGCCTCATATTATGTGTGTATTGTTGAATTAAAGACAGTATGTCAAAATAACCAATATCGATGTAAATCTCACTTATTAATTCTTTTTCAAGCAAAATACCTTTCCATATTTATTCCAACAATATCACCTCCAATGAATTTTGAGAATGAATGGATTTGGGATATTTGGGAAGAATGAAATGAATTAAGTAGACATGACACACAGACAAGCTATCTTGACTGATAAACAAATGCTATCACCTGATAGCTGGTACAAACACTATATAACACTCTGAATTTACCTTTATTGTTTAGTATTGACACTATTTTATAATTCAAACATGAAATAAGAGAGGGTCCTAAGTGTGGAAGATACACAATATGAAAGTATAGCAAAAATTTTAGTTTCAAAAGGGAGGCCGTATTGAAATTGCCATTATAGTCAAGAATCCATTCTGCCTTGAATGTATTGCTTAAGGTAGGTGCAACATAGAACCTTCTACAAAAATAGAAAATCTTATTTGGAAAGATATTCTTGACTGAACCTTCCAACAAACTCTGTCATTTACAATAACTATTGTGTCAATGTATCACGCCACAGAGACATCCAACCCGAGTTCCCATACTCTGAGCACCATGTTCAAACCTCTAAACAGATTTGTATTCAATTTTCAATGATAACAAGATCAAAGAAAACGTGTCATTTGCAATAAAGCAATTAAATCACAGGTAACTTAAAATAATGTTTTTCAGAAATCTGTTCATGGGGTATACTATTAGAACATGTGATATGTAAGCAATGAGCCTGATAATCGAAAAAGTATGTTTCGTCTATGTCATTAGTTCAAATGAATATTGCTTGTTAAGTGTTCATGTGAAATAAACTAAGACTATTATGTCATCTATCATTGTTTCAATTTCTTTGACAATGAAAATATAATGCAATGGAAAGTCGCAACAAGATTCAGCTTGAACTTAAATGCACTGAATGACCTTAGTTTTAATCCAAATGACCTAATTTCAGTTTTGATGTGTTCATAATTGATATAAGTAACTATTTTCATATTATTTTCAATATAACCTTTGGGGGCACCTTCAGGTGCATTAGGTAACGGATCCTTTTTGACATGCTATTTTGAATTTCCTATTACTCACAGAATATTTGCTTGATATTTTTTATATTTTTACAACTTGCTAAATTAATGATACTCTCAGGCTATCTGTACAAATTCTCAGTGAATTTGGTGAATCAGTTGCCGGGAAAATACTTGGCAAAAATGTCTCATTTTTTGGGACACCCGATATATACCAGCTTAAAAACTAGACTGGAAAACTGCACTGAAAATATTTATGCACCATTGCTACTATGGCCAAATGTGTATTATTGTTGCTCATATACATGTACCTATCAAAGGGAAATAAAGATTATTCAGAAAATATTTTTGTATCATTTTCTTTGAATTTTATTATGCAATTATTAAGAATATCTGGAGGGCTACATGTAAAACTAGTCCTTGCTAGTCCACATATAAGAAATATCTTGTTAAGTAATTTGGAGTAAGGGATTTGTTAGGGATGCCATATATGCTGACAGCCAAATGCCATTTACAAAAAAAGTTGGAGACTGGTGGAGTGCTGGTGACGTAACGCTTAAAATACCCAGCATGGCTAAAATATATTAAGGATGTTATTTTCTGGAACAATATAAAGTATGATGCCTTTTTCAAAAATGTTTTCTGGATAGAATAACCTTATGTCTAATTTAATTCAAATCATCCCTAATATTTTCAAACAAACTATCAAATACCGACAAAACGTGTTTGATAAACTGCCTATTACATTTAAACTAAACCACTGCCTATTACATTTAAACTTCAAAATAGTCTTATGACTTGAAACAGGACTTTAAGAAATAAACTTGAACGGGCCAGTTTATTGGTTAAAAATGTTATCTGTTTATCACGCAAGTTAGGTTCAAAGAACATTTGTTTGTACAAAATGTATACAGAATTGCGAATAAAATTTTATTTCCTAATCTCATTCGTTTTTAGACATGAAGTATAAACTGTTTATATTTTGGGTATCATTGACTTGGTAAGTTTCTTTTTATTAGTACTTGATCATATATTGACTTTTTCTGAATTTTGAAATTAAAATAATAGTATCACTCAGTATATTTAATATATACTGAAAAAATTGATTTATCTTGTTTATTATCTCATTTGGACGTAGTGAAAGATACAAAGTGACACAAAAAATGCCACCTACTTATTTTAGAATAACTTTCTCAATAATTAAGGAATCTGTGGAATCTTAAGGAACTTTTCTTGTGCAGATCGAGTGTTCACTGGAGAAAAGATCGTCGTACTTGGATAAGCATCAACAACTTTGAGATAAAAGAAAGCAAATATGTGACAAAAATGAATGAATGTTGCTATGCTTTCCAGTCTGACAGGAACAGTTCTGATACGAATTCTGCCTAAAACTGAAAAAGAGGACAGGGGGCATATTCCTCAATTTCCTCCTCACTGGGAAAAGGCCCCAGCCTCACTAGCTGAATTCCCAAGGAGTAACAAAACGATAAATATCAACCCATGGAACTACTTGCACAGACAAGGAATGTACAAGAGTATTATTGATGCAACTGGGAAACAACTTAGTGGAACCACCGAATTAGGTGGAAATTTAAACCTTCTTTGGGGTCTTCCTTTACAGCATGGGTGGCAATTCGAGACTGGGAGGTTGAGAGATTTTACAAATCAAACACTTAGTGGTTTTGGTAGGGTAACTCATTTCAAAGAAAAATCAGAAATCTTTTGTATATCTCCAAAAAGTTGGTGGGCAAGTATGAATTATTATTTGGCAGCTCTGCCATTTCTTGCGGCTATGGATGTAGGGTATTTTGATAAAGATATAAATGGACTGAAAGTTGAACTGAAACCTCCAGATTTTAATGTGGAAAAGTTTTGCTATGGGATCGAACACTGCAAGAAAAAAGAAAATAAATTAATGAAAAGTTTGCTCAATTTCTTCAGCTACCTCAAAAATTGTTCAAAGACACGATGTGAAACTGACAAAGCAGCGGAAAAATTATGGACTGCACATGTCGCAATTATTGAAGCTGGTATGAAATTGTTTGATTGTGAACTTAGACTTCTGTCATCAGCTGAACAAAGATTTGGAACAGGTTGGGTGAAAACAGTCACACTGTTAGCTGCAGTGAGATTCAGAACAAACATGATACAGACTTCAAAATTCCAGGTAAAACCATGGGCTTTCAACTAGATAATTGAAAGCCCATGGTAAAACTAAAACGGTTGGCTCCGTTATTTTTCTCATTTTGCTCTCAAAGTCACCTTAACATTAAAATAAAATTAGATGATTTATGAAGTCTTAAATTTGCACCTTCAATAGACTTTGAAATGTACCTTCTTTTCAAGCATTGATTTTTACTAAAAAGGTTATCAAAGTTAATTGATGATGCAACTTGTTAATCAATTATTTTTAAAGGTGCACTATACTTAAGTTAAAAGAAAAAAAATCATTGAAACATGTTACTCCCACACAAAGTTTGATTTGCTTAATATTGAACCAAGAGAAAAATAACTCACCTAAAAAGGCATTTTAATTTCAGAGATCATTAGACATGCATGCACATGTTAAACAAAGTGCATGTTTTAAATTATTATTGATTTAAAAGATGGCAACACTTCTATAAAAAAATGAATGTATCATGTAATACAAACAACTTCGCCATCTTTCAATGACATTGATAAAAACTTGATATATAAATCTTGACAGATCGAAAATATTTTTTGATAATTTATTGTTAGCTTTGATTTGGTCCATTTGAACTGTTGTTGGTGTTAAATGAAAGATAAGGTTCTTATCAATACATTGGGCATACTCTTGTATTTAAATGTAAGTCTTTATTTTGCCCAAAAATGTTAAAAAATATCCCAAAGTGGGCCTTTAATTAATCACTGACCTGATTCTTGAATGAGAAGTACACTCCCCTCCATAAGTTTGGCAAGCTTAGCTCCCCCATTGAACTATGTGTTAAAGCCTCTCTCCGTTTGAATTTCTATTTACTTAACCTGCGATGAAAATACTTATAATATTGATGGAAATGTAACTTGACTTTATTTCCAATACCTCCAAATTTTTTCAATTTTTTCCTCAATTACAATAGGTCATAGTGTATTTTAGTTATTTTTTGTGAAAATCAATAGAAACCAATGGCCTCCAATGGAATCTGATGATATCCACATGTTAAGTCAAAGTAGCATACCCAATGTCAAGTCAATACATCCTTGCTGAACTTAATGACCTCAACCTCAGCCCATGTGGTTCCAAATGCTTAAATATTTAATTGACATTGTATTCTTTACACCTTAAAATGATTCATTTTGTTAATGGGGAAATCATAATGGAGAATGCACTAGATCCTTTACATTATTAAAAGGTTATCAATTTGAAAGCTGAGAGGTATGACAAGATAAAACTTTTACTTTTACTACTTTCACCTACAATTTATCAATTTCAAAAGCTTTGATATTTTCTGAACAGTAAAAGTACATTCTAAATCAATGTTAATATGGCAATTGCAGAAGCTTGGCCTACCCAAGAGAATCCTATGGGAAACTGATGCTGCCCCCTATATCCAAGACATGTCCCCAACAGAAAACACCTGTTTGTATGTTTTAGACCTGCTTCTATACTTGGGACAAATTATTTGGTAAGCTAATATATAAATGGGTTTTTCACATATGCTTTGTCAAAAATGAGTATGTTTAAATTGATACCATTACACAAAAAAATGGTATTGCATTGCAATAACTGATAATTGTGTCCCCGTTTTCTTGATCTTTCCAAAGTGTCTCTTGCAAAAGACCGATAAGAGTGGATTTCATAAAGCAGAATGTTATTTTTCATTTGAAATAATGATACTAATTAATAACAGATAATACTGTTGTAAATAATCCATATTTCAAAATCATAATCAATTCAACTAGAAAAACAGCAACTCCACGGAGTAGCAAATCCCACCGAACAAAACATGTTTTGATAAAAAAAATTGAGCCAAATTCATCCACTGGTATTTGAATTATCAAAGATTATGTTTTTATGAAACATGGTTGCCATTTTGAAATTCAGCTGTCATCTTTAGATTTCTTTAGCAGAGAATGTTCGTCCAATGGTATCTGGGTTATCAAAGGTTACTTTTTTAATGAAAAATGGCAGCCATTTTGAAATTCAGCTAAAGCCTTTGAAATTTCTTCTGAAGCAGATCTCCTTTTTCCCTAAACATCAGCATATAAAATTGGAACCAAATCCATCCACTAGTATTTGAGTTATCATTAATTACGTTTTTTTTTACGAAAAATGGCGGCCATTTTGAAATTCAATGGCCATCTTGAAAATTCATTTTTGAGCAGAACTTCTTTGTCTCTAGGCATCAGCATATAGAATTTGAACCAAATCTGTCGACTGGTGTTTGAGTTATCAAAGGTTACGTTCTTTTATGAAAAATGGCGGCCATTTTGAAATTTAGCTACCACCTTGAAAATCCCTTCTCGAGCAGAGCTCCTATGTCCCTAGGCATCATCATGTAAAATTTGAACCAAATCCATTCAATGGAAATTGAGTTATCAAAGATAATGTTTTTTATGAAAAATGGCCGCCATTTTGAAATTTAGCTGCCATCTTGAAAATCCTTTCTTGAGCAGAGCTCCTATGTCCCTAGGAATCAGCATCTAAAATTTAAACTAAATCTATTTGATGGTATTCGAGTTATCAAAGATAACGTTTTTTTACGAAAAATGGCCGCCATTTTGAAATTTAGCTGCCATCTTGAAAATCCTTTCTTGAGCAGAGCTCCTATGTCCCTAGGCATGAGCTTCTAAAATTTGAACCAAATCCATTCAATGGTCTTTGAGTTATCAAAGATAACGTTTTTTTACGAAAAATGGCCGCCATTTTGAAATTTGGTGGCCATCTTGAAAATGTCTTCTTGAGCAAGGCTCCTTTGTACCAAGGCAACAGCATATAAAATTTGAACCAAATCCATCCACTAGTATTTGAGTTATTAAAGATTATATTTTTTCCGAAAAATGGCCGCCATTTTGAATTAAGCGGCCATATTGAAAATTCCTTCTCGAGCAGAGGTCCTACACCCATAAGGCATAAGCCTATAAAATTTGAATGAAATCCGTCAACCGGTATTTGAGTTATTGCCCGGACACACGAACGGACGGACGAACGGACGGACGAACGGACGGACGAACGGACGGACGGCTTCTCTATATCCCCCTCGAACTTCGTTCGGTGGGATAATTAGGAAATAATATACTATATCTTAAGTATTATCAGGTCATTTATCATATTCTTGCTTGATATGTTGATATGCTTCGACTTTCTCCAGGGGGCTACATAGTATCCACAGCGAATGATCTGATGTGCAATGAGGCCACAAGGAAGATAGGGCGCGCTATCATGACAGATTTGCTACAGAGCCCTCTTTCAACAGCAAAAGATATAATATCATTATTATGGACTACTTTAACTGGCTGTTAGGAATCTCCTATTCATGAAGCAGCAAAGAAAAAGTCATCGAAACACTTGCTTGGACAAGCTAAGTCTCTCTAGTTTGACACTATCTAAGCTTAAAGCTAAACAGGAACTTGGAGTAAATTTGATTTTTAAAGCACAACTATATGTACACAATTTTACAACAATAAACACTCCAAACTGCACATGTGGATTACCTGAAACCCCAAAACATGTTTTTTCAGATGCCCTCAAAATACTGCTGCATAATGCTTTTTAATAAGTTATCAAGATATAAACCGCAAACTATCAAAAACGAAAACCAAATAATGCAATTTTTGAAATATGGAAGTAACGACCTCTCACCCTTACAAAAGAAAGAACACTTTATAAACGTGGCAAGCTTTATTTAAGGCCATTTAAAATAAGATCCCTTCCATGGTTTTCACCACTATCCCCCTCCTTTCTGCCCTCGTTGAACCAATGACTTGACACCTCTTCATTCTTATTCTTAGCCAGAATCCCCCAGATAGCCACATTGTACTTAATGTACTTAATTAATTCATAATTAGCTCATGTTAGATATATTGTTATCTCCAAGCTTGGCCTATGATGCCTTTTTGGTGATTGGCAAGCCATCTGATGTAAAATAAGATTTATGAAATTAATAGATTACCATATAAAAAAATTTAAAAAAAAGAAAAACATTAATCATCTCAATTCATAAGGCCTTTCTCTCATCTGCCAATGGTGTCACATATGAACTGAAAATGATGAATTTGAGGCGACATATTTTGCGATTATTTGCTACTTATTACTGTAGTTTTAATAAAACATTCATTCTTTTATAACAATACCACATTCCATTAGCATGGCCAATATTTATTTAATTTAATTTATTCATATTCCCATACATTATGTACAATACCAATCTGAAGTTCATTATCAAGTATAAATAATCAACACTTCCAAAAATGGACAGACAGCATTATCAGGACAGATGCCCTTAACAATGTGTAGCCTTGTGTGTGTTGTAGAAGGTATTTGTTGAAATTCTCTAGATTGGCAATTATTGTATCGCTCAGTTAAATAGGCTTAGCCTGGGGGGCCCCCATAACCAATAGAAATAGAACCAGTAGATAGAAGAAGCATAGAGATTTAAAATGCTTTTTATTTGAAGCTTCTAGCTCAATTTTGAAAGAAGTTACATCAATTTTTGTAAAATTCAAAACAATGCCCATACTCAAGGGGCGAGGAGGAAAATTCTCAATAAATGGTGTATAGTTGGTTTGGCAGCATTTTCAGATAGGGGAGAGTCTTGGATGAAACTTCCACCTAGGTGATAGCTTCACAGAGTGGTAGGAAGTTCTTTTTTTTGAGGAGTTAGCCCCCCACCCCCAAAAAACACCCCACCCTGGGGAAAAAATTGTTCACACTAAATAACCTTAGATATTTTGATGTTTGTAAGTGGCATACATAGATATTATATATATGAATCACTTGCAGTATAATTGATGCTGATAACTCCTAAAGAATTTGAAAATTAGTACAAAGTATGTACCCCAGGGGGCAAATTCGTGACTCATTTTCTTACTATTTTGATTCTAACTTTTCAATTAGACACTGTAAGAGGTTAAAAGAATTCATGTGGAGTGCCCAATAGCAGGGTTAGTAACTCTGAAAGATGCAAAGCCATGGAAGAGGTAGGAGCTGAGAAAAAAATTGTTGATTTTTCGAAAAATTTGACATTTTTGACAGCTGGATTTTGTGTATGACTATAGCTGACCCTTATAATTTCTAGATCCATCCCTCTATGATGATATTTATGGTTTAATAGTGTGGAACTAAGATGTGAAACATAATTTAGATGAGTTTTAAATAAGTTAAAGGTTTTAAACAAGTCCAAAATTTGAAAAATTGTAAATATAAGGTTTCAAATTTACGATTTTCAGGTATAGCCATGGCGGACCCCGATAGTTTCTAGATCCATCCCTCTATGATGATATTTATGGTTTTATAGTGTGGAACTAAGATGTAAAACATAATTTAGATGGGTTTTAAGGAAGTTAAAGGTTTTAAACAAGTCCAAAATTTGAAAAATTGTAAATATAAGGTTTTAAATTTACGAATTCCAGGTATAGCCATGGCTGACCCCTATAGGGTCTAGATCCATCCCTCTATGATGATATTTATGGTTTTATAGTGTGGAACTAAGATGTAAACATAGTTTAGATGGGTTTTAAGGAAGTTAAAGGTTTTAAACAAGTCCAAAATTTGAAATATTGTAAATATAAGGTTTCAAATTTACAAATTCCGGGTATAGCCATGGCTGACCCCTATAGTTTCTAGATCCATCCCTCTTTGGTGATATTTATGGTTTTGTAGTATGGAACAAAAGATGTAGAACATAATTTAGATGGGTTTTAAGGAAGTTCAAGATTTTAAACAAGTCCAAAATTTGAAAAATTTTAAATATAGGGTTTCAAATTTACGAATTATAGGTACAGCCATGGATGACCCTTATGGTGTTTTCATCCATACCTCTATGATGAAACATATATTTTTTGAGTGTGAAACTAAGAAATAAAACATACCGAAGATGAGTTTTAAGGAAGTTTAAGAATTTTAACAAGTGCAATGTTTGAAAAATTGAGAAATATCAAAGGAGCATGGAAAGTATTGCAACATATTTCAGACAGTCATATGTTAGATTTTGTCTGTTTCCTGAGGATTTAAGCAGGTGCATATGATAGGCCATTGCATTACCTACAGGAAAAGAACTCTTAGAGATGATAAAATAGTTTGGACTTTGAGACAGCGAAGGTGCAAACAATCCACCCACATGTTTTTTCGGAAATGTTGATTTTCAAGCCCTTTCACCCCTGCTTTTTAAATTTTTGTTGCATCAATATGTTGCGTTTTGAGACATAGTTAACCCATAAAAAGGAATAATAAATTTCTTTTAGATAAAGCAGAAAACAATATTTTCCTGTTATTTTCCCATAGGGAAAACTCATGTGCTCCATTACTTTCAGCTTAATTTTGGTCACCCATATTTGATATCTTTTAAACCCCTGATGGAATGCATTATTTCTTTAAAGGGGTTAACTGTGTGTCAAAACACAACATATTGATGCATGTGGGTGGGTTGTTTGCACCCTGTCTCAAATAGAAATTATTTTATCATCTCTATGAGTGCTTTTCCTGGAGGAAATGCATTGGCCTAACATATGCACCTCCTCAAATCCTCAGAAAATAGCAAAAATCCAACATGTGACTGTCCTAAATCTGTTGCGATACTTTCAGTCCTCCTTTACGATTTCAGGTATTGCCTTGGATGTCTCTCTTTTTGAATGTATGACTTTTTAGCTTAGAAATTAGATGTTGAAAATATTGTGGTCAGGTTTGATCCATGTTACAAGTATTGTTAAAAGAAAAATCATTAGAGTTGAGGACCTTACCCTAGAGCTATAGAGTTCCTAATGGGGTGAGAGGTTAATAAATCCCCCCCCCCCTAAAGTGTAACTGCTCTTAGGGATATCATATACAGTGTGATTGATTAAATGGATTATAACTAATTAATTATTATTTGATGATATTTATTATGTGATATAGCATTTTTACTTTTTCACATCAACATGTTCGATGTAATGTTCTACATTGTCAAAATACATAAAGACATGGTTAATTAAAAGAAACATGATTTCTCTATATTTTGTTATGCCCATACTGTAATTAAGCAATGATCATCTCCTAATACAAGATATTATTATAAATTATCAAATCATAATCACTACACTCCCAATAAAACAACTTGTCATCAGGCAACAGTAATTATTTGGGAAAATAAGGATTATAAGGATCATACCCCGCTGGGCCTAGAAACTCCCGTTAGTGCAATGAGATTAGGAACTCCAGGGTAAAAGGGTCTTGTCACACTAAAATCTTCATGTAGATCAAAAAATTATATATGGTGATATATATGATCAATATGTTTCAAACAAACAGACATTGTAGAAAATGTTTACATACTGACCAGGGGCGGATCTGGGAACCAACAAGGGGGGGGCCCAAATTTCAGGTCAGAGAAAAAAACGTCCGCGATTGTGCTGCTTTATTAAATTTCTTTGTAATCTTTGAAAATTTGTATTATATGACTTGGCCAAAAGGTATTCATATTTTTAGGCAATGGTGTAATTTCTTCTTTGGATTAAAGTTCAGTAGGGGAAGCATCCATTCTTCGCATTCTTTCAGAATCCTTTACTGATGGAGACTACTAGGAGTCTAATGTGAAATCTATTCTTTGGGCTTCTTTACTAGATTTGATGGAGTAGTCAAATATAGCTTTCCAAAACTCCAAATTTCAACATATAAGTTAATCTTAATTTTCCTTTTGTCATAGCCATTGCATCGATCACGAAAGTTTTATCAATTTGTGGTATGATTTCATCGATCTCCATTTCAAACCCCTTTTTAAGTTCTGATTTTACAGATAAGATAGATGATCATTGTCAAACGAACTGTTTGTATCCATATAAGATCATAGTTTACTCACACATAGCTAGGCAACGTGTGTCCAATTCCAGCCAATTCAATACTTCATATAACTGCATTCCAATTTACCAGTACTACTCTCATAAACCCAAGGTCAATTTTAGATTCTAGAGAAAGTAATGAAAACAATAAGCTGATCAATAACATTGACTAAAAATCTATAAATAGCCTCATTGGGAATAGCATGCCAAGTGCTTGAATTTATGTGGATTACTCATTTGGTAGACACCTTTATCAAATCTTAAAGTGTTGTTGATTTTCAAGTTGTACAAGCAAAGTGTCATGGGTGCTTTCTTTTCCTGACATAGTATTAACATTGTGGTAGAAATTATCAAATGCACCTAGTACAGTAGTTTTAGTTCATCATCTTGTATAAATGATATATCATCAGTGAAACCTGTATATCCCAACATCTGACTATTTTGAATACCTACCATTCATCCCAACACCTGACTAATCTGAACACCAACCAATCTGAGCACTTTTCCCAGTCCATTTTTTCCTGCCATTAACTCCTATGTTTAAAAAATTGAAATCTGAACACCTCTTACTTCGAACAGTGAACACTCATATTTGAAAAATTAACCTGTCTAACTTGAACTCTTTTTACCAAATATCACATACTTCTTACAAAATTGCTCAAATATTGTCAGTTTAACACTAGATTGTTATGATATCAAAACTTTTGAATTGGATTTTGGAATGCTATTAAGCTTTTTATGTGGTCAGTATAAATATTATTAATATTTTTCATTGAGAATGCATTCATATTTCTTCAAAATCCAGAACTTGTATTGTAGATGTAAAAACCTCAAAATTCAAATACTCCTAATAAGAATGCTTTTAGCTGCTCCATATACCAGTAGCATTCAGATTAGAGAGATTTTACTGTAGTTCACGACCTTTCACTCCATCTATATGCAGCAGACTAACTGCTGCAACAGGTATATATTCTACACCTGGTCTCTGAGCTATGATATCATAGTTGATACTATTATGCTCATAACCTTCAATTATCAGGGCTCATTCAAGGCTGTACCTGAATAACGTGAATTTGAGACCAATTTTGAGATTAATTTTTCAAATTTTGCACTTGTTTAAAACCTTGAACTTCCTTCAAACTCATCTTAGGTATATTTTACATTTTAATTAAATACTCTTAAAACTATATATTTCATCCCTGAGGTATAGATGTAAAAACCATAAGGGTCATCTTTGGCTATACCTGAAATTCATAAATTTGAAACCTAACATTTACAATTCTTCAAATTTTTTACTTGTTTAAAACCTTAAACTTCCTTAAAATTCATTTTGGATATGTTAAATCTTAGTCCCACACTCTAAAACTGTATATTTAATCATAGAGGTATGGATGTAAAAACCATAAGGGTCAGCTGTGGCTATACCTGAAATTTGTAAATTTGAAACCTTATATACACAATTTTTCAAATTTTGGACTTGTTTAAAACCTTAAACTTTCTTAAAACCCATCTAAATTGTGTATTACATATTAGTTCCACATGGCAAAACCATAAATATCATCATAGAGGAATGGATCTAGAAACTATCGGGGTCAGCCATGGCTATACCTGGAATATGTAAATTTGAAACCTTATATTTACAATTTTTCAAATTTTGGACTTGTTTAAAACCTTTTACTTCCTTAAAACCCATCTAAATTATGTTTTACATCTTAGTTCCACACTATAAAACCATAAATATCATTATAGAGGGATGGACCTAGAAACTAGAGGGGTCAGCTATAGTCATACACAAAATCCAACTGTCAAAAATGTCAAATTTTTTGAAAAATCAACAATTTTTTTCTCAGCTCCTACCATTTCAATGGCTTTGCATCTTTCAGGTTTACTAACCCTGCTATTGGGCTCTTCCAATGAATTTTTTCAACCTCTTACAGTGTCTAATTAAAAAGTTAGGATCAAAATAGTAAGAAAATGAGTCACAAATTTGCCCCCTGGGGTACACACTTTGTACTAATATTCAATTTTCTTAGGAGCAATCAGCATCAATTATACTGCAAATGATTCATATATATAATATCTATGTATGTCACTTACAAACATCAAAATATCTAAGGTTATTTACTGTGAACAATTTTTTCCCCGGGTGGGGTGTTTTTAAGGGGGTGGGGGGCTAACTCCTCAAAAAAAAAAACTTCCTACCACTCTGTGAAGCTATCACCTAGGTGGAAGTTTCATCCAAGACTCTCCCCTAACTGAAAATGCTGCCAAACCAACTATACACCATTTATTGAGAATTTTCCTCCTCGCCCCTTGAGTACCATGGTTAATCATTTGATACAAGTGTGAATTTGGTCCATGTACTTTGTATGTGTAAATGTGTAGATAAAAAGAGAATGTCAAGTGTATAATGTCACAGTCACATGCAAAACAGAGTGTAATGAGGACACCCAAATCTGATCCCTCTGTTCTTCTGCATCATCAAAATAGGTGGGGATCTAAAATTTAAATAAGATATAAGGGCCCAAAACTTGTTTTATTTATTAAATTTACCATTTGTATAAGGTATAAAATTTCAACTTTTCGATGCTGAGTCTATAGAGCTTAAGAATAATGTATAGCCCCCCCCCCCCCCCCTAAAGCCGAGGTATATAATTATATGCAAGAGATATGGAAGGAGCTGCAATAAACCTCCACATCCAGTACAGCTCTTGCCATTCTATTTTCTCACAATTTCTGTTCACATTAATATTCAGATTTCAATACAACATAGCAGTAAAATCTGTCTTTGTGAACACCTATTCTTAGTGAATAGTGAACACCATTTCCCAAAAAGTGGACACATTATATGGAGAATTCAAAGATTAGTTTCAACATTTACACTCTCTATTGCTTTTAATTTCTTGGTTAATTTACTCATTTTTCAACTTTTACATTTAAAATGTGACATCACACGTAATTACAGTAATTACAGTAAAATGGGTTATGTGGAACACTTCTATAAGTGGAACACTTTTCAGTGTGAAATCACCAATTGACTTGAGACAAGTGAAACATGTTTTAGAGTTAGCAAAGGTGTTCCACTTACACAGGTTTTACTGTATTATTATATCTATATATTAATTGTCATCATAATAGACTGTTATAGTAGGGTCTTTCTTATCATTATCTATATGGGATTGTCATCATAATAGTGTCGCTTTCACTGTTATGGTCGGGTCTTCAATGTCTTTCTTACTCTGGATTAACCTAAGTTCTAAATCTGCTGGTCCTGGTTTGATATCTGGTCCAACTTTCTCTGGAAGTACATTGAATTGTTCATTACATTCAAATTATTCATGACATTTAATTGTTCCTTATGTTTTATTAATGAAGGGGGGAGGGGGGTTCAAATCATACCGTCAAACCCCTTTGTACAAAAGTGTTATTGTACATATGTGCCCCTTTTAATAAAGAACATTAAAGATATATGTACATACATTACAGACAGGAGGAACACACAAAGTATGTTATTCCCAGATTTCAGGTAACATTTTGATATGGTCGACATTGAACCAATATATTCAACTAAATAACACAAGTGACAATAAGCTTTTTTATCAGGAAGATTGGGAAATCATGACATTTTGCAAAACAAGCTTGTTTTCTTGCAATGTTATGAAAAATCGCATTATTGAAATTAAGTGAAATTTACCTTTTCATTCCCATCTTGCATATCCACAGATTCAGATCTAGGTTCTCAAAATATGAGCTCTATTAAACTACTTTCACCTTGATGTACATTTTCATTTTTTTGCTTGACACAAGATAATTATTTCACATAACTAAGTTACCTTGGGCGTAATTCAGGGTCCTACATAGAACACACTGCATTGTAGAAATGACTTTTTCACATGCAACCTGGAAAACAATATGTAATCCGTTGTTATAAATCCATCAGATGAAATATAGTATAAGGATTCTGTGTTTGTTATTGGCCATAAATTGCCAACATTGAACTTTTCATATGATAAAAGTCACCTTCATATATGTGAGGTGAATGTACATGTTAATCCCAATTACTGTATATTATATGTTATATAATGCAGAATTGGCATTTTATTAACACTTTATGACCCGCCACATTTTCTCGAGGCAAAATTCCCTTGAACAATTTGAAATTCAATGACTTTTGAGACTTTGAGTTTTCGAAGACATTTAACCAGGAAAAATATCTGGCCTTTGTTGGAATTTTAAACATCTATGACTTTGTATTTTGATTTCTCCAGAGTTTTCACTGGTTCTAGAAAGCATGTGCTTACTTACCTTAATATTGCTCTGGTTGAAATACATATGAGCAAGTAGGAGAGACGCAAAGAGATCGCCTGTTCCAGTGAAATCAGCAGGAAGTCTAGGAATCTCCATGCGTATAGCTGCACTAGAGCCATCTATATCAATTGAAAAACATATCAAGTGAAACAAATATGGTGAAAATGATATAATGAGGAATGAATTAAATGAATCACTTTGGTTTTAACAAACATTCACACTTTAGAGTTATCATTAGTTGTGCAATGGGCACATCCTAGCAGAGCAACAACTGAAGCACAATTATGGTTAAATAGTATGTATAAGTGCCAAAGGGAAAAGAACAGTGTTAAAAACAGTGTTACTTTTAATTTCTGTTTGACTGACATGAGTTTCTGTGATGTAACATAAATTATAAACAAGGCATTAAAATACAGTCACCACTTGCCACTTGTTATAGACACTGAACACCAAACACCAACCACTGAACACCAACTGTCAAACACCAACAACTGAACACCAACTGTCAAACACCAACCACTGAACACAGTCAACAAAAAGTTGGCGACCAAAACAATATGTTACCACTTGTGGTGGTGACATGAAAAAAAATAACAGTATAAATTCTCAATATTAAAGTAGAACTATCATCAACTTACTTTTTATAGTACTGCCAAGTCCGATTAGAACTTTCTCATCGCCTAAATCAGAACTGCTTATAACTACTGTGCTGACACCTTTATTGTGTAGACATGTCATGGCATTTCTCGCCTCAGCTTCTGTGCTGATTTCTTGGCCAGTTAATATTCTGGAATAAATAAATGGAGAAAAATTAATTCCAAATTAAATATACAGTAAAACCTATATATATTGGAACATCTCTCATACTTTTCTCAATGTGAACACTTTTTCCAAAGTCCCACTTTTCAATCTGTCATAAATAACCATGTTGAAAAACTTTGAAATGTGAACACCTGGCAATCTGAACACTTTTGATCAGTTCCAGTGGCATTCAGACAGGTATTACTATGAAATATAAATTGCTAGCATAGTATGTGTGGTATAGTGATAAGACAATTGACAATCAATTAAATGATACACATCAACATTAAAGTGCAGCTAATTGCTGTTTTGCAAATTGTCATCATGCAATAAAAGTGTGAAATTAAACAAAGGTTACAAACAAAATTTATACTTTTTAGTTTTGAAAATAAAGCATAAATACATAAGTACATGTAAAAGCATTAAAAACAGGGAGTTTAAGCTCCATGTTTTTTGAGAGAACTTGTAGATAATTGTGTAGAAATATGCTCCTATGAGAATTTGTTCTCCCATTCAAAATATTTATTTACTTAAAATATTTACTTCCTTAAAAACAATTGAGAGGGGACATACAATTACAGGTTCCAAGTACAAGTAAATACTAGAAAGGGGAAACTTATTGCTAGAGGACTATAATTCTCTACATTGTAGCTTATGCTTAACCTCCTTTACAAGGTCACATAATCCCCATTTCAAGAAATAACAGGGAATATGAATGGGTATTCTAGGCCGTAGATGGAACTGACTTACTCTGCTTCAAACTGGTTAGGTGTGACTATATCTGCTAGTGGTATGATCTCTTCTCTGTAGATGGGCAGGAGTTCCTGAGGGACATACTGAAACATACAATACATCGAATCACATGAAAACATTTTTACTTCTAAGGAACATTTATAATCTATCAATTACATATTAGTTCAACTAGGTGTTAATCTTGACATATGACATGTTATAAATCATGAATTAAAAACAAACTTTTAAATGCTATACTAGTATTATATAATCTCTGTAGGAAAGACATCATAGATTAATTTGATTACTTAAATTGGGTATTATTGATATTACAGTTAAAGCAAAAATAGCAGGAAACTCAAGATACGATGTAAAATAAATGATAAACAAAAACCAACATTTTTTGCAACATATTTCAGCTATTGAATCTTAAACCCGAGACAAATATTAAGACTACAAGAAATATAATACTTAGTCATCAAACAAAGTCTCCCATGTCTCATGAAATTTTAGGATAGCTGATTACATAGTAAAGCCATGTAATACTTCATCTAGTCAATACTACTCAATTGTGCATTTCAACTGAGTGGTATGCTATGTTCAAAGTCTTAACTGGGTGCAGATGTATTTATAATATGGTGCAAGGATTTGTGAAAAATATACAATACGTGCAAATGTATCTATAAAGTGGTGCAAGGATTTGTGAAAAATATACAATACCTGCAAATGTAATTATAAAGTGGTACGAGGCTTTGCGAAAAATGTACAATGGGTGCAAATGTATTTAAACTTGATTAAAGAATATTTGAATTCTTAACTGTGATCAATTGTGCAGGGGAAACACTATAGTTTATTATGTTGAACTTAAGTGTAGATTTAGATAACAATAAAGTGGTTGAAAGATATAATTAGACATGATAAAACATCAGACATGTCAGTTCGGTAGTTTCAGGGAATTGTTTTTATTAACTCCTTTCAACTATTCATTGGTAACATTCAGGGTTCTCTTTGAGTAAAAATAAAGTATAATGGAGACAATCCAAAAATCCTAGATACCAGGTGATTCATAAAAACAAGCATAGGTATAGATGTACAGATTTAAACACATGATATTGGTTAAACAAGACTGTATGGTTGTTGGCCAGCTATTTTGTAGAGAATCCAACTAAACACAGAATAATTACTCCAAAAAAGTAGAATCATTGCAACATATAACTTTCAATAGACTATGATCCAAACTTTTTTAATTATTTTTGAATTCATCAAAATTTAAGAAACTTAAGATCGTGGAAGTGGTTGTGTCTCATAGAATTTTTAAAAGTGATTTTACTTGCTAGGTGAGTAGTTTTTCCTTGTCTCATATCTGCTGATATTTGTTGATGAAACTTCATACAAAGGTGGTAAAAGTAATAAAAAGTTAAAATATGTTTTTGAGTTTTTTGAGATCAGAGTTACAGGATCCGACGCTTTGATGCTATTAGAATATTTGTACAGGTTGTGCTAGATTGGTATTAAGGGAGGTTAAACTACAGATTTTTAAGATAACTTGTAGATGAATGTGTAAAATTTTGACCTCATGGTTGAATGTTCCACTCACAACTGTTTTTCAGAGACCTTAAATAACAACTATATTTCTTTCACCTTTACACTCATTCAGAAATTCAAATACTCTGAAAGAGAGAACTAACCATAGTGGACCATAATTCTAATTTTTCATGTAAAAGTTCTCTTAAAAATGTGTATTAACTTCCCTACTGCTGTAAAAGGTATTTTGGCAAGTTTTCTTATTCACAGGGAAGCCTTACTCACGAGTCCTTTTTGCTGGAAGAGAAACAATAAAAAATATGGTTGTTTTCAACAAACGCTTCCCCTTTAAATTTAAGAAGATTGGATCACATATTATGCAGCGCAAAAAAGACCTATAGCCCAATAGCTATACTGGACATTCCTTGCTAAATTGTTTTAATCAAAAAAATGGAAACCCTGCATTTTCCTTATATCTTTGTCACTTTAAGGTTTTACTCCCTGATATTTCACACATTTGTACATCATTCAATTTCCTACCATCCTACCATATTTCATGACCATCAGACTGATAGTCACAATTCTACAGCACTTTGAATAACATGCTTCAGATTTGGCCATTTGGCAAAACAGCACACTTGTCAATGACCTGAATGCATTCCTCAGCAGGTATGGCCTGAATGACACAAATGATCACACTTTTGAGGTTTGCAATTGTCCTGAGGTCATTCTCATATACTCTATCTCTGCCATATCCCCACAGGTAGGGACATTTTAGACGATGAGTACAGGTTTCCCCACAACGCAATAGTGGCCACTGGTTCTTTAAAGTACTGTTACATTGTGACTATCAATCTGATGATCATGAAATAAAGTAGGCTGGTAGCAAATTGAATGATGTACAAAAGCGTAAAATATCAGGGAGTTATTTTTTTAAATGACAAAGATATGAGGAAAATGGTATCAGGGTTTCGTTTTTTTTGACCACCCTGTAATTAAATTAGAGGGTTGAAAGTTTTGAAATTACAACAAAATTATGATTACTGCGAGATTATTATGTGAAGAATTCTGGCTACAATTGCGGTGGATGTAATGTTAACAAACAATATAGAAGCGTTCAGCAAACACAGAATATACAACAAATATAGAGTACAACAAATACAGAAGAGAACAAAAATACAGAGTACAGTAAATGCTTTTATGTTCAATCAAAATAACCAAAAAATGATTTCGCTCACCATTTTTCCATGGTCTCCCATTACTGGATCACAAACTGAAATCAATAATAATTATGATTATATGTATACACAAGTACCAAAGGAAAAAAACTAAGTGTCCACAAGTCATAAGGAAAACAAAACCCAACTATCCCAAACCATACTCAAACATGAAAAGAAAGAATGTCTAATACTCCCCATCCATTCAAGTTCCACTTCACAATCCAGGCATTGATATTGATATAGTTCGTCCAAACAACGTTTTTAGATCTCTTTTGAAGCTCTACTGAGAACAGGATTTACTTTTTTATTGTAACTTGGATCAACCAAACAAAGCTGGCAATGCGAAAAATTCAAAATGATAAAACAGAGATAGATAGATACTCCTAACTATATGCATCTTGACAATCCAACAGCAAGTTTGAAACATGTAGAAAAATTTCAAAAAATGTCAACGCTATCATGTACAGTAAATTTTAAATGTCCCATGATATATTAATTATACATGTACAATGATATATTGATTGACAACTTGCTAATTCTGCTATAAATATTGTAAAATCATAATAAAGAAAATATATAACAAAGACACAGGGTGAACAATATCGCACCCACCAAGCAGAATGACCACAATATAGCACCTTAGGGTGTGATGAAACCTACCATATATTAGGCTAGGGTTGACTTCTTTCAACTGTTTTACCACATCTTTGATCTTCAGTAGGAATGACTTGGACCCGATGTAACCTGAAAGAATTGTCCAACTTTTATACAAACTCAAGGTGTCCCAAAAATGTACTGCCTTAATAAAAATGTTAATAACTTTGATACATATCAAACAGGCTACTTGACAAGTGAAAGTGAACTTCTGTTTTTAGTTAGACTCACACAGTCTCAGCATTTTGACAGAAAAAACTTCATTATAATGGATTTTTTAGATGATATACAGGCATTTTTTGTCAAAAAACTTTGTAACGAAGCAATTTAACCCTCTGGTGTGTAAAACAATTTATGAAGAATTACAACTTAATGATATGCAATTTTAAAATATTCTAGCTTGTGATAAGCCATACACCCCCTGGGGTGTCTTTATCATCATAACGTAAATATGTTATATATGTTAATATGATTTTAATAAATAAATAGATTTAAAAAAAATATTCACAAGTTTCAAATGTATTCAATGTTAACTGAACTTACCTGTGAGTAAATGTGTATATTGATGTATGTTATTTGATATAAGGCCTTCAAACAGATCTCCCAGCTCTGCCTCATTCAGCACTTGACCTTTAAATGACATGTACCCTGAAAAAATCAACAAAATTTAATTTATCACACAAAATAGGACAATTATTAAAAAACAAAGCAGCTCATAATTTCACAAAGAATGATATTTGTATACTGGTGGGACTTGTGGGATATTGCTATAAGCCCATGAAGACACAGAGTGATAAATATCGCACTTTAAATATCAAAATGGCCACCATGTAATTGACCCGAATAAATGTTGGGAATAGTATGCTCTTGCAGCTGTAAAAAATTAGTCAAGAATGTTTAAGATATATATAATGAAATAGGTAATATTTTTCAATGCTTCACGTAGATATTAATTCTTCTACATATTACTATATAATACATCGTTCAAAATGGAGTATTTGGTTGAAATGGCATTTCCCCAAATTAATTTTTCAATTTTTCTGAAAGTACAGAACTGCCTTCTGAAGAGGAAATAATATGGAAGACAAATTACTTGAATGACGCAGATATTACCCCCACTCAAAATTAGTAGTGGGTAATTGATTTTTGACTCGGAACATTCTGGAAATAATTTGATGGAAACTGTGCTGTGTAAATCGAAATTAATCTCGATCAATAATGCCGTTATTAATTTCCTCTATCTTCTTATCTAACACAGCTTTACTCGTCTCTCGTATTTCATGATAAGAAAATAAGGGTTCAGTATCTGAATATCTTTGAATTGAATAAAGTATTTCTCAGATTAGCGAATTTCTTTCAATATTATATTGTACATACCTCAATGATTCAGTCATCGATTTCCTAGATGAAAATGTTTCTCTGTGTAACCCCAATTTTTTCTCCTGATTTTTTTTAGAAAACCTGATTTTTCTCAAGAATATATATAAATATGATCACCCAAAAAGGAAATTCCAGAATAAAATAAACAAGCACTCAAGGCAAACATTTAAACAAAACAATAAATCATACAAACCCAAGTCGAAGCAAAAACTATAAGTTTGATTTCTACATTCTATATCCAACTCACCTGTATGATTTGAAAACTGCACTGAGTTGATCGTGTCTACCTCAAACCCTAAGACCTGAAATTAAAGGAACCGTGGGTTTATCTAATCAGTAGAAATAATCTTGATTTACGTCATTAAATATTCAAAATTCAGTCAAAGTGATGTCAAATTTGAAATCTACACGTAAACGTTGTTCTAGAAATATCGTTCCGAAAATTGTTTATCAACTTTGAAAATCTAATTTTTTTGGGGAAATGTGACTTCTAGTTAGGGTTGATTCCCAATAGACCCCATGTTACAAAACCACAAAAAGTGAAATAAATTTTCTTGTATTGGACAGATAACATTTCTTTTACTGGACATATTTCAATTTGCATAAATATTAGATACATAAGGGTTATATGAAAAGTGAACCATCAAAACAGATGTAATTTAAGTTAAAGGGAACTTCTACTAAACCCGCCATGTTATTTGACCCAAAAGAGCCACCTGATGGTGAAACTGGTAACTTCCTACTCACATCTGTGTTATTAAAATTGTAACAGTAATAAACAAATTAATACACATTGAGTACCAACATTTTCAAGAACTATGGAAAAATTAAGATGGCTACCAAAAGGTTAATCAGTTGTCATCAACTTGGAACGCTCTAACTTATACAAATAAGAAAATCCAATAGGAGATTTTCCTGGAATCACATTGACAAGATCAGAAAGAAGGACACCACCACAATCACGATAATGATCAAGCGATTATCATGACAAGTATATCTCCCTGATAAATAGATGTGTATCTCATACTTGAGTAGGTTTTGGGTAGATATCACCCGGGAATATATATCATATCTTAGGAGCAGGCAGGATATATTGTACATATTATAATACAATACATTACTATTTTGCACTGTATATGTTCCGCTCCAGGCCAAATGCGGGCAGATATAATATATCCATCCCGCTCCCGGGAATTTTTCAAAAGTTTTAAAAAGTTTAAAAATTTAAAAGTTTTAAATTTCAATTTTAAATTTTTTTAAAAAGTTTAAGTGTTACAATTTCATTGTATTGAACTACATGTAAAGGAATATCACTAAAAATATAAATTGTGCTTTTACAGTATAGGCCTAACTTGTCTTTTGAAAAAGGTGGAACCCCAAACCGACTCATGTATGAGATACACCAGTTATGTACGGTCGGTTTTGGATATAGGGTCTATCCCTCGAGAAATATTTATTTATTCCATACTTGGACGTGTCACAGGTCCATAAAGCAGGTTTGTAAAAAACTATTTTTTCATCGGTGGGCAAATAGCTTTAAGGTCCCACTCCGAGCGGGCAGATATAGTATATCTGCCCACTATGTCATAATCGCGCTCGCATATTGGTTAATTTATTGTAACGTTCGCATATGTAAACGACAAAGAAGGAAAGGAGCATCAAAAACTGGACATGAATATTCAAAAATATTTCCATGGTTGAACTGTGGCCAATTCTGGGGGGCAATTGAACAATGTGTGCCAGATGACCAAGAATGGTATGGGATAAACAGATTATCCTACAGGCGGTTCAGGATATTGGGATTATCCCGAGGCAAATATAATATATCAGCCCGAGGGCCGTAGGATAATCTCTCCCCTTGGTCCCTCGGGGAATATAAATATATCCCTCAGGATATACCTTGTATCCAAAACCTCCCAGTAAATCTTTTCCATTTCTATGGAATCCCCCTTCCATTGTGCGAAGTCCCAGTGGCGGATCCAGGAACCAACAGGGGGGGCTCAAATTTGAGGTCAGAGAAAAAACCGCCCCTAAAACTGAAAAAGTGGGGCCAAATTTTGAAAATTTGAGCCCCGTTTTCTTCAAAATTTGGCCTAAAATTAAAAAAATAAGGCCTTAGAAGGCCCAATAATGACCAAAAGGCCCACCTAAAAAAAATTTCGGCCCAACTTTTTTGTTCTGGGCCAACCTTAGGGGGGGGGGGGCCCGGGCCCCATGGGCCCCCCCTGGATCCGCCATAAAGTCCCCCCTTCACCTCAACACCCCACCCCCTTTCATTATAAAATAAACCCAAAAAATAGAGGCCCCTTGGTAAATCCTGAAGCTATGCCACGGATTTAGTCCACCACTGACACCAGTGCTATGAAATGAAATGAATAAATTTGAAGTTCAAAAATTATTTCAAACATTCAACCTCACCTGCAAAGGGAAAGTAGCACTTTTATTGCCAACATATCCGTGTACTACATGGCTCTGTATAGACAGCACTCTACAATCCATGTCTGATCAATCTTTGATGTGTATTTATCTGGAAATAAGTGTCTTATTGACAAGAAATTATTCGTCATTTGTTCTGAAAATCATTTTAAATTTTCGTAGTATGTAAATTTTACGAGTTAAAAATAATGACAAATAAAAATAAATGGGACGTTACAAAGTAATTAGATAAATAGAAACAACATGAGATATTTACTATATTATGTATTTTAATAAAGATTAGAAAATTAAACAGAAAATATGGGGAAATATTTATTATTTGAATTGAAGTTTGCTGACATATATCTCAGGGAAGTTCTCTCGAGATTTGAAGCAGACCACGGGATCAGGTAGATTTTGTAAATCCACTCCTCCTTTTTCTATTCTCATTGATCTCCTTGAATCTAACGCAAATTAAGGTACGATTGAAGTATGGCATTATTATTGGATGTATGACTCGTTTGTTTGTATATTTTTGGCGCTTGTCATTGCCTTAATGTGTGAAGAATTGCAGTGACAAATATGTCAATAAATTTCATTCATTGTCTGTGTTTGTGACTTACTGAACTTAGCTGGCTCAAAAGCCAGCTGACACACCGTTAGAATATACCGGCGTGTGAAGCGTTTTTCCCCAACTTCCAGCTGGTGCGCTTGCATAAGTAACGGTATTTAGGAAGATAATTGAATAATACGTGCCCTTTTTTTGCCGCGTGGTGTCAACAAGTTCTATTTGTTGTGTAATTTGCAGTTAAATTGGAGAAATTCTGTTCCGGCGCGCACCATTCTTAATTTTTTGCGCATGCGCTCAATTTATTCTCTTCATTGCAATGCCAACGGAAGTTCCCAGAGCTGACTTCTGTCAGCTCGGTAGAGTAGTACTGAACTGTCTTTCTGTCTACAGCTAAGGCACTGTCCATTGAATATTCATCTGAACTAGTGAGCCCTTTTTTGACTAGATCTAGTGTTGCAAGTTGTGAAGAAAACTAGAGTCAACTCTAATATGAAAAAATGAAGCCAGTAGTCGACGAAAAAATGCACAGACACGGGAACAAGAGTTCATCCCCCTCCCACTCACTATTTATTTATTTATTTATTTATTTAGAAAAAATGTATATACAATAATAATACATGACTAATACTGACACCAAATGGCATATAAAAGTATAATGTCAAGTATCAAAAAAAAAGTATCACTAGCAAATATAAAAAATATATATATATAGTCTAACTAGTTTACAAGGGTATATAGGTATATGAGTTTCATATATACAAGTATTTACATGATATAACATAGTACAATGCATACACTAAGCATGTATGTACGTTGTGTTTAAATGATGTGCCATGACTATTGTAATATACAATGCGTGGATAGTAAATAAAGATGTTTAATAAGACAGATTTTTTATAAGTAGCTTGACAAGAGGTCAGATTTGTAGGCCTTTTTAAAGGAGGTTATAGATTTTGACATTTTTGTGGAATTTTTAAGAGAATTCCATAGTGAAGGCCCATTCCGTTTTATGGAAAATTTGTTCGCATGTTCAATATGGAAGTTGTCACATTGGCGGGTATTATAACTATGTGTATCACTGTTTATTTGGAAATTTGTATCGAGTAGTGAATTTAGTATTTGGTCACCATCTTTTACTTGGTACATGAAAATTGCTGTATTCAGCTTATTTATATCATATATATTCAGAAGATTAAGTTCTTTGAATAATGGAGCTGTATGATCAAGGTATTTTTTTCCTAAAACAATGCGAACAAATCGTTTTTGAATCATGTGAATTTTATTAAGATAAGATTTGGAGTTGTTACCCCAAATAATATTGCAGTAATTGAGTTGAGAGTGAATAAGAGAGTAGTATATTCTGAGCAAAGCACTTTTTGTTAAAAGATTATGGACTCCATACAAGACCCCAATGCACTGAGAAATCTTTTTTTCTAAGTTTTTGATATGCTCTTTGAAAGTTAAATTGGCATCAATAGCTATTCCTAAGAAAGATATAGTGATGTCTTGCTTGATTTTGGTGTCATTTATTTTGAGAAAATGATTGTTAGAAGTTTTACCTGGTCCAAAGAGAATCCATTTAGTTTTGTCAATGTTTAAAGAAAGTTTATTGGCATTGATCCAGTCACTGAGCTTTGAAAGTTCTTCATTTGCGGTGTCAAATAGAGTGGGTAAATCTTTGTGAGAGGCCAAGAGATTGGTATCATCAGCAAATAGTATGAATTCAAAGAAATCAGAGGATTTGTAGATGTCATTTATGTAAAGAAGAAATAAAATAGGACCAAGCACTGAACCTTGAGGGACACCATGAGATAATGAGGTTTGTTTCGATTTACAGCCATTAGAAATAACAGTCTGAAGACATTGAGTTAAGTAACTTTGAAACCAAGAAAGGGTAACACCGCGCATTCCGTAGTGTGAGAGTTTATCTAATAATATATTATGATCAATAGTGTCAAATGCTTTTGAGAAGTCTAATGATATCCCTAGTGAAGGAATTTTGCTTTCATTTGCACATCTTATCTTTTCAATAAAAGTTAGAAGTGGCATGTATGTAGACTTTTTCTTCTGGAAACCAAATTGGTTTTTATAAAGTATTTCAAATTTGTTTAGAAAGCTTACAAGGCGAGAGTGTACGCATCTCTCGAGTAATTTTGAAAATACGGATAACACTGAAATGGGCCTGTAGAACTATTAGGTAGAAAAAAGACTGTATTATTTTACATTAGCTATACAGTGACTGGGGGGGGGGGATTTAAATCTTCCTGTGCCTGTGAAAAAATGTGTCTTTTGATGTACATGTATTCATTTCTAGTGATAGAATTATTTTGTGTGAATTCACTTCCAAAACAGTCTATTAATTGATGCCTTAATTAACACAAAGATCTAGGTTAGATCATATTGTTGTTATATTCTTTCAATAAACAGCTCTATTTCTCCTAAACTAGCATTACACTTACGTTATGTTTTTATTTTTCTATGCGAACATCTAACATTTGTTGTAATAAGGCTTGCTATGGCAACTTAAAGCAGATATGAAATGGTATTTTTAACCTAAAGGAATCAATATAATTTTTTGATAAATGTATTTGGACATGTTTTCTCATCAGTAGTGTGAAAATCATTTCACTCCAACGATTGCTTAATAAGCAATATTGGAATTGGTTGTGACATTATTGGCCCCCACGTGATCTCTCACTGGTCCCCACGTGGCCTGTTTTGGTCCATTAGATCATGACGTCATAATGCCAAAATGTTTTGTTATTTGTTTACACAACAATCAAATGGTTGCCGTGACGTTGTGATTACTAAGGAACCAATAAACCAAAGCTATATTTTGTATATGACGTTACTAATCACGTGGGGGCCAATTTGATTGATCAGTTAGTTTTATTTCGTTATCTATGACCGTTAGCAGTTATCTAACATTTATTTTATAATGGCTATCGCAAGAACTCTACGTTGGGCTTACAATGGTGAAAACTGCATTTTTGTAGCTGCAAGTTGAGAAAAGCTATTTCAGTTGTCCTTTAAATGGACTATAGCAGTCGCGATTGTGGACCCTGAAGTCTATGTGATTATTCAAGATCCTCAATGCGTCGATATCACGATCGACTCTACAACTATTTTCTGCACCACTATTTATGACTGAAATGTGTGTTCAGTGAGTCAATAGCATGTTTATCTACATGTATACTGTATACCTTTAACAATGCTACCCAAGATATAAACTTCAGTGTATAGCTGGAATCTTTGATTTATACCTCATGATGAATTGTTCCATTGTGGTACATGTAATATATGAATGATCTGTCGTTTTGTACTATTGTATTCAAATCAGTCAAAGTTACAATCCCTTATATACATGTAAGTTTGGTGACGAGAAGTTTTCATTGGATTCAGTGCCTTTGTTTCGTTATTTTTAAGTTTGGTCCTTCAATACAAAAGTTCAGAAATTGATAACTTTGATGATTTTTTCAAATCACCATGCATAAACAGGTCTTTAATAAGTTATCCTAAAGGGAACTTCCACTTGCCAAATTTATGGAGGGGAGTGTATTATATTTTTTTCTATGTCAATCTTTTCTAAATATGCTAAACTTCAAAAGTAAAGAAATGTTCATTGTCTAACCGGGTTAAAAGGAAGAATATAATTATTATGTTTTAGATATAATTGTACTATTGGTTTCTATGAGAACTAAAATTTTGAAATGCAATTTTCTCTGAACCATTTTCATGCATTGATGAGTTCATTTCTCGCTTATTTATGAATAGATTTTCTTAATTTTTTCGGCAAAAACATGTGAGGATGAATTGGTGTGAATAATCACTTAATAAAAGATACTTGTGACCTCTAAAAGTTTACCCTTTGCATTCGTTTGACTTGACTTCTTAAAAGAGAGCTTCGTCTTCACTCTTTCAAACTAAAAGAAACCTGTGAACTCACCGCGCCAATCAGTGTTCGTCGGCCGAATTTGACCGATGTTCTTTATATGGTCATTCCACGCACGCAGGGTACTAAAAGTTAGTTTTAAATAAATTGATGATTTTTGAACAAAAAATCCTTCAAAAACCACTTTTTGAAATTAAAAAAATAGTTTCACATATCACAATGATAACAGTACTGTCAACCCCCAAAGATTTTCTCGCGGGACAGATTTTTAGACCCAGTGCCCAAAATTTGCGGGATTTTGCGGGACATCTACTAAATTCGCGGGATTTCGCGCGACATTTAAGGGATTTGCGTGATTGCGCTTATAGGCCAATTTTTTTTATCAAATTCTCGGGATTTCGCGGGACCATTCGAGGGACAAACACCCTAATTGCGGGACAGTTAACAGGTTTACCAGCAAAAACTTCATAGAGGGACAGATTTTCTAGAAAAAGTGCCCTAAATTTGCGGGATTTCGCGGGACATCCACCTAAATTTGCAGGATGTCCCGGGACATTCAAGGGATTTGCGTGATTTGGACTAATGTAAAAGCGTGTAAAAGTACTTAAATCAAACTTTCAGATACTGATTAATCAAATATAATGCACCGTTACATTGTAACTTAAATAAACGTCAACATAACTTCACAAAATACGCATAGCATAGAAATATTATTAAACTTTATTGTAATTTATCAAAAACAAAAACCATGCTTCAGGTGTGAGTATCGTAATCTAACACGAAATTCAAAAATTTGGAACAATACTTTGCACTTCTGGCGTCGTGACCAAATATATATGAAACGCTTACCCCCAAAATGTTATATATCAAAATGTACCTTTTCATATACTGTAGGCATGGGCTTTCAATTGAAAGCCCATAATGTTATATATCAAAATGTACCTATTCATATCCTGTAGGCATGGGCTTTCAATTGAAAGCCCATGGTATAGGGGTTCGATTAATCTACATCAAATTATAGGGAATGAGGTTACTTTTCTAGATAGGGTTTGTAGAAAAAACCGGGTACCGGGTAGTAAATCCTCAATGCTGGGTTCAAACTTGGTACCCGGTCGAAAAAACCGGGTACCCAAAAAACGAAATATACGAATATACAACATAATTAGATCATTAGAAAACGTGTAAGATTTGTTTTGAATTTACAAAAATGTATGTAACTTCCTTCAAAATTGAGCTAGAAGCTTCAAATAAAAAGCATTTTAAGCCTCTTTTCTTCCTCTATCATCATGGTCATATTTCCATTGGTAATGAAGGGGGAGGGGGGGGGTGCGATCGCACCATCACACCCTCTCCTGGCTACGCCAATGACATTGTAAGACGATTTGAATAACAAGGCAAATCAATTTTACTCTATTTTCAATGGTTCGTATGTTGGTACGTGAATTGTTTTGATTATGATTTAAATCTGTAAATTGCTATCGTTGCTTTAGCAGAGAGGTGACGTGTGTTAATTTACATGATGCAATGTGTAAGATTTTGATTATTAATCATAATTTAAGTTATCCCAACTGTCGACAAAATGTCCACTGAATTGTCCACTAAATTGTTATGTCTTACAATGTCATAGGCGTAGCCAGGAGAGGGTGCGATGGTGCGATCGCACCCCCCTCCCCCCCATAACCAATGAGAATATGGTCATGACGATAGAGGAAGAAAAGAGCCTTAAAATATGCTTTTTATTTGAAGCTTCTAGCTCAATTTTGAAGGATGTTACATACATTTTTGTAAATTCAAAACAAATCTTACACGTTTTCTGATAATCTAATTATGTTATACTCGTATATTCGTATTTTTTGTTTTTTGGGTATCCGTTTTTTGACCGGGTACCGGGTACCAAGTTTGAACCCAGCATGGAGGATTTACTACCCGGTACCTGGTTTTTTCTACAAACCCTTTCTAGATATCAGCGTCCATTTATTGTAACTCGCGTTTGCTAACATTTGCTCAGTTCTGAGATGAAGGCCACACGGATAGTAAAAAGGCCAACGTTGGAACTAGTTGTGACCTACATCCCTATTGTCGTAATTAAAATGAAAGTTGAACCCTTCCTCTTTATTTTGATACCAAACAACAGCATGCTAGGTACTTAAAATTAGGTAAACTTTACTCCTCAAAAGTGCAAAAACTTAGCTTCTTATATAAGATAAGATAATCACAATATAGGGGATTGCAACAATTTCGGAAATTCGCGGAGGTCGAAAGCCACATTTGTGGGACTTCGCGGGACATTGCGGGACACGCGAATTAGCCTAATTTTGATCGAATTCGCAGGATAATCCCGCCATTCGCGGGACACTTGACAGCTCTGTGATAACATTGGGTAAGACTACAATATATAATAAGCCAAAGTGGTTTAAACTTTATAGGCCTATGGGGGATTTGAAGAGATGTGACAAAATAACTTTGTATTAACTAAGAAAACTTGTATCGGATTTTATTGAGTGATTTTACCCCCTGAATGTACTCATGGAATAAACAAATTATTTTTGATTTGGACTAAAGAGTTCTATCCATGGAGAATGGGTAATATAATATTTTATTCTATATAACATCTTGTCCCTGGGAAATAAACGGAATAGAATTGATTCTGTCATCTTCAGTCAATATGATATTTTCCTTTGCCAATATCATACTTTCCCTCAGAATAAAATTCATATTCTATCCCTCCCATTAAATAACTTCATTAATAATTGTCCCTTGAAAATAAAACCCATAAACAGTCTACATATACATTACATTGAAAATGAAGTGCATTAATATACAGAAATATTTGTGCAATAGTGACAAACATTTAGATTCTTAAATCTCTACCTTTATGTTATATTATAAAGCATTCATTATTAATACTTGACCTACCTTCATAAAAGTTATCTGCTAACTGTCTGACGGTCTACTTGATATGAAATCATATAAGAAGTGTATGTAATAAATGGATAAGTGTAATATATTGATCACCAGATATCTCACTATTCCCAAAGGGTTCAAGAAAAATCAGATTTTGAAATGAAATTCTCTGTTCTGTGTTATATATATGTTTAGGAATTAATATATATTTAGATCATTTCCACTTCCAGAGCTTTTGCCATATGAGGATTGCAGATGTTTTTACAGAGAATATATTTATGTTTATGATTATAAGCAGATGATATACTATAATTGACAAATTATCACCCCCAGTACATGTTGTATTGTCTATACATTATAATTGGTCAAAATACATACAAATCATTTAAATATTATTGGACCAATGCTTTTGCTAAGAAATCTTTGCTGTGTTTTTTTGTGTTATTACAGAAATGTATGAAGAAATTTTCAATTTTCAATTTTGACTGAATACATATTACATGCTGCTTAGCAAATTATGCTCATACCCACTTAATAAACTGACCAATATAGATGTCCATTCTTATTCACACTCTCATGTCATAAGTGCTAAGAGTTTGGCACTTTTAGTAGAATCAAAGGGAAATTCATGAGAGTGAATTCATCAGTTATTTAATGTTATTTGTCAGCCTTTTTATTTAGAATTGAAAGTTTCTCGAGATCTATTTGACATTTTCTGAGAAAAAACTGTTTTTATTACTTCTGAACATAATTTATACTGATTTATTTTACTCTTGAACAACAAAATCATGACATTGATTTCAAATTGGGTTTGCCACAACAACTGCTTTGTAATTGGTCTTACACTAGATGGCTTTATACTTTAGGCATGTCACATAGGATCAAATCCTATCCTAAAGGGCTGATGTGAAAAAGTCACTCCACCCTGGTGGGGATCGAACCCACAACCTACCGATTACATGTCAGGTGCTCTACCACATGAGCTACGAAAAGAACTGACTCTCTAACTTCAACATCAGCAATTTTAAATCTTACTTTTACAAGGGAACTCATGTTTGTCATTCTGGCAAGAGACTAAGGTTGTGCAGTTGTATGTATAAACTAGTGCATTCAAGCATTTGCATAATTATATTGATATTATATTTTATTTTTATAACATATTTTTCTTCCAGCTACATACTAAAAATGGGTCGTTTAGATGGAAAAGTTATTGTGTTGTCAGCAGGGGCTCAAGGCATGGGAAGAGCAGCCGCAGAGGTTAGTGTACTCTATTTTTCTGTCACCACCGAACCATAAGTGGTGACATATTGTTATAGTCTCCAACTTTTTTGTTGCAATGGTTGGGGTTCAGAGTTGGGTGTCTGTAACAAATGGAAGGTGGTGGGTGATATTTTGCATGTTAATGCTTTATTTATTGTAACAGTTATGGTAAGTCTATGAAATCACCTACTTGTCTGACTATCTGTCTGTCTGTCTGTCTGTCTGTCTGTCTGTCTGTCTGTCTGTCTGTCTGTCTGTCTGTCTGTCTGTCTGTCTGTCTGTCTGTCTGTCTGTCTGTCTGTCTGTCTGTCTGTCTGTCTGTCTGTCTGTCTGTCTGTCTGTCTGTCTGTCTGTCCATCTGTCTGTCTGTTTGTTCATCCTTCAGACAAATGAATAGTGGGTATTGTTGACTTATGTCCTTGAAATATATTACTTTCAATATAATTGTATAATTTATGTCATTTATAATGTTTCTAAATTGGATAATATATGTTACAATTGATGATGAGAAGTATAGATGTCAGTTTCAGCTTCTCAGATTTAACAGTTCCCTTTGTACTGGGCCAGTGGAAACAAATGACTCATTAAAGGCCCCATATTAAGTTTGAGAATATGTCATCAATTCACTTTTTTCATGACTTTAACAGTTATTTTAAAGATTTTAGAAAAAGGGGAAAAAGTTATCAGCTTTATATTTCTCAAATATTCAAATATCCTGCCATTTTTCAAATAAAGTATGATTTTTTAATCATAAAATATTCTATTATACAAGTTGCAAAACCCATTCTTTTCTAACACTATTTTGAAGATTAAACATAGGACATACTGTTTCAGTAATAAAATGCCGCTTCAATGTTTTAGCATATTATAAATATTTGCACCCTATATGATGATGTCATTTGTCTGTTCAATCAGATAAAAATGATAACAGGTATTTTCTTTTAGGCATTAATGAAAAAGGGTGCCACTATGCATCTCAACCATCTTGTCATTTATGGTTTATTTCTTTCATTTGCAATGGTATTATACTACAACTAACAGTGATCACATGTTTTTACATTTAGGCATTTGCTAAAGAGGGCGCCACTGTGTACGCTACTGACATCAACAAGGAGAAGCTAATGGAGCTATCTGGTGTAGCAGGTATGTAGACATTGAGCTTATGAGTAGTTTTGAAAGATATCAAATTTTAAACTCAAAGTATAGCTTAAAGCTAGAAACATCCATGGATTATAAATATTGTACCAGTGATATAAAATCTTCTCACAAAAAATACATTAATACTACAAAACTTGCTTTTTTACAAGTGTCACAATGAAATTATGGAGAACTTAATTAAGCCATATTATCTTAATGCACATTCTTTACAGGTATCACCCCAGAAGTTCTTGATGTCACTAAAAAAGACGACATTGTAGCTTTTGCCGCAAAAATACCAAAAATTGATGTACTCTTCAATTGTGCAGGGTAAGTGGTAAACCTTACAATGATTCGCTTTATATTGTACATGGCTTAAAGTCTTCAGGAATTTCAGGAAATTTCAGGAAAAAATTGACCAAAATCTACCCCATTGAGTTCAATACAAATCTGGATTTATTTCTAGGAGGAGTGGGGGGTTTCAAAATTAATGTCATATTTTTTTTTTCCTATGAAAATACTTTTTCCTCCAATTTGAAAGTATTTGTAAAAGGTCTACATTACTCAAAAAGCACTCAATCAAATCTCATTTTTCCAAAATTTCTTAGAGGGAGGACCCGCCAAAACCCACAGCTCATTTGGCCCATGCCTTTAGCCATTCAATTTTCAGGAAATTTGAACTTTGTTGCTTTAAGCCATGTATTGTATAATCTTGCCACCCTTCAACTGTCTTCACCCTACTCTCCCTCTTCCTTTGTTAAAGGTTTTCTGTTGCTTGTTAAATCTTTTCATTAAATCCTTACCCCTTTGATGAACCAAAGAAACTAGGTTATATTGGCCAGATTTATAATGTCATACTTTGAAGGCAGTAAAATTGTAAGAACGGTATTTGAAAATTAGTAACACATTAATCAAAGGGGCCCCTCGTCAAGATACATGTACTCCAGGACCACAAGATTCAAAGGTAGTATTATATCAAACAACATAACAATATAAAATTATTCTTGATTAAAATAAATGTATTCCAAATTCAAGATGGCAGTGTGATGTCGTCATGTTTTCACTTTTAAAAACAACCAATTGGTCCAGTTATTTTGTGTCAGAATTGTTATTCAACCAGTTGTTTTTATCCGAATCATTTGGGGGTAATTGACCATTGTCAACTTTTGCCTGAGAAACACTAGCAATGTGCATATCACTCATACTAGTATTCCGTGATTCCGCGTTGCCGCAGAAAAACCTCAGAAATTTGCATTTTCATTTTTTATGCAGAATTTTTGTTTGGGCACGGAATTTCGCGGAAAACATGATTTTTCCAGTCAACCATCTCATCTCATATTTGTCACTCACCTAAACACCCAAAGACTCCGCTCGTTTGTTGTCAGATACTTGTGTTTTGTCAGATTTTCAAGAGGAAATCTGAAATCTCTTTTAAATTCTCGAACTTCCGCCTTTGCACTCAGAGGTAAGACTGCGTCTAACATAATCATGAAATTTGAAACCCAAGACTGTCTCTCGTAATTGTTTTGCAATAATATGTCTAACATTGCATTATTATATTCTAACGCAATAAATCATGCTTCTTCTTGCGTTTTACTTCGTCATACTCATATATAAATATACGACATCTGAATTTTCTGCATATTGATCTGGAATTTTGTGATAGTTCACAAGTGAGCATTTGGTAAGTTTTGTCGCTAATTAATTAACATTGCATCTGGTGTTATTATCGTTTAATAAAACAGCATGAGTGGATTTCAAGAATTGTTTATTTTGTGGAGAAAATTGTTGATTTCTAGCAAGAATTTCACTTTTTGTTGCACATACTTGTACCACAAAATTTCACTTTTCCCCGTGCAGAATTTGGTGCAAAATTTGGCTTTTTCATGCAGAATATCTGCGCAGAATTTGCATTTTTCTCATGCAGAAAACTAGGATGTGTGGCATATGTCCTCGTACAGGTGCCATGTTGACCATAGCACCATTGTTTGGCTGGCCAGACATAATAATCACTTGTTGTCCACTGTGGTAAGAGCTGGAACTCCTTGTTGTCCTTGTCCAACAATATAGCATGCTTGTTGCAACTGGTGTGTACTTGATCCCTGAGAATAGAACATATAAAAAGAAATAATCATGGTGAAAATTACATGTAGAGCTACATTGTTTAAGGATGTAAGTCACATGATCTGCTCAGTACAAAAAACAATTTATACTTGTAATATTTGCTTAAACTATAGAATCTACAAAATTTTATCAATTTACCAATCTTTCAAATGTTGGTATTATTATCAATTTATTTATTATTAATTTCTCCTCAGTAAATTATAAGGTTCATGCTTCTTGAAAGTTTCCACTAGCTTCTGCAGTACCAATTGGCAGATTTTATAGTATTATGCCTGATGGCCATCCAGTGTTGGACCTCTGAGTCCAACTCAGGAAGAAATTTCCAATATGGCCATTTGTTCAAAATAAGTTTAATAAAATGTAATCTCTCATAAGGCATTTAAATGACAAAATATCACCAACTAGTTGCTCACAATATTATAAGTTCAGTAGATGATTTTGAAAAAAATAGACTGGTCAATTTGAAGCAAGTTGAAAAAATACCTTTTTACCCTGAGATCGTCATTGAAGGTGAAATCTCAAATGTAAAGTCAGATTTGAACTTCTGAGAACATTTAGCCTAGATGATTTTGAAAAAAAATTGGTCAATTTGAACATGGGCTTTCAAAGAAAGCCCATGATTTGAAGCAAGATGAAAAAGACCTTTTTGACCTTGAATGTCTAAAGATTTGACCTTGAGAATGTCATTGAAGGTCAAATATATAGTCAGATTTGAACTGTTGAGAACTTGTAGATAATTTTGAAAAAAAATTGGTCAATTTGAAGCAATACGGTTACTTACACTTGTGTTGCAACAACAGACAGCCTTACAGCAATAGGCTGATGCTGTGATACCCAGCACTGCCTCGACTAGAGATATCACCAACAGTAAACCATTTATAGCAACCTTGGCACAAAAACAGTCTTAGTACTTTATTAATACCGGCCGTATAAAAAATGCAACAAACAGTTATCCTGTAAAACCACAAAACCAGTGATGACTACATCATTTTCATTCAATGTTCCATAAAGCCACTTCCCTCCTCTTTCAAATGGTATGTCATTCATTCACATGTGGTCATGGTTGGCCAAAGTTAACTCTGGACCAAGTTTCAGAATTGCAAAAATGAGTACAAAGGCTAGGTGCTAATGGAAGTTCTCCTGACCTGAATTGTTGTGACTTTTTCTTTTGAAGCTATGTCATGAGCAGAGTGTTGACCATTCATCTACCAGATATTGCAAAACTTCGAGAAATAATTGCCAATGGGGTGCTTTTCTCCGCTTTAAACCCACAGATGACTCACAGCTGAGCCATGATATGGAGAGATGAGTGCATCTTTGTGTCCTAAGAAGTGATGACAATTTGGAGGGGTATAGGATTTATTATTGTAAGAGTATGATTTACAGTCTATATGACACCTGCCACACCTTCTTCCAGGTCCCTATGCTTCATACACTGACTTTTGCTATGTTTTAAACTTGGTCCCGAGCAGATTTTGGCCCACTTTGCGAGATCAATGATTATTTGGCCAAACATGAATCCCTGTGAATGAATGAAATACCATTGAAAAGAGGAGAAATGTGGCTTTGTAGTACATTGAATGAAAAGTTTGTTTGGTCGTTCGTTCATTCATTTGTTTGTTAGTTCGTTACTAAAATGTTTATTAAAGTCTCAAATAACAAACATAGAATATCCAAAGTAAGCACAATACTCATTTTATGTGTCAAAATTTGATGTTTCACCCTTAGGAAAAAAACAACCATTTTTTCCGAATTTCAACCGTTAAAATCCATTGCGCAACCATTACAAATCATTGCATAACCATTGCTGCAACCAATTGAAATGGTTTCCAACCATTACATTGCAACCATTAAAATTTGGTTGAAAACTTTGGTTGCATATCATTGAAATTATGGAATCATTTGCAACCATTACAAACCATTGATTGTTTAAGTTGCATTTAACCAAATGGTTGCAACTATTTTCAACCATATTGTGGAAATTATTTAGTTTAAGAATGAGACAATTTGAAACATGAAGAACATACAAGTAAATTGAATGCATTATTATGTTTCAAATTACAGTAGTTCATGTTTATGGGCATATTATTTCTAATTAATTGAAGGGAATAAGGTTTATTCATTTTTGGCACTGGATATGACTTCAAGTTCATTCTCATAGGCATATTATTTCTATAAAGAATAAGGTTTATTCATTTTTGGTACTGAAAATTACTTCAAGTTCATGTTCATAGAGATAGTATTTCTATTTTATTGAAGAGAATCAAGTGTATTCATTTTTGGCACTGGTCATTCTTGTGTATGTATGTATGTATATATTTATTGCCCTTTATATAAAGGAGATACATGTATACAAATTATGTAAATGTTAAATTGAAAATAATCACTATTTACAAACAAACAATATTGCTGTTTTTGACTGACGACGGCGCCTAGCTACCGCGTAGACGCACGTCGCCGACCAAAATTGGCCTAGCACCTAATTGTAACGCAATTATAAAAAAATGACTATATTTTACAAACATTCATTGTTTTGTTGTTGTTTTTTATACTGACGACGACGCCTAGCTACCGCGTAGACGCACGCCGTAGGCCTAGATAGACCTGTTACCTAACACTCTTGAGGTTAATAAAAAATGACATTATGGATCTGCATTTTCTATAAAATTAAAGGAAGACATACATGCATCTGAACGGCTGCAATTTGTTGTTGCTTTTTTGTACTGACGACGACGCCTAGCTACCGCGTAGACGCACGCCGTAGGCCTAGATAGACCTGTTACCTAACACTCTTGAGATTAATAAATAATGACATTATGGATCTGCATTTTCTATAAAGATGAAAAGGAAGACATAGCATATCATCATACCTTCCCCAAGGTCGGTACTGCAGTACTGTCTGAAAGTATGAGATGCTTTCAATATCTTGTAAGCTAGTAAAAGAAATATACAATTTTTGTAAATTGAAGAAAGGTGGTGTTGCCCTATGGTGCAATTCTAAATTAGTGTGTATAGTAAGTGTACATAAATATAAATACAAATATGCGAGTAAAACTAAAATGTATTTATAGCTGCTTAAGAGATATAATCGTTTGTTGCAAATACGTCAGGCTGCCGCGTTGACGTTGCAACTACCAATCAAGAAAAAACAAACATAAAGCATTGCTCATTATTGTACCTTCCCTAATGTCGGTACACTCAGAATAAATACTTATTGCATATTACCCCCTGGTCAGCCCATGTTCCTCCCTTGAGGGCCACCCTTTCACGCTGATAAAGTTACATTAAGTTTGTAAACTTGTCAAGTACCGTTGACGACACAAATATTGTTGCATAACTATATATGCCATATCTTTTAAAAATACAAGTAGTTGTTTGTTTGTAAAGTGCAACTCTTCAATTCCTATGCCAAGAATGTTTTTAGTGTTCATTTGGATACCCCATCCGCAGCAATGATTGCTAAGTTGTTCTCTATAAATAATATATATATTTTCTGGGCATTTAAGTAAGAAATGATCTACGTCTTCTTTTTCATAAGTGCTGCACATTGAGCATATAACTGATTTATCTTCGGAACCTCTATATTTTGATCTAAGCGCATGTTCATCTGCTAGCAGTTTCACCATTATTTTACAACTACTTAAAGCAAAAGGGAACAGTCTTGCAACTCTCCACCATATAATTGGCCTCAGAATTTCAAAGTTACCCATTCTAAAAGAGTTTAGGCCCTTGTACATTAGCGATTGGAAAAATGTCCTTTGCATCTGAACGGCTGCGATTTGTCTATACACAATATTCTTCCACCTATTTTTGGGGATGAACATTTTACAGTCTACCATATTTAGAACATGGTTATATAAATCGTACCTTTTTGATGTCAGTAACATGCATTTTATTGGAGAGAAGGTATTACATTCATTGTTAACATGCAGCATTTTTACAAATCTCATTGTGAAAAGACATTTATATATATTTGCGCTCGGGAGTTGCAATAAACTCCAGAGAAACATCATTCTTAAAAAGTCAATATAAAATTCAACGTCCATTAGGCCCAGGGGCAAAGTTGAAATGGGAATACTAGCTGAGGGAGGCAGAGATTGAATTCTCCGTCCTATTTCTCGTTGTGTCTTTTCTAGAACAACTATATCATTCTGTTGATAGTTGATAATATGGGCACCGTATGTCATTGTAGGTATGGAGTACGTTTTGTATATTTGACATGCAGATGTTGGGATTAGGCCTCCGCAGCCACTACCTATACCGAGCAGAGCAGTGTACTGCGATTTGCCCTTCTTACATTTATCCTGTACATAATCAGAAATATCATTATTTGTTGAAATTGGGATTCCGACATGCTTCACATAGTCAGATTTTGCAATTGATTTACCTCCGATATTAAGTTTCTGAGTTGCACCTAGCTCGATTTTACTATTAAAAACGAGAAACGAACACTTATCTCCACTGATTACTATGAGCATGGAGTAGATCAAGTAGCACTTGCATGTTTTCAAAGGAATTCGACAAGATGCACATGTCATCGGCATATGAAGGACTAACGCAACTTAACGAACCTATGGTTGATCCCTTGTTTAGCTTAATCATGGAGTCAATTATATCTGCCATATAAAGTTGGTAAAATAGCATGGACAGGACACCGCCTTGATGGACACCCTGTAATATTGGAAATAAGTCAGAGCATTTTCCGCCTACCAAAACCGAGCAACTATACCGCTTATATAGCACATACAAAATTTTCCATATCTTACCGCCAATACCACAGTTGTGAAGTTTAAAAAGTAGGCCATCTATCCATACAGAATCAAAAGCTTTTCGGATATCTGTTACTGTTAAAACTACCATTTTACCTTGTTCTACATTTTCAGAAATAGTTTCTTGTTCGAGTAATGATGTATGGATTGATGAACATTTCTCGACAGCTGCCCCTTGTAATTTAGGGATAGCATTTAGAACGGGTGCTTTTACATGAGTTAAAATAATGTTGTCAAATAATTTAGTTTGTAGTTTATTTGGAAATTCCTTCTTGATTCATTCAGTTTTACTGAACAATACAACAAAACATTCTGTGGAAATTTTCTGTTTTTCTCCTGTCTCAACAAAAAAATGTTTCTGACTAAAAGTACATACATACATATTATAAAACATTGTATTGATTGTATTTCCTGCCTCTTATTTATGATTTGGATTAAGCTAGTGCCAAAATAACTGCTTCTTCAATATCAAAGAAGTCTTATTACAACAATTAAGTAGATTAAACTGAAAATGTTTCCAAAACATGATTTTGAAACATCAACATCCTTGTATTTATGCTTTGGATTAGGCAAGAGCCGGATTGATTGTCTTTTCTTCAATATCATTTACAAATCAAAAAATATTAATTACTATTGGATTAAACTTTAATCATAATGACTGAAAGGGAAATATCTTAAACACTTGAATAGATGATATTTCCTTTTACTAGACATGGTTTTATGCCTATGAGCATGAACTTGAAGTTGGATATGTCTCAAAATTGTATTATGACCTTAAGTTAACTATCGCTAGAAAAAAGAGAATTCATCAAGACCATAGCTGGCTTCAAAAATCTTAATGTGAATCTCATCTAATTTACTATGATTGTGTCATTATTATGGTAGGGGGAATTCAAAAATAAATTATTCAGACAAAAATAATTCTTAAAAAAAGAATTAATTTGTAATGATTTTGTTAAACTATCAAAACAGAACTTTATCTAATTGGCTGTTCAATGGTTATAATTAGCATTTCAATGGTTATAATTAGCTTTTCAATGGTTATAATTAGCATTTCAACCGTTGCCGCTCTGTCTGTGCAACTGTTGCTGCTCTGTCTTTGTACCTTATCTGAATTCAATAATGTGAAATCTTAATTTGTATTTCTACAATTTTCTTATTGAATTGAAACAAAAAAGAATCCTTATTTTCTTACAAGATTTCTGCATTTTTCATTCTCCTTAAAAACGATACCTGATAAGTGATTGCAATAGTCATAGAAATAAGTGTTTAAAACCCTAGGGATTAGATTAAATGATATATACAAATAAGTGTATGTTTTTTGTTGTTCTGGAAGTGACGTCAGACTTGTCATTGAGAACAAGATCCGAGACACACAAAGTCCAAAAAAAATTCTTTAATGAGAGAAGAGTGTGATAGACTGCAGACTACAGACATGCTTACTTAAGAAAAACATACTAATAATATCAACATAGCCATAGCTAAAAATTATTTCAAATTCATGCAGTTTTTCACCATATTGAGGACTTTTCAAGTGATTTTGGCCAATTTTTGGCCATAGTTATAAAATATGAATCCCCTTGTAAATTTGTCAAAAGTGCAAAAGCTGGCTACAGGTCTGCCCATGAGCATTCATTTTGAGGATTAATGGTTGCAATAGTTGCAGTTCTCCATCAATGGTTGCAATCAATTGTAACTGTTAATTTCGATGGGTAATGGTTGTAATGGTTTTGCAATGGTTTCTCAAATATGGTTGCGTAACCATTGCAACTTTATGTAAAAAGGGTTGAAAAGATTGGGTGAAGTAATGGTTGCGCAATGGTTTTGAATGGTTGATATAATGATTTTTCCTTTGATCTTCAAGGTTGAAATGATGGTTACATGATATGCAATGAAACCATTGAATTTCGGAAAAAATGTTGTTTTTTTTTATAAGGGTATTCAGATATTTTTAGGAGTTAAAATAAAATGATACATAATCTACGCATACCCCTGTCGGAAAAGTATAAAAAATGATTCCCAAGACAGAGAAAACCATCAGAGGGAGGCAAACACATGTTGTCACAATTGACATTGCCAAGAATGTGATGATCTGAAAAATAAAGGATTAATGTCAAAATTACTTAACTGATCTGAAATGAACGCACACCATTCTCACCAGGTAGTACAACTGCTATAGAAGGGCAAGATGTAATTTGCAACTATTTTGGCATTACGTTTGCAAGATGTTCTCATTTATTTTTACATTTATTTGGCTGAATAGAAACAACCACCATGCTCTGCAGAGGTGTCTCTAGTACAGGCCTGTCAACTTGGGAACACCTAAAATGAGTGACTTACAAATGTTGAACACCTTCCTTCAAACTGGGAACATCTTGATCCAAAAGACAAAATATTTCGAAGCAAATGTATACCTGTGACTCGTATTATATATCTTTTATCGACTCTTTGGATGTCATATCATGACATATTAGTCACTTAGGTAGAGCAGTTCTTCCCATTGTCGAGTTGAAGAACTGGTATCTTTATCCTGGCTAGAACCATAGACAATTCTAGCCAGCGCCAGCCTTTTATCGAGTTAGCAGCACTCTAGTAATCGCCGGTATAGGTCAGCGTATTGAAGTTGTTGTAATAAAAAGATTACACTCAGAATTCAAATATGCCATCAAATAGAAGAAAATGTTGGTCTTTATTGGTTAAAAATGCAGATCTCTTACCTCATTAAAATGCTTTATGAACATTATCAGAAAGAGGAAAGTAAAACCAGATTTGCTCTTACCAAACATTTTGATTTTGTTTTGCCTGCACCAATGCCAAATGAACCAGCCAGTACAAACTGCAAATATACCAGTTTTATTGAAAAATTAGTGTCAAAAAGAGATCCACAGGTATATGAGCTGAAAAAATTCAAAAGCGGCTAATATTTTTTTGGTATATTTTAAACACTCTGAAAAACGATGTTGATTTTTTTTATCAAATACCAAAGTAAATATATAAAATAAAAATATTCATTATTATGAAAAAAATATTAAAATATAGCCAATAGAGTAATTTTGTTGACCCTAGTTCATTTTCACAGTTCTAAAACTGCCGGAAACTCCTATATTAATTCATATTTTATTGTAAAATGTTGGCAGCCTACCTCTACAAGGTTTATACTTACTAAAAAACCACACCAGATTCCCAAACCCAAATAGCCAATCACCATTAATGAAATAGCTGCACCCCCTAGAGTAATAGAAAATATCCCAAAGGCGATCATCCAAGATCCCATGCTAATTGCTGCTTTTCCTTTAAATCTTTCAACTCTACCGCAGGGAGGTGCTGTTTTATTGTTGTAAATAACTTTCTGCTGAGGCTGATAGACACCCACTTGTTGCTGATCCTGGGTTTTGGATACTCCCTAAAATATAATAGCTCATATAAATCTTTTTTGTTAAAGTTTCTCTACTTCATGGCACATCAGTTCTCAATGTAAATATGACTAAGAAAAAAATACTGATTATGTAGTAAATACATTATGGGAGTTTTGAGGAAACCCCCATTTTGTGTTTATAAGAATAATTAGCAATTATTTACAGGTTTTATATTACTTTAAAGAGTCATGAACATTTGTGATTTGATAAGTTATGTTTTTACCGGAAGTTGAAATGTGAAGGCCATGAGGAATCCAGGAAGTGACGCCATACTGCGTGCGAACTGGGTGTGATAAGCTGATGTTCCCGGGCTAATGTTTTGGCGACTTGAGACAGAACTAAGTGCATTTAGAGTTGATCAAGTTGGCAGATAGCATTGTAGGGGTAAACATGGCCAATTTAGTCTTGGGTGACTTACTGGAAGAAAGCAGGATTCTACAAAGACAATTTGTGTGACCTGTTATTCTGCTATCATCTGTTAGATACTTTCCAGGCAGTTGATGTTTAGTGGAGCTTTTTTTGTTTTTGGGTTCAAGTCCCCGAATCTCCTGGCTATGAGCCCGTATTGCATTTTTATGTCCCCATCACATGGGGCATTTTGACAGCCTATGCGCGTATGTAGGTACTGTATGTTTAGTGAGTATGTCTGTTTGTTTTTATGTCTGTCCAAATGTCCCACAGTTTCTTCAGGACTGCTACAGATATCACAATCACATTTCCATGGATAACTTATGAGTACCTACTGTACAAATCCAGTAAAAAAAGCCTACTTCCTGTCAGCCATTTAGAAGTCAAATGCCAAATTTCTTGTCTGCAAACTTGGTTTCATAGTTACTTTAAAAACTTTAAGATCTTTAACACACTTCTACATCTGATTAGGTTTTGGACATGGCCCAGGCTCAATCATGGCAGTCAATTTTAATGTCTGAAGAAAAGTCAGCGAGCGATAATACTTTGTATCATATTGATAAGGTATTTTGAGATTTTCAAAACCAAACTATTTAGCAGCTTTATAAATAGTTTCAGGTGTCCTTTATTGTAAAAGCCTGTGTCACTGTTAACAGTAGTTGTATGCGGTAATTTGGTGAAAAAGATTGGCAACAATTTATATCCGCTTTTTTATTGTCGGCCTTTTTTGTGTATTCTACTTTAAAATCTTGTCTGTAAAGTCTTATCTGCATGTTTTCAGGTGAACTGTTTGATGGATTGATTAACAATTTTCAGGGATGATTCTTTGTATGAAAATCTCAAACTGGTTTTGGGGATCCTGGGTTAATGGTAAGGTGACCATTTTGCATATTTTGTCTTTTCTCTTCAACTGATTAGTGTCTGGCATTCAGGATGCAAAATCTTTTAATCACCCATTGGTGGGGACATGTTATACACATTTGTGTCCTTTGTTCTTTATAACTGTACCTCCAGACCACCAGACCAGGTCAGGACTAGGCTCATAGAAGTTTATAGTTAGTTTCTCGATCGGGAATGAGAGTTCCAAGAATATTATATTTATTTAGAGATGGAAAGCCCATGCTATGTATTACCATGTTTACCATGTGTCTCATACATAACTCATTTTTAAGTCAAATTGATTTTTTGCTCTTGTACTATTTGTCATTTATGTTGTGTCTTTATTCTATTTTTCAATTTATTGTTTGGTATTGCTCTTTTCTATTCAAACTTTCAAAGTTTTAGTTCAATAATTGAAGCCTAACTGCTCCTTCAGCAGACTATAAGTATTATATATTGCATTACATATTTTGAAAAATTGAATAATTTAATATATTTAATAACTGTAGCCTAGTTAGGAACACTTCAATAAATGAATAAATTGAATGTCTCGATTTTTGTGTTTATCATGTTTAACACTATGATGCGTTTTTATATAAAATAGACGCAGACAAAAATTCTATTCAGTGTGCTTAGTCAAATGGCTAGAGGGAATTAATAGAGTGTAGAGGGAATATTATTCACTTTATTGATTAGGTGGAACATCAATGTTTACCGATTTTTTCTACAATCCAGATTTTCTTGAAAAAATCAAGGTGAAAGATAGACTGATGTTTATAACAAAATATGTGAAAATTAGAAAGATTGACCATTTAGTTATTTCTAAAAAAATGTTTTAATTTAACATTGCTCTAAATGGGAAATTCTTTTTTATTTTTTAAAAAAATTGCACAATTCAGATTTTCTTCAAAAATATTCTACGTAAGTGTTTAAAGTAATATTTATGAAAATTCACCACTTGAGAAAAAAATGTTGAATATTATGAATCAGTAGTATTATTCCATCATATATGACTATTACCAAAGAATGCCTTGATATATCAACATGAGTGTCATAAAAACAGATCAAGTAAATTGAAAAACTTTAAAAATCTGGGGCACCTGAATAGATTTGATTCATGACATGGAAATATGTACGCCATATTCTTAGTAAAACACAATTCATGATTGTATACGTACATTAGAAGTTGTAAAGGTTGAATGGTATCAGTTTCGCTAGGCTAATTGATAATTGATACGTGCAGAAAAAGTATAGCTTATAATCTATACCTTCATGTACATGTGTAAAAAATCATGTTCCAACTTGCTGGGCATTTAGCAGGTGCTTTTTAACAAAAATAATATGTATACATATATTAGCATAACATAGCATATAATGCAATAGTCTAAGCAATATTAGTGAAATGAGTTTGAATAATTACCTGATGCTGCAAGGAAAATCTCATCTTGTATGACCTTGACCTATAACCTTAGTGAAAATATAAATATGAGTTAGTTATTTTCAAAAGGTGGAGTGAACTATAGTACCTAGTTTAGTCAATAGAGGGAATAGTTATCTGTTCCCGGGAAAGTTTCCCCGGGAATTGTTACTCCAACTGAGTAATTCAGTCAGTAAATTGGCTTACACTACGATACAATTTCGATCCCAGCATTTTTTTGCATTATGCATGCGTTCTATGTGTAGGATTGGATAGTTTTTAACAACACGTGTCACTCGTCGGGAGAGGTGTACTGTGATAAGTTGCACATTCAATATCGCAATTATTTGGCCTTTTTGAATTTAACAACTTTGACAACACTGGCGGATCCAGATGAAAATGTATACCCCATTTTTTGAAAATTTGGCCTAAAATGCCAAATCATGCCCAAATAGAATCATTTTTGAGGCCATAAAACTTTCGAGCAAAACGATTTTTGGGCTCCTACAAAAAAGGGGGCGGGGGGCGCAAGATGGATCTGGATCCGCCAGTGGGATGATAACAAAAATAGGCGTATAGCTAAATACGGTGAACAATCGTAGAACTCCTGATATGCCCATTAATTTCATGATTTACGTATACAGCATATAAGTACAATTAGTACGCTATGAACGCATTCGTTTATTTGACTTGGAGCAGAGTTCAAGCACATATATAGGTTAATGCAGAATACGGCAGTATGCTCTTCCATTATGTGTTTCATCTGGAAGAACCCCCGTCCTCAACATAATATAATATGAAGTATTGCTGCCCTTGTTCGAACCCCAATACTCGAAAACCCATTATTACACCTAAATCAAATAATACGGAATCCAATACTCTAGAAAGATAAATCAATTAATCTTTATGAGAATGACGTAAACAGTTTGCTTAGCGTCCCGGAGGTGGAGATGGAGAAGGCGTGGCTTCCCACGGCAGGGAAGGACAATTTTACAAAAAAAAAGTTCAAAACACAGCGCATATTTAATTAATTTTGTTACCTTATATATTTTCATTAAGTTAAAAATATTCAAAAACAGTTAAAAGATCAGTAAAACATGCAATGAAAATACATTTAGGAAATATACATTTACACGGATCTTCAATCTCCTTTATGGCATAGTTGAATGATACATTTAGAAACTAAAAAACTAAGTGTAACGTATATGGAACTCTAAAAGACAATGACGAAATGTTTTCCCCAGACTAACAACATACAGTTTGGACGATATGAAATATATACAGAAACTTACAGCGTATCATATTGGAAAACGTACCGTCCTCTTTAATCTTGTTCATACCAGATTTGAATCAGTCGTTTGGGAAGTGATATATGCGATATTAAATAGCTACGCATTCAGCAAGCATTTTGTTCATTACAAAAAGTGACATTAAATAATAACCTGCCAAGATTTATTAAAAGTTCCAATATAGCAAATATCTTCGTTCATCAAAACTGATCGTTCTTAGTTCTACATCTAAGTAACCTGGTAATAACCGCGTTATTTAAAACGCCGCCGAATCAGAACGAATCCATTAACACAGCCTAGGGGTTAGGGGAGTTTCTAAATAGCTTCGAAATCTATGTCATTTAAAGGACATGCGTTCATAAAATAGTCTTTCTTAGTTCTTCTGAGTAACCTGGTAATATCCGCGATATTTAAATCGCCACCGAATCTTAAGGAGTCCCGGCATATGAACGAATCTACTAAACGCAGTCTCGCGAACCGGATAAATGGTCAATTCTGGCGAACAGAATCATAGATATAATGGAGAGGTTTCGCACAACTGGTTAGCTAAAGAGGGGGATATTGGAGTGAAACCCCCGGGGATAATAATCAGAGATACGCTTATCATGTAAATTTGTTTCTGATGGTCAAAATCTACAAAAAATGGCGGCCTCAGAATGTTTATATGATTCGAATAATATTATGTTCATTTCTGGAGAATTTAAACAATGTCATACGAAGGTGGCAAGCGAAAGACGCAATTATGTCTGGTATCGTCTAAGCTCTTGGGGTTCTCCTCTTGGGTGCTAAAACGTACCCGTATTCGTATTTCATTACGTTTACGAATACGGTATTTCGATAATTTTGTTTCGCAGTACGTTTTTTGAAGTACGTAATTTTAAACGCATCTCAATCTGTGGCTATTACTAGTGTCAAATAAATGGCCTCGTCTGCTCTCAGGCTCCAATATGTCGGTAGTCTAAGCTTTTAAAATCCCACCTCCATTCGAATTTTTTTTGTACTACAAAAATAGACATTAACCTTTTCATTCCAAAGAGGGTCATTTATCAATTTTATTAAATCACTTTCAAAATGAACGATTTCTAGGTTTACAATAACTAATTCAGTGTAAAAGTATTCTTTGTAGAATATTTAATTTTATGAGTCTTATCTCAGATAGACCATAAATGCAGTGACTCCATTATGCTACAAAATACGAAAACAATTTTGTTACAGGTAGAATTTTCTTCTGAGAATATTAAGATTGCACCACGTGTGTATTGACTTAACATATAATATACACCATAGACTTAACATTGGGTATCATCCATATCCCTTTTGATCTCATTATATTTTAAAATATGCCCTTATAAGTATATTTATTAATGTATTTTTTGAATCAATGTATTAGTTCCAAAGGAGCACGTACAATCTAAACAGTGATTCACTTTATATCAAGATTAAGTAGAATCCATCATACCTATTTTATTTCATTCTAATGTAGAATCTAATCTCGAGCATACATAATGGCTAATACGAAATAATGCCAGTAAATAGTTTCGTATAAAACTAGTAGACATAAAAATCCATATAGGCATTCGTAGCCATACACTTTCACAAACAACCACCCCCCCCCCCTCATGAAAACTGAGGAGAGAGGCAAAGTAACACATTTGATCATAGGAAGTGACACAAACAAATATATCATCTATGCAATACAGGGTGATCAATAAGTAGTGACAATGATTCTCCCATTCATTTATTGTACACTGACAATCGCTGCAAATTCATTATAATGCATTTGCAGTTGTCATGGTAACCCTAGCTTGTATTGGGTAGGCGGACCACGGCCATTGTCTTAAAACAAACAGACAATATCAGGGTTCCATCGAATAGTATTCGGTCAATCCAAGCGACTCCTTGTCCTGCCAAACCTCATTCAAAAATGCTATTGAACGCCAAGTCACTGCTCATGTTCAAAATAAGCACCATCTTTACGGACACATTCTCTATGCATCCCATCCCACTCATGATGGAACATGATCTGATCTGTTTGCAACTGGTCGGCCACTTGGATAATTCTCTGGTTTGACTCGACCACCCTTGAACTTCTCGTGCCAGCAAGTATACACTCTTTGCTCAGACATAATAGAGAACCTAATTGTATAATGTACTCATAGGTTATTCTTAACACAGACTTGTATCAATGTTCTCTGTTTGATTCAGTTTTTTTTGCTATTGAAGATTTTTTATCCATTTTGATACCTTTGGAATATGGCTACCCTGGCAAAAAGATGTTTTGCCACTCGTGTATAAAGACTCGTAATCTTGTCAACAATAAACATATGTTGTCAGCATAACAATATATTAGACATTCATAGAATTAATTGTTCATAGAATATATAAAATCTTAGAAAATTGCTCTAATTTAGATCAATCAATTAACAGCTGTGCCAAGAAAGAAAATAAACAACGTAGAAATAAAATATAATGACGATCAGCAGGTAAATGTCACTTGCTCCGGGTACCCTACCCCTATATTACTAAAGTCATCGGCAATCATATATATTGTGACATGTATCCTGTCTCTTTATAATAAAATTAGTCAAACTTCTACAACACAATCGAGCACAACCCAATAATAAACCAACCCAACACAGTCACCAAGATTAAACTCAACTCTACCTATCATTTAACTAATTCATTTTGGCACAACCTGACAAAAACCCTACCATAACACAACCAGGCTTAACCAAATACTCAATTAATTATACTCGATTAAATCAAATTTAATCAATTAAATCAAAACACAATCAGGCACAACCTATGAAACGGTGATATCAGTGACACGTCGTAAAAAGTTCGTGCACGTATTGTTACACATTTTCGCTTCTCAACACCACAGAATGTGACGTTTTTTGAAAGAAATGTACAGACACGTCGCAAAAAGTTCGCGCGCGTATTGTTATATTTTTGCTTTTCAACACCACAGAATGTGACGCTTTTTGAGAAAAATGTACACATATGGAAATCCTTTCGTCCTCCACATTTGCCTCTATATCTCAAAATATTTAAGGCGAATAACTTTGATATCGTATATGTATTAACAATGGGTTAGGAGCATCATTAAACACGAATCAATTTGTTATTTTAGGTGAAATAAATATATGTGTTGCTGTGTTTGAAAATAGGTGAATGGCGTAAATTCGCCCAATTTTAATGAATTTTGAAAACCTTTCGTCCTCCACTTTTCCACATACAACAGAAAACATACGTTTGCGAACAAAATCAGCTATTTATCAATAAACTAGAGTTTTTGAGCAAAATAATCATGTATGATATACAACAAAGTGGTCTCGTATTTTTTGTTTAATGTACACTTGAAAAGTTGAAGGTAACAAAAAATGAGCAAAGAAGGTCGCTGTCAACAGATTCTATTTTTCAAACTATATGACGTCACAATATGGGACGCTAAGTAGAACTCATCCATTGAAATAACACTTCCATCTACCTTTATCAAGATGAAAATAAAGTATAATAGTCAAATATTGTTTGAGTTATGTGCGTTTAAAAACAAAAAAGTATTCAAAATGTAACGTGTCGACAGCGGATATTTGGAAGATTTTCGGGTAAAAAACTCTTTTTTTAAAAAAAGAACGCGCAAGAATTGTGAAAGAAGTGTACTTCATTTGAAAACTTCATTAAACTGTTAAAGCAGCTTTAAAATGATATATAATTTTGATTAGAATGTTATCTTATATTCCGAAGAATTAAAGTTACATTCATGCGATACCCTAAAAACACAAGTGTGTCAGCTTTTTGCGACGTGTCAGTATATCCAACTATAAGCTTCTCTAAATAGAGACAACCACAACCGGGCAACCACAAACACAATCGTGGACCAACCGATACATACTCCTCCCACGGAACGTTTTAGAAGTACAGATTATTTAAAAATATTTTCTTGCGAAATTGCGTCTTGGAATTTCTGCTGGAGAGGTGTTTCTCTGTAAACACAAATTTCTATCAACAATGACAATTCACAAACTCTGATGGTACATTGTATTCTCGAATAACACGCTTTGTGACGGACCCGATGCAGAAAACGTTATCCTCCATTTTAAAGGGAGTTTTTACCACACATGACGAACATTGCCGAACACTCACAACTACTCCCATGCGTCGAAATCTGATTTAATCCTGGCTGCCTGTGTTATTCCGCCAAGGTTAAAAAGCGAGGGACTAAATGAATAAATTACAGCTTCATTTAAACCAAAAATTACAAACCAGAGGCATTTTTAAATTCCGACTAGATTGTGTTCCTTGGTACATAATTATAATATGCAACTTAACGTATGACATTCATGACATTTTTTTTTTTTTTTTTTTTTTTTATTAAAATCAACAAATTATATACAAATTACAGAGAGTGTTGTTACGTTACATAAAAAACAATCTTTTTCAAGAATCAGAAAGTGGAATCAGCTAAATAGTAAATACTAATATTGTTCTGTTTACCAACAACAATACAATTTTTAAGTTGGATAATTTTCTTAGAGGCAACCTTGGTAAGTATAGGATTACCAAATAAAATGTCATTACAGGTTATACCTGGGATATGCTTATCCCATAAATATCGCACTAATTTGCATTCATAAAAATAATGTAACAGATTGTCTTGCACTAAGCAGCTTTGACAGAGTTCATTTTGTACTTCTTCAATTTGATATTTGTACATTAATTTTCTGGTAGGAAATATTCCATGCATAATTTTCCACTGCAATTCAATTATTTTTGTTTCTTTAAATAATTCTTTTGTAAGGGTCCATTGTTTTTCACTAAATCTATCTGGACCAATGAGCAACCTGTCTTTAGTTAATTCAAGTCTTACATTTTTACATGTCAATTCTCTTACATTAATGTTTCTGAAAGATAGAGACTCACTGTGCTGTGGAATAGTTCTGTTTATTAACAGTCTTGAAATAATGGAATTGACTGTTGTATACTGAAACCAAGTTTCACCATTTCTTAGGAGAGTTTCACATAGTTGGTCATAAGATATCATTGTGTCATTTACAAGTACATCTGAAATATAAATTAGACCTGATCTGATCCAATTTGGAAAAAATAAAGGGTTTTGTCTAAACAATACATTTCTGTTATTAAACAAATTATCATTTTCAATCCCATGGTTCTTATTACATTCTAACCATGTGGTTAACAATTTTTTATAAAATTTAGACTTAATGTTATCAATCCCTATGAATTTAGCTTCTGATACAGAAGACTTAAACACACTCATGTTTTTGCCTAGTTTATTAAAGTACAATAAAGGTAATATTCTAAATGCACCATTGCCTGGTGTTGACAGGTTTTTAACCCACTTTAATAAATAAGCTTTCTGGATATCATGTACATTAATCATTTTTAAACCACCTTTGTTATAATCCTGTATTATGATATCTCGTTTTACCTTTTCTGGCACACGTTTTAAATCTTCCTCTTTAAATTTGCTTTTTGACCAGAGGAACTTGAACATGAGAACATTGATTCGATTGAGCAAATTGTCAGGCATTACAAAAGTTTGCATTAAATAACTAAACTGAGATGTCAATAATGACTTGATTAGTGTAATTCTACCCAGTAATGTTAAATGTCTACTTTGCCAGCTTTTCATTATTTTCTCGCATTTTTCGAATTTAGACTGCACATTGTCATCTAAATCAAATATATGTTTTGTTGTGGAAAAAGATACACCTAACATTTTCATAACATTGTTTGGGAATAGCTTCCACTTAATATCTAAAAATTGTTCCTGGCTATATCTCTGTCTGCCAAGCCACATGGCTTCTGTTTTACGTTTATTTACATCTAAACCTGATATTTCTTTAAATGAGCTATAAACAGTAAATAGTTGTCTAAGTGATGCTTCATCTTTAACAAAATTTGTGGTATCATCAGCATACTGTGATATCTTAACTTGTTTATTGGATATCAATATACCTTCAATTTGATCACACTGACGGATTTTACAAGCTAATATTTCACAAGCTACAATAAATGCCAATGGGGCAAAATTACAGCCCTGCCGAATGCCCCTTTCAAGCCTAAAGGGCTCAGAAATCCAACCATTGTTAAAATACAACTAATTGTTTCATTATTTAACACATTTATCCAGGTCAAAAATGAATCACCGAAGCCAAATCTTCTGAATGAATCTAAAATAAAGTCTTTAGATATACTGTCATACGCAGCCGAAAAATCCACTCCTACAATAATGCCATCTATTTCTTTATCTAATGAATATTCAATAATATCATCAATCAATCGAAGAGTCATACCAGCATATCTACCATTGATATATCCACACTGATCTTCATTAACAATTGATTTAATCACTGATTTCAACCTATTTGCAAGAGATTTGGCTGCTATCTTATAATCAATGTTTAGAACTGATATGGGGCGCCAGTTAGGCAGTTCCTCTCTGGGAAGGTTTTTTTCCTTTATAAATTAATGTTATAACAGCTTGTCTTTGAGACCATGATAATTGTCCATTTACATAGCCATCATTCAATGACTTCACCACTAGATTGTTTATTTTACTCCAAAATACTTTCATAAATGCAGATGTTAGTCCATCCAATCCTGGGCTTGAGTTATTGTCCATTGTTTTTAGGGAATGGCTACATTCTTCTATAGTTAGAAGACCTTCACAATGATTGCGCTCCAGTTGGGACAGTTTGGGGAGATCAATGCCTTGGATAAATTGATCTAGCCTTCTAGGGTCATAATTAAGGTTACTCTTGTATCGAGTAGTGTAAAATTGCACTTGTTCCTTCATAATATTCTCCTTTGATGTGACAGTAACACCACCTGCTGTTCTGCATGATGACATTGTTTTCTGGTGTGCTTTAGCTTTTTCCAGGTTCAGGAAATAACTGGTGTTTCTCTCACCCTGCTCAGCCCAAATGGCCTTCGAACGAATTTGAGCACCCCTGGCTATGGAAATACACAACGTGCTGAATTCTGTTTGCAACTGGGTCACCTTGGCTACTAGAATAGGATTGTTAGTGTCATTTGCAAGTTCAGAAGATGCAATTTTAAGCTTATCTCTCACAGATTTTAACTTTGTGTGATTAAATTTGGCATTTTTCTTGCTGTACAGTATAGATTGTCTCTTTATTCTAGACTTGATAAAATCCCATAGTATTTGTGGACTTTCAATTGTTGTACTATTACTTTCTTCTTCGATCAAATTATTAATCATGTTTACATAGTTAATGTCTTGGAGTAATGCATTGTTCATTTTCCAGTAAGAAGGTCCTCTGTCAGGAACGCTACCTGAAAAGTCTACGCATATTAATACACCTCTGTGATCAGATGTGGGAAGGTCTATAATATCTGCCTGTTGAGCAAGATCAAAACATTTTTCATTTCCAAAAATATAGTCTATGCGTCTTAGTATATTTCTTGATTTGTGTTTCCAAGTATAATCTTTTACTCCAGGATTAAATAATCTCCACAAATCATTCAAATCAGCTTTCACCAAGATGTTTTGCAGGGCATCAATTTCATTTGCACTATGAAGTTTGCCTGCTAAGTTGTCCATAGGATCAATAATACAGTTACAGTCACCACCTATGATGAGTGGTATTTCAGTGTTAAAAGTTGATATTACATCCAATACATGACTATAGAATTGTATTTTGTTGTTATTGTCATTTGGAGCATATATATTTACACAAATAAAGGATTCATCATTATCAGTTATTTTAATTGCAATTAGTCTTTGTTCATTTAAAAGTACATCGATTATACAGTTTTTATATCTGTTTCCAATTAATATGACTTCCCCTTTACTATGATTGGTTCCGGGATTATATATCATTTCTCCTTTCCAGTCTTTCTTCCATGTAGCACTGCATGCATCAGTAATATATGTTTCCTGAAGCAATGCAATGTCAACATCCAGACTACGTAAGTAGTTAAAAAATGTATATCGAGTCATCTTGTTACGGAGGCCTTGGACATTAGCAGAGATAAAGTTCACCATAAATCAATCGATAATAAGGTGTTCATGATTAAGGCGGATCCTTGACTTCCTCTTCCGCAATTTTTTCACTTTCCTGAACCAGATTCACATGAATTTGACTTACTACTATAGGTGACCCTATTTTTGTTTTCTTGTCATCCTCATTACTCAGCGGACTGTTAGCATCTCGTTTACGCGACTCCATGGTGGTGTTACTGTTAGGGGTGGTCGCGACAGGTGGGGCTATATCCTGAAGAGCAGATATGAGGGACTGGGTTGGGGCAGCTTCAGTTTTGGCTAAAAATGAGTCTGCTCTCTGCAGAATCTCTGGGGATCCTAGTGTTGTATCTCCGGGATTTAAGGCGTGGTCTATCAAAGCCTCTGCCAGAGAGGCAGCTTGTTTTGTTTTCTGATAATCAAGACAATCTTGCTTCTTATGATCTCCGCCACACTTCCAGCATGACATGGTATTCGTTTTAGAAGAACATTCAGATTTAATATGCCCACTTTTCCCACAGGAAAAACATGTGGGTTGGTTAAGAGGGCAATCACTGATAGCGTGGTCTAAAGATTTACATTTCCTACAGTTGATCACTTGGTTTTTGTTATGGTATATCGTTACATCCTCTTTAATGAGATCCTTGGGATGGACAGGATCTGCGAACTCGTAAGTTGTAAATCGTGGAATGGGCGTATTGATGTTGTTTACATAACAATATCTGTGACCTGTGAACAAATGTTTAAACGGATCATCGGGGTCACTTTTCTTGGAATGGTTGAGCACTTCTCCAACTCCATCAGCAAATGATTCTACCCATGCGTGTATTTCACTATTTCCAACACAGAAGGGGATCCCATGGATCGATACTCGTGTTGATGTTCGACTTGGAAATTTAGAATCGTCTATACGGGCTTCCTTGTATTGGCGCATTTCGTAACGTTTACCCTGCACTGAAATTGCAGAAACTGCAACTAACATATCCTTTACTCTGGGTCCAGAAGTGTAGATAATCCATGACTTGGGGTTGTTCATAAGTTGAACACCCATAATATCACTTGGCTTGATAATATCTTTTCCCAGTGCCGTTTGAACAGATGAAAATATAGCCAACGCTATTTCTTTTTCAGAAGACCTTGGCATGCCTCTGGCATCAAGGGATATCCAATAGTCATGGTTTTGAAGTACATTGTCCAGTGCTACTGCCATAATAATGTGCTCAGAGTTCCATAGTGGGTGATAATAGGTTTATTTTTCCTTTTCAAAATTTTTCACTTTTTCACTGACCTGTTACTTCACTATAAACGTTGCTTCTTGAAAATATCCAAGTCAAATAGTTGCTCTATATGTTTAGGAAGATGTTCCAATGTTGTATTAATGTCTATTACTGTTTATATGAACAAAAATAGAGAAAACATGTCTATTTTTAGACATGTGTCTAAAAATAGAAAACATCTTACAGAATGAGAATAGCCAACCTCCTCTATTTCGTAACATTACGTCAAAGTAACTACAAATAGTTGTGAAACAATAAATACGAGCGTTTAATTTCAGTAAAATTAGCAACCTTTAGCCCCTTCTATTGGACTACGTGTTAAAGCCTTTCATGTTTGAATTGTGAAGAGAAAAAAAATATTTGTAGGGCTGCAGATGTCCAATTCCTCACTTTTCTAAGTTTTCGCCATTTACAATAAGTGGGAAATTGCCACAAATCATGTAACCTACAGAATATGCATCCATCCGAAGTTCTAACAAAAATATAAGTTAATAAAGAGAAAATTGAATTTAACTTTATGGAACACAAAATTGATATCTTCTTCGAGAATATTGGGACAGTTCGGAGGTGCAGAAAATAAAAAAAACGTTGGGGAGTTAAGGCTGTCAAACCTATAGAGGGATGTATGATATTGAAAAATAATGTATCCTTTTAAAAACAAATGTTAAAATAAATTATAGAAAAGGTGTCCATTCGCCTGTACTTTTTTCAAAATACCCAAACTGAACTGAACTGAACTAATAACCCAATGATCGGATCTAGTACAGAGGCCAATAATTTTTTTCATCGGTTTGCCCCTCTTGATTTTATCTGGACCGCCCCGTAGATTATACGTCAGTGGGTCATGAGATATATCATATGCGGCGTTCCCTTTTTGCTTTTGCAAATGTTGAAAATTAAATGCGATTGCAACCCTGGGAGTGTAACATTGCTCAGAGGTACTCAATCCCTTAAATAATGCATTGGACCACAATTTCATTCGTACCTTATTCACAGAATCGATGGTACAGCTACCTGTATAGTAACACCAAGTAGTAACACTACGTTATTTCTAAAGGATAAATGTAAAATATTACATTGTTTTTGCGCCCGTTTTTGCGAGACCTCACCGGGGACCTCATCAACTTTGAATAAATGTTTCATTTTCCCCCTTGGAGCCCCTGGGTTTGAGACCAATCATAGTACATTGTACATCTTCTAAATTACCGCGAGTGACAAATTGAATGATTGTATTTTAATTTTCACTTTACAAATATTACATACATTCCTCATGTTTCAACAAAGACATATAAAACTGTTTTATATGTCTGGTTACAAAGACAATGGAATATGATGCAGTTTCATGTTACCAGGTTTATCAATCCTATAGTCACTTCACACATAAAAACGTATTTCTCATTTATCCATCAACCAAAATATTGCTGGGGTGTACAGATGGTCTTGATTGCTGTTAGCTAACCGAGGGACGCACAAATTAGCTCGATTATTACTATTTCCTTGATATCGAATTGAGCTGCATGCCAAAACTAATTAGGTGCATTCCCAAGTAGAAATTCACCAATCAGAAAACGTATATATTTGAAGTAAGACATGCATGATGGGATTGAAAAGGGCGCCATTTGTTGATTACACTACTCACCTATAGTAACATTCCCGGGGAAAATCCTCCCGGGGACAGATTAATGTTCCCTCTATTGACTAAACTAGGTACTATAGTTCACTCCACCTTTTGAAAATAACTAACTCATATAAACATAAATTCATAATTAAGCCATGAGACAGGATTGCTAAAAACAGTGCTGCTTGCCTAACTACAGATTGGGCCAATAAACTAATACACAAGTTTAAAGATGAATACTGTATGATATACACGATATGATAAACCATATGCCATGTAATGATATATCATTTGAAAGATAAATCATTTCCTGACTATATAGCACCATCTGATGAAAAACTTTTGTTTCCCTGTGGGGTTAGAGGCCAAAATGTTCATGACGTGTAAAGGTCGTCTGCTTTATGGAATTTATCCTATTCTAGGTTTGTCCACAATGGTACCATACTGGAGACTGATGAGGAAATGTGGAACTTCATGGATTATTTCTTATTCTAGGTTTGTCCACAATGGTACCATACTGGAGACTGATGAGGAAATGTGGGACTTTATGGATTATTTCTTATTCTAGGTTTGCCCACAATGGTACCATACTGGAGACTGATGAGGAAATGTGGGACTTTATGGATTATTTCTTATTCTAGTTTTGTCCACAATGGTACCATACTGGAGACTGATGAGGAAATGTGGGACTTTATGGATTATTTCTTATTCTAGTTTTGTCCACAATGGTACCATACTGGAGACTGATGAGGAAATGTGGGACTTTATGGATTATTTCTTATTCTAGGTTTGTCCACAATGGTACCATACTGGAGACTGATGAGGAAATGTGGGACTTTATGGATTATTTCTTATTCTAGGTTTGTCCACAATGGTACCATACTGGAAACTGATGAGGAAATGTGGGACTTTATGGATTATTTCTTATTCTAGGTTTGTCCACAATGGTACCTGATGGAGACTGATGAGGAAATGTGGGACTTTATGGAATATTTCTTATTCTAGGTTTGTCCACAATGGTACCATACTGGAAACTGATGAGGAAATGTGGGACTTTATGGATTATTTCTTATTCTAGGTTTGTCCACAATGGTACCATACTGGAGACTGATGAGGAAATGTGGGACTTTATGGATTATTTCTTATTCTAGGTTTGTCCACAATGGTACCATACTGGAAACTGATGAGGAAATGTGGGACTTTATGGATTATTTCTTATTCTAGGTTTGTCCACAATGGTACCATACTGGAAACTGATGAGGAAATGTGGGACTTTATGGATTATTTCTTATTCTAGGTTTGTCCACAATGGTACCATACTGGAGACTGATGAGGAAAGTTGGGACTTTATGGATTATTTCTTATTCTAGGTTTGTCCACAATGGTACCATACTGGAGACTGATGAGGAAATGTGGGACTTTATGGAATATATCCTATTCTAGGTTTGTCCACAATGGTACCATTCTGGAGACTGATGGGGAAATGTGGGAATTTATGGATTATTTCTTATTCTAGTTTTGTCCACAATGGTACCATACTGGAAACTGACGAGGAAATGTGGGACTTTATGGATTATTTCTTATTCTAGGTTTGTCCACAATAGTATCATACTGGAGACTCACTTTATAGACTATATTATATGGGACTTTATGTGGGACTTTATGAATTATTTCTTATTCTAGGTTTGTCCACAATGGTACCATACTGGAAACTGATGAGGCAGCATGGGACTTTAGCTTCAATGTCAATGTGAAGAGCATGTACCTGATGACCAAAGAATTCCTACCAAAGGTAATAAAAAGAGCCTTCCAGCAGGGCTCCTTAAAGAGTTTTTTCCTATCTTAAAAAACAATTTTTATGATCTAGTAGTAGTCTTGCTAAAGCATAACAGTTATTTGAATCATTATTGTAATTACATGCATAATTTAATGCATTCTTATATTTATACTGTAAAACCTGTGTATACTGAACATTTTTTGCCAAGAAAAATGTTCAGTGTTGGTAAGTGTTCATTACAGAAAGGGTCATTTATACTGAAGTCAGTGGAGTATGTGTGGAGAAAGGTTGTCTTCTAGAGACAGGTGTTCACTAGAGAGAGGTGTTCAGTAAGACAGGTTTATTGTATAAAAGATTGACATTCCGTCTTGGTAGGTGTTCATTACAGAGAGGGTAATTTATACAGAAGTCAGTGGAGTATGTGCGGAGGAAGGGTGTCCACTAGAGACAGGTGTTCACTAGAGAGAGGTGTTCACTAAGACAGGTTTTATTGTATTCATTATTTCTTTCACATGAAAGGCAATGACAGGTACAGTGTAGTAATAGTATTGATTTGATTTTTTTAGATGATTGCACAAGGAAAAGGAAACATCATCAACATGGCTTCAGTTGCTTCAAGTATTAAAGGTATGTATTGTATAACAATTATAGATAATTAACACCAAAACTAGCTTTTCAATATAAAGGTACTGTATTATTAGAGATTAAACACCATAAATACTAGCTTTTCAAGCTTTTCAATTCATCTAAAACAAGACACTCATATAATATATATAGATACATGTAGATCTTTGTTTGCCTGTTTGAGTAATGGTAAAATGAATCACTTGGGTATGATGGCAGAAAGCGCTCAAGTCCATGTGTAAAATTCACAAAAAATTGTTACAAGATGCACCCTGGTAATCCACGTGAAAAAATTAATACTACTAAATCTAGGCGGATCCAGATGAGTAAAATCCTACTGGATAGTAGTGGGGGTCTATTAATCCCTTGACTACCCAGAATGACGAGATTTCTCGTCACCTCAGAAATTACCCTTGAAACCCAGAGGGACGAGAAAATCAGTCACAAAATTTTTCACAAAAATTGCTCTTATTTGAACAATTTTCATCCAATTTACACAAAAATTGTTTTAAAACGTGTAGAAATGATCTCTGCCATCTGCTTTTACTAAGTTGAGCATCTAAAGTTGTATAGGTATGCAGTAAAATGTCAAAAGGTGGCAAAAATGAAAAATTCTCTGGTTCCAACCAATTTTAGAGCCTGTGATTCAAGAGGTTAAATGATGTGGTTATAACCATGTCAGAATCACTATACAAGACCATTTTAATAATTCTTGTGCTCTAACTGCATTAAGTTGCTGTAGGGAATAAAGAAAATGACAATAAGAATTTTTTTAAACAGGAGCTCCCAATAGGTGTGTGTATGGGGCCACTAAAGCTGCAGTGATAGGCTTTACCAAGGCTCTAAGTGCTGACCACATAAGCCAAGGTGTAAGATGTAACTGCATATGTCCAGGTATGTATCACATTCAGTCTAAAATGAACTAAGAGAACAAGACAAAATTCAAATCTCTACATGCACACATTTCAGGACCATAGCCGAGGGGGGTGTGAGCAAACCCTCACCTTGGCCAAAAAAATCTTGCAGTTTTTCACCATTCTGATCACATCAATTGGTTTGGCCTAAAGTCAAATTTGAACCCCCTTGAAAAGTGATGGAACTTCAGAAATTTGTTTTGTTGACAATTTATAATCTTTTTATGTCACCACCAAAAAGCGGTGACATATTGTCATGGTCTCCATTTTTTTATGGTGGTTGGCGTCTGTAAGGCAGTTGGCGCCTGTAACAAATTCTTACAACTTCCAATAACTTACCAAATACTGTATAGGCTGACTTCAATCTTTTTCTAAATCATCTACAAGTTCTCAGAAGTTCAAATCTGACTTAAGATTTGACCTTCAATGACCTTCTCAAGGTCAAAAAGTTTTCAACTTGCTTCAAATTGGCCAAACTTCTTTTCAAGATCATTTTCAAGTTCTCAGCAGTTCAAATAGAAGGCTGATACCATAGAAGTGGACTCCAAAGGTTGTATAATTTTTACAGGGACTGTTACCACACCTTCTCTGCTGGGGAGAATCAATGCCCTCCCAGACCCTGAACAATCCATGAAGGACTTCATTGCTCGTCAGCCAATGAAAAGAATGGCGGGGCCAGAGGAGGTTGCTCATCTTCTTGTCTACTTGGCATCAGATGAGGTGAGTAAATATTCAGGAAAGAACAATGTTAAAACTTCGGGAGTGAATAGTGTTTGACTTATGAATAAATACATGTTCATGCTCTCGAATGGATAAATGCTCAGGAGTGAATAATGTTCAACTCATGAATGAATGAATGTTCAGGATTAAATGTTTGACTCCTGAATGAGTAAATGTTTAGGATTGAATAATGTTTAACTTGTGAATAAATGAATGTTCAGGAGTACTGCAAAATTAAATTGCTAAGAAGAGAATAAATGTTGACTGACTGCAATCACACTGTCAAATGTTAGACTAATTCCACATGTTTAAGTACTATGGGGTCCAGTGATGTGTGATTTATTATCCCAACTTTCCCACATTCTTTCATGTCATACTATAGTTCTGTTCTTCATGTGTTTCAGTCACAATTTACTACTGGATCCTCAGTGGTGATTGATGGAGGGTGGAGCAACTAGATGTCAATGTTGTCCATATGTCAGCATTGTTATATATGGATAATATTAGTCAACATGGATAACTGTAGTCAACATGATTACCTTAGTCAACATGGATAACCTAAGTAGACATGGATAACATGTGACATAGATATTAGTCAACATGACTAACATTAGTCAACATGAATAACATTAGTCAACATGGACAACATTAGTCAACATGAATAACATTAGTCAACATGGATAACCCTAGTCAACATGAATAACATTAGTCAACATGAATAACATTAGTCAACATGAATAACATTAGTCAACATGGATAACATTAGTCAACATGAATAACATTAGTCAACATGAATAACATTAGTCAACATGAATAACATTAGTCAACATGGATAACATTAGTCAACATGAATAACATTAGTCAACATGGATAACCTTAGTCAACATGAATAACATTAGTCAACATGGATAACATTAGTCAACATGAACAACATTAGTCAACATGTATAACATTAGTCAACAATATTAGTCAACATGAATAACATTAGTCAACATGAACAATTGTAATCACCATGGATTCACCTAATCAACTTTTAAAAACAACCTTGGGCATCATATTCTACCCTAGTCACAGTGGATTTTCTAATATCATGAACTACCTCATTAATAGTTCCATCCTTTATACTTTGTGAATAATTAAGCAAAATTGGGAAAATGGGTCTGTCATGTTGCTTCAGCGAGAAATATAGAAAGGATTTTTGAAATGTCTATACAATGAGCTATAAAGATTTATGAACATAGCATATACTTTACTGACATGTTTGAGTGTTAGAAAGCATTTTTCTCACTATGACAGAATTATATGTGTAAACTTGAGAGGTATCATGGAACAAAATATTTAGAAAATCTTAGAAAGTACAATTTATAGAAAGTACACTGGGAATTAAAATATTTGTTTGACAATATTTGAGACAATATAACTAGAGCTAGCTTGAAGATAATAATGCTATAAAATGTCCCATTACAAATGTATTTAGTAAATTATGCACATATAAATGTGACTCAAGAAAGTGTGGTTGTGGGTATGAAAATGTGGCAGCTTTCTGGTTACTTGGTCCTCTGTATGATTAATTACAAATGATATTTTTGTAAAATTGTTATATTTTATTATATTTTTAAAATGTACACATTTTACAACACAAATACACACAATGAATAAAAAAAAAATGAATAGATTATGTTCTCATTCTGTCATGACTCAAACTAAAACTGGGTTCATCAATACTGGCCAAATAAAAATTGTTATGGAAAATAGTTAAATATGGTAAATACCCCATCCAGTATGAAGTAAATATATTGTCATGTACTATTGTTGCAAATGATGGGCAACGCAAATCCAAGGGTTTCTTACTAGATTTCCATTACTGTGAGCTTTTTAGACTCCGCATTGGCTGATCATATCATAGATTTTGTTTAAATATAATCCCTTTGCTTTTGCTATGGTGTAGCCATGAAAAGTCATGCTATGAGGTCTGGTTAGAACCAGTACACATGAGAACACCATAAGTTGTGTTCAAAGTGAATTTTCATAGAAATTTGTGAACATTCATTTGTTACAGACGCAGAACGCCATCCACAAAAAAGTCAGAAACTATAATGATATGTCTGACATAATATATACCTTAGCCATATGAATTAATACTCATTGTTCAAGCAAAGTTGGTAAAATTTTCAGGCAAAAAATCCAGTAGGATATGACTTAAGCTATTATACATTACTAAAGGAAAAAACGAGGTAAAAATACAAATCAATGAAACATGTTCACATTGTCATGATTTTAACGATTGTGCGTTTCAGTATAATGCTGATAAGGTTTCAAACTGACATAAATCTGTCTTTTACTTAATTTGGCAGCCATGTAAATGTGATACCTTGTGAATGTGAATATCTTTAATTTAGAGTGACATTGCAAAATATGTATAGAAACCTACATGCATCACCCTAAACATCTATATTATAAGGATTTGATAAATTCATGATCAATTTCATCTAAAACTGAATTTTCTGAACTGGCTCAAAACTAAGGCAGTGAAGACACCACAAATGTAAGAGGCTTAGCTGAATCTTAGTTTTAAAGATCAATCTCAGCCCCTCTATCCTCTGATCACAGTGCTCTAAGATCAAGATCAGATCTCCCTATATCAAATATCCACCAAATTGGTCAGTGCTAAATTAAGTAAAAGTACAGATCTGAGATTCTTAACACTTCATGTCTCTATTTAAAACGTTTGGCAGCAGCTTTAAAATCTGCCTCATTGAGCCTATATCCCCAATGTTGTAGAGTCTGTCTCACTACAGGTGATATAGCATGATTGTCAAATGAGCATCCACCACGTGCACATTTTCCAATGAGATTGTTACGCCATCTACCCTTCACTCCTGCACAGCGTAACCAGCGTCCAATTTGTCGTTCATCATCTTCAGTACGTCGTCCTTGGTAAAACCTAAAAAATTATAAAAACAAGTTAAAAAATGTAGAGGTACATGTTTTTACAATCTTCTGCTCTATAAAATTGATTACTGTGAATTTCGTGCCAATTTAACATATTTTTATAAGCATCGCTTTATTGTGTGGACGTTTCAGATTTTTAGGTCTCTCTTCATCAATTACATATTTTATTTCAAAACATCGATTCCTGGTAATAACACTCCCCTCCAATATACTGTATGTAAACTGAATCTCCACATTGAAGGTGTTAATCAAACCCTGTTATGTCTGTGTCATAAGGGTGGAAATTCATGACTTGAATGAATTTTTGCACATAGTCCGATATGGGAAGTTGTATAGGGAAGAGTACAACCTCGAATGTATGTATTATAATTTTCCTTATTTGCATTTAAAATAAGGCAGTAACATGTTATGCAACAAGGCATTAACATGCCATGTGTCACCACATGCCATTTGTAGATGCCCACTGCAGAATGCAACCCACAAAAACAGTTGAAGACTGTAACCACTTATATAACTACTTATATATGAGATCATGTAGTAATGAATGCCATAAGTATCATACAAATGCAAGTGTGTATTTTTTAAACGTATGTGTTGCATTAGTTAGCAATTTTAGCAAGTCAGTGGATATAGCATTATGTAAACCTACACAACTTACCTGCAGTACCACATGAACCAGCCATATGGATCTTGCTTGTGTATCCAACCACTGTCTTCCCACATTTCAAGACTGCCTCCACATTTCACTTTGTATGTGTTGACCTCTGGTCGGTAGGTACAGGATATCACCTTAAAGAGGAGATTTGGGAATGGAATAAATTATGGCAAAATTGTGGTTGTCCCAACATTACTTTCACTTTGATTACTCTCATTTCTGAACATTTTTTTGTCAATCCAAATATTAACTAGATGATCGCAACTCCGCAGAGTAGCAAATCCCAACGAACAAAATATCAATTACCGAATTCCAATCAATTATACTCATTACTTTGGTTAAAATTGAAAAATTTAGATTTTAGAATTGCGAATTCCTGCAAAGCAGCCATTTTGAATTTTCTGAGGTACAAATCTGAAAAATAATACCATAATTGTGATCTAATCCAAAATTCCTTCAATTTGAATATTATATAGCCATACGTTGAAGGGATCGAAAAATTATCACGAAATCGTACACTAGACGGCCATTTTGAATTTTACGAGGCTCGAATCAGAAAAAAGATACAATATTTGCAATCTACTCTTAATTGCCTTTGATTTGAGTATAATAAAGCTATACTTCAGAAAGATCTAAAAATTAGCGAAAATTTCTGTTTTCCTGACCCCCCATACACGGCCCCTGGGGGTCAGGATGAAAAACACTGAATATATGTGGAAAAGATAGATGTTGCGAATATACTACCAAAATTTCAAACAATAATATTAATTACTTTAGTTTAGAATGAAAAATTTATGATTTTTGCGAAAAAGTCCCGCCATTTTTAAAGCGGCGGCCATCTTGAAAAAATCCATTTTGAATTTTCTGAGGTACAAATCTGAAAAATATTACCATAATTGTGATCTACTCCAAAATTCCTTCAATTTGAGTATTATATAGCCATACTTTGAAGGGATCGAAAAATTATTGCGAAATCGTACATTAGATGGCCATTTTGAATTTTACGAGGCTCGAATCAGAAAAAGATACAATATTTGCAATCTACTCTTAATTGCCTTTCATTTGAGTATAATAAAGCTATACTTCAGAAAGATCTAAAAATTAGCGAAAATTTCTGTTTTCCTGACCCCCCATACACGGCCCCTGGGGGTCAGGATGAAAAACACGGAATATATGTGAAAAAGATAGATGTTGCGAATATACTACCAAAATTTCAAACAATAATATTAATTACTTTGGTTTAGAATGAAAAATTTATGATTTTTGCGAAAAAGTCCCGTCATTTTTAAAGTGGCGGCCATCTTGAAAATTTTTTTTTATGCGTAAAACTATTCATCAATATACATCTTTCCATCAAATATGAAGAAAATCCGTCAACTAATATTTGAGTTATCTTCCGGACGGACAGACGGACGGACGGACGGACGGACTGACTGACTGACTGACGGACGGACGGAGTGCTTCACTATATCCCTACCGAACTTCGGCCAAAGGGAAGGGTGACTAAAAACTTTAAAGAAACCCAACAAGAAAAGCAAACTGTAAGTGTTAATCTGTCATAAGAAAAGTAGACCCTATAGTATATGCCAAAACCATGATCTAACATGAAAAGAAACAATGTCTAACATCCCCCTTTCCCCTCCAATCGAGAACCAATATCACAATCCAGGACCAGAACACCAAGGGACATTTCATTCATACTGAAGTCATTACAATACATGTTGAAGAAAAATTGAAAATGATGAGGGATAGATAAAATCCAGTATCGAAGTACATAGGCAATTCAAAAGGTCAACATCCGTTCGCAAAGCTATCATCATAATCCATAAAACACAACAATTCACAATGGTCATCAGGAGAAAACTATGGCTGGTTTCGATCCCTATTTCTCAACCATTTATGCCATAGCCAGGATCCACCTCAAAAGGTGCCAAGTGAAAAAATTGTGAGTTCATTGCCAATTTATAATAAAATTCCTACATCCTTCAGCACCTCAAAGATATACAAGGCATTAACATGCAAAATGTCACCACCTACCATTTGTTTCAGATGCCATCTAAAACACCAAATGCCAAACACTGTGTACAAAAAAGTTGGAGACTATTACCACTTGTGGTGTTGACATCATTTCTACCTAGTAGTTCTAGTTTCCTCCAACGCCAGATTACTATTACTATTTAGTATTTACTATTGAAGAGAATTGCACCCTCATGTCAAAGTCGTGAGCTCTCTTATAACATAGATGTGTCTGATGGTGATTTACTGATATCTCAGAGACAAAATAACTTTAAGTATGACAACTATGTCCCCACACAGGAAGGGAAAGAGCTCAGGAGAGATTTTTTGACAGGCTACTGTGAAGACAATTGAACCAAATTCAACACAAATTGGTCTACCGGGATAAGACATTAGAGGCCCAAATCTTGTATAAGCAAAGCAGTGATGGAAGAAGGTTTGCAAAATTCAGGGTCATCTGCTTGTAACCATCCAATAAAATAACCATAGTAAAACTTTTTTATCTAAACACCTCCCTAATTAATGTGAGCATCTTTTACTGTGTACGCTTTTTGAGCCAATTTTACAATCTGCCATGTAAAAATTGCAATGTCAACATCTGCCCACATGAGCACTTTTGGCTATTCGCAGTGGCATTCAAACTAGACTGGTTTTACTGTGCTTAGCTTTAGTACCTTTCTTGATATATCGAGTCCTTCTGTCCAGTCCTTAGGCAGCTCCTTCCAGACTCCAGTGTAGCTTTGCTCTAAAACACACAAGGTTTGGGGTGAGAGTTTGGGGACAAGGGCTTTTATTTTAACCCCAAAATGGATAGTATACCCTGGCCTAAATACTTTTCCCCCCAAAACCCATCAGGTGAAACTGTTTTCAAGATTCACTGTACAAATGTTTTTGTTAAACTAATGGCTGGCAAACATTCAGAATCAAAAGGGAAACAATACACAGTGGTCAAAAAGCAATGATGATAAAAAATGGAAAAGCACAAAAATGGTCAATAAATTTCAAATATCCTATGCATGGCATATAACACAGAAATGTATTTTTCAAAATTATCACAATTAATTTTTTATCTTATTTAGAAAAAAAGAAAATTGTGGAGTCTGTTTTACATTTGTTTTTTGATTATGCTCTTTTCCTTTTCAACAAACATCAACGATGCCTTGCGAGTTGCTACAAATGGAAAAGGAGCTGTGAGTGTCATTAGCTGCTTGATTGAAATTTTCAGCACCATACTTTCGATTAGGAGATTACCTTAACAATGTAGACTTACTGGTAACTCCAGATTTGATTGGTCGAAAATATGTCCCTCCAAAACTGCCAGCCTGTAAGACTTCTTTGGGGGTCATGTTTGGTTGAAATTCAGGGGCATCTTTGAACACTAACTGACCCTTAGAGTTCTTTGTGGGGATAGGCTCTGTGAAGACTAGGGACTGTGTAACCTGAAAAACAGTTACCATTGCAACAATTCAAATCAAAGTGCATAAATCATTTTCTAAAAATTCAAAGAGTTTTGACTTTTTATGAATCTTTATCCATTGTTGTATCTGTATGAGAATATAATATCTAAGAAGTTAAACTTCAAAAATACGGAAATGTCCAAATTCATTAGAACTAAAAGAGCTTTTTGAAAATAGGTGTGACACAGAAAAAAATATAGTTAATTGAGAAGATAATTTGTTTTGACTTTATATTGTGTTAAATTGCCCCTTCAAATAATTAATATGAAACTTTCCATTCATCACTTCCCTCTCACTTTCCTCACACTCAAGAGATGATAAGGGATAAATAAAAACAAATAGTAAAAAGCTGGTATGGCTTATTCATTGAGCTTAAATTTCTCATGCAAATAGCTTTATGAGGAATCAAAAATGTGAGTCATCCCTAACCTCATTTGTATCTTCATTTATTGTGGATGTGTATGTCTTCTTTGCTGGCTTCTTCTTTTGCTGATCCTTCGTAGTTGTATCCTTTTTCTTTTTTCCCTTTTCAGACTTTGCCACATCAGCAGCAGTTTTGCTAGAGGACTTTATTTTCTTTGGCTTAGTTTCTTTAGTATCTGTGGTTTCTGATTTTCTCTTGGAAGCAGGCATTGTGAAGTTGTTCAAGAGTATGCTTTGTACTTGTAGAGATAAATTTGTGAAGAGCTTATTGTTGATTGTGCGAGCTTGCAGTCTTATCATCTAGGATATATGCACAAGCCTATAAAGAAATACATGGATACCGATGTATGGATTTCTACTACATGAAACATAGGCCTGGGAACATGTATACAAAAATTGAGTCTGAGTCCGCCTAAGATATAAAATCTTGTTTCTGCAACCTTATATTTTGCATTAATTACGCAGGTTCCATCCTAGGTCTATGGGATCGATCATCAAAATGATTCTCATGATACATAAATCTAGATTACATAAATTTTGCCTCTTATTGATTGCATCACCAGAAAACCAATGGTTGCACTTTGCATCAAGTGATTGTGTCAGCCCATTTCTCCAAGCAACAGCAATATCAATGCCTTCTACACAAGATATATAAGGTTTTGAGGAAACTGTCTTGTTTTATTCACTGTCTTGTCTTAAATAACCTAAATAATTATTTCCCTTCACCATTTTGGTGTTTGCATTGAGCTAAAACAGATATAACCCTTGAAAAATTCATTATACGTTGTTGAATATAGTTGCAATATATGTGCCAAGTTAATCAAAAATCAGTTGAAGCTTTACTGAGATATAATGACTGAAAGTTGGAGAAACAAAAATACTCACCGGTGTACACACAGTCAGAGAGAATGTTTCTGGCGAAATTCTGGGACTTCAAATACTTTTAAGTTGGGAAACCGGAAGTGCTTACCTTTTTTAATTCCCGAATCTCTCCGAAATTAGCTCATCTTGGTGACTGTAAATTGCACAGCTGTATTCAATGGAGTCTTGTCATATTCGATCAGCCTCAATTTTAAAGTGTATATTTTATTTTCAACGTGATTTCATCGTTTTTTGTCGACTGGTAAAATCCGCGGGGCTAATGGCAAGATGGATGACTTTTGACCTGACCTTGACCGATGGTGATCACGTCATCAATATTACCAAGATGGCGGTTTCAAAATTTTCTAAAATCGCTTCAAATAATATTATGTTAATTCCTAGCGAGTAAAGATATCTCTTAGTTTGCTATTTCACAATAAGATAACGAAATGTGTAAGGAATTCGTATTTATCAATTAAAACATCACATCGACATTTGGTATTCGTAAACTAGACGATGAAGATAACGACCTCGAAAAAAACAAAAGAGCGAGTACGGGATTCGAACCCGGGCCTCCAGCGTGCTAGGTGAGGATTCTCCCCCTAGACCACCGATATATTACATATGGTATTGGGATTTAAACGCTACTTATCTTGAATGCTATGATTCGGAAGTGACGTCACGTTCTTCACGTTTTGTTTGAGAGCGAGAACGAGACGTGTCAGAAGCCCGGCTTTTTTGTCAGTCGACCTGTTCAAAGTACATTTAGTTATAATTATCGCTTTCCAGAACAATTTAGGAAACAATATTTTCTATCTACGTCGATTACAAAGCATCTAAGGTACGTAAATTTATATGAACAACTGAGTCAATAGGGATAAATAGCCCAACGAGAGTCGGCGGTCTTAAAAAATACTTGGATCTGGATGCCAGTCCTGGTATAAATATAGTTCCAGGGCAATTCGAAGAACGTATTAGATGTCCGTGGGTGTACACGCTATTTCTGTTTTCATAACATTGTGAGTCAAAAGCAAATTTAATTTACCAGTTTCAAATCTACGGTGTGATTCGACATTCGGAGCTGAACTATTAGACACTTTGGGGTCACAAAAAATCTAGGCCATTTGAACATTGCTCCTCGTTAGAATTTTTCAATTTTTGCAAAAATAAAACTTTTTATGGTTATAAGGATTTTTTGAGAAGTAAGTAGACTTTGCAATGAAACTTCTGCATTTGATTTGAAGCTCTTGAATCATTTTATAAGATTCATTTAGTAAATTTCTTCATGTATCAACATTTCTTACTAAAATGCATTTGTTATGATTTTTTCATGTCAGATTTATTTTCATTTTCATTGATTTTGACCATGGCCACCCATGTATGAATATAGTCCGGAGTAGGGATACTAGCGGTGGTTATTTAGTTTTCTGTATAAAAAAGCCTTTCTCCTTTTCTGTCCCGTCGCAGCGCCATCTAGTGTTTGATAAATGAATCAAGGTTTATTCTCGATAGGGTAAGTACTAGAGTCCATTTCACTGCTTCAGTTCGTCAGTAGAACGGCAAAAATAAGAAATTCGGAGACTATTGTGCAATAATATATGGAAAAGTATATTCATAATGTACATGAATGACATTTGTATATTTCAGATTTTTTAGTTTTTTGTGCAATAAGCCTGTGCCGTCTTGTAATTTGAAGAATTTCAGCCATGTTAATCTTATTGGAAATAGCATGGCAGAGAAACATCCAAATATAAGAGGCCACACACTTTATAAGCCAAACTAGAAGCAATCCAAGATATACAAATGTCATTCATGTACATTATGAATATACTTTTCCATATATTATTGCACAATGGTCTCCCAATTTCTTATTTTTGCCGTTCTACTGACGAACTGAAGCAGTGAAATGGACTCTAATCTATCAGGAAACATTTACAAGTTTGGTTAGAAACAGAATTTTTATAGATGGCGGAGTGATTTTTGAGACTATATAGAGCAGAATAATTTTCTGAAACAGGTAGCTTTACGGTGGTAGCTCTCTCCAGATTCAGTTATCTCAAAAACGGTGTGGTCACCGTATGCTTATTTTGTAACGGCAAGCTAGACAAGACTCCAATGAACACTGGGCACTGTTTCGCTGAGCTAGATCTGTGCCCATGAATATATTATGAAATGAAACGTTATAATGGTCGTCAATGGGATTTTTTACTGCAATCTTGACCCTATTAGCAACAGGGTGGTGACAGTACTAGGGTGGGAAATAGCGTTATTTTTGTAAAAATTACACTTTCTTAGCAATGTGTACCTTGCATCTCTAAGAAAAATCAAATCATCCGAAGAATTAGCAATTTAGATTTTCGCTGATTCAGCATTTTTCATTTTTTACCTAAAATCACAGGTTTTGACCATTTTTGGCCTGTATTTTGTTACAGGATAGCACAAGAGGGCTGTTAGTGCTGGTTTTAAGAGGTTGTTGACAGGCTTTTATCAAATTATTACCGAATCTAAGGATTCAGCCATTATCAGAGCATGTAATACAGCTTTTTCCTTTGTGTCTGAATTTTTCTTGAAAATATATGACAAAATTGACACATTTAACCCCATAGACTGACCAAATATGGCTGAAAACAGTTACTAACATGCATGTAATTAAAACAAGAACATTGCTTTGCAAAACTGATATGATAATTTAATATAGAAGCTCATTTACTGAAAATTAATCACTAAATAATGGCTAATTTGGGGTAATCTTTGACCGAAAATGACTAGATTTGACCATTTTTTTGTCTTATGGTTCAGTGATTTTGGCAATAAACATTATGGAAGTACGAATAAACGTTTTGACATGCTAAATATTGTGAATTTTTGTTAAGCCATAGCGAGTAGCAGTATTTCTATTGCAAAAATGGTCAGTTATGTATAAAACTGCATGGCCCTAAAATAAATGACCCCGGGGTTAACAAAGCAGCTATAAAAGCTCTTCTATTGGTGCGATTGGGCTTAAATTGCACAAAAAGTCTTGAAACACTCTAATGTTTAAGAAAAACAAGATTTCTGGCACAAAATCATTCAACCGTGTCACTATTAGAATATAGTCCGGAGTAGGGATACTAGCGGTTACCGTTGGTTATTTGGTTTTCTGTATAAAAAAGCTTTTCTCCTTTTCTGTCCCGTCGCAGCGCCATCTAGTGTTTGATAAATGAATCAAGGTTTATTCTCGATAGGGTAAGTACTAATCTATCAGGAAACATTTACAAGTTTGGTTAGAAACAGAATTTTTATAGATGGCGGAGTGATTTTTGAGACTATATAGAGCAGAATAATTTTCTGAAACAGGTAGCTTTACGGTGGTAGCTCTCTCCAGATTCAGTTATCTCAAAAACGGTGTGGTCACCGTATGCTTATTTTGTAACGGCAAGCTAGACAAGACTCCAATGAACACTGGGCACTGTTTCGCTGAGCTAGATCTGTGCCCATGAATATATTATGAAATGAAACGTTATAATGGTCGTCAATGGGATTTTTTACTGCAATCTTGACCCTATATAGTGTAAACCAAAGACCTAATAATGTGATGAAAAGTTAGAAAAGTTTTCTAAAATGCAACAAATGTGTTGCAAGCTAAGTTACAGTAGCTCCACTTCAACTTGTAAGGTTCATGAGCTTATCGCTACCTACGACCCCTTTAGATTGTGGTCGTACGCACGTATAATTGGTCAGTCAATGTTTTTACAAAGTTGGAGAAAATACTATGCATTGCACACCTAAATGACCTACCTCGATACATTCCTTAGTAATTTAGAATTCTTTTTATGTTGTTAGATCGCCAATTGTATGGGTTTATCGGCAGAACGAAGAGGTTTTCGTTTTTGATAGCAATATTTGCGTGTAATATTTAACTTATTTCAACCGTCAAATTCCTCCATTCCCAGGCATGCACCAGTCATAAAGGAAATCCCTGGGGAATTCCCCTTCCGACATTTTGAAAATTGCTGATATATTCCCAATGTAAAAACTAAAATCTCTTCGTTCTGCCGATAAACCCATACAATTGGCGATCTAACAACATAAAAAGAATTCTTAAATACTAAGGAATGTATCGAGGTAGGTCATTTAGGTGTGGAATGCGTAGTATTTTCTCCAACTTTGTAAAAATATTGACTGACCAATTATACGCGCGTACGACCACAATCTAAAGGGGTCGTAGGATGGGATAATCATGAGCAAGGAGGATATGTTCCCAGGGTTCAACTCAATATTTTTAATTTCAAAGCATAATATTAGGCCAAAGTTTGATTTAAGGGGCCCAACACTTTTTTGCCCAAGCGCAGAATTTTTTTATCACACTTCAAACTTGCCCCCCCCCTTGTTGGTTCACCCGTGAAAAGAATGGCCAATATTCTAGTGACCTTGAGCCCCTTGACCGATATTGATGACAACTGTAATATTGAAAATGTTGTTATTGTCTGCTATTAAAACTAAACTGGCTATGAATTAATAATCAGCAATCCAAAAGATCTGAACTAATATCTTGATCACTTGTTGTGCATTTTTAAATGTTTTGTTTGGAAATAAGACCACAACTCGCAATTTAAATGCTGAAGTGAATAAATCAAAGCTGTTTAATTTTAAATTTTGTAATCACAACATGACATGACCATATATGGCAAAATATCGAGTTGGAACCCTGGGAATCCTTTGTCCATGAGCTATTGCATGGCCCAGGAACATGTACAGTGTAATTAATGTAAAATTTAAGTTTGTCCTCTCAGAGTCTCTGAGTCCCCTCATAAAATATTTTTTCTTAAGGGACTTGATTTTTTAATTCATGATCCTGGGCCTATGAGTTTAGGGGTGTTTCTGAACAATGTTTCCTTTTTGAGTAGCAATTTTTAAACTGCCTCCAAATGTGGCTAAAGTTCTACATAATACACTTCAAGGAATTTCAAGGACATTAGCTTCATCAGTATATCATTATTATTTTGAAATTTTATAATTCAACCATTGACTGTCCCCAGCATCATCCTTCATGTTACTTTATATAAAGCACCACCCTTGTTGTAAACCCAGTATGCCATTTACATTCTACAATAACATTGTTTTCAGGATTGAACCATAAGTTCCAAGTGAGCACCTGCACCAGACCTCAAGCTCGATGATTCCATGATATCAAAACCTTGGGAAATCGTGTACATATAAAGGACATGTTAGCAGATTCAAAATTGATTTTTATTAGCATAAAGGAATATCAGGTATACAGAATGGTTACATTGATTAGTGCTGAACAAGTATAGAGAGACGAAGAAGACTGTTCACGCACCACCCACCTACATCTTTGTTCTCCATGTGCTTTTTTGCCAATGCCATGTATGCTAAATCCCACATGGATTGACTTAAGATGTGAAGACTGAAGAGCCCACACGATTTAGAACAGATCTAATACTGCATCAAAGAATAACTCGGACAATAAATCAAGAACAACATGTTTGGTGGTTACACTGATATTGCCCAGTTCTACTGGGAGAGTGAAGACACAGAGAAAGACCTTCCCCATGAGCTTCTTCCAAACTATGACACACCAGATCCTTGGAGTCTGAAACCAACGATAGAACATGACTTTATTCTAATGGCTGAGTTCTCAGAGTTGGAGGGACCAAAACCTTTGGTAATATAATAGTACAACATCACCACTTGGGCGAACATATCCATGCTCCTTCACAGAAAAGAGTTCAAGTCTGTTTTGCAATACAAAGCATATTCTCGAAATCATAATTCACGGTTAAAAAAATAGATTAAATATATTCACAAACAATTATGAGTATGACTTAGACAATCAACTAGAATATTTTCACTCATCTGAAATGTAAAATGTGAAATTTCCTAAAGTACTCCGATGTTATGGCCATTCTTAATGACTTTGTTGTCAAACTGTCATTACTTTTAAAACATCTTTGGGACTTTGAATCTAATGCTTTTATCAGAAAATGTCAATATCAATCAAAATGTTTTCATTTGTGTAATCTTCAATTATTTTACATTCCAGATTACAGTGCCATCTGACTGTGGGACAACTTTAGATTTGAATGCCTTTGTGGTGAGAGTAATGTCAACAGACTATCAAACCACACCTCAAACATCGTAAGTTGGAAGCTACAGTAAGGATTCTATCCTAGATAAAGGCCGATAAAGTGACGCTACTTGTAATTTAAGCATTGACTTGAAAGTTGAAAGGTCACTAATACCAATAGTTTTGGTATTAGTGATGGTGAGTTTTAAGAAATAAAGAATTCAGAACTTTTGTTCAGATTTGAAAATTGGACCACACAATAACCATGTCAATTTTTCCCAGTAGATGCTAGAATATCAGGATCTTGGTTGGATTTTATGGACATCATGCATACACTGACATATTTGTCCTGTTCAAAGTCAAACTACACAAGCATGTTATAAAAATGAAAATGAAAGAAAAAAGGATATTTGAATCAATTGTCATATTATTTTTGCTTTGCAGAGGTCATTTTACAATAATGGAGGACACATCAGTGGTGATGAATGATTCAAAATTTGGCATATCTGCATTTGTAAGTGTTTTTCAAAATGTTGTATAGAATCTTGAAAATTTGGTTTTTAGAGTATAGTACTTAAATTTGAAATACTTGATCTATTGTTGTTTTTAACTCGTTTTATTGTTTTGTTCGGCAATTATGTAACTTTACATTATGACTATATGCATATGTGCATTGACTTTATGATTGGCTAAAATATCTCATTTGCATGTTTTTTTGTTATTGTTACAGGCATATCATTTTACTCTGTATGATACTGAAGCACGGGGATTTGTGCGGCCATTTTGTATGTGCTACGTCACTGCTGACCACAGGTACATGTAAATTTATATATAAGTTGTGCAGAAAGAATTATTGAAAATATACATACTATTTTTCTTGAATTCTTCCAACAGAATTTGTTCCTTGCCAAATAGTTGTGTGATAATTAAGAAGAATATTAACCATATCTTATTGAATACAATGAAATTTGAAAATTGGGAAAATTCTTAAGTATTAATTGATCCTTTTTTCAAAAATGAAATTGCCAATTTTACAGAAAACTGTTTTTACAAAATTAGGGAATTGACTAAACATCAGTATTTGCACTTCTTTTCTTGTTTTTAGAAAAATTATGCCTTTCTACAAAGAAATGTCAGATGAATTGAAAAAGGTGAGACTCTCTTATATATTCCAAACTATGTCACACAGATTATTTAAAGAGCAATATTATTAATTATCAGATTAAGAGCAGCAAAAATTCTGTCTTTCGGGTTGTTATTGTCATATGATTTAATTCTTATTCATGCCTATTTTCTGAAAATTCCCAAATCTTCATTCAAGGTTATACGAAAATTTTAACAATTTGTCCTTCATTTTAAATGTTAATACTTGTATATCCATATGGATTACAATTTCTAACAAATTCTCATAATTTAAAGTAAAGTGAAACATGTATACCCAGACACCTCCCTAATCTGAACACCTCTCAATATAAATGCTTTGTTTGGTCCCATTTTTAAGCTGTCATTGTTAAAAAAACACCTGCCAATGTAAACACTTTGGCCAGTTCCAGCGGCAAGATTTTAATGTATTCAAATGTAATTAATGTGTGATTCTCTCTTTAATTTGATACAGGTGTCTAGATACTTGAAGTATGGAAACTTGATGCTGTTTTTACATGACTTGCAGTGTTTGCTGGCTGACCTGAATTACACAAAGGGTAACATTTGAACCTCTCTTTCTACCGTGTGAATTATATTGACCAGTTATTACAATGGTGAAAATATCTGTTGTTAGATCCTTGCTTTCCGACATTAGTAAATTAAGATTTGATATAGCATTGTTAGTTCACTCAATGAATAAAAAAATTAAAAATTGAAATGTACTAGTATGTAATGAAATATAAGTGTATGAGTATAAGTTAAGTGGAGAAATTAGTACCTTCAGTGAGGATGTCACCAGATTTCATTCTGTGTTTTCATTAACTACACTACATAGGGAGCATTTACCAGCTGTCCCTCATTACTTGAGCATCAGGCTTTGATCTGAGGGTCTAATGTATCATTCCCACATAGGGCATTGTATTTAGCACACTTTGTTTCATGCCTGTATCTGACTTGTTGCAATACTCCCGGCTTTTGTCATTCCCTGGAGGCACCCTCGGGTCATTATGTGAGGGTCTGATGTATGATTCCCACATAGGGAATTGTATTTACAGTAGCACACTTTTTCCATATCTGTATCTGGTTTCAATACTCCCGGCTTTTGTCATTCCCTGGAGGCATCCTCGGGTCATTATGTGAGGGTCTGATGTATGATTCCCACATAGGGAATTGTATTTACAGTAGCACACTTTTTCCATATCTGTATCTGGCTTCAATACTCCCGGCTTTTGTCATTCCCTGGAGGCATCCTCGGGTCATTATGTGAGGGTCTGATGTATGATTCCCACATAGGGAATTGTATTTACAGTAGCACACTTTTTCCATATCTGTATCTGGCTTCAATACTCCCGGCTTTTGTCATTCCCTGGAGGCATCCTCGGGTCATTATGTGAGGGTCTGATGTATGATTCCCACATAGGGAATTGTATTTACAGTAGCACACTTTTTCCATATCTGTATCTGGCTTCAATACTCCCGGCTTTTGTCATTCCCTGGAGGCATCCTCGGGTCATTATGTGAGGGTCTGATGTATGATTCCCACATAGGGAATTGTATTTACAGTAGCACACTTTTTCCATATCTGTATCTGGCTTCAATACTCCCGGCTTTTGTCATTCCCTGGAGGCATCCTCGGGTCATTATGTGAGGGTCTGATGTATGATTCCCACATAGGGAATTGTATTTACAGTAGCACACTTTTTCCATATCTGTATCTGGCTTCAATACTCCCGGCTTTTGTCATTCCCTGGAGGCATCCTCGGGTCATTATGTGAGGGTCTGATGTATGATTCCCACATAGGGAATTGTATTTACAGTAGCACACTTTTTCCATATCTGTATCTGGCTTCAATACTCCCGGCTTTTGTCATTCCCTGGAGGCATCCCCCGGTCATTATGTACATTATGAATATTATCATTCCCAATATCCCCTCTAATAATCCTGTTCTATTAACAGAGAAGTATGTGGAGTGGGAACGAGAGCAGAATGAGAAAGCAGAGGGAGAGAAACACAGCTCAACAGATGGCGCTAGTGTCTCTGAAGAAGACCGTCTTTTTTCCGCCACAAGTCTTGCCAATATTTGTAATATAATGCTCGAAACAGAGGCCATATTGGACAAAGTAAAACCACTTTTAGTGAGTCAAAAGTTCAGTTTTATTACTTCTGACATTTAGAAAATATTTTGTGAGAAGAGATTGCTAAAATGTTCCAAAAGGTGATCTTTGAAGATATCCTGATTATGACATCATGAATTTTCTTAACAATCAAAAACTAAGAAAAAGGGAAAAGTCACTCCAAAGTTCCCAGAGTCATCAGGTGTTTTTGAGATAGATTAACTTAATAATGTATGTAATAATGCAGCAGAAACACCAAAACGGTGCTCTGTGGCACTTTCACATTTTGATACATGTGAAAATCCCTAGTGTGTGACAACTCATTTTATATGCCCTATTTGACTCAATCTGCCGTATTCTCTCTAATGAGCGCACAGTTCCACTGAGCACACATGCAAATATTATTTTCAATATGGTCTCAAGAAAACATGTGTTTTCTCCTCTAGAACGACAGTAGACTAGAAAAGAAGTTCAATAGGCTAGAGGAGAAGGCTTTGGGACGGGACCAGGAATTGACAGCGAATTCTCACGAATCAGGAAGTCTCAATGAAAACCTAACAGATGATTATGCCGCACCATGTAAGAAATGTAAGTATAATATCATGAGCGTTGCAAATATATAGCATCCTTTATAATTATTTTTTCTCATCAGCCAACTATATGGGTTATATTTCAGCAAACTATGTCTTAAATTGAGCCTAATTAGAAATACAGAACTACAACTACATTGTATGTATAGATAGGAGACTTACAATAACACAAAGGTTTTAACTGTTTCCTTTGGGTTATTCCTTTGGTAGTTGGTGTCCAAGACAAATGGCATGTGGTGACATTTTGCATGTTAATGCCTTGTTTTAATCATTTACTCTCTCATGTTAAAGACAATAGAACAAGGTGAACACAAACATGGCGATAGTGCTAAGCTTATAAAATAAACAGATCACTACTACCATCTTTATGTCGACTTTGTAGTCACGATCAAAGTGCCAACAAAGACTAATTCCAAAATATGGGTTTTCATTTTTAATTCAGCCCTGGGGGGTTCGGGGGCCCCTGGCCAAATATTCTTTCAAAGTCATGCAGGTTTTTGTTAAGTTAGAACCCCCCCCCCCCCTTGACAAAAGCTGAATTAAATTCAGAAAAAACTAAATTACACTTTTAGTTTGGTGACTAATGTTACCGGCCTTCGATTTCTAGAAAAAAAATGTTACCCAGCAGTTATTAACTTGTTAAAGCTGACCAAGGTTTATGGTATCCTATTAATGTTTTTTCAGCTGGTTCATTCTCAGACCTTCATGCCATACTACATCCTTTACAGAAGTTAGATACGTATAAGGTATGTGAAGTTCATATATTGTAATACCATCAGTATCTTATAATCATCTCTTATCTTGAATTCTTTGTTCATAGTCATGTACCCAGTTTTAACTCATTCTATTCATCCCCTTTCTCTAGAATCTCTTTTCTATTTCCAATTTTTCCAAGATCTTAGGTTAAAACACTAAAGATGTTCATAGCATACAAATGTAAGAACATTCCAAGCTATAAAAATTCCTCATCCATTTTGGTAACCACGGAAATCACAACAGAAGAGCTAGAAATATTGAAAGTCTAAACTTCACAAAGTATTATGATAATGCCCCCTCGATAATTAACATTAAAGATTTAGGTCTTCAAATTATTTTCAGCCTAAACTGATGAAATGCTCAAATCGTAGGGTGTTTGATACATCATTGAGGAATCTACATGGTCTTTGCAATTGGGGAGCTAAGGAAGGGCTCAACAGACTCCGCAGTGTTCACAAGGTACAGTACGTTGTCACATTAACTCAAAATAAAACCAGTTCTGATTTTGAAAGTAGATAAAATGACATTGCATACCTCTTCCTCTTCTATTGTCCACACCAATTATGAAAGACTTGGATAATTTTACCTCTATAGTAGAAAATTTCTCATCTGTCATGATCAAGGTCCAAATAAGATGACATCAAAGCAGAAACAATACAAGAAAGTGCCTTAAGATAAGATACATATGCTGAGAATTATGTCAGGGTTCGAAACTCACAGCTGCATGACTGCTTATGGCAATCACTTTTGACTCTTTTCTGAATGAACTTGGAAAATGAGTTGCCCTTTGGCAATGTACTGATGAATCACAATAAGTTAAATTGGGCAATGTTTTCAACCTTATTATTCTTGAACCCTGTTTTCTGTAAATTTCATAATTACTATTAAAAATTATTTCAGTTGTATTTTTTAAGTTTTTATGTGGATATATATATAATATAATAGAGTACATTGTGTCTGTAGCTTTATCCTATGCCAAGTAGAGTTTTCGGGAGATAAGTTGGTAAGATATCCTGTATCCTGATTTTGAGGTTTCCATATCCAGAACCTCCATATCTCCCGCCATATCTCCCGCTTCGGTGCATATCTTCCCGCTTCCGGTAAGTAGTGGAAATGCATTAAAATGACTTTGCATATGAATGATTTGTTTATTTTTACACCTTGTACTACTGAAATGGCCATATGCCCCTGAAAACTCTACTTGGTATAGGATAAAGCAGTTATGTACGGTCGGTTTAGATATTGGGTTCATCCCTCGTGAGATATGCACATCTACCTTCGGTCCCTACGGTCCCTCAGGTAAATATGCATATCTCCCTCTGGATAAACCCCATATCCAAAACCTCCCAGTACATAACCCCTATATATTGTATTGGATTGTATATTTATTGCCTCATTTATATGAGAGAATACAGCTTCCTTCCATACTTCACAAGCTTTTATGTTGCAGTATTTTAGACGAGATCTCTCAACATTACAAATAGAAAGAGACCAATCCAAACTTACTCAACCACCCAGTACTTTACTCTCTATAGGCAACTGTGTTAACATCAACTACCTTCATGGAATCGACTTGTAAGTAAAAACAAGCAAACACCTTAAATACAAAATAGTACAGAGTTAAGATCTTAATGATGTGTATACGGAATTTATTATTTTTTGTTCTAATCGTTCCTCAAAAGTTGAAATTTATAAATTAAGTGTAGATTGAAATAAAAACAGTAAATCTGTGACCAAATACCTTTTTAAGTCGAACATTTCCATAAATGAAACACTTTTCTGAGTTCCTTTTCAGTTTCCTTTCCTTTTCTATCAATATTAAATGAACCTCTGTAAGTGGAACAACTCCCAAATGGAACACTTTTAGAGCACAAGGCTTTCTTTATAAATCAGCATGGTTTTAAATTTATTTTAAATTTATTTTCAGACAGTCTGATGAAAAATGTTTAGACAAAAATCGCAATTCTGCTGCAAACAGCATCAACCATCCGACAACAAACCTACTACGAAGATGGCTCTCCGATGAAACTTTGGCGAGTTATAAATCAACCGAGTCGTTTCTGTCATTTAGTGGAGGGACACCTGACAGTATATATGTCACACCTAACACACCTGGAACCTCTAATCCAAGGTCACATCTGGAACCAGCCTTTGTAATGGGGAGTGCATATTTAGGTGAGGAATTTCAATGACAAGATTTTGTATCATCTTTCCTCTACATATATTTAAAAAATAGGTAGTTGATATTTTCAGAACTATTATGTACAAATATGAAGCAGTATGTTTCCTCGTTTTTTCATTTGCATGTCATCTTTCATGAATGTAAATTTTTTATGTCACAGCACCAGAAGTGGTGACATATTGTTATAGTCTCACTATCATTGTATTTTTCAGGTCAAACACCAAGTTCACAACAAAACACTATAGGCAGCTTTGAAAATATTCCATCCTTTAGTCATTCCCATAATGCACCAGTGCCCCAGCAGATGTCTCATAGTATTGATGCTGCAGGCAGTATCAATTCAGACTTCAGTGATATTTCAGCCACAGGTTAGTGAAATGTGAACTGTTCCTTTAGTCATTCCCATAATGCACCAGTACTTCAAGCAGACGTTTCATAATGTTGATGCTGCAGGCAGTATCAATTCAGACTTCAGTGATATTTCAGCCACAGGTTACTGATATGTGAACTGGTCCTTTGGTCATTCCCTTAATGCACAGTATTTCATGTTTTACAGTGTTGTTGCAGGCAATATCAATTCAGACTTCAGTGATATTTCAGCCACAGGTTACTGATATGTGAACTGGTCCTTTGGTCATTCCCTTAATGCACAGTACTTCATGTTTTACAGTGTTGTTGCAGGCAATATCAATTCAGACTTCAGTGATATTTCAGCCACAGGTTACTGATATGTGAACTGGTCCTTTGGTCATTCCCTTAATGCACAGTACTTCATGTTTTACAGTGTTGTCGTTGCAGGCGATATCAATTCAGACTTCAGTGATATGTCAGCCATATGTTATTGATATGTGAACTATTCCAGGGCCATCAGACATTTTCCATCATGGGGTTTAGGGCAGGTTTTTCCCTAAAGTATATATGACCCATTGTATTCATACAAATGAAAGTATCTTTTTGTAATCTCAAATATTGTCCATCGTTTAAAATTGTTTGCTCATAAAACTGAACACATTCCCAATTGTCATGAGGCATGAACTAGTAAATATTTATATTGTAGTAGTACTGGCTATAGTGTGCAAAGCGAGTCATTATTGGAAGATTTAAATAAATTTTTGCATTACATAGCAGATAATAAGAATGAAATATATCTATGATTTAGATTTATAATGCAGCTATATATGAATACAGTAATCATTTGCTTTTTTCTGATATTCATTTATTTCATGATATTTTTGATGACAGGAAAATTTAATGATTTCCTTGTTTCCAGAATCCAATATAGATGTCTCCGAACATGGGTCAAGTCAAGACCAGAATGAGGCTACTGATGACCTTGACATCAATGACCTTGACCTTAAACGAACAAAAGTGATAATAAGTGCTGCCGACCACATCAGTCAGTTTAACCCACAATCAATTGGTAAATAAAATACAAATTACAGTAAAAAATCTACATACACCTTTTCTTAACACCTCTCACTGAAAGTGAAAGTAAAAATGAACTTTTACTTTGGTCATGGGCTTTCAACTAGAAGGGTAGGCAACTTCCCATATTTCATACATAAGCATTGACTTTGAGTTTTCGAAATTGAATAATGTACACATTCCAAGAAAATCTTATTTTGTACTTTTTATGGATGATTTAAAGAAATAACTAAAAAATGAAAACATGATTATCTACATACATGTTGATAATTAAATAGAAAATGGAATTCATCATTATTATGACAATACAGAAAGTGAACATTCTCCCACAAATTATACTTTTATTGGAATGTGTTCCTGAATAATTACCCACCATGCAATACTCGAAGAGAACATTTTGATACCTCTTATTCTTATTGGTCTTTTTTGTTTACTTTTACTTGAGATTGAATATATTTTATGCTTTAATCATATTGAAAATTGATTTTTATTCAAAATAATACTTAAAGATAGATTTATCTAATACTTTTTGAAATATTACCATAAAAGGGAAGCATGGCATTGCTCATTTTGAAGGTCTCATGTCATTACACAGAGTTGCATACCCTTCTAATTGAAAGCCCATGCTTTGGTCTATTTTGAATTATATTTAATGCTTTAAATATAACTTCTTAACAAGGTATTCCAAATTGTCATCATTATGAAATCCTCGTGACATTTTCAACTTATGTTGTTTTCAACCATGTTGTACACAACAAAGCATTAAAAGTACATTTCCAAGGTGCATTATGGATGTGTAATAATACACTCCCCTCAGTAACTTTGGAAACCGAGTCCCTTTTGGACGACTTATCAAAATTGTCATAAATTTCCCAACTTTTGTAATAAAGGAACATACAACTACAGAAATTGAGCATCCAGTGAAAACTTGCCAAACTTATAGATCAGAGTGTACGTCCAGTGTATTTGATCAAGATGAATGTCAATAATTTACATTTTACATTTTATATGTTATAAAAATGATCTTGAGATTTTGAGATTTTGAAAGCCCATTTGTACCCACCTGAAAATGAGAAGAATCGTGTCAATCTGTCACTTTGTGTGGTACTTGTTTCACTCGCTGCACTAGTTGTACTCTTAGATGTTTCAATCTTTTCTGTTTTCTAACACAGTTTTTTCCCCATTGACAATAATGCATACCATATTTGCTCTAATACACATTTACGTATTATGTTCATGTTTTGAGTAAAAAGATTCTGGGAAAACTGCACAGCACATTGTAATATTTTATATTTGTATAAAATGAGAGTCATGTGATGAATGCACATGTACAGTATTCAGTCATAATGATTGAACACACTGAGTGTTGTTTGAAAGCTCATCATTTGATTCATGTATATATTATACCATGCATTACTGCCTGTAGGCAATTTTTGGTATTTTTATCTAGATATTCATTTAATTTACTTGCAGGTTATGGTATTCTAGAATTTGCGCATAAGTACACGTTGTTTAGCCCCCACTTGCTGTATAGTCTACTCAGTGGCCACACCACTGTTGTCATAGGAAATGCTAGTCATGAGAGAGAGGTCACTGCAATAGTCCGTGCTCTACATATCTTTGTCCCTGGTCATTCCTTGTAAGTACATATTCTATGTTTACATTTTCTGTACAAGCTCTAAGGCTGCATTTTTGTATATGATTTTTTGACCGCGAGCAAAATTTTATTCTAAAAATTAGCTAGATTGTGTAATACGGCTGTGTCAGTCTTTTCCCTCGCCCTCGCAAAGGCTAGTTACTGGTGCACCACAGGATTTCCATTGAAATGGTATCAAGCGGGGATTTACTGCAATTAACCATGGTGAATTGCCCCAAATGTATTTCAATACATGCAAAGTCCATGGTGGTCGTAGATCTGTTTTTTGTTAATATTCGCGGTTAAAACAGATTAAATATTTTGAAACCGTATCAAATTCACTCACTCCTTGGTTATATGAAAATATGCCCTTAGTCAAGTGCAACTATGATAGAAAGGGAATGGGGGCTTCTAGACAAAGTTGTTAGCGATCCATGTCATGGGTTAGGGTTTCACAGAGGTATTATCGTGCATGGTTATGAACGTCAAGCATGACTAATTCAATTTTGCAAAAATAGCTTGCTTTTGTAAATATACAGTAACACCTTTGTACATTGAACACCTATCACAAAAATCAGTTCACTATAGGTAGGTGTTCACTACAGAGAGATAATTTTATACAGACGTCAGTATACAGAGTATGTGCTGAGAGGAGGTGTTCACTAGACATAGTAGTTCACTTGAGAGAGGTGTCCACTAAGACAGGTTTTACTGTATGGTGTCATTAGTTATTTGGAGTCATCACTTATAATATGTTAAGTACATCACAAGTTTAGATTATTGTTTCCTTTGTAAAATGAGAAAATGCAATTTCTTTACAAAGTCAAAAAGAAAAATGTCAAGTTAAATACTCAGACTAACTAAAATAAGATACAACTGAATGAAATATGCTCAAATGATTTAACTCAAATGTAAGTACCATTATCTGTTACATTTGATTGGCAAACAGTAACTTTGAAGTGTTGTGTTTTTTTGTCTCACAAAAGTTATGAAATCCATAGATTAAAACAAATATATTTCATAACTTTTTTGTGTCAATAAATACAAATAATTCACAATGTGAGAGTCATGATATTTTTGTTTTAATCCTTCCTTGTTGATGAATTTCTAGCAAATTAAAAGCTTTTACTTAAAAGTACTGCACCTCTCTTGATATTCTAAATGGAGTCACTTCAACTTTAAAAGTAATCCTAGCATCTTCACATCGGGTCAAATTCTTGAGACGATGTTTGACGATTTATAACTTCTTTAGGAGTCGCATGACACGTTTTTATATTTTTTAAACGTGATCAATCAGCATACTGAATATGAGCTGAAGCCACTGCTTTGATTTGAATGTATGTTTCTATGTGATTTTGAAGTGCTTTATTGTTTTCTGGTACGTAACTACTTTACAATCAAGTTATTTATCCATGTGTACATGCACATATGTAATCATTTAGTTATTCAAATGTCTCGCAATATATTTGTTCGTGACTCATTCATATATTCATAGATCGTCAGCTGTTCCAACGTTCATTTTTCCTTGAAATAGATTTATACGTTCTTGTATCAAACCTCTTCAAATGCTAACTCCTCTCATTTTACTTATTTTGTATGAAGAATAAATTAATTCAATGAATTCAATGAGAATGTGTAAATTAACATGCCAAAAGTTCATTTTACCAAGTCATCACAGTGGCATGGGGTTATTAGGTAAGGCAAATCTGTAACACCATGGGGGGAGCAAAAATGCTTAAAGCCACGGCCCTCCACAATTATGTATGAATTTAAATATAATTTATCATGCAAATAAAAACAATTAACCTGAAGTCTGTGATAATATATTACCATCTTGCAGGAACAATGCTTTTACATTTTTCGTATTCTGACGTTGCCCAAAAGTACATGCACATTAATTGCACTCAAGAGACATTTATTGCTGGTCTTGAGGATTATGTACAACTATGTGGGGGCCTATAGAGGGGGTCAATTATTAGGTTCATGTACCAAACTAGTGATCACTGTGACATTGATTTACCTCTGCAACTATGTCATGTTTGATTGCCCTAGAAATGCAAAGGCAGCAACACTTTAGATCAAATATTTATTTTAAGTAATTAGTGTCATATCTGTCGACTTTTGTGGACAAATGTAATATAAGATGTATCTGTATTATTAGAGGAAAATTCAAAGGGAAACATTTGAAAACTTAAAACAATGTAAAAATCACAATATCTTTTATGATTTAAATTTTTACTTAGCATTCATTCCTTGCTTTTGTCATTTTGACATCATTTCCTAAGCATAACATGGCAAAATAAAAAAAAACAGAAAGGAGCACATAGGTTATCGCAAACAGTTTCAGAAGGTTATATCTTGGATTATGACTATTTTCTGACAATGAAGACAGGTTTATCTTTTAGATCAATTCATTATCTCAAAGAAAATTATATACAGTAATAATAAAGTCAAACAAACTCGGAGATATTTAACTAGCAATCAACCCATCAACACACTTTTTCAAAGATGTTGACCCAATTTTCACCAAAAATGCAATCATTTTTTACAATGTTTAATGTATAACTATTCTTTATTTTGATGTATCAAATAGTTCTTGAAAGAAAAACTTAATTAGGTCAACATTTTTGAAAAAGTATGTTGATTGGTCCATTGCGCCTATAGGTCTGATTAACTAAATTATCATTATATATACTTTTCCTGAAGATAATGAATGGATCTAAAAGATACACCCATGTTCATGATCAGAAAATATTCATAATTCAAGTTAGAATCGTTTGAAATCGTTTGAAATTGTTTGCGATAACCTACATGCTCCTTTGCTAGCTTCATGATTTTGATGTTCCTGTGAATCTTATTCTCAAATAGTCATACATTTACCAATATCAGTTGATTTTCTAATATCAGTTGTTTGCTGATGTCAGTTGTTTGCTAATATGAGCTGATTGTAAATATCAGTCGACTGCTAATATCAACTGGTTGCCAATATTGATTAGCTGCCAATATCAGTTGATTGGGCAGTATAAGTTGACTGCCAATACTAATTGGTTGCTAATATCAATTGATTGCTAATATCACTTGATTGCTAACTAAAGTTTATTTTGTTTTAGTGATGCAGTTGTACCATGGAGAACAAAACCAATCAAAATGGCTGACATTGCACAGTTGAAACTTGTGGGACTGTGTCGTCCTCGGGGACGTCGTGTAGAATACATGGTGCCTCCATCTATACAAGAAGTAAGTATGTCATGTCAAATTGTTAAAGTGTGTATTATTTAGACAGAACATTGGGTTAGATCTACTGTAATAGTTTATAAAAGAGTGGCCGGAAAGATGAGAAAAACAACAAAAATTGTTGGATGTTGCGGCAGTTGCCCCTTTTAAAGTATAGTAATAATTCAGATGACACAATGCATTGTGGGTATGAATTATTATTGATCTTCTAAATAATTTATTGTGGTGAAGTGATCTGAAGCAGAAGGTCAATTGTCCCTAATTGAATATCAAGGTTTTACAATAGAAACTGTGGTAAGTCATTTTCCCTCTTAGTATCGCACTTTGATTATCATACTGTGTGATATTTATCAATGTGTGTCTTATTGTTTGTTTGTTGATTTGTTTGTTTTTTTGATTTTTTGTTTGCAAGTATCAGTGCTTTGCTATTATGCATAGGGAAATATCTCCAAAAGTATATGGAAAATGTGGCTTTAAGTCCCTTAGGATACTAAAATTAAGATTCAAGAATTTTGTAGGCTTCATTCAGTATAATGTTATAAATTGTTTAAAAGTCTAACAATTTGATATATGGCAAGTATATTTGTTTGCATCTCAAGAAATATCTTGTTAAAACATACATGATGGGTCAAAACTCAAAATGCTTGTTAAACATAAAGCATTTTGTTTCACAATAGACTGACGTCAATACTTCATAGACCAATAAACTATCTTGATGTTAACATCAATTAAGTCCTATTCTTTAAAATGAAATTGCATCCTGTTTCTGTCTTTTTGAATTTCAAAACAATGTTTTTGTTGATTTATTTCCAATTCTAACAATGTTGATTTTAAACATTTCTATTTCCTTGTTGATTTATTTTTATCTGCAGGTGTGTTTTGTGTTCAAATGAAAGTCTGAGCAAAGTGTGCGTTTTGTATGGGAGCTTTGTTTGTCTTAATTATGGTCCTAAGATCTAAAGAGATCAGATGATCTAAAGTCAGATGACGTATGCAGGTCCGTTCAAAGGTCACACATCAGATATGAATGTTCAACATTAATTTTTATTCTTTGATTATAACATTCAGACTTTGCGTGTATGACATCCCATTGTGCATATTATCCAAATAATGTGAACCAATATACCAAAAAAACGTGTCGCCTTAGGAATAGGACGGAACCACTATTGTTCCCCCTATTGTTCAAGTCAATAAAGTAAGATATAAGCCTTCAAAACGAGTAGAACTAAATCTCTGAGAACAGACCTCGCAAGGTGGTGATACTATTGTTTACATTTATCTGCAAAATCTGTTCAATAACTAGAAAAAAGTATATACATTTTTCTTCATGCACTCATGTGTTACTGTAAAATGTTTAAGTAAAATCTGTCCAATCTGAATGCCACTCGGAATGACAAAAGATGTTTCAATTAGCATGTGTTTACATTCTGAGGTTTTTGCACGAAGAAACCTATGAAAGATTAAAAAAATGAGATGCCAATAAAGCATTAATACTGAGATATGTTCAGGTACTAGGTGTATGGATATACATGTTATACTTGTATTATTGTACAGTAAAATCTGCTGAATCCTAATGCCTCTCGGACAGGCAAAAAGTGGATTAACAGGTGTTGTCATTTCAACGTTTTTCATTAGTCAATGGGAGAAAAAAGTAGAACGGAGAAAAAGTGTTCAGATTAGGAGGTGTATAGATAAGAGTTAGAGAGGTGTTCAGAAATACAAGTTTCACTGCACTTGTTTATCAACATCAATTTTTCTATCACAAAACATCATTGTTAAACATCAGAGTTTATCACTGCAGTCATGTAAGATTTTTTGCTGCCTCCCCCTCCCAAATACAGTGAAACCTGCAAAGTGGAACACCTCTGTAAGTGGAACACTAACATTAGTTGAACATTTTTCAAAATCCTGCAACCTATTTTTTCTTATTATTAAATGAGCCTCTTATATCTTATCTATCCTCTCTATCTGTGGAATACCTCCCAAGTGGAACATTTTAGAGGTACAAAGTGTGTTTCACTTACAAAGGTTTACTGTAGTTACTAAATGAATTCACATTCATTGTAACATTGAATAATGCATTGCATTGTTTTTTGTAAAATGAAAGAACTGCAAATATTTACCCCAACCCCTACCCAATTCTATATATAGGTCATAAGTGATGAATTCCATTAATTGTTTTAGGTTTTGTATGAAATGTAGATATTTACCCCTATTACAAAACTCAGTGTTCATGAATATACAGGTTACCCATTTATTTATTTAGAACATTTATATTCTAATCTTAATTTATTTTAAACAATATCCCAATGCTTTTTATATTGCTTTTTCGTTTAGCTTTACATTCAATGAAGTTCAGACTAATAAATATTTCACTGAAAATAACTTGAGTTTGTACTTTTAAAATCATAAGATTTTACTTCATATATATCACTCATATTTTTGCCAATTCTAAAGTTTGAGGATATGCCAATAATTTCAAATACATACTTGTTGGAATTTATGATTTTCAAATTCTATGGAATTTGATATATTATGTCAAAAATCTTAAAAACATAGAATTTTTATTGTAAATATACCCTTATTGTTTTTTGTATTTACTCTACTCTGATTTATGATACTTGGACCCCCTAAATGGTACAATTGAATTCGTTTAGCCATATATCACTAAAAAAACACTTGAAAAATGAACTATATAAGAAGTAGATTGTTACATCTTTAGTCCATTTAATGAACTGACAGAAGATCATTTCATAAAGAATCGAAGAATTTTAGATGATGTTTTATTCGGCGAGTTTTTTGATCGTTTTTGCTGTTTGCGCTCATGGCTTCTCATTCCAGAAAAGACAAACTGATGGTATGTTGGATATTTTTGAAATATTTCTTTTATTTTTATGGATATTTTTTACATCATCTTCAAAATGTTTTTTTTCTGCCTTGTTTGACTGAATATTTCAAAGTCAGTTTTTGATTAATATGAAACTATGTACATTTTATGTTATTTTTACTACATAGCAAAAAGCATCTTATTAAACACTCGTGGAAGTGAAAATGTACATGACTAGTCTTATTTTAAATGGGGACAAGGTCTTATATAAATGATGATAGCCATTCTTAAACCTCAATGAGAATTGGGTTAGGTAAAAATTGCTAGGAAAGCTAGGAAGTCTTTTTAGTAAAGAAATTGATATTATAAATATATCCCTAATTATTTTGAAATTTGTAGATGCAAAGTGGATAGATATTCCTGGAGCATGCTTGTATATGGACAACATAGAAATCCTTAAGCCTGTTGATACTATGGATGCATGTAAGAAGCTTTGCGAAGATGAGTCAGAATTTACATGCATGTCCGTTGACTACAATGCTGGAGCCAAACAGTGTCAATTGCAGGAGAAATACTCAGTAAATGGCCAAATGAGTGACCCTTGCCATGCTGGACCTGCATGGAGCTATGCTGAGATTTCTGTTGAAGGTATTTTTTTTGTTAATTAACATTTCACATTTTGTTTATCAAAACTGATAAGAAATGAAACTTTATTCAAATATTCTTCAAATTGAAAGCACCATAAAATTCACACCCATTTTTGCACTGATTGCTTATTCTTTTCTTTTGTTTTTAGGGACAATAGATATTTCTGTAGATAATGGATATGATTTGTTTGTGGATGGGGTCAAGTTAGGATCTGCCAAGGATTGGAGAAATGCAGAGCGATACACAATTGACTATCCACAGAATGCGCAAGTGATTGCCGTTAAAGGTATGTACACTGTACAATTTATAAAATGTATACCTGTTCATTTCATAAGGCAATATCAAAATATTCAAACTAAGTGTACTGTTTTTAAGACATTCATGATAAGAAACTCCTCCAATTATATCCAGTGTAGTGTATACTCCACAATGACTTAATATTAATTACTGGCCAACAAACATCCATTTCTAACTTACTATCATTATTTGTATAATTGAACTTGAAAGTTTAATTGATGATGAACGTTCTGATTAGTTTACCTGGCACTTATGATCTTGATACTTGACCTCACACAAAATAATTGGGGCTATCAAGAAGATATTTTCTCCTCAAGTCACTTTGCTTATCTATATTTTAAGGTATAGTTTCATTGTCACAGTAATTGTTCATATTGTTAAACTCTGACTGATTAATACCTCAAAATTATTTTTGACATATTTCCTGTAAAATCCTGTAAGTCAGACCAGTCATTTGTAATTTGTTAATGATGAGTTTTTTTGTCAACTTTTGATGTATGGCACTGTATTATTAAATGTATTTATTTATTTATTTATTTATTTATTTGCCAACACTTTTATAACAGTGGCACATGGATTATTATCCAGTGCGGCTACATACAACTATACAATATGAATAGAATACAAAGTCATGTATAATTTCTTTAAAACCATGTTGCATTTACTAAAATAATCAAAGACATAAATCTCTGGGCTTGTACACTTGGGTTAAAAAGCGTTTTACAATGCTATCAAATAATCTAAAATAGTCTTGCCCCCATTTTGAAAAAGTCTCATCACCAAGAATAAAGGTCAATTTTTCAGTCAGATTGCCCTTAATGAAATCAGAAAATAAATCGGAGGGACATTGCTTACAAACAGTGTGGAAAAAGGATTCACGTTCTTCTTTAAAATGTTCACACAGCAGCAACCTATGCTGTAAGTCTTCATGTACATTCAAACTACAAAGTTTGCATTTGCCATCACTTTTGCCCCATACAGAGTAATTGGATTCAAGGCAAAAATTGTCGGTTCTTGCAAGAAATTTGAGTCTAGAACCATAAAAATCAAAGTCTTGTTTTAGATAATTTTCTTGGTATGGATGGTTCTTAAAGGTGGAATAAGTATTTAGAGATTTATAATGGGAAATGTCATCAATAAAATTAGTGGTGCGTTCCTGTCTACAAATGCCTTCATAGGTATTGTACCACTCACAGTCATCTCGAAAAAGAACGCCATCAAGGCCCCTCTTGATTAAAATAGACTTTATGTTAGACACATATTTCCAAGGGGCTTCATTACCTTCACCATGTTGGTTTATCAAATGAGTTAAAACCTTATGGGGTAGGGATGAATGGGCTAGGTCAAACTTTAGGTATTTAAAGTAGGCAATTTGTCGTTTTTCAATTGTGAGGTCAATGGGAGTCCAACCGAGATCTCCCAATAAGGCTGGTCTTGCGGGTTTACACTTTAATTGTAGAACAGCTTGCGCTGCTCTGTATTGTATTGACTTCATCAGAGCTATGTTACTTTTGGTAAGTGTCCATATAGAACATCCAGATAAAATTGCAGACTCAATCATAGAGTGATATATTGTTTTTTCCGAAATTTACTCTCTTAACATTGCAATGTTTAGTAAGAGTTGATGATAGGTACCCATTTAACATTCGTGATTTCTTAGATACATGTACATCAATGTGATGAGAATCTTTTAAATTCCTGTGGAAAAAGTTTCCCAGGTATTTATATACATTAACTTCAGAGAGTTTTAGGTCGCCAAATTTCCACAGTTTAGTTGAATCAACTTTTTTTCCAATGACCATTACCTTTGATTTCTTTTTGCTAAACTTAAAGCCCCACTTTATTCCAAATCTGTTAACAACGTTCAGAAGGAGTTCAAGGTCTTTACCAGATTCAGCAGTTAGGACAATATCGTCAGCAAAGAGCAAACATGGGATTTTGAAGTTCTCAAAAGGGAGCCCTGTGTCAACCGATTTTAGGGAGTCCTCTAGGTCACTCATGACAACTATAAACAAGGTTGGGGAGAGGATACAGCCCTGCTTGACTCCGGTTTCAGAGTCAAACCAGTCTGTGGAATTTTGTCCAAAAATTACCTTATTTTGAACATTATTATATAATTCTTTCAAGACACGCCATAATTTACCCTGGATACCCTTTTCCCATAGTTTAATAAATAATAAGTCTCTATCTAACACGTCAAAAGCTTTTGAAATATCAATAAATGATAAATATGTTTTAAGACGTTTCGATTTTCTAAGAGAACATAGACCTTTCAGAGTGAAGACATGATTTTCAAGTCTCTTACCCTTCTGGAAGGCTCCTTGGAGGTTTCCGAGAAGACCATTTTGTTGAAGGAAGTTCATAATTTTTGATTCCAGAAGGCCAGAAAAGAGTTTGTAAATATTGGATGTAATGGTAATACCTCTGTAGTTATCAATGACTTCAGGATCATTTTCTTTGTGAAGTGGTTTAAGTAAGCCTTGCTTCCATTCATTTGGGATGGCTTCATGGTGCTTTATGAATGAAAATAAATGGAAAAGAGGTTCTGCAATAAAATTCTTACAATTCTTTAAAAATTCATTTGGGATCTGATCGATGCCAGAGGCTTTACCATTTTTCAAGTTGGATATAAGTAATTTTATGTCTACTACATTAATGGGAATGTTAGAGAGGGCATTTTCAGATATATCGTTTAAAGTTTCCAATGATGCAACCTTTGCTGCATTACCATCAGAGCTAGTTTTAGGGTTTTTATTATTAATGCCAACATTTTTCCAGTAATTCAATAACGTTTCTTGAACTTTCTTAGGGTCAGTAATAATAAGCTCGGGATTTTCAGGGTCTTTAATTTGAATAGGGTAATTGCTTCGTTTGTTGAACATGGTTAGGGTTCTCCAGAAGCTTCTGGATGATGCAGTTTTGTTTTTAGCATTTAAGGTTATTACTTTAATGTGATTTTTAACATATTTTTCTTTGATCTTCAAAGAAACCTGTTTTTTCCTTTCAATATAAGTGTCCCATAGTTCCTGTAGAACATTGGGGTTGGCAGATTTTGACTTTGACCAGTACCTATAAAAACGATTGGCTTCTTTTCTACTGTATATAAGATCTTTGATTTCATCATCCCAAAAACTTCGACAATCACTAGAAACAGATTTTACACCTACTGACTTAGTTCCAGCGTTTAGAACTTTAGATTTCCATGAGGACCATATACTTTCAACATCATTAAATTGACTGGTGTCCCATTCCATAAATTCATTTTTAATGCAACGTTCAAAGTGTTTCCAGTTCGTTGAGTCTTTAATATCCCATTTAGTAAAGGTAGTACATTTTGGTTTTAAAGCAGGGTCAGGTTTGGATTGTTTGGATGAAACATTAACTATAATAGAGTTGTGGTCACTGCCTATTGAAAATAACTTGTCTTCATCTACCACCATTTTATCAAAGATAGTTAAAAAGTTTTGGTTAGCAAGGGCATAGTCGATTACAGAGGACTGGTCATTTCTAGACCATGTAGTTACGCCATCACATGATTTTGACAGGTTTAAAATATGCAAGTCAGAGACATTACAAAAGTCCTCCAGCAAGTCCCCATTAGGACTTTTTTGACCAAAATGTCTGAAAGATTCAAAATATATTGTTTGCAGGGATGGACTGGGGAGTTGCAGCTGGAATAATCCTCTCTTTCCGTTATGGTGATGTCCTTGTTAATACTGACAGTAGCTGGAAGTGTACGGCTGAATCTGTAGACGCATCATGGAATCAACCTGGATTTGATGATAGGTAAGGTTATCGCTTTAATATCAAAAACATGAAGATCTTTTGTAGAATGTGCAATATTATAGTTAAGCTGATTGGGTGTAATTGGGACACACCTTTGGCTATCCGGATTTAAATTGTTTTTAATAACTACCCCAACATTTCCGTTGGGGAAACTAAATACAAGTTCATATGATGAATTTCAATTTCTAGAATTTCAATATCTATAGGAATATGTCATTATAAAAATATAAGTTTTTGCTTCAAACTTGGTGCCAAAATGTCACACTAAATCTCAGTAAGCCCAAACTCAACCTAAAATGCCACAATGTGGACAGTTATGTCTACAATTCAACACCTTGATAATTTGCTGTATACTTTTGGCAAAAAGGAAAATTTCCTAAAATGAAATAATTTAAAAGATTATTAAAAGTTGCACTATTTATGTATTAGTCAAATTAATTTTATGTAGAAAGTTTTTAGACACATTTTTAGATCTCCTGTTTATATTTATTTTCATGTACAGTACATGGCCTGAAGCAAAAGAATATAGTACAAACCGTGATGACACCTATGTGAAGTTGAAGAATGGGCAGCCTTGGTGGCCCCTAATTGACCCAGCAGCAATAATTATTTGGACTGGCAATGGCATTAAAGATAGTGAAGTTTATTGCAGAAAAAGTAAGAATATTTGTAATAATTTTCAGGAATTCTGTTGTTTTTCAAGCTTTTATTTTTCACTTTCTAGCCACAATTGTAAAATGTTGAGCGTTTTTGCAAAGGATGCATTTAAGGTTTGGGTCACTTATGCAGAAAGGAATGGCTAGTTGCAGTAAATGACCTATATAATTCACATAGATACAGTAAATTTTCTTTAACATTACTACAGGATTCATCTTTATTTTTCAGCTTTGAAAGCCCCAGCTCCATCTCCAAGTAAGTATATTTTTATATACTTGTAATGTAATCTTGCACAGAATTGGTAAATCACCATAATAATGTGCGTGCAAAATTAACAATAAACCCCTACTGTTTAGGGAATGTCTAAGGTATGTGTGGGCTAAATATCTATTAATTCTGTTATTTGTAGAGAAAGACTGGGAGGATATTCCAGGTGCTTGTTTATATATGAACAATAAACGAATCATAAAGTCTGTTGATACTATGATATTATAAATATATCCCTAATTATTTTGAAATTTGTAGATGCAAAGTGGATAGATATTCCTGGAGCATGCTTGTATATGGACAACATAGAAATCCTTAAGCCTGTTGATACTATGGATGCATGTAAGATACTTTGCGAGGATGAGTCAGAATTTACATGCATGTCCATTGACTACAATGCTGGAGCCAAACAGTGTCAATTGCAGGAGAAATACTCAAGAAATGGCCAAATGAGTGACCCTTGCCATGCAGGGCCTGCATGGAGCTATGCTGAGATTTCTGTTGAAGGTATTTTTTATTATTGAAATTCATAAATATTTAAGCACATGTGCCAAAGGGAGATATTTGTCTTGCTTAAAAGTAAAACTGAGAGAAAACATATAATATTATGATTTTAAGATATATTCTGGAACAGCCCTAAAAAATAAGTATTTATTTCAAATGCCAAAATTATTGAATGCCAAAATTTATATTTCTCAAAAGTGAAATTACCTCAAGCTAGAATAAGTTAACATTCGCTGACATGAACTCTTGGTTTTTATGGTTAGTTACTTATTATGGTTAGTTACTTATATAAACTTGTTATGAACAACATAAATCCTGTAATTTAATTCATTTGTTTACTCCACAGGAACCATTGATATTGCTGCTGATGATGCATATGATCTGTTTGTGGATGGGGTTCAATTAGGATCTGCAAAGAACTGGAGAAAGGCAGAACAATACACATTTGACTCTGCACAGAGTGTACAAGTGATTGCTGTTAAAGGTATGTGCATTGTATTAGGCCATCAGCCTTGGGGGTTGGTCGGTATCAAATCAGGGGAATAATCACCATAGTGATTTTTGGGAAGGTGGAGACCTATTGAGTAAGATTTAATGTGATAGCATTACCACAGTGGTAGCTAAATGGGTGTTATCACCCATTTTTCAAAATGGCCGCCAGTGTATGTGTTACAATATAAGAGTGGGTGTATCTAAGCAGACTGAGATGCAAAAACTGTGGTTAACTGATTAATCACTATGATGATTATTCCTCTAACTTGATACCGATAACCTAAATTTTGGGGCGAAGCTGATGGACTATATAGTCTGTCAGTTTGTTCAGCTGTTTAAGGTAGTTCTTGTCATAACTAATCATTTGACAATCATGTCTTGTCTAGAAATAAAATTGAGATAAGCCTGGACAATAGTAATAGGTAGTTTAAGTATTGAAGAATGTACATCTAGTGCAATTAATATATTATTTAAAAGGGAAAACATAACAATCAACAAATAAGAGGTAAAATAAGGAAAGTGAATCTAAATATAATACATTCTTTTAATTCTTTTAATAATTCTTTTGCAGGTATGGACTTATATACGGTTGTATCTGGGATAATTCTCTCCTTCCGATATGACGATGTACTTGTCAATACAGATAGCAGCTGGAAATGTTTCTTTGGAACTGTTGATCCAACATGGAATCAACCTGGATTTGATGATAGGTAATGTTGAAGATGATGATGTATTAACACTGGTTCTAACTAAACATTACACCAAAATTATAAGAATAAATGGAAGTGAGATTTACAATTATATCCAGTTTTAAGAATATTAACCAACATTTGAGACATCCACTTTTATTTGTTGTGCAGTAATTGGCCCGCAGCAATAGAATACAGTACAAACCGTGATGACTCATATGTGAAGTTAAACAAAGAAGGACAGCCTTGGTGGCCTCTTGTTGACCAAGCAGCAAGAATGATTTGGACCAGCAATGGCTATAAAGACAGCACAGTTTATTGCAGGAAAAGTAAGTTAACTCTTATGGTGTGTTATAAACAGATATTTCTGTTGTTCTGTTTTTTAAATGTTACAACATTATGTGATTGCCAATAAGCAATTGTGGAAAAGAAATAGCTAGGTTTAGACATATATACAGAACAAACCTCAACAACACCATAATCTAATATGGAAAGAAACAATAACTTATACCTCTTCCCCCAACATCTGAGACAACACCACCAAGGCCCATTTCATTCATACTGAAGTCTTTACAATACATGTTGAAGAATAGATTTAAGGATTGATAGCCAATACTCATAACATCAAAAATAGCTGTAGATACTCTAGTATTCATACAAGAAAGAGCATTCAGTCTCAAATGATGTGGGACAGACAAAATCCAGTCTTGAAGTCTGAAGCGTATCAATGGGTCTATTATATTTTAATCTATTATGATAAACCATCTCTATTTTGCAGATTTAAAAGCTCCAGCACCATCTCCAAGTGAGTATATTTTTGTATACTTGTGCTGTAATTATGAGTTAACTTGGTTAAAATCTTGTATAGAATTGGTGAATCACCATAATAATGTACATGGAAAATTAACACGATACCACTACTGCTTAGGGTATGTCTAAGGTATGTGTGGGGTAAATATCTGTTAATTCTGTTATTTGTAGAGAAAGACTGGGTGGATATACCAGGTGCTTGTTTATATATGAACAATAAACGAATCATTAAGTCTGTTGATACTATGGACGCATGTAAGATACTTTGCGAAGATGAGTCAGAATTTACATGCATGTCCGTTGACTACAATGCTGGAGCCAAACAGTGTCAATTGCAGGAGAAATACTCTGGAAATAACCCAATCAATGACCCTTGCCATGCAGGGCCTGCATGGAGCTATACTGAGATTTCTGTTGAAGGTATTTTTGTTATTGAAATTCATATGATATTTGTCTTGCTTAAAAGTAGAACTGAGTACATATGATATAATGATTATAAGATATATTCTGTTGTTATTCCAAAGTTATTGAATGCCAAAATTTATATTTTTCAAAAGTGAAATCACCTCAAGCTAGAATTAGTTAACATTCTCTGACATGAACGCCTGGTTTTTAAACAAGTTGTCTTGGTTTATAAACTTATATAAACTTGTTTTAAATGAACAACATAAATCCTGTATTTATATGGTTATTCACATCCACCATTAGAATAATTATTTTACTTTAATTCATTTGTTTACTCCACAGGAACCATTGATATTGCTGCTGATGATGCATATGATCTGTTTGTGAATGGTGTCCAGTTAGGATCTGCAGAGAATTGGAGAAAGGCAGAACAATACACAGTTGACTCTGCACAGAGGGTACAAGTGATTGCTGTTAAAGGTATGTCCACGTTTTAGTATGTTAAGTGGGTCAAGCTAATAAAGGTAGTTTTTTTGTTGTTATTAATCATTTGACATTCATGTCACGTCTAGTTTGAAAGATAATCATATTACATCAGAATATTGAATTATATTCTTGGACAATATTAAAAAGTTTATAAGTAGTATAAATATTGAAGTATATACATCAAGAGCAATTTATATATTTTTCCAAATGGATTGCACCACAATCAACAGAGGAAGAGGCAATTTTAGAAAACTAAATCCAAGTATCAGACATTAGCATGGTTCGTTTTGCAGGGATGGACTTATATAAGGTTGTATCTGGGATAATCCTCTCCTTCCGTTATGGTGATGTCCTTGTGAATACAGATAGCAGCTGGAAATGTTTCTTTGGAACTGTTGATCCATCCTGGAATCAACCTGGATTTGATGATAGGTAATGTTATAGCTAAATTGAAATGATATGAATTTAATATTTTCAGTAGAATATGAAATGTCATGTGCTACTTTAGAGAAACATGATGTACAATGTCATCTGGATAGCCATGGGTGTTGTACAGTAGTCATTTTTATAGAAACAGAGTAGGTTTCAACAAAGAGGAAATGCATGTGCTTTGGTTATGAAAATATGTTAAGAAAGTCTAGGCTATGTGACATGCAATATAAATGTAATGTGTTCTGTATATATCAAAGCGTGGACCCAATTAACCAACATTTGAGACATCCACTTTTATTTGTTGTGCAGTAATTGGCCCGCAGCAATAGAATACAGTACAAACCGTGATGATTCCTATGTGAAATTAAACAAAGAAGGACAGCCTTGGTGGCCTCTTGTTGACCAAGCAGCAATAATGATTTGGACCAGCAATAGCTATAAAGACAGCACAGTTTATTGCAGGAAAAGTAAGTTAACTCTTATGGTGTATGATTGAAAGAGATTTGTGTTGTTCTGTTTTTCAAATGTTTCAACAGGATTGTCAGAAAGCAATTTTGGAATAGAATGTGCAAAGAAGAAATGATTGGGGTAGTTAATGATTTTGTATGATACACTCGATATGAACATTTATATTTTTAACCTAGTTTTATCAGTAGTCTTTATTTTTCAGATTTGAAAGTAACTGGTACTGCAGATCCAACGAAAAAAACAACACCAGCACCTACTACACCTAAGCCAACACCTGCGCCCACTACACCTAAGCCAACTACTAAGACAACACCAAAGCCAGCTCCAGCTCCAAGTAAGAAATATTTTTATATACTGTAACTGTAGATGGATTCACTAAGGTTTATTTTTGACTAACTGTATCTTCTTTGAAAATCTCTCAAAATTAAGTGTACCGCTGCTCAGGGTGTGTTTTATTAGCTTTACTTGGTTTCTCACACAGACCTGGACTGTCAGTTATCTCTAGACCTCTGGTCTTGTGCATTTGTTGCACTTTGATCCTGTTCATCATATACTAATCTAGTAGTTAAGTAAGTGATCCTGTTCATGCCTAGATTTCCACAAGGGCCGCATAAGTGTTTGTTGCTGTCTGTCTGTTCAGTTTTGCTTACTGATAAATACATGAGATTGTATCAACTATAGACTCCATTTTGATATTTTCAGAGTGTGGATACATTGGACAGTTGCTTGCTGATAAGGCAGACCCCTGCAGATTTTACCAATGTGCCTATGCTGATGCCTTTTTGAACCTGAAGGCAGTCAGCATGCCCTGTGCCCCTGGGACAAGTGTGCCACTCTCATATGTAGCTGGAAATCCATGCATTGGACCAGCCTTAGCCCAGTGTCCAAAGCCATAGTTACAATTTTTGACTTTTACAATCAATCTAGTTCTATATTATAATGGAATATGTTGATACAATACGTCGGAACACTTGCAATTATGTATCATTTTTTATCAATCATGATTTACTCAGAAGCTATGACACATAGGTGCCCATCAAATTGTCTTCTATTATTGCAAACCCACTAAGACATTCATGTTTATGTTTATGAAGAAATAAAATGACAAGAAAATCATCAGAATCAGAATAATTTGTTTCCTTCAATTGTTATATTCAATGCAGATTGCATGAACATGCTGAAACATAAGTCATTTTTGAATTAAGTCAATTATGTTCATATATGTGTAGTTGATATCTAATAAAGATGAAATTGTGGAAAGAGTTCTGTTTTTTTATATTATATAGTAATGCTTAGACTAAAAGATATCACAAATTCAGATCAATATTGACTGTTGGTTGCTCACTGAATGCTCATATTAATTTGCACTTATGTTTCCCACAGGCTCAGACTGTATAGGGTGTGTCACTTTACCATTTCTATAGCTATCTCAGTTATAGCAGAATCCCTGTGATACTTTGCATTCTGAAAACATGTGGCAAGCCATACGGCCTCATTCTTAAGAATGAATTGTTCCTGGGATTTTCATTTAAACCACACATATTTTTCAGTTATCAAGTTGAATGAAATTAACATTTGTTTGGTCCACAAAAATAACCGCTGTAACGTACAGTGATTTCTATTATTCAAATATTTATGTGTGGTTTAATTGTAGATTTTTTTAGTAGAGGTAGCTGGCCTACCTAGATGTCTTTGTTATATCATTGTTCACATTCAACAAACACTATTTTGTGAGATTTGAGATGATGAATAAATAAATTATGGATGAACAAGACTTCTGTTTTAATGTTTTGATTGTTTGTGGTCAGAATGCCCACCCCACATCTATAAATATTTTCCAACTATATTTTGTATGTACTTGACATTATTATTCAATTCTATAAATTCATACCTGCCTTTGGAGAATACAGTGGAATGATTCCAAATCATGATATGAATGTAGAACTAAAAAGCAAGTTCATTTCTAGTCAAAATCCCATGTATAAAGTTCATGTAACTAACAGTCACACAAACATTGCTCTCCTAAGAGCAACTCACATTGACAGATATAAATTGACCACATGAAATTCTCTCAGAAAAAACTAAATTATCGACTGAAATATGAATTGCTCTTAATACATGTATATGAATTCCCAGGAAATTAAGTATAGAACTCAAGGACGGGAAATATCCTGTGAGATCATAGTTTCGAACATTTTTCTCTGTGACATGTATTACCATCGATGCCAAAAAGAAGTATCAGTGTTTCAGAATTATTGCTTAACATCTTATATAGATTCTTGATTTTGGTGTTACCGAATATCTTACCAGTTATCTTATACCTTTACAAATAAACTTTTACCTGATGTCTTACTATATTTATTGCTTCTCTTTTCAGAATTTTGTGACTGTATTTGATGTAGAGAGGCAGACTCTGTGGGCACCACAATATCAGGTATATAAGCTTTAACAGTTAATACCTATTTCACATTCAATGATTCTGCCCTTACTCTAAGAGCGAGGAGGAAAATTCTTAATAAATGGTGTATAGTTGGTTTGGCAGCATTTTCAGTTAGAGGGAAGTCTTGGATGAAAATTCTACCTAGGTGATAGCTTCACAGAGTGGTACATAATTCTTTTTTTTCAGGGGTTAGCCCCCCACCCCCCAAAAACACCCCACCCTGGGAAAATAATTTTTTCATTCTCAATAACTTTAGATATCTTGATGTTTGTAAGTTACATACATAGACATTATATATATGAATGATTTGCAAAATAAATAATGCCAATCACTCCTACAGAATTTGAAAAATTGTACAAAGTATGTACCCCAGGGGGCAAATTCATGACCCATTTTCTTACTATTTAGAGCCTCACTTTTCAATCAGACACTGGAAGACATTGGAAAATTTCATGTAAAGTGCCCAGTAGCAGGGCTATTAGCCCTGAAAGGTTCAAACTAATTGAATTAGTAGGAGCCGAGAAAAAGATTGTTGATTTTTTGAAAAATTTGACATTTTTGAGAGGGGTGATTTTGTGTATGACTATAGCTGATGCCTATGGTTTCCAGATCTATCCCCCTTTGATGATAAATATGGTTTTGAAGTATGACACTAAGATGTAAAAGATAATCAAAATGGGTTTTAAGGAAGTTTAATGTCTTAAACAAGTTCAAAATTCCCAAAATTGTACAATATCAGGTCTGAATTTACGAATTTTAGGTAAGACCTTGGATGAGCCTTAGATTTTTTATTTCTGTCCCCCTTTGATGATATTTATGGTTTTGTAGTGTGGAACTAAGATGTACAAAATAATTTAGATGGTTTTTAAGAAGGTTTAAGGATTTTAACAAGTTCAAAATTTGAAGAATTGTACAATATCAGGTCTGAATTTACGAATTTCAGGTAAGACCTTTGATGGCTCTTATGTTTTTACATCTGTCACTCTTTGATGATATGTATTGTTTTGTAGTGTGGAACTAAAATATTAAAAATGATTTAGATGGTTTTGAAGAGTGTTTAGGGATTTTAATGAGTCAAAAATTTTAAGAATTGTACAATATCAGGTCTGAATTTTCGAATTATAGGTATGACCTTGGACGACTCTTGTTTTTTACATTTGTCCCTCTTTAATGACAGTTATAGTTTTATGATATGGAACTAAGATGTAAAATATAGTTTAGAGGCCCTTTAGATGAATTTTAAGAAGGTTCAAGGATTCTAACAAGTTCAAAATTTGAAGAATTGTACAATTTCAGGTCTGAATTTTCTAATTTTAGGTAAGACCTTGGATGAGCCTTATATTCTTTTACACCTGTCCCTCTTTGATGATATGTATGGTTTTGTAGTGTGGAACTAAGATGTAAAAAAATAATTTAGATGCATTTTAAGAAGGTTTAAGGATTTTAATTTGAAGAATTGTACAATATCATGTCTACAATGAATGAATTTCAGGTATAACCTTGGTTAGCCCATATGATTTTAATTTTAACACCTATCCCCTTTTCATGATATATTTGGTTTAGTTGTGTGGAAATATGTATATTATAATTTACATCAGTTTTAAAGAAGCTTAACGTTTTAAACAAGTTCAAAATCTTTGCGTTTTGCACAATATCATATCTGAAATTAATGAATTTAAAGTATAACCTTGCTTGGCCCTTATATTTTTAACATCTATCCTTTTTGATGATATATATGGTTTAGTAGTGTGGAGCTAATATGTAAATCATAATTAAGATGGGTTTTAAAGAGGTTTAAGGTTTTAAATAAGTTCAAATTTTGACGTATTGTACAATATCAGAGCTGATATTAATGAATTTTAGGTATTATGTTTTTTACATCTATCCCTTTTTGATGACATATACGCTTAAGTAGTGTTGAACTAAGATGTTAAACAACAAAATTTAGACAGGTTTGAAAGAAGTTTAAATTTATTAATTTTAGGTATAACTCTGGATGGCCCTTATTCGCTTTTTACATACATCTCTCTATGATAACATATATGGTTTTGTAGTATGGACTTAATATGTAAAACATAATTGAGATGGGTTTTAAAGAAGTTTAAGGTTTTAAACAAGTTCAAATTTTGACGAATTGTACAATATCAGAGCTGATATTAATGAATTTTGGGTATTAAGGTGAGCCTTATGTTCTTTACATCTATCCCTTTTTGATGACATATATGCTTTAGTAGTGTTGAACTAAGATGTTAAACATAATTTAGACAGGTTTTAAAGAAGCTAAAGGTTTAAACAAGTTAAAAAATTGAAGAATTGTACAATAACAGTTCTGGAATTTGTTAATTTTAGGTATAACTGTGGATGGCCCTTATCCGTTTTTTACATATACCTCTCTATGATAACATATATGGTTTTGTAGTATGAAACTAAGATGTAAAACATAATTTAGAAGGGTTTTAAGGAGGTTTAAGGTTTTAAACCTGTTCAAAACTTGACAAATTGTACAATAATATCATATCTTCTGACATTAACGAATTTCAGGTATGTATCTCTCTATGATAATATATATGGTTTAGTAGTATGGAACTAAGATGTAAAACATAATTTAGATGGGTTTTAAGGAAGTTTAAAGGCAGAATCAGATCTATGGGAGTGACAAAATTACAAGCAACATGTGCAATTCATGTACCAATCTATTCCTTACAATCTCAAATACAATATCTCGAAAAAGATTCACGATGTGTTAAAAATTGATGAAGTTATAATAGATTCAAAGAGCAAAAAATGGGTGAAAAATGTTTAAATTCTCCCAAAATAATAAGAATGGTGACCATTCTTATGAAAATAATACATTATTGTAGAAATCTTTAGTTTTCCTGAAATAAAGTGCGCACTTTGGGGATTATTAGCAAATAGACATGAAAAGGAATGACATAAGCCAGAAATATTCAAAAAGGTCCATGAGCAGTATGGCAACTGATTTAAGACGGTCATATATTTCACCATGAGTACTTTCTGGGCATAAATACAGTGGTTTTTATTAAAACAATATGTTTTCTTTCAAGTGAAGTCCCCATGATAATAAAAATATCAATCAAACAATTCGAAAAATGATAAATAGGGACCCCATGTCAACATTTTTTTTCTAAATGTTTAGAGCCAACCAAGGTTATACTTGAAATGTAGTGTTAATTGCAGACCTAATATTGGACAATGCGCCAAGATTTTGAACATGTGAAAATCCTTAAAGCTTCTTAAAATCCATCTTAATTAGTTTTTTACATCTTAGTTCCACACTACAAAATCGTACATATCTTCAAAGAGGGACAGATGTAAAAAATATATGGCTCACCAAAGGTCTTGCCTGAAATTCGTAAATTCAGCCCTCATATTATACAATTTTTCAAATTTTGAACTTATTAAAGTCCTTAAACCTTCTTAAAATTCATCTAAATTATATTTTACATCTTAGTTCGTTACTATAAAACCATAACTATCATCAAAGAGGGACAGATATAAAAACATAAGGGTCATCCAAAGTCATACCTTAAATTCGTGAATTCAGACCTGATATTGTACAATTCTTCAAATTTTGAACACACTGAAATCCTTAAACCTTCTTCAACTCCACCTAAGTTTTTTCTTACATATTATTTTCACACTACAAAAGCATACATATCATCAAAGAGGGACAGATGTGAAAAATATATGGCTCACCAAAGGTCTTACCTGAAATTCGTAAATTCAGCCCTGATATTGTACAATTCTTCAAATTTTGAACTTGTTAAAATCCTTAAACCTTCTTAAAAACCATCTAAATTATTTTGTACATCTTAGTTCCACACAACAAAGCCATAAATATCATCAAAGAGGGACAGATGTGAAAAATATATGGCTCACCAAAGGTCTTACCTGAAATTCGTAAATTCAGACCTGATATTGTACAATTCTTCAAATTTTGAACTTGTTAAAATCCTTAAACCTTCTTAAAAACCATCTAAATTATTTTGTACATCTTAGTTCCACACTACAAAGCCATAAATATCATCAAAGAGGGACAGATGTGAAAAATATATGGCTCACCAAAGGTCTTACCTGAAATTCGTAAATTCAGACCTGATATTGTACAATTCTTCAAATTTTGAACTTGTTAAAATCCTTAAACCTTCTTAAAAACCATCTAAATTATTTTGTACATCTTAGTTCCACACTACAAAGCCATAAATATCATCAAAGAGGGACAGATGTGAAAAATATATGGCTCACCAAAGGTCTTACCTGAAATTCGTAAATTCAGACCTGATATTGTACAATTCTTCAAATTTTGAACTTATTAAAGTCCTTAAACCTTCTTAAAATTCATCTAAATTATATTTTACATCTTAGTTCGTTACTATAAAACCATAACTATCATCAAAGAGGGACAGATATAAAAACATAAGGGTCATCCAAAGTCATACCTTAAATTCGTGAATTCAGACCTGATATTGTACAATTCTTCAAATTTTGGACTCACTGAAATCCTTAAACCTTCTTCAACTCCACCTAAGTTTTTTCTTACATATTATTTTCACACTACAAAAGCATACATATCATCAAAGAGGGACAGATGTGAAAAATATATGGCTCACCAAAGGTCTTACCTGAAATTCGTAAATTCAGACCTGATATTGTACAATTCTTCAAATTTTGAACTTGTTAAAATCCTTAAACCTTCTTAAAAACCATCTAAATTATTTTGTACATCTTAGTTCCACACTACAAAACCATAAATATCATCAAAGAGGGACAGATGTAAAAAATCTAAGGCTCGTCCAAGGTCTTACCTAAAATTCGTAAATTCAGACCTGATATTGTACAATTCTTAGAATTTTGAACTTGTTTAAGACATTAAACTTCCTTATAACCCATTTTAATTATTTTTTACATCTTAGTTCCATACTTCAAAACCATATTTATCATCAAAGAGAGATAGATCTGGAAACCATAGGCATCAGCTATAGTCATACACAAAATCACCCCTCTCAAAAATGTCAAATTTTTCAAAAAATCAACAATTTTTTTCTCGGCTCATACTGATTCAATAAATTTGAACCTTTCAGGGCTTATAGCCCTGCTACTGGACACTTCACATGAAATTTTCCAATGTCTTCCAGTGTCTGATTGAAAAGTGAGGCTCTAAATAGTAAGAAAATGGGTCACGAATTTTCCCCCTGGGGTACATACTTTGTACTATTTTTCAAATTCTGTAGAAGTGATTGGCATTATTTATTTTGCAAACGATTCATATATATAATCTCTATGTATGTAACTTACAAACATCAAGATATCCAAAGTTATTGAGAATGAAAAAATTATTTTCCCGGGGTGGGGTGTTTTTGGGGGGTGGGGGGCTAACCCCTGAAAAAAAAGAATTATGTACCACTCTGTGAAGCTATCACCTAGGTAGAATTTTCATCCAAGACTTCCCTCTAACTGAAAATGCTGCCAAACCAACTATACTCCATTTATTAAGAATTTTCCTCCTCGCTCTTAGAGTACCTGGGGATTCTGCAAGATGTATTCCCTATCCCTCCAGGCAGGCCATTATTGTGTCATTGAAAGATGAACATATATTCACCTCAATAGTATTGAATATTTGTACAGCATTTGGATTTGTCATTTAGTGATTCCATTTCAAGATAGAGATGAGGAGTGACTAGAACGTTGTTTCAATTTTAGAATATTCTTGGGAGTTATTGCCTATCATCCCTATCATCCTATCATCATTCCCTATCATATTTTCCCTATCAAAAGGTTTTTTCCTTTGTTGGGCATTTATTCATCCACCTCATATGCTAGCCTTTACTAATCAACTAGATTTATTGCAGAATAAGTTTTATTATTTCACCATGTGGGAATAGCATGTGACTATTTGTTGTAAATTGTTACCCTTCTGGCATTGATATAATACCATATGAGGCAGTCTAGACATAATGATTGGAGTCAGGGGTTGAATAATAAGTGTTCTTATTATAAAAAGCTTCACACACAGGATTATGGCAGTTCTGCTCTTTTAGAAAAAATTGAAAACACTTTATGGGGAAATTTGAACAAAATTTTGAACTATTTATTCTATAAAAATGGGTAAATATCCACATTAAAATTTTGAAAAATATTCATTTCATGATATACTGGTAATTGTTATCATGAGAAATACGCAGAAATACTGACATTAAGCGGATCTAACGTAATACTTTAACAACTCTTTAAGGTTCATGCTATCATTTCTTTTCAGAATTGTAATTTTTGCTTTCAGGGTAACCTTATTACAGTATTAGTAAAAAAGAGACAACAGTTTTTAGACAATGAACAGGCCTTTGTTGCATATATCCACTGGTAAGAAAATACATTGGGTAAACTTAATATTTGTTTGCCATAAAGAATTTGCATAGTTGCTTAATAAAATTTAAATACTCAGTGTATTTTCCATGTGAGCAATTCAAAGATTCAAAACATTAATTTGCAATTAATTAATCACTAATAATATTTCTTGATTAACTCAAAGCACAAATCTACTATTAAATGCATGTACTTAATAATGTAACATTATTTCATATCTGTTTTAGTTTCCTGATGGATCTGTCTATGAAATCATTCCTCTACTATCATGGATTCTGTCTCAGTAAAAGTAATGCTGCCAACAGGTATGTGGATAGATTTATCCCTGGTCTCCATAATCTCTGAATGATTCTGTTATACAGGGTGTTCAAAAAAAAACGCAACCCAAAGAAATCGCAATATCTTGGAAAATACTAATCCAATCATGTTCATATTTTCAGGAAAGAAGGAAGAGACTGTGTATGTATAGCCCCTGTTGTTAGTTAGTTGTAAAACATGATATCTTGGACACTTTCTCAAAAAACAGTTATACTAGCAAAATATGAAAAACGTGAATGGAGAATCACTATATCTTGGAAAATATTAATTCAATTATGTTCATTTTTTCAGGAAAAGAAAGAAGAGACTGTGTATGTATAGCTCCTGTTGTCAGTAAGTTATAAAACATGATGCCTTGGACACCTGCTCAAATGACAGTTGTACTAGAAAAATATGAAAACGCAGTCAGAGGTGACAGTCACAGCAATAAAACCAAATAACTTTCTAACCATGGTGTTTTGGCACTTCAGATTTGGCACAAATTTGGCTTCTTAAGTCTCCCTGAACCAGGGCGTTTGACTGCGATTTGAAAGCATTTCAACCATAACTGTAAAGTCCCTGAAGTGATTTTGATTTCACTCTACAGATTTACCATACAATGAATGAAGATGATTTGTGCCAAATTTGAAGAGCCAAAACACTATGGTTAGGAAGTTATTTAATTTTTTCGCGGTTGCTGTCACCCCTGACTGCGTTTTTCGTATTTTCCTCATACAACTGTCTTTTGAGCAGGTGTCCAAGGCATCATGTTTTACAACTAACCATTTACAGGAGCTGTTCATACACAGTCTCTTCTTTATTTCCTGAAAATATGAACATAATTGAACCAGTATTTTTCAAGATATAGCGATTTCTTTGGGTTGCATTTTTTTTGAACACCCTGTATTTTGAATTGTCCAGGGAAAGAAATGTATACGTAATGTTGAGTATTACAAGACCCGTTTGAACTTTGAATGCATGTAGGCATTCACCTACCATATGAATGATTATTATGTCACTACTACGACACATTGTAATAGTGTTTGTAGACTGTGTTTGGTGGTCAGAATTCAGTGTCTGTAACAAATGGCATGTGGTGACATTTTGTTATAGTTTCAATCTTCTGTTTGTCACCCCGCCTTTTACTAGATCTGTTTGTACCACATCCCCTGTTTGTTTTTCAATATCTGATTGATATTGATTGTAAAGCCTTATTAATTAAGTCAACGAGCCTATTGGGAGCTAAATAGGTGTTTATCTACCAGGATAATAGATTATTCATCATTAGCAGTAATGAGCAATGATCCTTCAAGGATTATCTTATAAATCTTCAGGTTGTTTGCTTAACTGATGGAATTGGAAATTGGGGTTAATTGTAACAATAATTTATAGTCATTTTTCACATCAAAATCAATATTTACGTCTGTCCTGGACTTATTTTAAAATTCATATATTTAAATTATTTGTAGAACAACAATTTGTAAGATGAGTATTGTTATTGTATTATTGATTACAATTATACATTATACTCTGTTATTGTATTATTGATTACAATTATACATTATACTCTGTTATTGTATTATTGATTACAATTATACATTGTACTCTGTTATTTTTGTATTGATTACAATTATACATTGTACTCTGTTATTGTATTATTGATTACAATTATACATTGTACTCTTTGACTCTTTGAATTATCTCATGGACTATCTGTCATACTCTCTCGAGGAAGACCCAGTTTTTATAGTATAATTCAAAATCAATATGTAAGGAAAGTTTAGCGTGTGTGTGTGTGGGAATATATAAGCACAAATGCCAAAGGCATAGAAATGTCAGTTATGCTTCCTCTGGTGTGTTTGAGCATTAACATCAGCTGCCTCTAGTCAGATCGACGGACAAAACAACCTTTTTTGGGGTTGTCGAGTTGGCTGAGAGGGCTTGTGCACCGGCACGTTCGAGGTAGGCGATTCGGCGCCATAACCAAGAGGTTGCGAGTTCGAGACTCGTGTGCTCCTTGTGTTTATTCATTCAAATGTGTGTAATTGGTTTATGTAAACTAATTTACATCATATGCATATTGTATCTTTAGATAGTGTCAAAAATGTCAAAACTGAAAAATGCTCTCGTTTAAGGCAATTCTAGATGTTGTGTTTTCAAATCAAATAGGCCCATCTGTATAGACATGGCAAAATTAACGTAAATCACCTTAGGGTTGTAAGAGTTATTAGACAAAGAATAAGAGTGAGTGTTATTAATACTTACTCATAACCAGCAAATGTATTCCATACCATATACAGTAAAACCTGTCTAATCTGAACGCCATTGTGACCAGCTAAAAGTGTTTGGATCGGGAGGTGTTCACTTTTTGAGTTTTTTGCATTCATAATATTCTGGATTTTGAAGAAATGTGAACAATTCTCAATAAATATTTATAGTTTTAGCTTTATGGCATTCTGCTAATATTTGAAAATATGATTCAAATGAAATTCGGCATAATGGAAAGACCCATTATGATTGTGACTATTAAATGTTTATTTTGTCAAAATTTTGATCTCATAAAATTACTATTCATTTTTCAGTCAAAAATATTTGAGCAATTTTGTAAGAAACAGCGATATTTTGTAAAAAGTGTTCAGATGAGGTTAATTTTTCAAATATGACTGTTCAGTGTTCAAATTGGAAGATGTTCACATTTTAAGGTTTTTAGCAATAAAAGTCAATGGGAGGAAAAAATGGGACCAAAAGTGTTCAGCTTTGGAGGTGTTCAGATTAGCAAGGTGTTCAGATTTACAAGTTTCACTGTGTATAAAATGTAATTTCCGTAAGAAATCCATGATATATTTTCAAATAGTGAAGATGGAAGAAAAGATTCTTAAGATTGAGATGAAAAAGTTTAATGTTTCAAATTTTGAAATGACAGGGTGATCTGATTGAATTGGTAGACTGTGTTAAGGTAGCATTTTAGACTTAATCAAAGATATATGACTAGACTTTATTATGGCCATACAAAGATGTGTTATCACAATCCACTCTTTTGAGGGACAATAAGGGAGTTGCTATTCACCTTTCCCCAAAGTCAGCTCATGAATATTATAATTAGCAAATCTAGAATCTCTGACGTCAGAGTAGGGCAGATTTTCGCGGCAAAATCTGAACACATTACAAGTCAATGTGAATCGCGACAGAGACGGGCTCTTTTAATTGTTGAATTATGGTGAGTACTTAATTATCTGTATCATAAATGTGATGGAATCTCATTAATTACACTCTCGTTTATATTCTCCCTTCATTATACTGTTCTGAGAAATCAAATGAATATACATGATATAGTAAAATTGATGTGAAGAGTCCAATGTTTACAGCAGACCCTGATATGTACTTCTTTAGTGTCAACATACCATTGACTACTGCACTGTAATAATAAGCTTGTGCTATATTTTCTCATAGTGTTAGGTGAAATAGATATTAATTGATCAATCAACAGTAAAAACGAGTCATATGTATTGGGGGGAGGGGGGGGGGAGGTTTTGGCCTACTAGAGTCTTGCGTACATTCCAGTTAATGAACAAGTATTGATGTACATCCAGCCAGGGAAATAGAAATTAAAATGGGGAGTTTGAACAAGAGGCTTAATTAATTAACTTCAGGGGCGGGGGCTTAAAGAAAACTTTTTCGACTCGTGAATCAGTGCTTGATAATAATTGAATGCAATACCATTTATAATTTTCTTCAATTGATTTCAGGATGCGGCAGCATATCATCAATTTCACATAAACGAACTCGAAAATAAATATTTTTGTGACAGTTCCAAGAAACGCAAGACATGTACACACAAACACATTGTTGGGTAGGTGTTCCACATATGAATACGACTAATTGTAGTAACCAGAGAAAAAGAATCTTTAATCGTATGCAGCAAAACAAGGACAATAATCGCAACATTGGTATTATTTACGATTTGATACCTGAGTCATTTGGTCTTCTTACCCCAACTGCAATCCCGGTGTGAAAGAAATGATGGTCCCCACGGATTATGGTCCCCTTTCTTAACGGCCCTTACTGGCCCTGATTGCGTATACGATAATGGGGGAACGAGTTGTATTTAGGTCACCATATAAATCAATGGAGAGTAGGACGATAATTTGAGAGGACCTCCTACCCTTTTACACCGGTGTTCTTTTGAAATGTATAGAACTGACAGAATATTCACGATATTTAGGGACGTAATACCTTCAAGGGAGAAGTTTTATCTGGTAATTGCATTTGCAATTTTAAAAATACAAGCTATGATGACTATTCGTTCCTTCAAATTGCATCTAAAATGAATTAATTTTCCACGACCCTAATGCAAGTCCATACGACAATCCAACGCATTAGAGGCGGTGTTCACCGTCTACGACCCATCATGAGTTTGGAAATTATTTATTAGGTTTGTGCAAGCATGAGAAAAATATCATTAGCCTCTATTACATTAAAAACTGTTCTTCATATGTTATATTTTTATTAGAAACATAATAATGTATTCGGATATTTATGTTAAATAAATGTTCCTATAATATGCACAGTCTTGTCTGAATAATTGTTTGTCTTTGGTACGGTAATTGGATTCAATTTATTAGAAGACCAGCACTCATATCACAAATTATTCCTATGGTTTCATTTACCAGGTAGTGTATTTAAGACACAGCCGAAGACAAAAAATTTCAGAAAAATAAATTTCAATTAGTTTTGATATCATTTTAGATGAGACTTATTTTTCTCATTCGGCGATCTAATAGTAAATGAAGTTTTCGCGCGAAAAGTGCCCTGCTTTGACGTCATCGATTTTCACCGACCAATCAGCGCAGTGGTCAAATGAGTACACTTTCATTTCATTTATTTATTTTTCACTGAATTTATATATGCAATCAATAAGAAAAAAGTAAATGATTAAAGGCTTAATAGTAAATCTCTTAAAATCTCACTAAAAACAAGAGTTATCGAGATTTCAAAGTTACATGTATAAAGCAACTCCTCTAGACCTCTATTGAAAAATGAGACCTTATGTCATTCTCAAATTGATTGTTAACCTTCAATACCTTCAATTATTCTATTTTTAAATAAATTCCTGATTCCATTTCATCTTCTTAGAAAAGCTGTACAATTTGTACAATTTTATCGACTACGTTTCTAATTTCTACTAACTGAATAGGTATTTTTGATTCTGAACCATGTCATTGGGATTATATCTTCTTGACTTTTTATCGAAGTGATAGCAGACTTTCGCTTGACGAATTGGGAAACAACAGTAAAGGTTATTAATGCTCCATGGATATTGTTAGGCATAAGAACGCTGAGTCTAGTTATTAATTAAAGATGAAGCTCTCTCTATCTCCCAAGAAGCGAAGTTGAATGAATGCAAAGGGGAGGTACGAGTAAATTTTTCAGATATTTTTTTCAACTAAAACTTTGGAAATGAAGTCAAAAAGTAGTGAGCATAGTTTAAATTTGGCTCAACAATTTTTTTATCTTGTCTACGCCACTGTGGTCGTCCAAGCTTAATAGTTACACCATTTTCACTGTAAGGGTTCCATTTGTTATGTCACCAACCATGTCACCATTTTGTCTTAAATCTTTTTCACATGGAATTGCCTAATGTCTACTCATCAATCTGCCCATCCTTTTTGTCTGCTTGTCTGTCTGCAATTTTCGAACACATGAGAACTGCATATATCAACTGAACTCATTCTCATACCCATTTTCTGGGTGTCCATACTGCTGATGAACATTATTGGTTCTTGCAGTGAGTACCCTGTTTTGGAGAAGTTGGCTTTTTTGTCATCAAAATATCACAATTTTTAATGATGCGAGCCATCCAAATGATGATTCTTTAAAAATATGTTTTTAGCTCATTTATTAGTCAATCAGTGTTGAGTTAAATAAAGAAATGGATATTTTGTTCTGTTTTTATGACTTCCCAAAATCTTTTCATGAAAATTAAGTGTAAAAGAGTATTTTATAAGTAATTTGAAAGGACAATCATATTCTTTTACATTTCTTGTCAATGTAATTGGCATCTAAAAGGGAATTCGATGAATTTTAGAATGGTATGCAAGCAGGAAGGAAATAAAAAATTACCCCTACTTGATGTCCTTAGATCCTGTTTCTTAAAACCTTTTCCCTATATAGAAATACAGTAACAAATGAACATGCAGATTGATGTATGTAATTACTGTGTTCATGATTACCTATCATTAGACTTTTGAGATGCTGATAACTTTGAGGCGATAAGGACGTTTTTATTGAGATTTGAGCTACATCGCCAATTCTGATTTGAAAGTGCTAATTTTGATGAAAAATTGTGGTCTCAAAAACAACATGTCTAAATTTCATTGAAAATTTGGTGATTTTGCTCATGATTTTTGTACTTACAGTTTATTTTTATTAACCTCTTGAATCCCAGGCTCTAAAATCGGTTGAAACCAGAGAATCTATCATTTTTGCCACCATTCAACATTTTACTACATACCTATACAACTATAGAAGCTTAACTGACGGCAGAGAACATTTCTACACATTTTAAAACAATTTTTGTTTAAATTGGATGAAAATTGTTCAAATAAGAGCAATTTTAGTGAAAAAATTTGTGACGGATTTTCTCGTCACTCCAGGTAGTCAAGAGGTTAATGTTGAGCAGACCCCCATGATTCTTCTATAAAAGTGATGTATCTTTTTCTAGCTGAAATGGCTTAATAAGATAATCAGCAATCCTTGAGAAATACATCCTTTATTGTAATTTAGAAAGTCATGATGACTTTTGATATTGTTCGCCTTGTTATCATAGGATGTCACCACCTTTTACAAAGTTATTGAAAAAGGTGTGAATGTCCTGCACTTGGATTGATCATTTTTCCATTAAACCTCAGAACATATTTTATCTAAAGGGTTATAATTATCTTGGAGAGTGAAATTTTCGACTCATTGATGTATTTCTTTATTTAATTAAAAAAAAAACACTGATTAATTAATTTTCAAAATGGCCACCATTTTTACGTGTGTTATTTTACTTTTTTTACTATAACTCAAAAAGTAGTAGAGTGATTTTGTTCATATTTTATATGTGAGTACTATAAGCATGGCACACTGTCTAATGACACTTTTGGTAGTAGGCGGCCATTTTTCAAAATGGCCGCCATTTTTACGTGTGTTATTTTACATTTTTACTATAACTCAAAAAGTAGTAGAGCGATTTTGTTCATATTTTATATGTGAATACTATAAGCATGGCACACTGTCTAATGACACTTTGGGTAGTAGGCGGCCATTTTAAAGAATGGCCACCATTTTTACGTTTTTTTACTATAACTTGAAAATTATTGGAGCGATTTTGTTCATATTTGATATGTGAATACTTTAAGCATGGCACATTGTCTAATTAAACTTTAGGGAGTAGTGGGCCACCATTTTTATGTGTGTTATTTTACATTTTTATTTTAACTCAAAAAGTAATAGAGCGATTTTGTTCATATTTGATATGCGAATACTCGTAAGGATTGCATACTGTCTTATGACATTTTGAGGAGTAAGTGGCCATTTTAAAAAATGGCCACCATTGGCAATCTTTTAAGAATTTTATATGTGGCTACTTAAAAGCATATTACTTCTGATGACAACTTGGCTAGTGATCAACCATTTTGAAAATGGTGGCCTTTCTTATGGGTGTTATTTTATGATATTTGCTATATATTTCGTATATGCCAGCCATTTCTGTTCGATGGAATTCGCTACGCTTTGGCGTTGCCGTTGTTCTGGTTGGTGACAGAAATGATATCTTGAGAATATCACAAGCTGAGTTTTGTTTACTATAGGTATGGAATCTTACATAATGTAGATTAATCAGAACTTGTATTAAGAATGGAAAGAATTCATTTCTTGTGTCATGTTTAAGACAGATTGAGGATGGTTTGATTGTGACAGGCATCTGTAATCCTTAAAGACCTCTTGTAAAGTTTGAACTCAAATCAATTTTTTTAAAATTGGATTTTAGCTCATTTAAATTATGAGGATACACTTAATGGCTCTATTGACCTTGTATTGAGAACGGAAAGAATTATTTTCTTGTTACATGTTGAAGACAGATTGAGGATGGTTTGATTGTGACAGGCATCTGTAATCCTTAAAGACCTCTTGTAAAGTTTGAACTCAAATCAAATTTTTTAAAATTGGATTTTAGCTCATTTAAATTATGAGGATACACTTAATGGCTCTATTGACCTTGTATTGAGCACGGAAAGAATTATTTTCTTGTTACATGTTGAAGACAGATTGAGGATGGTTTGATTGTGACAGGCATCTGTAATCCTTAAAGACCTCTTGTAAAGTTTGAACTCAAATCAATTTTTTTTTAAATTGGATTTTAGCTCATTTAAATTATGATGATACACTTAATGGCTCTATTGACCTTGTATTGAGAACGGAAAGAATTATTTTCTTGTTACATGTTGAAGACAGATTGAGGATGGTTTGATTGTGACAGGCATCTGTAATCCTTAAAGACCTCTTGTAAAGTTTGAACTCAAATCTAATTTTTTTTAAATTGGATTTTAGCTCATTAAAATTATGAGGATACACTCAATGGCTCTATTGACCTAGTTAGTTAGACAATACAGGATGTTTTCTACTGTATTAAAGTTATTGTATTATTTGGTGATTTTCAGTATGAAATAGCTGTGAAATTCCAACTAAGTTCTCCCTGAAGCTCTCAGGAGACTTGAGTGCGCGTGTATGTCTGCCCCACTTACAGACTGAGCTAATATTGTGACAGCTTTGTGAATGGGATCTAATAAAAACGTAAATTGTTCAAATTGACTTTTCATTAAGCTTATTTAGACAATTTATTTAGTACAAGAAAGGGTGCAGTGACTTGTAACAGTTAGTTCAGTGACATTTCTCTGTAAAATTTAAAATGGCAGCAAATGAAATCCTTCAAGATTGGGCTTCACTGCTATACAGTAGCTATGTCTTTAATAATCTGGAATACAAAATCTTCAAAAGACTACCGCAGTAGACTAATGACCTTTGTTTTCCAAACCGAGACTTGTCTTTTATTGAATCGGTCTACTGCACGTTCGCGTTATGCCTGCTTCGGATAATTTTGATATCTTTTACATATTATAGATTTAAATGTCCTCTTTTGAGTATTCTTACTTTAATTTGGGTGTTATTTCTATATTTTTCATAAAAAATTATTAGCCCAGACTGTTCTCCAAACCAAGACTTGTATTTAAGGTTGTCTAAACTTAACAGGTCATCAATATACAAAATCTGTTTTATTAATTAAATTACTTTGCAATATGAAATTTATTTTTTATCTTTCACCATCCTTTGTAAATTAAAATTGATATTATTATACATCTTCATCTTCTGGTTACATATCATTTTAAGACATAATAATGAATGCTATTAATGTGATTTTATTTAGGTTTATCTAAACCATGTAATAAGGAGTTTTGATTTTTGACTGTAGACATACCCATTAAGAGTACCACTGTTACAAATAGTGTAGTATCTAAATAAAAGAATAAAAATAGAAAAAAAATTGTAAGTGAATAGGAAAAGGTTTGCTGAAAGATCTCTTCTGTTTCCGTTGGTATTCCCGATATTTTTACTTAAAACTGTACATGTACTTACTGCCAATAAATAATAAAAATAGAAAGCAATGCAAAAAGCCTATCAATCTTCGAAATGAGGTCAAGCCAAGAATAGATTTGTTTGTTTTCGCCAGATATGTCCCATCATTTTCTCTGTTGTTAGATGTTGATAATTACAGTTCAGTGAACGCTGATTAAAGGACGTCCTTGCTTGTAGCAGCACTTTGATGTGCTTAATGTTTTCGCTGTTTTGATGAAAAGGGAAAATTGAACAAAGGATGTTTTAAACATATTATGTTGTTGCTTCCTCGGGAGTCGGAACAAAGCCTTATTGTATGAAGAGTTTCTTTGTTACTTTAATATTACCTATGGGATAAAATCAATGTTTGAAAATCCTAATTGACTCATTGCCGATGACAATCACTTTTTTATTTTTTTTTAAAACTTGTAACTTACTTAAGCCAGGAGCACTTTATTGTACCATTCGTAGTAACAAATGTTCGCAATTTGTAAATTTATGAATATCTAAAAAGTTGCGAACGATTTACGAATTCGTAAAGTTGCGAATGGACCATATTTGTACGCTTTTGTGAGTCATTTGTACTTTTCCAATTGTCTTGAGCTGATTTACGAATTGGTTGACGTCATATTCCACTGTTGTCAGGGCAGACAATACAACAAGCAGGATTTATCAAAATAATAAAATCAAAGAACTGTATAAAAATAATAGTACTCCAATGAAAATTTGTCCCTTCCAAAGCGAAGCATCATGGGAGATATTTATGTAAATTACCACCTGAACTCTCATCGTGAATTGGAGTATTACCACGAATCATGAGACACAAACATGTTCCCTGAATTACAAGTACATGTACTATATTGTCTTCAAGAAATAAGTTCTAATTCTATACTACAGTATGTCTCAAAAAAAATGTTACACTTACAAAAAGTTCAATATCTTTCATGATTTTGACTTTTCCCCTGAAACATACTTAGATACTAAAAGACCAGCCTTTCTCGAATAAATCCACACCATCAGATTCAAAATCCGTCCATGATTGGCTGCACAGGACAGATTTTATAGACGCATGTGAAATCTGATTTGCGCCATGTTCTCAGTGGTTGGACATGTGGTGATCAATTTTTTTTGGTGTGAATGCTGTGGACAGTGATATCTTGATATGATCAATGATCCAGTTGTTCCTTTCCCGGATAGAAATACAACATTTCATTGTCAAAGGTTCAATTGTGTTACGTATGATGGCAACAGGATGGTGCAAAGGCCTGTATTGTGGCAGATCATTTGCTAGAACTCTTTGGAAATCAGAAAGTAGCATTGAATTACCCAATTGATTGGCCCCCAGGGTCATCCCACTTTACACCCTTGATTTTTTGAAGGGCCTCTGAAAGTGCTTTACAGCATCACAAACTAATCTAAATGAACTTCTACAAAAATAATTGATGGAATCAGTGTGATATTACAATGCATGTTCGCATAGGCAAGGGTATCTCAGATCCTAAGATTTGCTTTCACATTCAACATGTTGAGGGGACCACACGTTTATTTGGATAGACCCAATGACCATATGTAAGACACATAGGAAAATTACAGAATGACTCAGTTAAAGGTCAAGCTTCTGCTCAGAAGAAAGTTAAATGTTCAAGAAACTGTTCCTCTTTTGTCATTTGGTCCATCCAATCACATAGAAGTTGGCGCAAGTCAGATTTTACTATGGGACACTAAAAGCTGTCATGTGGAGCCAATCAAGGACAGATTTTGAATCTGATGGTGTCAAATTATTGGGGAAAGATTTGTCTTTTGGTATCCAAAGTACATTTTAGGGAAAAGTCAAAATTATGAAAGATATTGAACTTTTTTTAGACACTCTGTACTGTTGTCCCAACAGTGGAGTGATATTTTGTTAACCAAAATAAATTTATTACCCCAGGAGGTACTATTCAGTTACAAGGTTACATTATCCTAAGAATTAATGTCACTTTTACAAATGGCATCTGTATGAGAGGAGACATTTCTTTCCTGTTGATGAACAACTTCAAGTCTGATTTGCTGAGGAATTAGGATTTAAAGTGACAGTAATAGGACAGATACATTAACCTTAAGAAAAAGTTGATTTACAATTTTACCATTACTTGTCCCCATGCTCTCAAAAAGTTAAGTAATAAATTCTGTAAATTACGTTTGTTGAACAACTGTTTTAAGGAAGGTAACTAGGGGTATTTAAAGGTCCCATGTAAACTTTAAGTTACGTTGGTTTATATTATACACCCTTGGTATACGCAGCTAACGAAAATTGACCGGTACGGGTCAAAAGCTGGACCGGTACGGGTAAACAGTTTTATTTGAATTTAAAATAGCCATAACTTGCTCAATATTGACTTCCTCGTGTCTAATTTGAAATATATGATGCCTCCCGATGCTTTTAAGTACCCCAATTTTTTACAGATTTTTAAACGGACAAAAACTCTCTAAATGCGCATTTATGCTCTTTTCTCTCGAGAACGACTGTCTCATTTTCACGATAACTTTTATTTAGTACTTCTAACATATAAGATATATTTTTCCCCATCAAGGTATGATGTAAATGACATGCTATTTACATCTTGTGAGTTTCAATGACGCGCGTTTAATTTTATAAAAAATGCCAAACTTTGTGACAAAGAATTTCATCAGCTATTGCCCCGAACCGGTCCGTCTTCTCGCTACAAGCAGATTGCCCCGAACCGGTCCGTCTTCTCGCTGCAAGAAGGATGAAATTCTTTGTCACAAAGTTTGGCATTTTTTATAAAATCAACCGGTCCAGCTTTTGACCCGTACCGGTCAATTTTCGTTAGCTGCGTATACCAAGGGTGTTATAGTCTTACCCAAATCAATCAAAATCGATGAAGAGAGGAGATTGAAAAATTGGTTTATTTATACAGTAACATCAGCAAGTACACAATATAAATGCATATGAATTCTCGATTGTTGATATATCTTTAAGATATGAGCCTTAAAGTCTACTGGAATAGAAAAATAGAATTGAATAACATCAATGACCAATCAATCTTCATTGTTATTGTTGTATTATGATCCCTGTGCTATAAGATAAATGTTTGAGTTATTAGTGAAAGGTTGTTGCTTCCTTTCATTTAATCAATCACACTCAGATTTATGAATTATGATTCGTGATATCAACAATTCACTCAGACTTAGATTCCAAGCGTTATAGCGCAATGTACCTGTGTATTACTATTCTTCTGAGTTCTAGGTACATATCGAGCAGGAATATATAGTGTGTCTAGGGAGCGATCGGCAAGGTCTAGGACCAGGATGTATTCATCCCAGCCTTGCTCCTGTCCGCCAATATAATTAGTGCCAAATTATATCGAAGTACAGTAAATCATTTAATGTGAACGACTTGTTACTTTACTATAAGTCAGGAGGCAGAAATATGTCATTAAAAGCATACATTTCAATTGTTCTGTTTATTGTGACATCATTTATCAGATAAGAATCATGCTTAAATCATTGGCCGGGTCTGAATTGAGTAATATCATCATTATTAATACTATTGTAATTGCCTTGTCACTATAGGCCTTCCTGACTGTCTGTATTGTTTTCAGTAATTCAAGATTATCAGGTACTAGGTTTTCCTTTTAGACAGAACTGATACGGAAATAGCATGCAGGTACTGGGGGTAGGGAATAACATGGACTAAGTGGCCTCTTGGGAATATGTTGGTCTTGATTGGGAATAAAAGTGAAGGTCAATAATATTAATGCTTGTCAAATAATGTAATTTCATATAGGATGTAACAAATGGTATCTGTAACAAATGGCAGGTGGTGACATTTTGCATGTCAATGCCTTGTTATGACATTATCATAAGTGATGACATACTTTTACTGCTATTATTTTTTGGCTAATAGTCAGTAGTTAGCATCTGTAACAAATAACAAATTGTTATAAGCAATTTTGTAATCATATGCAGGTAAATGGCATTTTGTCATATGAATGCCCTGTTTTTCTTTTAGAGGGAGAGTAAAGGGGACATGCCATTAAGAGGCCATTCTCTGCCTTAGTCATTTTTTTTTAAAAGTGTGAAAATAAAAAACCTCATGAAAAGTTCTTAAAATATTCTGAATAACAAGTTGAATATATATATTTAATGATGGCACAAGCAAAAGTCTGAAAATTTACATGAAATGAGAGGTTTTGACAGATGCAAAAGATGGTAGATTTGTGATGAAGAAATAGAAGTTTTTGCAGTAACAACACAATTACCTCGAAATTATCAGTTATGAGAGGCTGATGACTAAACTTGACATAATTTTCAATCTCAGATTAACAGTAGTATCTAACTTAAGCTGGACAGCCACTCAAAATGTATATGGAGCCCATAAGATACATTTTTCTCAATCGAAGTCACTATTTCTGTTTTCAGCTTCAGAGGAGGTTCATGAACATGTTAAGTTTACCTAGATCACAAGCCTTACCACAAATATAAAGTATATAGGAATAGAGTTGATATGTGTTAGAACCTTAAACTTCCCATTTCATTGGGGATGGAACTTGTGATTCATGTGTATTTCTAACTTCTTCACATGTGCATGGATCTAAAATTGTGGCAGCCATCTTGGATTTGTCATATATGATGACATGGTTTTGGTTGTGCTGAATTTGTTTTAAAATAACATATCTTGTATACCTTCGATAAGTGAGATAGGCATTTGAAATTACATACATATAGTATACTTGATATTTAATGCAGTAAACAGTAATACAATTCATTCTTACATAATAAGTGAGTCCAGACAAAAGGTTGTTATTGTGTTAGTTTAACTGGGCATAAATTACACTGTTGGCCTTGGTTTTCTTAATTTGCTTGGATAAAATGTTGTTCTATTTATTCAGAAAAGGAGTATAGTTCAATATACAAGTTCACATTCATTCCATCCTCTTGTAGAAATGAATTTCATATTATTTCATTTTAAATATAGAACACAAAAATATAATAAAAAACAAGTTTCTATTAATTGCAAAAGTTAGCTTCCATGTCATGACTGCGTTTAGGTTCCACTTTTAGAGAAAAAAGATATTCCCTCTGGAAATATTGTATTGACCATTGCTATACACTCCATATTTAATCCTCCCTGTAAATAACATTGATGCACGGTATATATACTCATATATGACATCGAGGATCTGGGGTTTGGGTAATGTGAGACATGAGTTGCTACTTTTTGAATCTCATATTCATTATTCTTTCTTTAAACCCTCATATTTATTAATATTTTTAGAGTGGTAATTCAATTATTCACCTATTTGTTATTCTTTATCCCATAGTTGAGCTCTGTTCCACTCTGTTAACATGAGGTAACATGAAAACATATTTATGATATTTTGCAAATGCAAGGAAAAAAGTGATATCTGTGGAATACGGAAAATATTTCAGAGATATCACCTTTTGCCTGGGATTTGAAAACTACCACCAATATGATGTGTTTTGTTACTTAGTGATTTCATGACATCACGGGGATGAATGAATGAATGGATGTTGTTTTGATATGTTTTAAGTTTTATAGGTGAACTATGGGATAAATAGAACATCCTATGAATTTTCGTGATATCATGTTAATCCACTCATTGATATCAATATCTGCGCTAATTCGCTATGCTAATTTGGTAAGATATTGATATCAATTCGGAGATAAATATGAAATCATTTAAAATCATATGATATCCTATACATATCCTTTACTGTGCCACAACTTTCTCATATTTTATATTTTGGCACAGGCCATCATTTCTTTTCCTTGAATTCATGCTTTTGTTCCTCGTTTTAAAAATGAGAGGAAATCTTTGATTTTCCTTGTATTTAAGTTGCTTAAATGTTGCCCTGTGATGTTGATAAAAGTTAGTAGTAATCCATTGCAGTCACAGTCGAAATGTACCCATTGCTAGCCTAGAACCTGCCAAAATAGCATTTGCATTTTGCCAATATTGCCTTATGTGCTTTTCCATGAAAATAGTTTTAATCGTATCTTTTCTTCAGTATTTCATATATTACATTTTAATATATCTAAATTGGTTTATATATACATATTATTTACTTAAACAACAATAAATAAAGAAATTTTTGTAAAAACACCAAAAACTGTATATGCTCTTTAAATGACTGTTGTGTGAACATCAAAGGTCAAAATTTGCTGAAATTGTATTTTTATGAAGCACCAATGATTTTTCTTCAATATGATTTGCATTATTATGAGATATCTTTGGGGGCTAAAAAGGCCCCTTAATGACACCCGTTTTAATCATGTTTTACGAAGAATGATATTAAACCCCTAAGCATGTTACAATGTAACCATGAGATCTAGTAATAACTATATTTACGATTGATGGAATACTGTACTTTTAGAAAGTTAATTAAAAATGAAAAACAGACTAAATAAAATCTGGGTGTTAACATGATTAATAAGAATTAAGAGTAATAAAGAAAGATAAGTCCTACACTTGCTAATAGAATATTTGGTTTGATTCCAGTCGGCAGAACACTGGAGAAGACTTTGAGACAGAGTCCCTGGAATTCTTGAACAGAATTGGCATTACTGAGGCTGATGCTAAAATGGTGCAGGTAATAACCTAAGTGAATATGGATAATATTCCCTATGATTAGTGATCAGTATTATCCACCTCTTTGAATATGCGTTTAAGCATAATTGTGCACATTGGAAAAATATGAAAATAGGTTCACCAAAGAAGGTATCAGACCTGGAAATCATGTCTAAGTAGTATCTAATAATGTCTAAGTAGTATCATGAAACAACATTGCACAATCATAATTACTGGAATCTTGTCTATATTGTAATCATATCATTTTACCACATAAGATTTCAATCAATCAGAACAATCAGTTTCAATCAGATGTCAATGAATAACCTCAAATAAAGCTAACTTCAAGGATAACTTCAAACTAACTTTTTATGGATTTCAATTGGTTTGGATAGTTGGGGTTTGTTTTCCTTATGACTGGTAGACACTTAAACATTTCCTTTTCTTGCTGTATTCTGTACAATTTTAGTCCTTTCCCTTCGGCACTTGTGCTTACATATTCAAGAATAGTGTTAATTATTGCTGTGCTTTGTAATTTTTTTTTTATTCATAGAATTTATTTTACAAATACATAAAGTACATAAACATTATACACTTGTAGTGGCTTTGCTGAAGGCATTATCAGCCACTTGCTTTGTAATGCTCCATGTCTTTCTCATTTTGCTTACATATCTTACCCTTAAGTCATGACACTTCTAAATGTGACATACGTGATTCTACTCAACTTTGCAGACCTCAAGGTCACCTCTGAGGGATCAATGCAAGAAAACATCAACAGTTATTTGTTTAGTATATGCTTGAGTCAACACATGCGTGAAACAGGACATGAGTGGATAAGTCTACATCAAAGAAAAAGACATCATGCTTTCTTTATTTTTAGTACACTTTATGAAATAACAGGATGACTTGGTTGTTTTTTATTGGAATTGAATGCCGTAAAAGTTCAAGTGTATCTATTTTTCAACAATCAAATAATGTAATATTTCAACTTACAGCACTTCGTTTATTCTTAGTTATTAATATATAAGAATGATAACAATAACAAGTTTTCTCTCGTAACATGAAATGGTTTCATTTTCGCATTAGGTGCTTAAGATTGTACAAGGTCTTTGGATTAGTCTCATTATTAAGAGAATCGATAGATCAAAACTGATGAAAAAAACTATCCCTGTCGAAAGTAAGTCTCTTAAGACATCAGAAGTCATATGTGGGTGTTGAGAGAAGACATATACCTATAGAATTATTTCATGTCCCGATAAAAGAACAAAGACTATGGAACAATACTAGAGGTATATACGACAAGCACATTCTTGATTAAGTCACTTCTCAGACTTGCCAACCTCCCATTTTTTTACGGGAATCTCCCGTAAATTTTTTGTTTTTCCGTAAAAATACCAAACTCCCGTACCGTTTTCTCCCGTAAAAACTCCCGTACCGTATTTCTACTAAAATCTCACATAATTTTTTTAAAAATATGGCCGTAAAATCTCCCGTATTTTTGCTGAAATCTCCTGTAAAATCTCCCATATTCTGGTATAACTCCCGTATAATCTCCCCTATTCTTGGTATAACTCCCGTAATATCTCCCGTTTTCTGGTTTAACTCCCGTATTCTTGGTATAACTCCCGTAAAATCTCAGTTTTTTGCTGTCGAAATCTACCGTATTTAAAAGGAATTTGACAAATTTGTGACCTTGATTATTGCAGGCACGCTTCTTTCTTTTACTCCAAGAAGGATTGGCTCCCATGGTTCACTATAGATACTTTCATAAATAACTTAAAAGTACTTCATTCCCATGATTCAAATTGCTTTTCTGCGATCAGTTCGGTATAAGTTTGCACACCAAATGTCCACAAACGGGGGCCAGTTCATATTCTGTCATACTTCTGTCGGGAGAATACATTTTGTTTTTATATGGCGCTAAACAAAATATTTCCGCAATATAAGGCGCATTATTTGTAGGGACTGCTGTGAAATAATGAACGTAAGTGACATCTATCATTGATTATAAGTTCTAATTAATTTATTAACTGCGCATGCGTCATAATAATTTCAACCAATTAAATTGCTGGATTTAATACCGTAAAAACTCCCGTTTTTCAAAATCTACCGTAAAAACTCCAGTTTTTTCAGAAATCTACCGTAAAAATCACGTTTTTTTTCAAAATCTACCGTAAGAACTCCCGTTTTTTCCGAAATCTACCGTAAAAACTCCTGTTCTTTCAAAATCTACCGTAAAAACTCCTGTTTTTTCAAATTCTAGAGTAAAAACTCCTGTTTTTTCAGAAATCTACTGTAAAAACTCCCGTTTTTTTAGAAATCTACCGTAAAAACTCCAGTTTTTCAGAAATCTACCGTAAAAACTCCTGTTTTTTCAGAAATCTACAGTAAAAACTCCCGTTTTTTTTTAAAAATCTACCGCAGAAACTCCCGTTTTTTCAAAACCTACCGTAAAACTCCCGTTTTTTCAGAACCTACCGCAAAAACTCCCGTTTTTCTGAAATCTTCCTTAAAAAAGTCACGTTTTTAAAATTAAAAATACTTTTTTTAAAAAATCTCCCGGAAAAACTCCCATTGTTTCAAAATCTCCCGGAAAAAACTCCCTTTTTTTCAAAATTTACCGCAAAACCTCCCGTTTTTTTAAATCTCCCGTAAAAACTACCGTTTTTTTCAAAAATCCCCCGTAAAAACTCCCGCTTTTTAAAAAAACTACCAGATTTTGAAAAAAACTCCCGTAAAAGTACCACAATTTTTTTTAAATCTCCCGAAAATTTTAGGTTGGCAAGTCTGCTTCTGATAAATATAAAAGTATTGGCTTATTTGTGAAACATAGTGAAATCTGCAAGATATTAATTTTATTAATTTTTATAATAAACTTATCCAGCAATAAAAAATCTTGGTGATTAATATATTTTTATAATTCATTCAAATCTTCAAATTGACTCATAAAATATTCATGCTTGCGGGTGTGTATGACTAATGCCTCAGCCACATTTGCATTACGGTTAGGATATGGCATCTGTAGTTTCCTTAAATTGAGAAATACTAAGGCGATCGTGTATCATAACTTCTATGGCAGGTTGGCAACTGCAGGTTTTCTGATGTGTCCACAAATCCATGTGATTAACGTTGAATGTGACTGATACTGTATGTGAACATGGTAATTCTAGGGTGGTCTTATAATTGCGAAAAATTGGCCCTAAGGATTTGAGAGTGCATGGCCACCCTTTCAAACGTGATGGAGGCATATGTTTTATAGAAATGAGCCAAATCTTGCCAAAAAGAGATCAAACTCGTATTATGTATTGTGGGTCAGTAGTTGGTCAATACTTTCACCGAAGCATACATCATATTGTATCTAAGAAGGCAATATGGTGAAAACTGGCAAAAATGCTGTGGTATCCAAGAAATTAAGACAAGATTGTAACTTTTGACCAGGAACCTTATACCAATAATCAGTGGGCAACATAAAATAGTGAAATCTTGGCACAACGACGAAAGGCCTGAGGCCCGAGGGTCAAGTTTTCACTATGTTGCTCTCTGAAATAAGGTTAATACTATATCACCAGCTATATATTTTGGTAACTTAGTAAGTACAAACTTATTTTTTGCCCCAGAGTGGATAATGACCACTATGGCCCAGAACTATGACCCAGCACTAAGGCTTCACCTACTGTTCAAGTCAATATTGAACAAATATTTCACTCTATTGAGGTGAATACCTGTACATCTTTCACAAGTGATATTCCACGAAGCCCGAAGGGCAAGTGGAATATCACCTTGTGAAAGTGCTACAGGTATTCACCGAAAATAGAGTGAAATATTTGTTTTATTATATCACTGTCTAGCTAAACATCCCTAATATTATTAAGTCATAGGTTAACATTGAATACGAATCTACTCGGTTCGTCTGCCATTTTGACTTACACTGAACTAAATTATTTACACTGAACGAAAACAAATTCTTTGAAAATTCCAGGGAGCGTGGGATATCGCTAGATATCTCACGGTTGTCTTATCTGATTAGCATTGCCATTGAATATCGCCAGATATCCCACGACATGTGACCCGGTTTTGACCAATCATACTGTCGCTAGCTAGATAGTGATATAATAAAGTAAAATATAAGCCTTCAAGACAACTTTCAAATTATGCTTATCATCCGATCTTGATTTACAAGATTCAGTTGCTCTATTGTTACCTTAATATTTCAAGTAGATATCTAATAGATCCCTGATAATTAAGAGTTGCCTACTAAACAAGTCATTCTCTTTTTCATTAAGCTCAATCTATGGGGATGAATTCACCTGCCATATATCAACGTTTCACAAGTGTTCTTTGCTGTAGCTTGTCTTTGAAATATTAACGGATATTTATGAGATATTTATGTCATACTTTCTATGTAATGTCTAGCAGCAGCAAGACCTTTAGAAAGAAGTCTATTGTGTAATTCTGTAGAATTAAGTGAAATACTTGTGATATTATATGTATGTAATATTATATGTATGTGATATTCAAGACAAGAATGATATTTTCATCGGCAGTAATATTAAATTCATTATTTTACCAACACAAGTGGTGGCATATTGTATGGTTTCCAACTTTTTTTGTGAACAGTGCTTGGCATTTGGTGTTGGTGTTTGGCATTTGATTGTTGGTGTTTGGCATGGTGCTTGGACAAAATGCCAAGATCTTATGAGATCATATTCCGTTTTGGGCATGTTGGGTATTTACAAGGCAGTCATTGACTCTTACAATACCAATCATTGCATGTTTTATTAATTTTTATACTTGCATTTAATTAACTTTATTGAAACATTATTTTCCTTTATTTTTCCTTACAGTACAAGGCATGTCACTCTTTATAATATACCATTATCATTTTCCTTCATTTTCCTTGTCTTACATGGCCTTTCTCTTTATCTTTGATTGAATTGTCAACTCGACCTAACTAGAACTGGCGTGTGACAGGCTACCATAAATCACATCTTTAGTTAAGCCACATTACATTTACAAGGTCTAATCATCTCATCTATCACAACTTGAATTTTATGTAAAGGCTTGTAGGACTACAGTAAAGCTTATTATGTCACCATCAAAAGTGGTGGCATATTGTCATAGTTTATAACTTTTTGTGGATGTTGCTTAGTGGTTGGTGTTTGGGCATTCAGTGGTTTGTGTTCAGCATGTGGCAGTTGGTGTTAGGTGTCTGTAAAAAATGGCAGGTGGTGACATTTTGCATGTTACTGCCTTGTTATATTCCTTATCATTGTGTAAATAATTAAAATTATACTCAAGATCTCTGTGCAGTGAGAAAATCAATCATAAGCATGAAGATTGTGGCATTGGAATTTTTCTAGAGATATGTTTATCTTTGGTCTGGTGACTATATGAAAAGTCAAATCACCAGTGTAGCATTATCTTAATGTGGAGGTTTATAGGACCACAGAGGGATCATTTATTTCCTTTCATTCCTCACAGGGTGACACAAAATGCATCGCTCTAATTTTGGAATAACTCACAAATATGATTGAAGCTCTATGATAGCTTATTAAGTACAGGGTGGCAAATTATGTTGTGCCCCCAATCCCCAGCATAAACTAAGAGAGGTACAAATACATACTATGTACCATTGGAAAGAGCACTTAATTGTTGTTAAAGTGTTAAAAGATGAAGAAATAATTTGAGCAATTTGAGAAATTATATTTCTGTCTTGCCATGTTCTTGTGTAAATTATCCAAAACATTATAAAATTCAATATTCTGAATTTTGGTTTACTTTGGATAGCCTTTGCCATTTCTCTATTGCTTTGTAAGACTATAAATAATATATCCTATTCACCCAATTTTATGGAATAGCGTTTTTAAAGTATGATGAATTGAATTGCTTATTTTGTAAACAGATTTCATAGATTTTATGTCACCATCACATTTGTTGCTATAGTATTGCAAATTAAACTTTTTTCTGGACTGTGTTCGGCATTCAGTGTTTGTAACAATTTGCATTTGTCATTTTTTTAAATTTGCAGTGTCTGTAACAATTTGCAACAACTTACAAGATGGTGACATTTTGTCATGTTAATGCCTTGTTAGTGATTTGGTTTAACAGTATGCCTAAATGAAAAAAGTAATATTTTGATATATGTGTATGTTACAGTTTCATTGAACACTGTATCTACAGATTCCACCAAAATTGAGAGTTATTTATAAATTATAGGGTTGTATTTTTGTGTCACTCTGTATATCTTATAATGTTCGAAATAATAATTAATTAAAATCATCTCAGACTCCAAGGGGCCTAGAGAAAATCAATCACTAAGACTTCAAAAACATGATATTAAAACATTTTCAGACATAATGTGTTTATCTTTAGTCTAGTGTCTGTTCAGAAGACAAAGAACCAGGATTGCATAAGTCCAGAATATAGTATGATTACCTGTTGAAAAAATGGTCATTGTGCCTTGATTGTAGATGCTGAATGTAGTCAGGATTCACTTATCAATTATGTACAGAATTAAATTTGCACTCATCTTACATAATTATTGGGAATTCTGGAGTCTGGCAGGTAGTTATTTGAAGAGATTTTATTGTTGAATAAAACCAGAACATGGGTGGTATCCAAGTATCAATTTTACATTATTCAATTTATTTACAATGAATGGTGAAGTTAGCGATGCCTGATATATCACATTTATTACACTCTATATTTGATTAAATCTCTCAGTGTCACTCTCTGTTTTGGATATAGAGAAGCCGTACATCCGTCCATCTGATCAGTTTGATTTTTAGGCTGATGCCTCGTGTGCAGAGGATTGACCTCTGCTCAAGAAGAAATTTGTAAGATGTTGGCTGAATTTAAAATGGCCATCATTTCTTGAAAAAGAGTCTAGCTACAAGCTCCTGTGACACCCCCCCCCCCCCTCCCTCTACTAGACTACACAGGTATGAGAACTTCTCACACAGGGGGAGGTGTGTTGTGGGGGGGGTACAAAGGCTTGTAGCTAGACTACTTGAAAAAAATGTCATTTTTGATTACTGAGAATATAGTCTCCAACTATTTTGCGGATGGCGGTTGGATTCAGCTTTCGGCATCTGTAACGGTTGGTGTATGTAACAAATGGCAAGTGGTGACATATTGCATGTTATTGCCTTGTGTTATAATCTTGGGTGGTATTTTCTATCCCTAGGAGTTACCATTTTTCTATTAATTTTAATGACTGCAATGTTATTTTATCCTAACGGTGATTGATGTAATAAAGGTTTACAGATTAAGAATGTCAGCTTTACATTGTACATTAATCAAATTGAAAATGAGGAGTTTGCGCCAATCAGTGCCAGAGCCAACTTGAAAGAAAAACAGGCAAATTAAGTCCAAATGGGGAAGAAAAAATATAAATTTATTATATTTTGATTGTCTCACCCACAATAGAGTCATCATGCCTGGCAACACTGGTCTACTAAAACGATAAAAAATGATAGTTATAACTCAATTAAATATCAATAAAAATATTTCTTGATTGGAAATCCTAAAGGAAAAGGTTAAAACAATTATTTATGACTCAAGAAATATCAGGTTTAGTGTTTGGAAATCAGTAAAACCTTATAGCAGGTTTATTGTCAGGAAACTAGGATATTGATCTCATGTATTGACATCTGATGTCATGATATGTTCCTGCTCATTAATTTCAATTCTCAGATGACTGGTATAATTCTTGGACATTGTTCCCACGAATGAAATTTGATTTCCATTGACCTGAACTTAAAACAATTTTATGTATAAATTCATTTATTTTGAAATCTTGCTCTAGAGTAGAACGCTTCTTTGCCTATAGTGGATCTGTTCAGTGATAACATCATAAATATTTATATGGTTTATGGGTCTTTTAAAGTCAATCATATAATATAAAACTATACAATAAAACATGTACATGTACATCCAAACGCCTCTCTAATCCAAACACCTCTCGATGTGAACTCTTTTTCTCAGTCCAAATTTTGTTACCTCTCATTGACTCACATATTAAGGAACCTTGTAATGTGAACACCTGGCATTTGGATTAGACAGGAGTTACTCTGCCTCCATGTGGGTAGGAGCAAAATATTTCTTCACATTTTGTTGACTGATTGATATTGTTTCATTCTAGAATTTTGCTGAAGTTGTGAAGTGGCAGCAGACAATGGAGACATTCTCAGGTAACATTATTATACCATTATATAGATATCTGGAAATTTGAACATCTCTATATAGTATGAACACATTTGTACTTTGAACACCTCTGTAAGTTGAACACATGTCTCAATTGAATACCTCTGTTAGTTGAACACTTGTGTCAATTGAAGTTGAATATATGTGTCAATTGAAAACCTCCTAAAGTTGAACATATGTGTCAATTGAATACCTCTGTAAGTTGAACACATGTGTCAGTTGAATACCTCTGTAAGTTGAACATATGTGTCAATTGAATACCTCTGTAAGTTGAACACATGTGTCAATTGAATACCTCTGTAATTTGAACACATGCTCAGTTGAATACCTCTGTAAGTTGAACATATGTGTCAGTTGAATACCTCTGTAACTTGAACACATATGTCAATTGAATACCTCTGTAAGTTGAACATATGTGTCAATTGAATACCTCTGTAAGTTGAATATATGTGTCAATTGAATACCTCTGTAAGTTGAACACATTTGTCAATTGAATACCTCTGTAAGTTGAACATATGTGTCAATTGAATACCTCTGTAAGTTGAACACATGTGTCAATTGAATACATAAGTAAGTTGAACACATATGTCAATTGAATACCTCTGTAAGTTGAACGTATGTGTCAATTAAATACCTCTCTAAGTTGAACATATGTGTCAGTTGGATACCTCTGTAATTTGAACATATGTGTCAATTGAATACCTCTGTAAGTTGAATATATGTGTCAATTGAATACCTCTGTAAGTGGGAACATATGTGTCAATTGAATACCTCTTTAAGTTGAACACATGTGTCAATTGAATACCTCTGTAAGATAAACACATGTGTCAATTGAATACCTCTGTAAGTTAAATATATGTGTCAATTGAATACCTCTGTAAGTTGAACACATGTGTCAATTGAATACCTAAGTAAGTTGAACACATATGTCAATTGAATACCTCTGTAAGTTGAACACATGAGTCAATTGAATACCTCTGTAAGTTGAACAAATGTGTCAATTGAATACCTCTGTAAGATTAACACATGTGTCAATTGAATACCTCTAAGATTAACACATGTGTCAGTTGAATACCTCTGTCAGTTGAACACATGTGTCAATTGAATACCTCTGTAAGATAAACACATGTGTCAGTTGAATACCTCTGTAAGATAAACAAATGTGTCAATTGATTACCTCTGTAAGATTAACACATGTGTCAATTGAATACCTCTGTAAGATTAACACATGTGTCAGTTGAATACCTCTGTCAGTTGAACACATGTGTCAATTGAATACCTCTGTAAGATAAACACATGTGTCAATTGAATACCTCTTTAACCTCTTGAATCCCAGGCTCTAAAATTGGTTGAAACCAGAGAATTTTTCATTTTTTGCCACCTTTTGACATTTTACTACATACCTTTACAACTTTAGATGCTCAACTTAGTAAAATTAGATGGCATAGATCATTTCTACATGTTTTAAAACAATTTTTTGTGTAAATTGGATGAAAATTGTTCAAATAAGAGCAATTTTTGTGAACAATTTTGTGACGGATTTTCTCGTCCCTCTGGGTTTCAAGGTCATTTCTGAGGTGACGAGAAATCTTGTCATTCTGGGTAGTCAAGAGGTTAAGTTGAACATATGAGTCAATTGAATTGTGTCAGTTGAATACCTCTGTAAGTTGAACACATGTGTCAATTGAATACCTCTGTAAGTTGAACACATTTGTCAATTGAATACCTCTGTAAGTTGAACATATGTGTCAATTGAATACCTCTGTAAGTTGAATATATGTGTCAATTGAATACCTCTGTAAGTTGAACACATATGTCAATTGAATACCTCTGTAAGTTGAACATATGTGTCAATTGAATACCACACTGTTATGTGACTTTAATTTCAACATCTCTTTAATATGAACACCTCTGTATGTAAAGTTGAACGCCTCTCTTAATTGAACACCTCTATTAGTTGAATACCTATATACTATGCTAATTAAACATTTCTGTCAGTTCAACACTTCTCCAATATAGACACCTCACATTTTATTATCACAGCATATTATTAAATACATATACCGATTCACTGTATTTAGGGCCCACTATCTAATAAGCACCCATCTTACTTCACAAGTTCAACAAATATTTAAGAAAGACCAAGTATTAACTGGGTGCTAAATACAGAGAATATGGTCTGTTTATGGTGCCACCAAGAAATGGTTACATGTAAAATATTATTAGCCACTATTTTTAGACCAGCGGTTGAAGGTCAAGAAATTGAACTATTGGATGAACTTATTTTAACTCATGAAACAATCATATCTACCCCAAGGTCTATTATTTCAAGTGTCAGCACAATGGTGCAAGTAGACTTAGGCTGGGATGAAAAAACAAAGACAAAAACTTCAAATCCTGGAAACCCCCTGTTGATCCCTGGGCACACCCTTCAGTCAGTCAATGACATGTGAAATTTGATCAGACTTTTGTCAGAGTTCTATAATGTCAATAATTTTATCATGAGAAAAGTAAATTTACTTTGTTAATCACTATACCTGGATTCAATTTTGTTTTTTGTTTGTACACTCTGTCATCTTTGATAACAAACCACATCCTGTTATAGATAAAACAAACATTTTTCTACACGTTTTTTTTTATTGATTGCTTCCCCTACAATAATCGGATGCTGGTGGAGACAAATAAAATATTATCTTTTCAGAGTAAATTATGCACCAGGTTTTGTATACAATTTTATAGGATCTACAGAGTGGCCCAAAAATATGACCACAGTTTGAAAAAATAGCTGACTCAAATTAAGTGGTTATTACAAGAAAACAAACAATTTAGTTTCTGATAGAATTAAGGATACAAATTAAAATCAATTTTTTTTTTCAAATACAATGTCTTAGGAATATAGTAGCCTTGGCCTAGTTGGTATTGTTATCCCAACGAACGAAGTTCGGTAGGGATATAGTGAAGCCCTCCGTCCGACTGTCCGTCCGTCAGTCCGTCAGTCCGTCAGTCCGTCAGTCAGTCAGTCAGTCAGTCCGTCCGTCCGTCTGTCCGGAAGATAACTCAAATACTAGTCGACGGATTTTCTTCATATTTAGTGGAAAGATGTATATTGGTGAATAGTTTTACGCAAAAAAAACTTTTTTCAAGATGGCTGCCGCTTTAAAAATGACGGGACTTTTTCGCAAAAATCATAAATTTTTCATTCTAAACCAAAGTAATTAATATTATTGTTTGAAATTTTGGTAGTATATTCACAACATTTATCTGTTTCACATATATTCATTTTTCATCCTGACACCCAGGGGCCGTGTATGGGGGAACAGGAAAACAGAAATTTTCGCTAATTTTTAGATCTTTCTGAAGTATAGCTTTATTATACTCAAATGAAAGGCAATTAAGAGTAGATTGCAAATATTGTATCTTTTTTCTGATTCGAGCCTCGTAAAATTCAAAATGGCCGTCTTATGTACGATTTCGCTATAATTTTTCGATCCCTTCAAAGTATGGCTATATTATACTCAAATTGAAGGAATTTTGGAGTAGATCACAATTATGGTATTATTTTTCAGATTTGTACCTCAGAAAATTCCAAATGGCTGCTTTGCAGGAATTCGCAATTCTAAAATCTAATTTTTTCGATTTTAACCAAAGTAATGAGTATAATTGATTGGAATTCGGTAATTGATATTTTGTTCGTTGGGATTTGCTACTCCGCGGAGTTGCCGTTATCTAGTTTTTACTTATCTGATCTTGAATTATTTGAAACAAGATAAGTAAAAGAGAGCGACTTGTGCAAGGCAAGGAATATAGCTGAAACTGTGGGTATGACGGTTATGCTGCAAAATACATAATACTTTTCACTTCCAACATGATAAATGCTTCTTTTACTCCCAGTCAAGTAATGAGAATTTTGCATGTTACTACATCATGTATTTCTAAATAGTTTTTGACATTTTTCCTCTCTTTTGTCCACCTTACTTTGAAATAGTCTTACCATGATACGTAATGATACAAAGGATTGGTTTTGACTTGTTTTCAAGATGAATCCATTTACACATTTTCACAGTAATTTTCTACTGAAGTGAATTGATTACGTGAATGTGTACAAATATTAAAATCTTTGTGTATATTCATAGAAAAAGTAATCAATCTTTCCAGTCAATTTACAACTTTCATCTTGTGAACATTTATTACAGTGCACTTTGTCATAAATCATGTGCTTTAATCCAAATACATGAATTAGACATGTAATTATAGATATACCCTTTGTAACTTACACTCTTTAATTTAAGAGATAATTATTTGATCTTAACTTATTTTTCATTAGAACATAAAGTCAGGAAATGAAGATATTTTCTTCTTTATTAGCTAACATGTATTTCATATTCAATTAAAATTTCATGAAATCAACATTTAAATTTAAAGATCAAGTAGAACTGGATCTCATGGCTCCAACTCAATATTTTTAATCTCCAAGTATTTGATTTTATAGAGCTTGTCAACAAAATTCATTAGTTGCAATCAGAGGGGAGTGAAACTGGCTAACTGAGCTATATACAGGGTAGCTAATAATGCATCATATCACAATGAAATATCAAAAGGTTTTTAATAGGAAATCATCCGTTGCAGTCAGAGGGGCTAATTGAGTTATAAACTGTACAGGGTAGCTATAGTTATGAAATATCAGAAAAACAATAAGAAATAGGTCTATGTAGTAATACCTCGAAGAAAACTTGAATGACAATGATCAAAAACCAAACCCAGATTTCATCGCACTTAATTAATAATCAAAAGATGTATGTATTTTTTTAAGTTATATCTCTTTTGAGTTTTTATGATTTCTATATTTGGGTACCAGATTAATGTAACCTACCTCGTTATTTTACTTGGAAATTGCACAAATCCGGTCTATTTTTATTGTAAAAGTAATAATTGTTTACAATAAATCAAAAAGGCATTGTGGATATTGTTGGTTTCCTTTGATCTCAACAAGGAAGGATGCTACAGCTTATGTGCAATAGCAAGCTATAGAATAACTACAGATTATTTTAGTCTTAATAACAGGTATTTTCCCCATATTTTAGATTACAATAATGTGGCATTGGAAATTGTTTGAACAGAAAAAGCAAATCTGTATTTATGAGGTATCATGGTCAAGCTTATACAGTTGTAATTCTTTCAAATCTTATAAAATATTGATATGTGATGAAAATCTAATTAGACACATGAGGGGGAAATGGTAAGTGCACATATGAGTTAATTGAATTGCAATTCCTAAATATTTCTTAAAGTCCTGTAATGTTGTGTATGTTTGTCACACGCACGCTGATTTGATTGTCTCAATGAATTATTCATATCAAATATTCCTGTGTTTGAGATGATTGACATTTTGATACTCATCTTTCTGTCTTTCAAATATTGGTTGCTCATCCCGGAATGAGAAAAAAGACAAGTTTCCATGATATACCAAAGATGAGGTTCCACAAATTGTTCCCATAATTGATGTACCATGTAAAGGTACCTTTGATTGTTGTTTTGGCTGACATGAAAATATCTGATTTACAATGTTCAAATTGATGCCCTTAAGCTTCAGACAGTAGTAAGAGTACCTGACAGCAATGGCGTGCTAAACACAAGATCATGAAGTACGATGATGTAAATTTGCCACGACAGTTATGAATTCCCTAATGAATTTATTAGATCATAAATCACTTGTTGAGATGACCAAATTACATTAAACTCTGTTTCACAATAGAATCAATTAAGGATAAACAAATTACGAGAGAAAGTTTTGAATTATTCACGAAGGTTTATAGTGTTAATCAAGTGTGATCATTTGGACTTTTTCCCGAATAGTGATATATTGTATATTTCATATCTCTTCATTTATTTCTTGGCAAGTATCTTAATAGGTTTAAAAAGAGCAGCTGGCCTGTGTTTTGGAAATATTGTGAATTATGATTTGTTGAAATTAAGTAATTTATTTTGCTGATCACTGGATTTCGTTGGACATAATATTGATAGCCCCAAAAACACTATATAGTTTGGATATGCAGCTTTTTAGAGTTTGAATGTTATTAATGTGACAGATCCCAGATTTAAAAATTGAACTGAAAAAAGTGTTCACGTTAAAGAGTGAAATTAAGAGATGTACAGATTAGAGAGGTGTTTGGATGTATAGGTTACACCTTTGCATTTTTGTTTCTCCACTCTTAATTGTTACATATTTCTTAAACTAAGGTCTAGCTTGTACCATTCATTTCTTAAGCAACATTGTCTATGATATATGATATTGTTCATTTTGTAAGATAGATTAGAAGTACAATAAAACCTGTCTAATTGGAACACCAGTTGGACCAGCAGATAAGCGGATGTTCACAATTTTAGGTTTCTTAATGTATGAGTCAATGGGAAATAACAAAATTGGGACCGAAAAAGTGTTCACATTGAGAGGTGTTTAGATTAAGAGGAGTTCTTATGCACAGGTTTTACTGTAATTCAATATTAAAGAAACCATGTAACCGGTCTGTTTGACATGTAGATATTCCTAATTTCAGGTTTCTTAGGGATTTACAACTAATAATGGAAAATTGAAATAAACATAAATGTTGATTGAATTTTCAGATTCACCGACTCCAACACCAACAGTCCAGCTACAATTCCCACAATCAACACTTTTCAAAATGTGACGAGGGCTTTTGAAATGTGACATGAAACAATCAATCAAGATGTAACAAGAGCTTTCAATACATGACATTAAACAATCGGCTACAATTCCCACAATCAACCCTTTTCAAAATGTGACGAGGGGTTTTGAAATGTGACATGAAACAATTAATCAAGATGTGACAAGAGCTTTCAAAACATGTCATTAAGCAATCAAGCGAAGTATGATTTTAGCCATGAGGCTTGACACTAAACAGTCAAGAGAAATGTGACAAAAGCCTTCAAAATGAAAATTAACTCTATATACTAATATAACTATGATATATCTTGTACCTCGTCATTATTCAGCTGGCGGTAACTTAGAGCTTACTGACCCATCAGACAGGAAGCCAAAGCAACCGTATCTAATTGAGAATCCATATAAACTGTAACAGTCTACATGATTTATCCTAGGGCAGAGTGAGTGGGCATAATATCCTCTACAACATTTTCTGAAAATTAAAAGCAATGAACACACTGGGATCCTACCTTCATTGTCTAGGAGATATACTCTTTTGTGCTCACAATTTCACTTTTCCTCTGCTCCGGTGTCACTTACCAATTTGATTTTCAATTCATTTGCCAAATCAATAATATTTGACAAGCTGTAGCATTATCCAACAAAACAAAAATGGTGGAACTTGTGTGGGCTAAATTCCACTGATGTAGTAAATGGACTGTTTTTAGCTGAAATGGACTGTTTTAGTACCCTTGAGAAAACATAGAAAAATATTAAGTGAGCTTTTAACCATATTTAATATTCCTTCTTCAGTTTGTGAACCAACCAAATTGCAGTATTGTCAATATCATTACATCGATGCATAATAAATATATAAAATACATGAGTATGTTTATGTTTTCTGAATTACATATCAGTAGGCCACATGTTAAATGCCACATGTAGAAAGGAAGCTGAATGATCTCCAATAAATCAGAATGTTGGTACAAATACCTATATGCATTTTCATATTGCATGCCTTTCTTTTGAAAGAAATGCAATACTGTACTCACTTGCGGATCCAGATGCTAACAAGGGGGGGTCCAAATTTCAAAGCTGAAAAGTAATGCCAAAAAAGGCGCACTAATTTTGGCCCCAAATTTTTCTTTCTCGGCCCACCCAAGGGAGGGTGCTGGACCGCCAGTGGTATTGTAGACAAGTGAAGATGCATCAGGTGTCGTGTTTGTACTCATTGTATTAAATAACATTTCAACTAAACCAATATTGTGAAATGGATTTCTCATGTCATCCAAATATTTACCTTGGGGTTAGACTTCTTATATTCTCGGTTTAGCCATCTTTGAAGTTTGGAATTTCAAAAGAATGGAAGAAATGTAATATGGATAGCAGTGATCTCCCCAGGATTTTTTTCTCATGTTGGTGCAAAATTCTCATTTTCACAATTCAGACAAAAATTGTTCAAAATAATGCCAATTTTTCATTCAAGTGAGTGCAAATGGATTTTCAGGTGGGTGCAAGCCTATTTTTAAAATCTCAGGTGGGTGCTGAGCCCATTTGCTTTAATGGTGGGGAGATCACTGGGTAGTGATCAAAACTTGGCACTGTCTAATGGTATCTCTTTTGGCACTTATCTAGATATTAGTGAGTTGCATACATATCCTACTTAAGGTAGGTAGTCCACATGATGTAGGGCATTTTTATGGTAAGATTACCGATTACCAATATTTAATGAGAGGTAACATTTGTCAAAATATATAGATTCGTTCTACGTGGATAATAACATTTTAGTATAGATATTTATTGAAAACCCATTATTACATAATTCCAATCAAGTATTTTGTTGAAATTATCAATGATTTTTTTTTCAATTTCTTTTGAAAGTGTGATCGATTACTTCAACAGAGACTCCAGAGCACAAGTGTTTTTAAAATAATCGACAGTATTGCCAGTCTGGGTCAGAAACATATTTAATTTTTATACCAGTCTGGGGTAAGAAACATTTTAGAATTTTGATACATATGTATGTTAAGTGATGATAAGTGTAATGATAAAATGTGTGTGATATCTAGACGGTTCTATGAGAAATACCATAAGGGATGCCATAGGAGTGCCACTGACTGGCTTGCCATAAGGGGTGCCATAAATGATTATGTGTCACTTGCCGGAAGGGTCGCCACAAAAGAGTGCCAGGTGTTAGCCACTGCCATACAATGAAGACTCCATATAATAATAGGAAAAGTATTTAAATAAGTATAAGGGTTCTATTGTGGCTACCTTACGTAAAACAATCCATTAATAAGTAATCGACAAACCCTTGTGCCCCCCCCCCATTTCACACCTCCTCACAAGGTATTGTGCGCAGAGGGCAGCACCTGTACTAGGCAGTGATTGCAAGACTGTGTTGTGTTTGTGAAGTAAATATGGAAGGGGAAGTTCACCCCTGGTTTTAACTCGCAAAATGTCATTTGAGACAGTGCTTTCAAAGAAAAGCTTACATTTGTAACGAAATTCCTATCTTGATAATGTGTCTTATCAAAAAGCTAGCAACAGCTACATAATCAATAGAAGAGTTAGGTTTTGTTATCTTGGACCACGCTGCCTTCCCTCCTGATCGTGTCAGTTTAGGACCATGGACCTCAATCCTCCAAACCTGTTACTTTTGCCATATCCTGTCTTAACATGTTCATGTATACGTACATTGAATTTATTTCCAATCCAGAAGTACACTATTATATAGTCTGGATGTAGAGCCAGTAGAGGTGGAAATGCTTATTATATGAACTTTTTTTGCATTTTCTGTTTAAACATGATATCCATATTCAGAAACTGTCGGATGACCATCAGGCATCCTTGAGGAATTTTTTTGGTGGCCATTTTGAATTTTCACACGTTTTATGTATTTTAGCCAGCATATTAGAACAGAAAACTAGCATACACATAAACATATCTTGCTGTTTTTTCTATAATAGAGTTTTAATATGATGTATACCAATATGTTAGGTTCCAGAAATGTTTCTTGACAAAAATAAAAAAAAATTCAAGATGGCCGCCAACCTTACAATTTATGAAATGTCTCATTCTGTGATAATATCAAATGGATATTAGTGTTTGCTACAAAATTATCAATAAATAATACTAAATACATCTGATTATGATCTCTTTCTCACATATAAAATATCTGAAATGAGTAAAAAGTAACCTACATAATAATAATGATGTTCCACAAGGGTAATTTCTTGATGCTATATATATCTTGAATTTATGAATTCTCTTCTATTACTAAGATTTTGTCAAGGATTTCCCTCAATAAATCTTCATCAGTTTCTTCCAATTCCTGTTCAGTTACTGTCTTTGTATGTTGGTTATTGCATTCATTCCCCTTGCAAACACAGAACAATGTACATGATAAAGATGCCTTCGAGCATGAACATCGCCCAGTTCTACATACCTTGCCCTCCGATGCACATGTGCACTTAATGAGCTTGAGAATTCCTTCAGGGGCACAGGGTGTATCCTTGGGCATTGTTGTTGGGACAAGTGAGCCCGTGCTATTAATTTCCCAACCATAATCTGTTGGAAGAATAAGTGGGGGGTCAGGCATATCAGCATTTTTCCATATAGCTACTTGGAAATGAGCTCGCTTCACATGCTGGAAAAATGCTTCTGTTGTTGGTGGGAGGGATTTTAGCTTTGGTGCATTTGTAATGTGTTTTGCATCATTTTATTTGCCCATACAGCATATCTCACATCAGACATTTTGTCTGTGACTTTAGGTATAATTTCATAACATCTAGATACAAATTCTGTTCAAGTTTTCTCAACTTCAGTCATGTCTGCATTGACATCTTCCAAGTTAGTGAGTGAGTATCTATTTAACACCTTCAGGACTGTTAGCTTGCCAATTCCATGCATGCAAGATGTCGTATCACTGCCAGAGAGACCATGCGCAGCTAACAAGTTTGGGATTTTTAATTTGTGTTCATTTACGGTTGCATTAATGTTAATGTTTGCTCTGCCAGATGATGTTCCCTCCATTATCACTATTTGATGAAAATGGAGAAATTAATATCACAACTTCAAAATCAACACTGAAACAAAAGTTACAGATTGAGGTGACCTCAAGAGGAAACAATTGCAATGTACGTGTCGTTGATGGGTGTGCCATCCTTTGGATCATAACATGGCCGATGGCTGGCAAAATTGAAAACTTCTGTATTGCTTTCACTAAGTACATCCTGAGATTCCTAACCGAATCAGATGTATACCTTATCTTTGACAGATATAAAGACAATAGCATAAAGAACAGCACCAGGTCATCTCGAGCTCAATCAGCCAGTAGAGTGCATAAGTTCAGCTCTGACACACCTCTTCCTGCACAGAATGTTGTTCTGAATGTGACTGAGAATAAGGTCCAGTTGATAAAGTGTGTCATCGACCATCTCACTCAAAAAGCTAGTGAAGGATCATTCTCCAACATCCTTGTTATCACAGGTCCTGATCCAACACCTGTACAAATTCACAAAGGCAATATTGACCAACGTAATGACTTAAGGAGCACTCAAGAAGAAGCAGATGTTGTTATCGTACACCAGGTTCTGCATGCTGCCAGTGAAGGCCAACAGAATATCAGTGTACTCAGTGATGATACCGATGTTTTCCTTCTTCTTCTTCATCACTGTCTCAAGCACAAGTTAATGGAAAATAACATCATAATGGAGGGAACATCACCTGGCCGAGCAAACATTAACATAAATGCAACCGTAAATGAACACAAATTAAAAATCCCAAACTTGTTAGCTGCGCATGGTCTCTCTGGCAGTGATACAACATCTTGCATGCATGGAATTGGCAAGCTAACAGTCCTAGGTGTTAAATAGATACTCACTCACTAACTTGGGAGATGTCAATGCAGACATAACTGGAGTTGAGAAAACTTCAACAGAATTTGTTTCTAGATGTTATGAAATTACACCTAAAGTCACAGACAAAATGTCTGATGTGAGATATGCTGTATGAGCAAAGAAAAATGCTGCAAAACACATTACAAATGCACCAAAGCTAAAATCCCTCCCACCAACAACAGAAGCATTTTTCCAGCATGTGAAGCGAGCTCATTTCCAAGTAGCTATATGGAAAAATGCTGATATGCCTGACCCCCCACTTATCCTTCCAACAGATTATGGTTGGGAAATTAACAGCACAGGCTCAATTGTCCCAACAACAATGCCCAAGGATACACCCTGTGCCCCTGAAGGGATTCTCCAGCTCATTAAGTGCACATGTGCATCAGAGGGCAATGTATGTAGAACTGGGCAATGTTCATGCTCCAAGGCATCTTTATCATGTACATTGTTCTGTGTTTGCAAGGGGAATGAATGCAATAACCAACATACAAAGACAGTAACTGAACAGGAATTGGAAGAAACTGATGAGGATTTATTGAGGGAAATCCTTGATGAAATCTTAGTAAAAGAAGAGAATTCATAAATTCAAGATATATATAGCACCAAGAAATGACCCTTGTGGAACATCATTATTATTATGTAGGTTACTTTTTACTCATTTCAGATATTTTATATGTGAGAAAGAGTTCATAATCAGATGTATTTAGTATTATTTATTGATAATTTTGTAGGAAACACTAATATCCATTTGATATTATCACAGAATGAGACATTTCATAAATTGTAAGGTTGGCGGCCATCTTGAATTTTTTTTATTTTTGTCAAGAAACATTTCTGGAACCTAACATATTGGTATACATCATATTAAAACTCTATTATAGAAAAACAGAAAGATTTGTGTATGTGTATGCTAGTTTTCTGTTCTAATATGCTGGCTAAAATACATAAAACGTGTGAAAATTCAAAATGGCCGCCAAAAAAAATCCTCAAGGGTGCCCGTTGGGCATCCGACAGTTTCTGAATATGGATATCATGTTTAAACAGAAAATGCAAACAAAGTTCATATAATAAGCATTTCCACCTTCACTTAAAATATGGCACTTCACATCCGGACTAATATGCCTATAGCTAATTAATCTTTCTGATACTCATAGCATCTTTCTGTTTCACCTCAGGGCTGAGAAGATTTGAGGTGTCATGGTTTATCATGATGCTAATTAATAGCCTAGCGCCCACTCTGATTTATCAGAGTTTATTTTGTTACCACCAAAAGTGGCGTTGCGACATTGTTATGGTCTCCCTTTTTTGTGACGGCGGTTGGAGTCTTGTGACTTGAGTCTTGTCTGACGTTCGGCGTCAACAAAACTCCCAATGTGAATTGATAGAAATTAGTAAAAGTACATCGTTTAGTTCATTTGTGTATTTATATTTTAAATTAACAATCAATGACAATTGTTCTCGAGTCGCAGTCTGGCAGTTCCCGCCCAACAGTCAGACTTTTGAAGACTAAATTGAGTAGAAATGCCATTTAGTAAATGGGGGAATTATCACAATAGGAAAAAATTAGCAATAATGGCCATTAATGTTTTTTTATTTCTTAAGCAGACTTGATCACTTTTCATTGTACTTCAACTTCATTTTATCTAAATAAATAACACATTTATAAAACTGGTTAATGTTTAGGGTAAGGGCAATGGGGTATTACTGTTAATTGCTACAACCGATTGAACACATTTATCATCATTCGGAAGACATGAACAATTTCGTTAATATGAAATCGCTAAATTAGCCAGAGCTTTCAAAAAATCCTTGTATTCCTCTCCGTTTCTTCGAGCCATATATGGTGCAAGGCAATAATCTCGGATCTCTAACACGGAGGTCCATATAGGCCCCGTGCCGTGCCAATTTTAACTAAAAAAAACGCATTCTATTCATTAATGGGACAGACTGTTTTGATTACTTTGGGGGATGAGGCAACATTACGTGATAATAGTATAGTGTTTTAATCCAAATCAACGATGGTCCTTAATTACTGTTAACAGGATAAGACTGTAGATCATCTTAATAAATCTTCCGAGCATGTGATTAATTCGGAATACTCCGCTTAATGCTGCAATGTAATGCTTAAATACGCTCTATCTAAGATTTTAATGAATTTTCTCATTTTATGGGTTTCTGGATCCTACTTGTCGAGGTAATACTTATCAAGGACGTCCTTGTACTGATCATTTCAGGCTATTTTCAATATAAATAAAGCAGACTAAGGAACAAAACGTCCCAAAGAAACATTACGATTTAGGTACGTGTACTCCTAACGTCGGCCATTAAAACCTGAAAAAGATTCTAGCGCCCAAAAGCCCCACCTAACGTTTACTGGGCAACAGAAAAAATGAAGAAATATATATAACAAGCTCACATTACTGTGCATTCTTTTTTTAATTTTGAGGCCAATTTTAAAGATACTTTCCTCAAATAGGCCCATTTATTAAAAATGGTCTTTCTTCCGCTCCAATTTTTTCTTCGCACCTCTTCCTTTCCATGACCGCCTCTGGTGTTTTAAGATAACCACCGCATATCATATAAAAGAACATCGAATATACCAAAGTTCTTAACCATAATGCTAAAATGGCCTAACAATTTGCACACTATCTTGCTGCACAGTATCATGGAAAGACAGGTGGCATTCCTGAATGAAGAAGCACGGTCAAGGCTGACACCATGTCATTAATTGCCTTTAACGTTTAATCTTCATTTATTTAGTTTTTTCCTTGGATGACATTTATCTTTTGAGTTAACAGAAATAAAGAAATAACCTGGGGATTTTCCGAAAAAATGAGCTGTTGAAAATGATTGATGCAGGAAAATCTTTTTCATTAAATTTCTATTTCTACAATATTTTGCAACAACAAGGCCAGTGGTCCGAAGAGAAAGAAGAAGAACTGTTTGTAATTATTGTATTTATAATACAGGCTGTGCCAAAAATTGCAACTTTTTGAAGTCGGTATTTGAAGTTAGCATAAGTATTTGAAGAGTAAAATATGCCTCTTCTTAAGTTTCTGTAATTATAATTTCACAACTTGCTAATGATACTCCTAGGCTACTTTGTACAAATTTTCAATAAATTTGTTTCATCAGTTGTCGAGAAAATATTTGTCAAAAGTGTCTCATTCTTTGGGACTAAATCTGAATGATTTTAATTGTGAAAACACATGAACTTTACTATCTTTGCAAGAAATTCTCCACGTTTCTAAATTCAGCACTAGTAAATCTCTCAATGGTAACTCTTTCGGGATTCAGGATTTAGATTATATTTGTAATGATTACTAGAATGATCAAAACGGATAAATCCCAAGTAATTATTTCTTCATTTTGAGAATGGCTAATGGAAATGCAGATGTTCGTTCACTCCAGGCGGGATTATTCAAACACATATAAATATATAAGCACAAGTGCCAAAGGGAAAGGACCAAAAGTTGTAATGGAACTTAGCAAGAAAAAGCAAACTCTAAGTGCATACCAGTCAAGAAAAACAAACCCCATATAGCCCAAAACCGTGATCTAACGTGAAAAGAAACAATGTCTAATACCCCCTTTCCCCCACCATTCAAGAATCAATATCACAATCCAAGACAAGAAGACCAAGGGACATTTCATTCATACTGAAGTCATTACAATACATGTTGAAGAAAAAATTAGAAATTGATAGCCAATTGATAGCCAATACTCATAACCTCAAAAATTGTTGTAGATACAAGTACTCATACAAGATAGAGCATTCAGACTCAAATGATGTGGGATAGATAAAATTACATAAGTTAGATGATACCATGAAATCTTTTGTGAGGTTCTATTCAGGACAAACATGGCTTCGGTACCTAGAGTTGACAGATAAGATCTCAAAAGATCTGTGTTTTATCGTACTTTGAAGTCCGTACCCTAGGCTACCTAAGTGACGCTTGGCGTTTTTGGAATGAAAATGCCATTTGCATTCACGGTGTTGACCATTCCTTCCTTGATAGATGATTTAAGAGTACATATTTCGGTTTCACAGGCAACATGATCTGAGATGATGCGTACTTTATGTGTATTTTAATAATTCAATATACTTTGTAGATCTCTTACAGACTGGCTTACAAGGATGTATTTAATATTTCGTGAGATGTAGTTTCATAACGGATGTCTGGTTAGGAACTGTTGTTGGTGCACCTAAGTAAGATGTTGCGTGATCACACACTGACACTAGTACAACACCAACTAATGAAGAATTTCGGTTTTTGTCGAAAATGATGCGCATGTTCCCTGATTCATCAAAAACATCTAAAGACAGTTCGATCTTGGTCCATCAAGGTATTACATATGACTTGAGGAATACGCTGATTTAACAGTATGGGGCAGCTCAAGATTTTTGGAAAAATGTCATAATTCGATTATATTTTTCCCGAAAGCATTCCTTGTCAACGACTGATTCCTCCAAAGTGATACAAATCACAGCTCTTTAATAGGGATTTTGAGGAACATTTCAGAGAGAATGTGTGATATCTTCAAAGGTAAAATCGCTATTCTATAGTTCAATAGGGTCCGCATATATTGGGTGTGGAATTGCTATGCAAATGTACTTTATTTTAACCCTTGGCCTTGACCTTTTTACCAGTCTACCGAAATCTAAGTTATCATGCCCTACTTTAAAGATCTATTCCGAAAACTATTTCAAAGATAATTTATTTTTCTTGTAATAAAATAAAAAGACGGCTGCTTAAAGGGATATGTCATTAAAGATGACTTCGAGTGGAAAACAGTATTACGATTCAATTCGAGAGATAATTGGTCCCAAAATCCTCTAACGGATTTGAATCAGTGAATGAATCTGTAAATAATTAGAAGTTGTCGTCACGACGATCCTTAAATGCACTTATCCAATCTTACAGAATTTAGACAACTTGGTTTCTGAAGACTATATGAACGAATTTTCCTTTATATTCTAATTATCGAAAGATATCATCGGAACCAACACACGACAGGAGGGATCATAACGGAGCGGGGCGGGATAAAATCAGACGATAGTCAAATGTTGAGCAAAGCAGGCGTGTCCATAAAGTCGGAAATGTGTCTTTCTTATAAAACTATCCGGGTATTAGATTCTTTAGTTCTGCAGATTTCAAGAGGATGTGAAAAATAATTTGAAATACCGATCAGCGAAATGCTAATCGGATTTCTTCAATCAATAGTCATTAATGTTTCAGAGTTAGAGTTTATATCTTATAGTGCTCTCAACAATACATTTATAAACGAAATAAGCAAAAAAACAACCTGGCATGTTGTCCCCAGGGATGGAGTTTCCATCAGCTTTGTCTATGTACAGGGTGACCCAAGAGAAGGATACAAGTCATGTTTCGTAGTTGACGAAATAATTACCCTGCTATCTTGAATTTCTTAGTACTCACATAGCATTTACCTGATCTTTTTCATATATCTGTACATTGTTAACGATACTCTTGGGCAAATTTTCAGTAAATATGTTTCATCAGTTGCCGAGAAAATACTTGTCAAAAGTGTCTCATTTTTGGGACACACGATATTTCTGAATGATTTTAATTGTGAAAACACATAAACTTTACTATCTTTGCAAGAAATTCTTCCCTTTACTAATTTCATGTTGTCCCCAGGTCATTTCGCGATTATACATCGTTTTCAATCTAAATACTGTTATTGAAAGATTATTTGACATTATTTGAGGTTCATATAGTTTCGTGGATTTTTCAAAATTGTCCAAAGCTTCATAAAAATTCACATATCATAATATTTACAGTTAATTTTGCCACAAATGACATTGATACCATATAAAGAAATTATATATTTTAGATTATTCGGGATCCATGTTTTGGGTCACTCTGCAGAGGCGATACATCCTAAAATGGCGAAAATGTAGAAAGCAAATAATATATTGATAGATGCTGCCCCCTGGGGTAGCATCAAATTTACTATATCTCAACTGACCACACGGATCCTAGGTATCGTGAGACACGAGATAATTCAATAATCAATTGAAGCATTGAAGACATTATCAACATCCAATACACAAACTCCGTATAAAGAAACAAATTCAATACAATTCCACTGATTGGGTGCGAGATCTTCGGAAATCAATAGAGTAAAAATAAACGTGCGAATGTGACATTTTTGTTAGCAAATCAGAGAGAATTGTTGAATTATTAATGTTGTTGAATTCGATACAATTCCCTTTATGGGGTTACAGTAGTGCATGTCCAGAATTGAGATACAGGTAGGCCTATTGTCATTTAAAATATTTAGATTATAAAGAAGTATTCTCACGCTCATTAGCCGAGTTTACCTAAGAAAAAGTCCGTCTTGTATGATATTTAGCCTTTGTAGATTATGATATTTAACCTCGGAAGCAAGACGGTCTAGTTTGTTATTTACCTCAAAGGCAAGACTAACTGTCGAATGTGATATTTAATCTCGAAGGAAAATCTGCCTAATATATTATTCGAGAGCAAATCTGTTTAATTTAGCTTCATAAGAAAGGTTATTTACTGTGATATTCAACCTCTTTCGCAAAACTGAATTTAGAGTACGAAATTTAACCTCAGAAGATCGTGTGTCTAGTATGATATTCAACCTTGAAGGCAAGATCAACTGTCGAGTATGAACAACCTCGAAGGCAAATTTGTTTAGTATATTTTACCTCGGATGGACGTCTGTCTCTTATGATAAACAACCTCGAAAACAAGTCTGTCGAGTATGATAATCTAAATCATCCTAGATTTTAACCTCGAAGGCAGGATCGACTGTCGAGTTTGATTCACGTTGGATGTTCGAAGACGAGTATGTTATGAAACATTAATATATGGAGGAAGTTACTTGCATTATAAACTGCCTCAAAATTAAACAAAATATCAAAGCAATGTATTGGAAAATACAATCTAAGTGACACTTCTTCATTTGCACTTTTATGGTTACGTGATAAAACACATCTATCAAGATCTCTGTTAGAGTAACCTAATTTCTCCGAATGGTGATGAGATTAATAAACGAGAGGATACGGATCCGTCACAATCATCATCCTTATTATATCATTATATTCAGAATAAAGGAGAGGACTTTCCACCATCCGTTGGATTCGTTATAAGAAACATCAACAGTTTGGTAGACGCCTCGTCCACAGGTACGTCAGTAATTTACCTGTTAATTAATGGGCGTAGCTAGGCATGAGGCAGGCGAGGCTACTGTCCCACCAAAATTTTACAAGCAATTGTTAATACAGATGAAAGTCTTAAATCGTTTACTATGATTCAATTTTCCTCGCCTATCTTAGTATGCTTCTCCTATTTAAATTTCCCATCTAAATTTGCCTTTCCTATTTAAATCCGCCTCGCCTATTTAAAGTTGCCTCTCCTATTTAAATTTGCCTCACCTATTCAAGTTTGCCTCTGCGAACTAACTTGAATTTGCCTCAGGTATCTAAATTTGCCTGGTCTATTAAGTTTTACTCGCCTATTTGAGTTTGCCTCTTCTCTTCAAATTTGATTCGCCTGTTTTAGGTTTGCCTCTCCTATTTGAAGTTTGCGGTGCCACACGACGTCAAAAACAATTTTGTACGGTGTCAAAAATGATTTTGAACGTCGCAAGAACGATTTCGCACGCTGTTAAAAACGATTCTGAACGGCGTCAAAAACGATTTTAAACGGTGTCAAAAATGATTTTGAACGGCTTCAAAAACGATTTTAAACGGTGTCAAAATACCAAAACGATTTCGTACAGTGTCAAAAATGATGTTGAACGGCGCAAGAACGATTTCGCACGCTGTCAAAAACAGCGTCAAAAACGATTTTGAACGGCGTTAAAAATGATTTTGAACGGCGATGAGGAGGAGAAGGAGATAACTTAAACAGCAATCCATCAGTACATGCATATAAGGCCATGGGACGATGGTAGGTTATTGACCTCACCTGCAGAGTCGGGTGTTTTCCTCCAAAAACGGCATCCATTTGAGCAGACATTTTGAAAATCTATTTCGACCCCGTCTTGTCTCATTATGCATGGCGCTTATGTCCGGACGGACGAACGACATGAGAGTCAATTTCAATAGGTGATATAATTGCCTCGTGTTAAACTAAACTAAACGAATAGAATGAGTGAGTATTCATGAAATACAATACTTGAATTCCTTTTCAGACGATGCCGTCAATGTGAATAATCCGAATTGAATTATTTTGTCCATGAACAGCATAGAGTTCTCGTCACGGCTGTCATTATGCATGACAACGACAATATCCTAAGTTCGATGACATGTCACGACGACATACTTCTAAACATCGCGATAAGACGCAGAACTTATAATCAAAAGAAAGATATGGATGCTACAGTCTCGGCTGGTGTAAAACAAATTCGCTGAAACTTACGACGGATTAACGGATTAACGATATTTACACCCTATCCACGTGATCTTATCCCAGGCACTGAGTTTGTTTGATAATCAGATCTGAAAATTCACAAGGGAATGTGCCAAAGAATATTTTTGCGGAATTTTTCAAAATGAAGGCCCATTCTTCAAACGGTTTATTATTCCAAAATTAGGCATACTTTTGAAATTGAGAACCAACCAGAATACATTGATATATTGTATTGTTCTAGAGCGTCCGTGATGCAAGTGTCGCATACCCCGGTATCTGACATCCCTCAACGGGTACCGTACACGACACAAATGGAGGGCGTTTTGAAGAAACATGAGTTTTGAAAAAACGAGCTTGGTTGTAATGAAGTTACAGTTAAGTGCTCGTTTAGACTGTCGACCTTGTTTAAATTCTAGCTGATTGACACTTGGATAAGACTATATATCTGACCCTATTGTGCTAAGATTTAATAGAAAGGACAATTGGTTTCAATTTTACCCAAGCTCCTCTTTGAAATCATGAAATCGATCAGGTAACTCCTCGACATTTGTATTAATGCCAAGTGGCCATTTATACTACGCTGAGCTTATAGATCAGTGATTCAGTATGTCACCTACCGTAATCTTTAGGGATGAGAATGACACAACGCTCGATGGTTAAAATATCAAACCTGTTCGGTTGACACGATTTAACCAGGAGCTAAGCCATTAAACTGATGTTCATGATGTTGACATTTTAAATCATTTAGAAATTCAAGTGGATGTGCATTGTTATAATTTGGCTTGTGCATTTTTACCTTAGATACAATTAGATACACACATGAGCAGGTAGAAACTTTGAAAATGGGAAAGCAGATACCCTGTTGATTAAGAAGACAAATTGAATTAGGATTGGTCTATTGTCACAAGGCTTATTGAAGCAAGTGTCAAGGGCAGTCCCAGGCAGTCTCCTAGAGATCCACCATCACGAACATCAGTTCTGACCTCGCAGTCTTTGCAGTCAGGAATTTGAAAAGAAACAAAAGTCCAGGAATAGATGGTCTTATTCCTGAATTTTACCAATGCTTTTGGGAGGAAATAAAGGAAATCTATTTTTCAGTTTTACAAGAGATTTTTGAAAAGGGGGAAATGAGTGATTCTATGAGATTATCTGTATTAACTCTATTGTATAAAAAAGGTGATAAGTACATTTTAAACAATTACCGACCAATTAGTCTGTCTAATTATGACTACAAAATACTTGCTTTTGTTTTGGCAAAAAGATTACAAAAAGTGATAAAAAACTTGATTAATATCGACCAGTCTGCATATATTCCTGGCCGTTTATCGGCTATAATGCTAGATTGCTTCTTGATATCATAGATTACTCTAATATTGAAGATATACCAGGTTTATTAGTATGTTTGGACTACAAAAAAGCGTTTGATTCTATTAATTGGAATTTTATGTTCAAAACACTTGACAAATTTAACTTTGGAAATAACTTCAAAAGATGGATAAAAATTTTGTATAATGACCCAGTCTTGAAAATTCAAAATAATGGGTGGTTTTCGGATAGCTTTCAAATGTATAGGGGAATAAGGCAAGGTTGCCCTATATCGGCTTTGCTATTTATTCTTTGCACAGAAGTAATGGCCGTTTCAATCAAAAATGATGATAGAATACATGGTATAGAAATAGAGAATAAAAATATCAAAATAATACAACACGCAGACGATACAACTTTAATTTTATCAGATAAAGAATCTCTTAAAGCTGCATTACAGAAAATAGAGAAATTCTCAAGGGTTAGTGGGCTTAAATTAAACATTGATAAAACTAAAGGCATACAACTGGGCTCTCTTCAGGATTCAAAGGACGAATACATTGAAGAAATACTTTTCAATACACCAATAAAATGCCTTGGAATTCACATTGGGGATAAACAAAAATGTCATTCTTTAAACTGGGAATCAAGACTAAGGGATCTAAAACAGCTATTACAAACATGGAAAATGAGAAAATTAACATATTTTGGAAAAGCTCAAATTATTAATTCCCTAGCAATGTCAAAGCTTGTATACAATTTTACAGTTATGGAAATTGAGGAGTCAATCGTTAAACAAATAGAGAGAATGTTTTTCGACTTTTTATGGAATGGGAAGGATAAAGTGAAAAGAAATTCAATAATTGGAGCAATAGAGGATGGGGGATTAAACGTAGTAGATATTAAGCTTAAAATACAAAGTCTTCAGTCTATTTGGATAAATAGACTACTTACTAGCAAAACATCATGGAAACTTTTTCCATCGTACCTTATAAAGAAAACAGGTCTAAAATTAGAAACTTTCTTGAACTGCAACTTTAACCAACAATCAATAAATGGTATAAACATATTAACACCTTTTTATAAGGACATATTTTGCTCATTCAACACATGTAAAACATACATAACAAATGATAAAATTAAAAGTGATGATATTTTCAGTGAGGTTTTATGGTTCAACAGGCGATTCCAAAATAGAGGAAAAGTTTTATTCTTTAAAAACTGGATTCAGTCAGGTTTTGTTTATGTAAAAGATTTTTTTAATCCAAATGGTTCTTTTAAAAGCAGTCAGTTATGTACTCAGGTTTTACTTCGAAAGAGGAACTGGATGGTAGAATTATATACAATCAAGAAAGCTATTATGAGCGTCTGTTCAAATCGTGATAAAACTAATCTACCCTTCATTAATGTAAAGGATAAAACAGATTTTTTGATTGAAAATCAGTTTATTAAACTTGAAGGTAAAAAAGCCAAATTTTTCTATAACATTATGAGAAATTCTAAATTTGAGAGAAATATCCATGAAACATACTGGAGTACTTGTTTTACTATTGTAGAACAGCATCAATGGAAAAGTATTTATAATCAGAAATTAATGAACATGAGTTATAATTACTTCTCAGAATTTAATTTCAAAATATTGAGCAATCTACTGGCATGTGGATATCTCATATCTAAATGGAATAATAAAGTTTCAAGAAATTGTCAAATATGTCATGAATTACACAATATGAAACATATGTTATTTGAATGCATAAAAGTAAGACATGTGTGGCAAGAGTTAAGTGAAAAGTTTAAGTGTCAAATTAAATACAAACATATTGTTACTGGATTTTTACCAGGGAACAATATCACCAAATTTAGAAATGTCATAATAACAATTCTTGATATAACATTTTATAATAATTGGTGCAATTTTTCTGAAGATCATGAAAGTTGGAAAAGATTCGATATAAGAACAGCCTTTGTTACAAATTTACATTTTTATGAACCTATATTCCATGTCATAGAAAGGGAAACTGTTTTAGCATTGTGGATTAAAAATTTAATCAAAAACTCTTAATTCAATATGCCTATACTTTTGATTGATTGTAATTTGATTCTTGTACGGTTGTATTCATATTTATTTGTACTCATATATTGTATGTAATATAAGTAAATGATAAAAAAAAAAAAAAAAGTTCTGACCTCGCAACCTACGTTCCTTGCACTCAAACCACGGTTCTTACATTGCGAACGTGAAATCTTTAGTCGCGCACCAACATTTCCTCGCTCCAGAATACTTCTCCAGTATATTTCTCTACTCGCGCACAGATATCCGTGCTTGCGAACCACTTGTATATAGTGGTTTCTTGACAACTCCGGCGGCCATGCGCTCTGAAATTTCTACGGCCACAATAGCAATAATATAATACCCAACATACTGCCTAATAGCACACTGTCACATATTGCACAGTCACGGTAACCTCACGCCGTACTTTGAATTTGTGGTCACAGAAAACCAGCGCGGCTGTCGTACGCCTAAGAGCGTCCTAAGGTCGGGCGTAGGTTTTTGAAAAATTGTAAAATACCACGGCTGAGAAATGCGGTGGTATTGAGGACCGTGTGGCGATATTACGGCGACCGTGCGACCAGTAGACGCTACGGCATACAACGTCGAACGTAGAAATGAAAAAATAACTGATTAACTACAGCTATTACGGGAAACAATGCTGTTTCCCGACTGAAGAGCAAATGTGATTGAGTCATAAGTAAGATCTGTTTATCCAAACGCAATTACCCAAATCAGCCTCTTGGTTTTAGGATAGACAACGATCTCGATATATATTTCATTCTTGATAGACATAGACGAATAGGGAGTTGTTTTTAAAAGCATCAAAGTTATAGAATACGTAGTTAATTTTATCATCTAGTTCATCACATTTCAGTGATAAGGAGGATTAGCTCCCGGGTATTCTTTACGATATCTTCTTTTGACTGACAACATGGACAGATTTAGTAATAAAATTACCCAAATGTGTATTTCCCGACTAAACGCGTGATCTGAAGATGAACATTATATAATATGATAATTACCAAATTGACGCAAAAGAATGTTCCATCCTCCTTGGGAAAACACAAACCTAATCTAATGTTGCTGAAAACTTCCTTAAGTAATACCTTTCAGGACGATGGGCTCCTTTTGGCACCATTATTTTTGTTTATATGCATCAATGAAATAACAATATCTCCAGTTCTATTCAGTACTTTTACACCAAATTTTAACAAGTTGTTAAAATGTGATAGTCCTTTTAAGAAAATGTATTTAGGTGATAAAATTTAAATCATACGTCCTGGGATATAGGTAATTTACAGTTTTTCCCGAAAAATTGCTCTTACTTATCCGTCACCAGTCCAATATTTTCCTCTTATATTCACGTCGGGAAAGGGTTAAAATTGACAAGTCAAGGTTGATCAAAGCTGAAGTGAACAAATTATCACGTAGCAGATAATCGCTGAGCGTTTTTATCATAAAAAGTAATAGTTTGATTGATGCGATGATAATGATGTTTAAACTAAGTCTACTTCGATTGGCGTATCAAACGAAGATGGTGTATACTATTGCAAAAATGCCCACGGGTCATTTCCTTTCCCATCACTTCGGCGATGTAAACAATATCTGAAGTATCAGTTTGACTCTAGACATATTGGCCAACGTCATTGGAATACCCTTTTCATGTTTGAGGAATGATTTGAGTTTATAACTTGGCATTTCATATGATTTCATGATGTTCATTTACAACACAATACCATTGATCAAAAGGGTAATGTTCATTGCGAAATCAAGCTAATTTACCCCAAGTATGAACTCCATGTAGTGTAGCCTCTCCGCACTTGGGATTAGCACTTACCGTAGCGTGTGGGAACAACAAACCTCCATTATCTTCTTTGTGCAGTCTACTAGTTATCATATCCATATTAAAAGATTTACTTGTTCATCAAAAATAACTATTGAGCACCAACGATGAATAAACCATGTTATTAGATCTATATCTCCCTTACGTAATCAGATTTGGGAGTCTAAAGTCTCAGTCACATTTACGGCGACCGTACGGTCTATCATTTCTGCAGCTATCATTTCTTACGGTCGCCTTAAAATTTCGGATAATTTAGCAGTCACAATTGCCATGGCAGCCGTCCGGCGTATTTCAATTTTAAGAAGACATAGAAACTACGGTCGACACAGAGTTTAAATGACGCGGCACGGTCAGCGTAGGGTGTCCCTAAGGCGGGGTAGTTTTCTTGACAAACCAAGGTAGACACAAAATGGCCGTATGGGAGCCTTATTACGGCGATCTTACGGTTGCCAAAGGTCAATTGTAACCCATTGAACCTCAGGGCAACCGTGAGTCAACCGTACGCCCGATGTACAGCCACCGTTGGACCTTTCTGGCTGCGGTTTGATAATTTCTATGGTGACTGCAGGAATGAAAAAAGTTAAACTCCGTGTTATAATTTGTACGGGAACTCACGGCCTGTAAAAACTGGATGTATGTACAGGGTGATCCAGAAGTAACGTCAAAGACATTGTAATTTCAAAAGTATTCATCAGATCTTCATGAAATTTGGTATACATGTACCCACAACATTTCTGAGTTACCATCTCAAAGATTGGAATTCAATCATTTCATTGGTTGAAATTATGGTTGCTATAGTAACCCGATATCGCGTAACCCGGGGCAAATTGAAGAGAAACCATAACGTTTTTGTGAATTTCTCTAATTTAAAAAGTCAGTAACATTTGAAAATGTTCATTGTTTGTTTTCTATGATTTTTATATTTGTTGCCATGGTAACAAATATGTAATAGTTGTGATGTCACAATAGGCATTCATAAAAAGCTTTCAATTTCTTTGAATTGCTTCCATCATCCATGACAAATACTAACATGACCAAGGACACTAACCCACCCAATTCAAGATGGCGCCAAGTCAGAGTAAAATAGAGCAAAGAACAAACATTAAGTTCTGTGTAAAGTTGGGGAAAGGTGTAAAAGAGACTATAAGACAGATAAAGAAGGCATATGGTAAAGCTGCCATTGCTGAGAGAAACATTTACAGGTGGTTTAACAAGTATTCCAGTGGATATGATGAAGTGGTAGACAAGCAGCGAGGAGGCAGGCCAGTGTCGTCATTCGATGATCAAACCATCAAAGCAATACTCCTATTCGCGATAAGAGTTCAGGTGGTAATTTACATAAATATCTCCCATGATGCATCGCTTTGGAAGGGACAAATTTTCATTGGCCCGCCGAACGAGTCGATTACTCAGCTTTCTCAGCTTCTGATCTTCCCTCAGCCCTCAAGCATAGTTATATAATCCAATCTATTCAATAATCAGATAGATAATCGGAGAGTTCAAAGTAACATTATTTATATTTTTCGATCTTCGATGGCGTCTGAGCAATTTCTGGGATATCAGTGACGTCACTGGAATAGGACGGCATTTTCAACTACAGATTTCTTCGGATTTGGGGATTATAGCTCAAAAAGCTTTGTCATATATCTTAATTACATACATACCTATCGTTTGTGCAAATGAAACTCTACATAAATTTTTAATAGAGCCGCAGTGCGGCATTGAAACTAGCACCCCTGTGTAATCCAATGGGAAAGAACCCAGATGTAGACGAAGTTGTACCATACATGAGAGCTCTTCAAACGAGAGGTAGCTAAACTGAACGAAATTAAATGTTATCGCGTATTGGTATATTGAAGCTGATGTTATGGACAATAGGCAAATTTCTATCAGAGAATTGGCTGAAAAACACGATCTGAGCTATGGGACTGTGCAACGGATACTGACAAAGAACTGTCTGTTAAAGAAGGTGTCTGCTAAATGGGTGCCGCATGACTTGACACAGGAGCAGAAAGACCGGCGTGTTAAGGCTTCAAGGGACTTTCTTGCAAAATATCGGAGAGATGGAGATGACTTTCTTAACAAGATCATTACGAGTGACGAATCATTGCTATCATTCTACATCCCAGAGACCACGCAACAAAGTTCATCGTGGAAACATGACAACTCCCCAACACCAACCAAGCCTAAAATAGTACCAGGAATTCCACAAAAGAAACAAATGGTTGTGACATTCTTTGACATTAGAGGAATGGTGTTAACCCATTTTGTTCCCATTGGCCAGAGAATTAATGCCGTTTACATTGAAAAGGTAAGATATCATTTGTTCTAATAATACATTATACTGTGAATTTTGTTTTTAAATTAAAGTATTTAAATGTTGTTCACTGTCAATATAATTATAACTCCATGGCCATGATTCAAATCCAAATCCAATCAATGAAACAACTGGTTTAACAACCATTAAACATTTGTTTTTCAGGTTCTGAAGCGTGATCTTCAACGTTCCCTGAGGAAAAAGCGTCCCGGACATCTGCAGCAGTTTATCTTGCATTGGGACAATGCCCCTACGCACACTGCAATCCTGACCAGCAACACAGTCCAAACACTTGGATTTCAACAACTTGAACATGCCCCTTATTCACCTGATCTTGCCCCCAGTGACTTTTATTTGTATGGGGAACTAAAAAGAAACCTTAGTGGAAATAATTTTCAATCCTGTGAGGAATTGAAAAATGCCGTAGTACTAGCCCTACAAGGAATGAGTTCTAATGGATTTAATTCTGTGTTCAAGGAATGGGTATCCAGACATGAGAAATGTGTTGCAAATGGTGGCAATTATGTAGAATGAACTATTATTAGTAACTGTGCAATAGTATGATTTATATTGTTGTGAAATAAAATGTTGAGGATATAACAATTTCAGATCTTGTTGATATTTTGAGATTACGCATTACACGTTAAGTAATTTGCCCCGGGTTACGCGATATCGGGTTACTATAGCAACCATAATTTCAACCAATGAAATGATTGAATTCCAATCTTTGAGATGGTAACTCAGAAATGTTGTGGGTACATGTATACCAAATTTCATGAAGATCTGATGAATACTTTTGAAATTACAACATCTTTGACGTTACTTCTGGATCACCCTGTAGATAGCAAGGCGACCGTAGTTTTTCTATAACAATTGTCAATTAAATTCTGGCGAAGGTTTAAAAATTAGCAAGATAATTATGTGGCATGTTTAGAACTAGCTAGTGAATTTGTCTTAGTTGCAAGTACCTCGAAAAATCGGAATGCTCTATTTTAGACAGTAATCATTTATAAAGTAAGCCATGGAAGTTCGGTAGGAACGTCATAATCGATTCAAACAGATGTTTTCTGAAACTTTTGGGAATAAATTGATCTTATTCATCTGACAAAACAGAAATTTGGATCCCATCTCACAATTTAAAGTACAAAACAAATGAAATTCAGTTATAGGGACGCCAGTGGGATGCAAACACAGAGGTACCAAAAAGCATATTCAATTATTATATTATATTTATAATTGAGTTTCTCTGTTTTATAAATGCCTTTCGGGACATTGCTTTAAACGAAGTCAATACTCACCAGAGATCAAACCAGTGATGTTCAAGCAATGCTTTTGCTATTGTCAGTTTGATATTTATGCCTCGTTAATAAATACTGGCGAAATAAGTGTACTTTCCATAGTAGTCAAGTCCTTTAGAGGGACATCAGGGGCTGCTGATCTGGGAACCAATAAGAGTGGAGTCAAGTCTGAAAAAATTCCCGCACTTGAGCGGGAAAAACTTTGGGGCCTTAAAACCAAAAGTGGGCCCAAATTTTGAAACGTGCATTCTTTTCCTTTTGTTTTTGAAGAATATCAGGCCTATCAACTGCGTATTTGTCACGCATTTGCTGAAGAATTCGAAGTCACGCCATTTTTGCGTGACAGAAAATGTCACGCAAATACGCATTTTACTTGGTAATTGTCAAGAAAAAATGTTTCTGTAGAAAAATTTCTAAAAAAGTTCGCCGATACAGCAAAAATACGAACGCCGAAAAAAACGTTTACGGACTTTTTAAACGCTAGCATAGCGAGTGCGAAAAATTTGAAGTGTTCAAAATTTGGCAAAATGTAATAAAATTTGGATCAAGGTGTTCAGATTTGGACCAAGGTGTCCACATTTTGAGGGGAGGTGTTCATTGAGGGGAGGTGTTCAACATTTCCAAGTCACTCATGTTAGGTGTTCCCAAGTTGACAGGCCTGGAATGTACACTTGGTAAGCTATTCAAAACTAGTGTGACACAAACGACGATTCTTCACTGTCACATGCAGTGTGCATGTATAACAAAAACGATGCTAAACATCAGATCCATTTACTATTTCCTACTAAGGAGCCATTTCCAGGAAAACTGCGCATCATGTCATTTACGCAGATATAATTAGCATTATGCTTTGAAGTTGCCAAGAATTATTGAGCATTATGTCAAATTGGTCATAACTTTAAATGCAAAACAGAACGAAAAAGTACTATCACAAAAGAGAAACACGTGGCTTATAATTAAGACTATAAATTAAACTGTAAACCAATTCTTCTTTGACTTTGGAAGATGCAGCGGAGTGAAATAGTGAACTTTTAGATATGAGAATGGTTTGCTTTGTTCTTTCAGCACCAAAGAAACTTAAGTAAGACAAATTGCTGATAGATCACTGGCTTGACTTTGTTTGACGACAAAAGAACATCAAAGTGCAGGTACGTAATTGGTGCGTCATGGGGACAGCTTAAAATGAAAGCCCTGTATACCACGAACGGGCGAAATTCTTAAAATGCGGCCGAGGTATAACTTACCTATTTGCTCGAAATAAAAATGAAACCAAAATATGCTTAAATGTCATAAAACAGCTCGTCAGGAGTGAGAATTGTGATACTCATATCTCAGCAAACCCATTGAAACGTTTGAAAATTAATGAAACAAGAAAAGTTCCTCTTTCTTTGCCGTTTCGCATATTTACCACACCCGGGTTTCCAAAGGCGAATGTGGGACGATAATGATGGTTTTGTTCTCTCAGGCGAAACAGTCGCATTCGAAATGGTTAAAACAATTGAGATGGTTGAAATAATGAACATATTGTAATGGAACAATGATGTTAAGACTATATCCCATCCGGAAAGAGTGGGTTGGTTCAGAGACATAAAAAACATATGTCTCTGGTTGGTTGTAGTTCCAATCAAAATTGCTATCTGGTAAAACGATTTCACTTAATCACATGACACAAATACTGATAACGATCACAAGCCATTGGATTATTCTCTAAAATAGGAAGATTTCAAAATATTACTTTTCAAAGTTACAGTAATCTTCTGCCTTTGATGGCGATTTAGTAAAATTTATAACTAAACCGATCAAGTAATACCGGGTAAGTATCTCTGTCTGGGTCACATCGAGCTAACACATCTTCGAGTATGACAATATTTAAAGTAATTACTCAATGGAATACACTTTCATTTGATATCAAAAGTGAATCAAGATTCAGACGACGTGATATAAGAGGAATTTAGACATAGATTCTCCTTTGTCAATTAAATTGAAATAGTTGCAATTAGAATGGCAAAGTGATATTTATCATGTTACGTAAAACTATTGAGGGGCCATTGAACAGACTTGATTTTTTACGATCTCAAGAATCTTAATTGTTGACATTTAGATGACTCCTATCGATTTGAGGAAAGTTGAGGGTCCTTGTCATTGAAATAGTCTTGCATTCGAAATTCACCGAAGGTGATATGCGTATCATCAAGAAGTGAATCTCAACTAACACTGGCATGTAGCGGCCCTGATATCGATAAATTCTACACGCAATATAACCCGATTTTAGATGCTTGGTTAAAACTTTACACGAAAAAGCCTCGATATCCGGGCATTTACTCTTACACTGAACTGAAAATAGCATCGTCTAAACGTGTATGTCTTGGCTTCCGGGAAAGTTTATCAACATTTATACTCAATTGAAAGAGCAGTCGTGCTTATATCGTGTACCAGTTTGATTGTTTTATATGTGTGTGTATTTATAATATGATAGCCTAGTAATACCGTGTCGTTAGAACAAGTGCTAGATATCGAACTGATGACCTGAAATTAGATTATTGGACTGATCGCGCATCTGATATTAGATGATTAATTTGCATTGAATCTGATATTAACTTGCAACCCAATACCACAGTAAATACCATGACTTTACATTAGAATGATAACACGGCCTCATATTCTAATTCATTATACGTCCATTGCAGGCCAAAAATGTTTCAATGTAGATATTGTAATGCACACGAGAATACATTCGATTCGTATATATTGATCATACATCAATTGAACATGGAGATTTTCCTGTACACTTTTCCCAAACATGTGGAATAGACTAGATGCGAGTAGAAATTATCTTGATTTATCCTATGCCAAGTAGGGTTTTAGGGAGATAAGTTGGTAAGATATATCCCGTATCCTGATTTTGAGGTTTCCATATCAAGAACCTCCATATCTCCCGCTTCGGTGCATATCTTCCCGCTTCGGGGCGTATCTTCCCGCTTCAAAAAAGTGGAAATGCAATAAAATGACTTTGCATATGAATGATTTGTTTATTTTTTACACCTTGTTCTACTGAAAACTCTACTTGGTATAGGATAAAGCAGTTATGTACGGTCGGTTTGGATATTGGGTTCATCCCTCGTGAGATATGCACATCTACTTTCTGTCCCTACGGTCCCTCAGGTAGATATGCATATCTCCCTCTGGAAAAACCCCATATCCAAAACCTCCCAGTACATAACCCTTATTTATCCCATGGTTACAAGGATATATATCGAATATCACGTGAAGATATAATTGATACGTGGATGAAGATATCATATTTTAGCAAACAATTCCCAAATCATCGAATATCACTTTTGAAACCATCGAATATCACTTATTGAAAGGTGATATTCGATGGTTTCAAAAGTGATATGCGATGGTTTCAAAGGTGATATTCGATGGTTTTGATTTTTTCATTTTTTTTTATTAATTCAGCAAAACGATTGTTTATATATTTATTATATATTTTTATTTTTTGGGATCTTGTTTTTACGGCGTTCGCATTAAATACACACCACTCTGTTACGTCACGTATATGACGTTCGTTGAATTATCGCAATCAAAATGTCAGACAAAATGGAATTTCCATTGCAATTTATCTGACTATTCAATGTTCACTGGATAATAATTCCCAATGGGATAAACGGACAATCCTATGGTTTTTCAAAAATATCACTTATATCCACTCATGGATATCGGTATCTTCACTCATTCGCTGCGCTCACTCGCGAAGATATCAATATCCACTCATGGATATAAGTGATATTTTTTCAGAGCCATAGGATATTCCTACATTATTCCATAGTTAGCATGATATCCATAGGATAACATGTCAAAATAAAAACGGTATTTTTGAAATCAGTGGTAAAATATGATATTTTTGGCAAATTTTCACTTAACCATAGCATACGGTGTTTTAGCCATGACATACGGCGCCGTATGCCATGGTTTATGGATTTTTGCTACTTCAGACTCAAAACGAGGCTAAGTGTCAATATCGCCGTATCGTTTGGAAAATACGTTTTAAATCACTTAATTCCCGACGATTCTGATGATGACTTTAACTATGGAATATAAAGAACATCCTATGATTTACTCGTGATATGATTTTAATCCACTCATGGATGTTGATATCTGCACTCTCTCGCTACGCTCACTCGTGCAGATATCATATCCATTCGTGGATAAAGATCATATCACTCATAAATCATAGGATATCCTCTATTTAAGATGTGATATTCGATAGTTTAAAAGTGATATTCGATGGTTTGTAAATTGTTTGCTAAAATATGATATCTTGATCCACATATCAAATATATCATCATGTGATATTCGATCTATATCCTCCTTGCAACCATGGGATAAAGCTTTACGTCCCGCTCCAAGCGGGCAGATATAGTATATCTGCCCGCTACGTCATAATCGCCGCTTGCATATTTGTTCATAATTTGTAACGTTCGCGGAATGACTGTAAACGGCAATGGAGAAAACACAGACAATCAGGGTCTGTTTGATAGTTAAAAAAAAGGAAAGAGCATCCACTTAATCAATAAAAAATTCGAGAAAATAAATATGGGAATATTTGAGAGAACATGAAAATCCGCCCACGGCCAAGAAAACAAAACTGGACATGAATATTCTAAAATGTTTCCACGATTTAACAATGTGAACCAGATGACCAAGATTGGTATGGGATAAACATATTATCCTATAGTCGCGGTTCAGGATATTGGGATTATCCCTTGGCCAATATATAGGGGTTATGCAATTGGAGGTTTTGGATACAGGGAATATCCCGAGGGATATACAATATATCTTCCCGAGAGACCGAAGGGACCAAGGGAAGATATATTATATATCCCTCGGGATATTCCCTGTATCCAAAACCTCCAAGTGCATAACTGTTGTATATAGTTTACCATGATATGTACTTCTTTCTGTAACTGGAATACGATTCTAATATACAAGCAGCACATACGTATTCCCGGGGAACCATAAATATTTTGTGTAGGGTGTGGACATTTTTCTTTTCATTTCTCTAAAATCAGACTATTCTCATAAAATTCATACAAAGTTGGGCCTAAGCCTCTATTTTCGTATTCTGCATCTTAAGATATTTATAATGTAAAACCTAAGAGATAAATTCAATGTCTTCAGTTGAGAATAAGTGTAAGGTAAATGTGTGAATTCTGCTTGTTGTTGCACTATTTTTATAATAAACAAGGTTCGATACGCAACACTGAATAGACTGCAGTCATAGCTTAGTTGTAAAGAAAACAAAAGAAGTTGGGACGTGGTCATGCTTGAATACGATTTTAAATATATCGCCGTTTACATTTGTTGAAATCGGCCTGTATTAATTTCAACAGGTGATCGGTGTACAAGGGCATATATTTGAGTTATTGGTTTAACGATAAGTATGACCTATGAGTGGGTAATGTTTTACAAATGCATGAAACAAATACTCCAATGGCCTAATCTCAATTTTCCTGCATAAACTATTACATTGAAATGATGGTCATTTGCTCTCTAACTTCCGCACCGCATACGTAACTTCGTAACAATTCAATAAGCCAAGACAGGACCGCTATAATCGCTACATGCCAGTGAACTAAATAGTCTTGCATTCGAAATTCGAGTATGTGTTCTAGTCAGATTCAGTTTGCCAAAAGGTTCCACAGTATGTGTTCTTTGAACACAAGTCAGATTTCAGTTTGCAAAAAGGTTCCACCGGGGGTCGAACCCGGGACCTTCCGCGTGTGAGGCGGACGTGATGACCACTACACCATGGAACCGAGGGTGATTGATATGATATCAACAAACACTTTTAACTAAATAGTCTTGCTTTCGAAATTCAAGTAAGTGTTTTTTTGAACACTAGACAGATTTCAGTTTGAAAAAAGGTTTCACCGGGGGTCGAACCCGGGACCTTCCGCGTGTGAGGCGGACGTGATAACCACTACACCATGGAACCGAAGGTAACGTCACACGTGAATCTCAACTAAATAGTCTTGCATTCGAAATTCGAGTATGTGTTCTAGTCAGATTTCAGTTTGCAAAAAGGTTCCACAGTATGTGTTCTTTGAACACTAGTCAGATTTCAGTTTGTAACCACTACACCATGGAACCGAAGAATTGATGTAACATCGACAAACACTTTTAACTAAATAGTCCTGCTTTCGAAATTCAAGTAAGTGTTCTTTGAACACGAGACAGATTTCAGTTTGAGAAAAGGTTCCACCGGGGGTCGAACCCGGGACCTTCCGCGTGTGAGGCGGACGTGATAACCACTACACCATGGAACCGAAGGTGACATACGTATCATCAACAAGTGAATCTCAACTAAAGTAAATAGTCTTGCATTCGAAATTCGAGTATGTGTTCTAGTCAGATTTCAGTATGCAAAAAGGTTCCACAGTATGTGTATATTGACACAAGGGGTGTCATGAGTGACACCCCTAGATAAAGGATCTGTCACCCTAAGTGTCATTATAAATTAGGTATAAATTCAATGTATGATTATGTGTTAAATTCTTATGAAATAGTAATGCTTATAGTGTTATCCCACTTACTCTATACTATATGAAAGTAAATCAACCTAAGAACATGTTTTCAGGCGATTCCAAGAGCGACCAATTTATCTGCCAAAATTGTGTGTTTTTCTCTTCATATTCATTTTCTGAGATTTAAGAATATATTCACATTCAATAATTTAATAAAATCAAGATTTATTCATGCCTTATAGTTTAGGGGCACGAGGCATGGCCTTTGTTCTAGATTTCAGTTTGCAAAAAGGTTCCACCAGGGGTCGAACCCGGGACATTCCGCGTGTGAGGCGTGTGATTTACATTCTATCAACAAACACTTTCTGCTAAATAGTCTTGCATTCGAAATTCAAGTATGTGTTCTTTGAACACTAGTCAGATTTCAGTTTGCAAAAAGGTTCCACCTTCCACGTGTGAGGCGGACGTGATAACCACTACACCATGGAACCGATCAGGTTATTTACGTCCTATCAACAAACACTTTCAACTAAATAGTCTTGCATTCGAAATTCACCGAAGGTGATATGCGTATCATCAAGAAGTGAATCTCAACTAAATAGTCTTGCATTCGAAATTCACCGAAGGTGATATGCGTATCATCAAGAAGTGAATCTCAACTAAATAGTCTTGCATTCGAAATTCGAGTATGTGTTCTAGTCAGATTTCAGTTTGCCAAAAGGTTCCACAGTATGTGTTCTTTGAACACTAGTCAGATTTCAGTTTGCAAAAAGGTTCCACCGGGGGTCGAACCCGGGACCTTCCGCGTGTGAGGCGGACGTGATAACCACTACACCATGGAACCGAGGGTGATTGCTGGATATCAACAAACACTTTTAACTAAATAGTCTTGCTTTCGAAATTCATGTAAGTGTTTTTTTGAACACTAGACAGATTTCAGTTTGAAAAAAGGTTCCACCGGGGATCGAACCCGGGTCCTTCCGCGTGTGAGGCGGACGTGATAACCACTACACCATGGAACCGAAGGTAACATCAAACGTGAATCTCAACTAAATAGTCTTGCATTCGAAATTCGAGTATGTGTTCTAGTCAGATTTCAGTTTGCAAAAAGGTTCCACAGTATGTGTTCTTTGAACACTAGTCAGATTTCAGTTTGTAACCACTACACCATGGAACCGAAGAATTGATGTAACATCAACAAACACTTTTAACTAAATAGTCCTGCTTTCGAACCAGGGACCTTCCGCGTGTGAGGCGGACGTGATAACCACTACACCATGGAACCGAAGGTAACATCAAACGTGAATCTCAACTAAATAGTCTTGCATTCGAAATTCGAGTATGTGTTCTAGTCAGATTTCAGTTTGCAAAAAGGTTCCACAGTATGTGTTCTTTGAACACTAGTCAGATTTCAGTTTGTAACCACTACACCATGGAACCGAAGAATTGATGTAACATCAACAAACACTTTTAACTAAATAGTCCTGCTTTCGAACCAGGGACCTTCCGCGTGTGAGGCGGACGTGATAACCACTACACCATGGAACCGAAGGTGACATACGTATCATCAACAAGTGAATCTCAACTAAAGTAAATAGTCTTACATTCGAAATTCGAGTATGTGTTCTACACTCTGTTAAGCATGATAAAAGGCAAGAAGTTTAGTTAGAAATAAAAGAGTTATCTCATGAATGGGACCCTTACATGGCTCCTAAAAGGTAGAAGACACTAAATGGTGTAACACTATAAGCTGAATTTTGTCCACATAGAGCATGTGCACAATACTAAAGACATGTAAAATTGAACTGTCAAATTAATAGAAATTACTCACCAGCTCGCCTCTACCGGAAGTTATGATACGTTATGGTGTAACTACGGTAATTAATTTTAGAATATTGAAAAAATCAACAACATTCAATTTCTAGGGTGTACAACCATTTTCGAGCGAATTTGCCGATATAATAACAATATTTTTCCATAGGCTATATATAAACTTCATCAATACACAGTATATTCAACATAGGTTTTGCTTCTCGATTTTTAAATATTACTATGCAAAGACAGGGACTCATTTTAGGTAAAATCATTGCTTCACCAATGAAAATTAAAGGGAACATTAGCTCACAAAATAAATAAATCCATTACAATGTTAAGTATATGATTTGAAAGATTGTCTGGATTATATGTGTGATCGATTGATGCATAAACAAACATATTCATTTCAACTTGCAGACCTCCATTCTGGCTCATGTATAGGCCTAAGACGCCATATTGCCTTATGTATTGTACTGCCCATGCGTGCATACTTAATGCGTGACGTCACATCGACAGAGATCAGCGATCAAGTTTAACTAAAAAATTAAAAGATCCACACTTAACAGCACAAAAATGATATCAATGATCGCCTATTTCATATCAAATAAGTGTAGGATGTAAGGTTTAACATTTTTCATGTTATTTAGTATTTACAGAAGCAGAGCTTGTAAAGAAACCAAGTTTTAAATTCCGATTTTGACTGTTGACAAAAATAAAGAAAAGAGAGAAAGAGGTGACTTGTTAGAAACAATGACATGAAATTGTGAATAAAAAAGATATTATTGTGGGTTTTATTTTTTGAGAGTTCATCAAATACACTCATGTGTATTAATTTAAATATGTATTGTAATACCTCTCAGTTCTACCAAGGATTATAAAAACTGATCGAAATGGCTTCGTTTTTAAAGTATAAAAAACACTACCCTACCCGGAAGTAGTATAACATGTATATTGAAACCATGTGTAAACTGTAAATCACGTGAACTGGCTGATGCAATCAGGATGTGACTAGTACAAAGTAACTATGATGCAATCAGGATATGACTTGTGCAAAATAATTGACTTCACCTAGAATTCGCGATCTTTGCTCTTTAGCATAACATGAAGACATGTTTTGTGTTTAAGTAGCTAGATTCAAATACAAACTAAATGAATAAAACATAAACCAACCATCATTTGTTCCAATCATGGCGAATTTTCAAGGAAATACGTGTAACTGAATGTAAATCAACAGCGAAGCTCTTCAATTATGAGGTGAAAAAATATAAAAATAAAAACAAAAATAAATCTCACAGAATAGAGCTATTTATACGATTCTAAGTACATTTTAAGTGCTCCATAGATTAGTGTAAGTATAAAAGCCATTAACCTCAACTGGGAAGCACTTTCCAACTATTTTTACGGCTTGAATTGTAAGAAAATGGCACTTATCTCAAAAAATGGAAATTTGAAAGAAGCTCAATTTATTGTGAAGATGAAGTTTATATATATCTGTATATGGGGGTGTGAATATATAGTCATAGTATGGGCTAATTCGCTTAAAAATGGCGATATATACCTCAGAACTTGTATTTTGTGATTTTTTCAATATTTTAAAATTAATTACCGTAGTTACACCATAAAGTATCATAACTTCCGGAAGAGGCGAGCTGGTAAGTATATTTCAGTTCTTTTGACAGTTCAATTTTACATGTCTTTAGTATTGTGCACATGCTCTATGTGGACAAAATTCAGCTTATAGTGTTACACCATTTAGTGTCTTCTACCTTTTAGGAGCTATGTAAGGGTCCCATTCATGAGATAACTCTTTTATTTCTAACTAAACTTCTTGCCTTTTATCATGCTTAACAGACAGTAGTCAGATTTCAGTATGCAAAAAGGTTCCACAGTATGTGTTCTTTGAACACTTTCTTTGAAGGACAAGAGACGTTTTATATGTCTGTAAGGACGTCCAATCCGTTCGTACACAGTTTAAGCCAGTTCTCGAGAACATAGTGAGAACTAGTTTTGGTGCGTGATAGTAGGGTAACATTCTTAAGAATATCGTAGAAGTAATCCAACTTGTTTAGTGTGAATGGGCACGTTTACGCGCCTTAGCAATTGTTTATAATTCATCATTATGTAACTAAGGTTGGAAATGACTCGATTAGGCCTGGGATAAATTAGTTTTCCAGGCTGTGCATATTTGAATACTAATTTGTTTGGTTGTATATAACGTATGTACTTTTAGGCTTAATATAATTCTCACTGTCAATCATTCTAAATGAGATCATTCTTCTCATATCGTGATATGTTAGACGAATCAACTTCGCTGACCGATAGATGGCGATACCAGTTTATTGTTTACAGAAACTATGATATCGAAAAAATTACAAAAAAATATATGTATTCTGTTCATCATTTGATCAAATACTGGATGTCTAATTCGAAAGGTATACTAGTATACACAATGTTCTTTTAAGCTTCATGTTTGATGGTAATGTTTTTCAAAATGGCATTTTTGACTTTTGTCTCTGTTGCTTATTCCGCTATAATCAATGTACAATTGATAGTTCAAGGGTTTTAAAATTGATGAATTCTTACCATTTCCTCGCTTTGTCGACTAAAAGAACCCAAACTGAGATCTTTCAGGGTTTCATTTTTGCTCAAGATTGAAAAAATAATTTACTTATCACTGTAGTGATTATCAAAGTGTTTCTTAGACCCTCGTGACATAACGCAATAACCCTGGTGATACATCAAGATGATTTCTTTCTTTTTCTATATATTGCACTTGTCGAACTTCAGGAAGTTTCACTCGATAAGATGTCGAACACACGTCAAGCAATTAATCGAGCAAGCCGGAAAACACATTAGGTTTAACGAGCCATTTGGGCAAATTGAAGTTGAACTGTTGAAGGCATATTTGTCTCATTGTTACAGCAGTAACTCTCAATTAACGTCAACCAGGTCTATTTTAAATTCATATAAAGAAAGTTATACTGGAACAAAGAAAGGATAACCACGTAAGGACGACGTTTGCCCCAAAAGTGTGATACGTTGTAACAAAGAAGAGTGAATTATTTTTCTATTCTTCTAAAAGAATTGACACTTGGCTATCTATCTAAAACCAGTATGACAAAAAGACGATTGACTGTCACCTGCAGTCAATGCACTTAAGCTGAGTTAATTACAGGTCCGATTCACTTAGTTAATAGTTGAATAGTAAACATAAAAGAAATCAAATTTTAAACTGAACCTGACCTGTTACATGCAGTGTACTGAAGCTGATCTAATTACACCCATTCACTTCTAAAAACACTTACCCCCAAGTCAATTAATAAAAAAGAATATTTTACTTAAATTGGACCATGGACCATTTACCTTTCATAAGAGTCACCCACCCGTGTGGATTGAGTTACTCTAGGTTTTATAAACCCTGCACTCATAGTTTATCCATACCTGGCATTATATCATTGTGTAAATATTCAAAGATTTTCTCGTACATTTATACAGGTATTTGTATCTATATTAGTACATTTGCTATATACATACATGTACCAACTTAGTAGTAATAGAGCGTATGGCAACACAACCAAACATAAGTTTGCACAAATTGTTTATTTCTGTTACAAGTTTACATCCTATTGATATCATTTCTCAGGGGTGTTACTATCTTGTACTATCTTCTCGTAGGTTGGTGGTGTTAATCTACGTGGTAACTAGCGTCGCCGTCCGCTAAAAACAATTTTACGTTTAATACTAGACTTATTGGAGAGGTTAAGCTAACGATGTTTTTCACAACGTAACCGTGAACGCAAAGTACAAAAATTAACAAAGGAATGTATCGAGCGCTCATAGTTTTATGCGCGCTTAGTCTACTTCAGATACTCTTTCAGCTTCAGAGTTTCGGGTTTAGAACGGGAGATTTGAATATTTGACGTTGGGTCAACGGGAACCATTTTACTCGTGTCTATTGAACACTATGCTGTCAATTTTGATTTCGATGCACAGTTGAATTCTTGCTGAACACGATGATGTATGTCATGCATGATTTAGCGCCAAAAATCTTACGAAACGAGCTCGTTTAAAATATGTATTAGAAAACCAGCTATAAAACCGCATCAATGACATACTATAGAATCATTACACGCTATGGTGTAGTCTAAACAAACACTGGATTTGAACGGCTATTTATATGAGAAGGCTACATGAATTTGTATATGGTCGAGTGATACGTACAGGTTCAGTTTCGATTATATATGCAAAGCTTAACCTCTCCAGTCACCTTCATGACACCCTGTACAGTACATCAGTGTTTGCAATGTGAAGACTTATTTCGTCTAAAATGTGAAGACTTATTTCGTCTAAAAGGAGTGATATCGATATGTTGAACTTTTTTTAACACGCGTTTCTCTTAGACCAGTCATCAAAACATTCTGAAAATTTTACACATCGTCAATGTAATGGTCATCTTTTGGATGGTAACATTATAATTTGAATTATATTCTTTTCTCGTCTCTATATTGTTTTAGAAAACACATCAGACACTTTTTTCGTTCTTGGTATCATATGTTCGGAATGAAATGAAACATCTATCCGAACTTCATTGGAACAAAACGACATAAACAAAACGTGTTTAGGTCTCTTAATATTGTAATTGTACAATGGAAAGTTTGATTGATTTTAAAAAAGTATCTTGCTTATGAAATAAAAGGTTTATCTTAATTTTTATCTTTTTTGGGGGGTTTTGTTTTAAGTTTTTGCATACTTTTTGTTTAGTCAACCAAAATTGTCCTTGTATAACTATAATATTGAGAGGTCTATGAAAATGTTGTATATACTATTTTGTTCCAACAAGGTTCGGAAAGCCATTTCATTTCATTCTCAAAAATTGGTAAATGGAACAAAAACAATTGCACTAAAAAACAAAATATGTTATCAAAAACAGTTATATAAAATATATGTAAATAATTTTTGCATCAGAATGTAGCCAATTGGTCAACATTACATGAAAGACCTTGATTTTTGCGGAATATTTTCAATAATTGGTTTAAGAGAAAAACATTGTTTAATTCATCAGTCCACCATATCGATACCTATCCTTTCTGAATTTTTCTGATTGATGTCCTACAATACAGCACTTTATAAACACTGCACGAAAAATTAATTTTTTTCGGGAGCGGGACGGATGTATGATGCTCACAGTCGGTCTTGAGCGGAACATATACACCTGCGTCGCGACAACCCCGTGATAAGACGCAACGCGGGAGTTGCGCCATCGCAAGTTGGAGATTCGCAAACGCAACGCAGACGCAAACGCAAATCTTGCGACGAGCGCGTAATAAGGCCTCAGGTTTCTGTATTATTTGATCTTTGATGTGTTTTTTTCTAATTTAACCTTAATGAAGTCATTATTCACGGGGAATGTCAATGTCAAATTAATTTTGTCCATCCAGGCAATTATAGCTATCGGAAACAGGTTTTATCCAGCTGGGCGAGGACCCTTGATATCTATTACAGTTGGCTTTATTCTGTTATCAGCCACTATCTTGAATAGCAATCACGAGCCTTGTTCTTCAATGTCAAAAAATTATTTGGCTATTTACACTGGTGCTCACCCAGTTACGCTGACGATACGTCAGCGTAACAAGATGGAAGAACTTTCGGGCTTCGTTTTCGTTAAGATATTTTTATTTTTCGATTTTACACCACTTAATTAGGCTCAAAGTTAAGGAAGATAGTTTAGTTTGAGAATATTCATGCGGTTTTATGTTTGGTATATTAAAGAGAATCCATGCCATAGGATAGCACAATCGAGACCACTCTGAACTTTTTTGCATATTGTGTTTCACCACATACCCATCTACTTACCAAAGAAGTCCCAAATCCCCAAATTAATTTTGCGATTGTGCTGGCCGATCTTATTATTTTCGAAGAAATTAATTCAATCTGAAGTTTGAATATTCCGGCAAAGTCCTCCTGTTATCTGATTGGTCGTTGAATTTGTTTATCATAAACCTGATTGGCTCCCTGGTTCAAGGCGCTTCAGGGCGCTTGTGTGACTCAATTGGGATTCCCCTCGATAGCCGAGGAATCGATTGTGTTTAATTCTAGAGTTTGGTTGTTCTGTAGATTATTTCCAATATTTCGGCAATAATATACGCCAAAGTTATTCTCAAAATATATCCATGGTGTGTGAGATATTATATGAGCAATAACAATAGGACACCATTGATTGTCTGGGGGAGAAACCTATGGCATAATGCATCTTTAACGAAGACGCAATTCACTTATTTAGTCCCTCGCTTTTGTTACGTTGACGATCTGCATTAATATTGCCAATGTGACGTTGACGAAGACACTTTGTTACGTTGACGAATGAAAAATGTTGATATTTGGAATGTCATGGGGTATTTGAAAGCTCCAGATCCAGGCTCATAGATTTGTGGCATGTGTCCGGGGCATTTGTAAAGCTGAAGCTGAGATAATGAATCAAAATCTTGTAATTATTCTCATATATATTCTTATAATATGTGCATTCCATTCCATTCCAATATTGATACAAAACTAACATCCTATTCACAATTTAATTCATAAGAGGCTCAAATAACTGTGGATGATCTGATAGCGTTATTGGTAGAGCGTTGCCTTGGCCTGAGGACCTCCTGTTATGCACGGGTTCGAAACGTGGGGAAGCATTTTAATTTTTCATGAGATCCAATCATCAACAGTTGTGGGAAGGCGAAGATATTTTCTTTATGGTCCAATTTCTTCCCTCTCTTACATTTCAAAAGTTAGAAAGTGTCTATTTGCTCTATGTAATTTATTGTTTACAATAAATAGAAAGAATAACCCCCTTCCCCGCTTATGAAATTATCTCATTGACTAAAACACAATTCACGCATAGCTAGTCAAATCAGAACACTCACTCAGACTAGATAACATTGAACCCAATAAGTGTTGCCTTTTTCGAAGACACGGTGACCAAGAGTTAACAGTGCAAATCGGCCCGGTCGTGTTTTTTTAAACTCTTTAGTCGTGTTTTGTTGAAAATTTGAGAGGTAGGTTGATAAATTTGGTCATGAAATTGCTGTCACTTGACTTTATGTAAAAGTAAGTAATTTATATTGCTTTCCATACTATATATCTTAACTTCAGGTATTCGTAAATGTGTTATTTGCACGAATCGTATGCTATAGTCTTGTTATATCGGGAAATGAGCAATTCTGTCAGTGTTATACATATTTTTGCCTGAAAATCACTTGCCTGACTTGTATTCAATAAATACATCGATTCATAAGGAAAGCATTCACAATATGTGCGAAAATCAAAAGTTAGAAGAGCTTAAATAAGTAGCAATTGACCGAATAATATTTTTTAGATTAAACTCTTTAGACGTGTTGAAAAGATTGCGGTTAATGACGTTGACCTGTTAGTGAAACGTTCTAGACGTGTAGAGACATTGAGGTTTAACGATTTGGAAGTGGGAAACAGCACAATTAACATTTTGTATTTCCCAAAAAATGATCACAATGTGGAAGAAGTTGTTGTCTGAGTGACACTATCTTAATTATAAATGATTAACAATAATCAAATGTACGACATAATATGTTAAGATTGATCTATGGGATCACTACCGAATTTGATACTTAAATCAAAATGGTTAGAATCAGACACGCATGGTTAATGCAAGCTAGCTTTGCCTCGTCGCTCGTCATTTTGGAAATTTGACCAGTCATATTATTTTTTAATTGCCCTGTCGCTCATTAAATGGCTCGTTGCTATTTTTGAATTTGCCTAAAATACGTTTTAAAACGTCCCTATTGGCCTTAAACTCACTTTTCCCTGTCATGAACGTAAATAAATTTATTTAAAATGAGAGGAAAAGTTTAGTTTGTGATGCACTACATGTAAATGCATATATATGATCACCTAATGTAAGGAATAACTCCACCGTTATTAAAATCGTATGCTCAATATCTATTAGGTTTGCCTCAGGATTTTTAACAATTTGATTCGATGTTATTCCCTAATTCGCCTCACACAATGCAATACAATTTCAATTTTAATTTTCAAATTGCAATAGGTAAAAAACGCTACATATGCTGCTATCGTTCTATGAGTGATCTATGAACTGTAGTGTAACATAGTTTTCTAGCGAATTAAATTACAACATCTGTTGATCTTGTTAAATCATATATCTGTCTTTTTTATTTATTCATATCTTGAATACAAATTACAATAAACGGGTGACACATAATGTATATTCCCGTGTTTAGTACTAATACGATTATTTTCAGAAGCACAGACAAATTATTAAGCAACAAAACATGGTCAATGTGAACAATATTACAAGACAATTCAAAGTCGTTAATTTTATCACGTCTAAAACGTTATCTTTACAATTCCAAAACGTTAACATGCTTATTATAAGACACGTCCATGACGTTATATTGTCCCTTCTCCATAGTTAACTCCACTTTCTACATTTACGGTCATTTATGGCAATTTTAAGATAAATACAGTTAAAATATTTACACGATCTTTAGAGTAGTGAATATTATTCCACGTTGTTGAATGGATTGTCTGTTTAAACTTGATTAAATAACACTAAATGCAAATTAAGTACATATTTCTGGCACTTTTGGTATATAATTGCGATTGATATGAAGTATGATGGATTTATCCCCAAAATAGATTCGTTGGTATGAAGAAGAACATCTTAGGTAGAAGTCAAGATATGTAAGTTTGTAAAATATAGAATATTCTTATCATTTTGCTCCATTCTATCGAATGTCGCATCCCATGTTCTTACAAAACACGACTAAAGAGTTTAAAAAAACACGACCGGGCCGATTTGCACTGTTAACTCTTGGTCACCGTGGAAGAGATAAACGGATAAGTTCATATTTGAGTAAATTGCCAGTATCATTCAAGGAATATTAACAAGCTACATGCTATTGAACGCATATCAATTTTTAAGTGTTGTATTGTTGTAGGGGTGACAATCCATATTACCAACTGATCACAAACAGAAGTGACCCTTGCAAAAGGTTCCATTGAAAATATATTGTTTTGGGCCATTTCATATCTTTTAGTGATATTGTATTAAACATTTTTCAATGTTTGAAAATTATAATCTCATAAATAACATTTTATGTAATAAAACTGTAACTGAAATGGTACATACGGAATACGATGCAATACAATGCAGTGCAATATAATGCAATAAAATGCAGTGCAATATAATGCAATAAAATGCAGTGCAATATAATGCTATGCTATGCTCTGACCAAAATATTTTAAACATCGTCAACAAAAATGTAGAGCCTTTATCACTTTTGGTGGAGAAAAAAACGAAACTGTGTCATTGCTGCATATTCTCTTTATTTTTAAGTTTAAAGTTGTGCTAAAACCAATTTAAGAATCTCTTGTTATCTTGTTTTTAGCACAAAAACATCCATTTTGTTATTTTGACTACAACGCTTGTGATATTTTCCCACAAAAAGATTTATTAAGACAAGACTGTCAACCTCTCAAATGCCTCTGAAATGTTGTTATTTTTGCTCACTTTTTGAGGTCACCTGACCATGACAGTTTTGATGTACCGGTTATTCTGGCGCTGAATCCTGGAATCGAAAAGTTGCTGTTGCAAACTATTACGAAGGCTGAACCAAAGTAGAAATATATCAACATTCGCATGCATTTCAAGTGCCAAATAAATATTGTTAATTGATTGAACTTCACAAAAAGAATTTCTTGTGGAAAGAGCACTGCAATATCATTCATAACATATACAAGGAATTGATTAAAATGTTTTAACCACGCACGCCATTGTCACGTAACGTAAAATTTCTGCTCTGAAAATGAAGACATGGGCTGACTTGATATCACCAATATCATGATAAAATGAACTTTTGGAATTGTTGATGATTCACTATCATAAAGCGCGGCCTTCATACGGTAAGATGGCATAACTAAATCGAGTAAAATGGTTTGAGTACAACTTTAAGTTCAAATCAATTTGTATCCGATGTCCCTCATTTTACCTTACAGCATTTCACACCAAAATGATAGGATCTGTAATAAAAATTAGTACCGTGGGTACTGGGCTAACATGGTGTTGCTCAAAAGTGAAGCGAATGATGGCTAAAATGACAGAAAATGAAAAAAAACAGATATAATTTTTTGCTGATTTTTTGTAACAAGATTATTTCAAACCACTTGCCACTATTTTGGACTGACTGAGAGACAGATGGACAAATCGATGTTAAGTAAAATGGCTGAAAAAACGGAAATAATTTTTTGCCAATTTTTTGTAACAAAATTATTTCATACAACTACTCTTTACAGTGACATGGCTTTTTGCAATGCAGGACACCTGAAATTATTTGTAAAGCTAGGAAATGGGCCAAAAGTGAATTTCGCGAGACAAAAGTGACGGCCATTTTGAAAATAGGCGAGCTTTTGAACCAGGAGTCATAGAGGAGTTTTTTGTATTGATGTTAAACAAAAATAACTGAACTGGAATCCTATCGACAGAGATTTCAAGCAAATGGTCCAAAGGAGGATTTCGTAACTGAAATGGCTGAAAATAAAAAAACGGATATAATATTTTGCCGATTTTTTGTAAGAAAATTGTTTCATACAACTACTCTTTACAGTGATATGGCTTTCTACAATGCAGGACAGCTGAAATTATTTGTAAAGCTAGGAAATGAGCCAAAAGTGAATTTCGCGAGACAAGAATGGCGGCCATCTTGAAAATAGGCGAGCTTTTGAACCAAGAGTCATAGGAGAGTTTTCTGTATTGATGTTGAACAAAATTAACTTAAAACGGGAATCCTATCGACAGAGGGTTTAAGGCAAATGGTCCAAAAGTGGATTTTGCGAGACAGATGGACAAATCAATGTTTACCAAAATGGCTGAAAATAAGAAAAATGGATATAATTGTTTGCTGATTTTTCGTCACAAAATTATTTCATACATCTACTTTTTGCATTGACATGGATTTTTACAATGTTGGACACTTGAAATTATTTGTAAAGCTAGGAAATGGGTCAAAAGTGAATTTAGCGAGACAAAAATGGCGGCCATTTTGAAAATAGGCAAGCTTTTGAACCAGGAGTTATAGGGAAGTTTTCTGTATTGATGTTGAACAGAAACAACTTAAAACAGGAATCCTATCGACAGAGGTTTTAAAACGTGCCACTGTTGTTGACGGAAAAGTGGATTTCTCGAGTCAGATGGACAAATCAATGTTAACTAAAATGGCTGAAAATAAAAAACGAAGCCTGAAAGTTCTTCCATCCTGTTATGCTGACGTAATATCAGCGTAACTAGGTGATTACCAGTGATTTAGAGTGACCGATGTATGGAAACTCTGTCGATAATATGATGTACATTGTATACTAATGCGTGAGAAGATATAATCTAATAGATGTCACTGCCTATCCTGATTTTCAAGAACGCTATAAATACATACTAATTAAAACTTAAACGCCTCATATTTAATTTAAAATCGTTTTTGAACAATTTTCAGTTCAAAATATTATATTGAATTTGTCACATATTCTTGAAAATCAGAAATTCGGGCCACATACATGAGGATTATATACTTGCGGATTTTGCAAACAGGATTCATCCCGAGGGAAATAAATAAATACATATTACATAAATCCTGTATCCAAAACCGACCGAACATAACAGCTTTAGCCCAAACCTGAGGGTACGATGTCCTGGATCGGTTAAGAGAAATTATTTTCAGTATAGACTACAACACTAACATATTTATGAAGTATTGAAACTATAGAGAATTTAAAACGTGTTTTGCAATATAGCCAAATTAATACATGTAACTTGTTCACGTCCCTGTTAGAATCTATCGTTATTTTGATCGCTGCCACTAGTTCTGATGGTGAAGGAATGTAACATATGTATCTGATGGCCTTGTAAAATGAGAAGACGAATGCAGCAGGTTTTGAGATTTGAATCCAATTTTAGCATAACACCTGGAGGTTGAGGTGAAAAATGACTGACTGGTCCGGACAGTTAATGAGTTCCGACATTGATAACAAAAGCCGACAGTGGTACTATTTGGTTTACACGCGTGTGTAAGGGAAACTAGTTACTTGATTGCTTAATAACCCAAAATGACACGTCTTCCTAACATTGTAGACTGTAGACTGTTCCTGACTTACAAATATTTTCTTCTTTCGCATCCTTCGTATGTACATGGTGTTCAAGATGGCCGCTACAACAGGCCCTTTTCATTACAGATTTTTTGCGCTACAGATATTAAGAGAAAATACCTCTGATCTACCTGTGATTATTTTTTCTATGGAAATGTTGCATTGCAATTGCTCTCAACAAAATGTGTCTGAGGTGAAACAGCATAAGATATTTATACCCTCTGGGTTTAATAAAGTTAAAGCATCATTTTCAATAATTGACTAAGAGACACGTTTGTATATTATTGACTTTTATAAAATGAAAAACGTGACCAAACCCTTTGTATCCTGATGTGGTTGCGTAATATTGTATTGTATTGTATTGTATTGCATTGCATTGCATTGTATTGTATTGTATTGTATTGCATATTATGCCTAATAATGTATATATATTTTTAATTTGTTCTTGGATTTGACAATAGTGCTTAAAGGAAACGGGTTCTCACTTTCTGAGGTAATAGCCCTTCTTATCATATATCAGAAAAAATAATCAAAAATAGTATTTTGATTTGATTTGCGCCATTAGAAAATACTTCCAAAAATCCTCATTTTACAGTATTTCCACCATTGGAGCATTTTTGCAATCATAATAACAAAGTCAAAAGTGTTAAGTTCTACAAAGTGAATAATTGCGTTCTGTCAGAATATCAAACTGACGAACGATATTTGTGTAACAGGTGCTTCTGCAAACATTCTCCTTTCTTATCATCTTATCTGATGTGAGTTGTTTTTATCACTGTTTAACCTACAAATGGTTGTTGATAGGCATTAAATAGAGCGCAATTTATACCTGTAACAATTTGTTTTCGGCTTAAATGGATCCATACACTGTAAAACATTTCATAACGGTTATGCAATACAATGGAATTCAATGTACAATTCAATTCAATGAATTGCATTTACAATACACTGTCATACAATATAGTACAATACAAGTAAATGCAATTCAGACGACAGGGCTTCATTGCTTCGTTGAGAAGCATTTTGACTAAAAACTTCCTCATGATGGATTTTGTGCTGATATGTAGCACCTAAAAAAATCCATCCCAACGTAGCTTTTTTAACAAAATGGTACGTATGAAAGCAATAAGACTTGCAATGTAACCCTAATTGTCCATAACAATGTACACTCCCTCCATAAGTTTGGCAACCTTAGCTCCCTCATTGAACTACGTGTTAAAGTCTCTTTACATTTGTATGTTGGAATTTTTATTTACATAATCCGTGAGGGAAATGCTTTTAATATTAATATTAATACTCTTAATATAAATGTAACCACGGTGTCCAACCCAAACGCTCTTACATGCACGACAGGGCGTTTCATTACTGAAGCTAAACAAAGAAACACTCCGGAGTAGGAAAAATGGCGGGCGGGAATGATGGGCCGTCTGACGATTTCCCAAATAATGGGAATAAGAGGTATGTGTTACTTATTTCGAGTATACCGTTCGATGGGTGTGATATTCATGTTATACTTGGCTGGTTGTTGACGTTTGAAGCAACTTGGAAGTGCTGTACAAAGCAGTATAGTTCAAAATTCATAAACGAATTCGTCAGTCTAACGGTCAAAACCACTTTTGTCGAGACATGTGATTAGTTGTGGAAAGATTAGAGCATCAGATTATATTTTGGTCAATTTACAAAGCCCGAAAAACAAGTTTTAAAAATGATAACAACCTCACATTAAAGAAACGCTGCGACCTGGTTAATACAGTGAACTGGAAACGCTGCGGTACTAGTCTACATATGATTAGGCATTTAGGAATTAGCTTGACTTTCCTTTTCAGTAAGAGAAAGAAAAGATCTATTATATCCTTTGGCATCAAAAGAAGGAAGATTAATTCACATATAAACGTTTCGAGGAAAACAAGTGACTTTTCGAGAACAAGTAATGGATTTGAACTGGGATTTTAGCAAATGAGAATATACGAGTTTGTGATCTACTACTTTGACAGAAAGATTGACGTTTTCATTTAAATACTAATTTAATTCATAATTTGTGGTCATCAATTGGTCACCTCCAGATTCGTTCCATCTACACTACGGAGCTTTGATCAAGCAAATAATAGTTTACCACCAGAAGTTGAATAAATAAGATCTTTGCCCGGGGAATTGTTCATCGAATGGTACATAATATGTCACCATAACGTATGATATGTAGGAGAAACGAGTGAAACAGTACTTACGGTCATAGTGGGATCTTCAAAAGCCGCCATTTTATTTCGCTCCGCAGCGTTTCCACGTGAATGAAACGCTCCGTCGTGCGTGTAAGAGCGTTTGGGTTGGACACCGTGGTAACTTGACTTCATTTCCAATGCCACCAAAGTTTACCAATTTTTTCCTCAGTTACAATAGTAGGAAAATTGATGATAGATGTGATGAAGGGGGTGTACATTTTTAAACAGTTGGTTAGTTCAAAAAATATACATGTCATGTACATACGTATACTACAAGTGCATAATAAAAGACATGTGAAGCGAGGAACTTGAAATTAGTCTTAGACTAGCATTTCACCCCATTTTACCTTTAATTAAGATGATACTGATAACTTGTTGCGAAACACGATTATTTTGTGGAACTAATATTCTTAGGTTCGAAGGCAGATGCATGTACATGTACACTCCCCTCCATAAGTTTGGCAACCTTTTTTCCCCCATTGAACTACGTGTTAAAGCCTCTTTACATTTGAATTTTTATTTACTTAACCTGCGATGAAAATACTTATATACTATTGATGGAAACGTAATTTGACTTTAATTCCAATACCTCCAAATTTTCTCAATTTTTTTCCTCAATTACAGTAGGTCGAAAATTGATGATGAATTTGATGAATTTTTGAAAATCGACATTTCCATGTTAACCAATCGGAAATGGTAGGTTTGCCGCAAGTCATATGACAGAATATCCATCCGAGTCCTTGCAAAAATACGAGTTAGGCAGGTAATTGAATTTGCTAACTTTATTTAACAAAAAATTGATATGTTTCTTCAGGTTCAACAAAGTTATAGGGCTTTAAAGTCAAAATTGTTTTTCAAAAAACCTCTCCCATTGAAATAACACAGGAGGCGAAAAATTCTTTTCAAAAATGACTTTGAAGCGCTGTAACTTTAATATTCATCAAATAAACTAAACACTTAGTGTTAAAAAAAGTTAGACAATTCAATTTTCTATATAAAAATATTTTTGCTGAGATCTTTTACTGAAAAGATATCCTGATTTCTGATATGCCCCGAACCCTCCCTTTCCCATTGGATTACATGGGAATGACGATTTTCAAAAAGTCATCAAATTTATCATCAATTTTCGACCTATTGTAATTGAGGAAAAAAATTGAGAAAATTTGGAGGTATTGGAAATAAAGTCAAGTTAGGTTTCCATTAATATTATAAGTTATTTCATCGCCGTTTAAGTAAATAAAAATTCAAACGTAAAGAGGCTTTAACACGTAGTTCAATGGAGAAAAAAGGTTGCCAAACTTATGGAGGGGAGTGTATTTTGTATCATACGACTTCTGACAACAATATATTCAAGATTTATTCACAATAAATTTCATATATCTTTTTTCGGCATTCATTTTTATTTTTTGATTAGTAATCCATCCCGTCATAGATACACTCCCAACCATAAATATGGAAACCGGACCTCTCCATTTGGATTACGTACCAAAGTCTGTTTAGGTTTTGCGATCGTCAAAAATCCCAGTTGCAATACTTATGGAGGGAAGTGTATATGACATATGCGTTCAATAACCGATATTATTTGAGGATTTATAATATCTCTAAGCTTAATCATTCCACTAACTTTGACATAATCTTGGGATTTTTAGTGATTTTATCTGCAAAAAATATAATTTGAAGCTTAAGACTCAATCATATCAATTTATAATTCTTATTTAATTTCAGGTGGTGAGCTTATAATGGTAATCCAGCGGATAATGTGATTAATTAAAATCGCCCAATCCGAGTCTCTGGATCGTATTAAGTATCTAGATAGCCAGCTCTATCGTCAGAGATGTCACTGCTGGAAGAAGCGATCGAGAGGAGTCGAAGTTTCTAGCTTCAGCTACCTTACAACTTGGTCTGTAATAAGGCGAAATATCACAGGGTAACGTAACAAAGTAATGAGGACATTAGAAGATGATAGATGGATAGTTGAATCAATTTCTGAACAAAGGAATCGTCAGTATAAGATCTCAGACGGGAATTGTTTTAAACAGCGTTGGAATAATATTAATGATGAGCTCAAATAAGTTGGTTAATCTACGGCGTCGTTTGATGCTATAATCCTTGTGCTAATCTTTGTTTTAGTAAGTAAATCTCGACCTTAGAGATACGAGTGGATAAAATAAATAAAGTACTGGATAATGTGAACAGTAGAAACTTTCTGTCCAGTTTTGCAGCTGCCCCAAAATCGTTTTAGTGAGATACGGAGCAAAAACATTAGTTTAACAACTGGATTTAATGGACACCTGATGGAAAGTATTAATGTAACTGCGATGGTTTTCTTTTTAACACGAGCAGGAAATGAAAGTATGCATATTTAAAGATAACCAATCGAAGGATAATAGCTTACATGAATGATTAATTCCGAAATATTCGATGTACAGTTTTCTCTTATTTAAAAGATTTATACAGGCAATGTAATGTAAAAATAAATAACTTCAAACGAGATTAATAGTGTTGGCTGAGCGACTGACTTAGGAATTGTGTATAAATGAACAACGTATGCAGTGATTCATCACAGACAATCGGGAAAATTTTACTTTGAAATTAATCAAAGTTGAAAACAATGGCCAATTTTTTATCATGGATTATAATCTAGGAAGAATGCTATCACTTTAGCCAGGAAGTCACAATTACGTGAAACCATAATTTTTATCATTTACATACGAACTTGAACTCGCTCGCTTCATCTGGATCTAGGGTCTTTGACAACACAGAATGTAACTCAAATAATGCGACATTGACAGGTATCTTTCTCTGCCTGTGATTTCCGTATCACTTTGATCTTGAATCTCGTATTGGATAGAACAGCAACAAATAATGAGAGATATAAGTGAGATAACCAAGGATTAAACAATGCGATGGTGCAGCGCCATATATCCCGCAGCACTCGTTACATTCACTGTTTGGATAAGTTGCAAAGGTAATTTCATTTCCCATTACTTTTTATTTATTAAGTTAATATAATTAAAACACTGTAAAAGAAGGGTAGTTATGGCAGATTATGATCTATAGGGGTGGCAAAGTTTCAAGCAAAATGTAGAATTGGCCTAACAATCTATGATCTCAAATACAACATCTCCCAAAAGATGCGTGATATGCTATGTATACATTGGTGAAGTTATTACCAATTTGAAGTGCAAAAGTTGTTTAAAAAATGTCAAAAAATGTTTAAATTCTCCCAAATAATAAAAAAGGAAACGATTTTTTACATTATTGTAAAAATCTATAAGTTTTTCCGGAATAAAGTGTACACTTTGGGGATATCTGCAAAACTTCTAAAATGAACTGTTTTAGAGACTGAAAACATTCTGCAATGTGTACCACAAACATTTTTAATTGTATGTCAATTTTTTAGTAAGCGAAATAAAAATAAAAATGTATTTCGGCTCGTCCTTGTGCCCAATAGATAGTAGATAGCAGGCGATATCCAATAATTGTGTATGATTAACGTGATATTATTTTTAGTGTAGAGTAAAGTTTAATAATTGGACTATTAATTAACTGGCATATAGAAAATTGACATATTCTTTCAAATAGTTAGCAATAATATACGTTCAAGTATAAGTGAAATGAAATTAAGCGTTTTGCAAAAAGATACGTATACAAAATTTTGTCGATCAATTCTAATGTACTTTTTATCAAAAATAAATATTTTTCTCAAAATTCCTTGTTTTAAAATTGGATTGGATGGTAATATGACATCATGTCAAGTATCATCGAGATTTCCTACCAATAATCACTTATAATATAAACAACGTTAAGCGACGGCTCCGTTTGAATGGATAGAGCTACTCAACAAATGATGACGCAATACACACATTTTATAAGACATAAGGAATTCATAAACACGCTATAAGTGCGTTGTGAAATCTCTCTATATTCCAGTGTCTGAACATTGCTTATAGAAATTCTCCAATAATTAACAATTCTTATAAAATTATTATTCTCAAAATTAACCTGCAAGTGATCAATTGGTTAATAGATAATTTTGTAACTGATGAACATCGAAAAGTTTACCAGATACACAAAGGTGACACCCGATAACGCTTTCCAATGATGTATTGGAACCTTAGGGCAAACTGCGTCATTTTTTACCTTAACAGAGTGTGTTCGAAGCCTTCGATTGCAAAGTGCTAGATTTGTGTAGTCTGATTTGTGTTGTTTATTTATACTATTAACTAAAGATAAACATGAGTTATTGGCATACGAATTTTGCCATAATTTTGGAGTATTTCAAGTTGTTGATTATATCAAAAAGTAGATGATGAACCCGTTTTGAATTAATGTCAAAATGAACCATAGGCATCTAGGTATTCGTACCTCTACAACGATGCCACATACTGGCATAACTCAAAAATAGTGCGCTACCAATTATTTCATTGTCGTATATAATAGAATGAATTAGACCTCTGTTGCTCTAGCAACGGAAAATTACCTTTTTTTTATTTGACCTTGCTGATCAATAAATAGGTCATCCTTCCAGGAGATAAATATCAGATCTTTCACCGTCGTCTTTCAGAAATCAATCGATTCTTTTTGTTAACTATTGATATCTTTAAAGATAGTTTCTAAAGGTTCAAATGAATCCCAGTTAATAACGTTATACGTAACAAATGTAAATATGTCAATTACACGCGTAGAATTACACGATTGCTAAAGATTCACGACAAGAAATAAACCACTTCTGTCTCAAAGAGATTTTTACTAAGAGCAGCTGCACTGTTTTACATTGAACTAGATGAAAGTCGCGATGATCGAGATAGTGCGTTCATGTTATCGTGATCATGTACATGAGAATGAGAGTTTCCAGGTATCTAAATTCAGCCAGGTGATCATGGTTTTACTAATGATGAAGAATCGTTTTTTTTATGGGCAAAGAATTTAGCTAATTATTAGCTTTGAACTTGTTTTTCAGAATTTATACTATAAGTGATGAATATAAAAGAATTCCAAGCTTAAGCAATAAGACAGAGATCACGTCTCTTCAGGCAGTTTGTCACAATTCTTCCACTATATTTTTCTTTTATGACTTCATACTAGAATGTTCCTTCGAAAATGTGTTTCCCTAAGTCACAACAGGCTCTTAAGTCTGCTAATATTTGATATAAGTAGCCGTACGATACAAGACAGTACAATATGATACAATACAATACAATATAACGCAATAAATACATTCGTCAACGTTGTAAATAAAACAATTCTCTTCAAGACACACTTATCATTCTGAAAATAAACATTTTAAAGTTAATTTTGAAAAAATGTCATTATCGAACCTCGTGCAGTTGATGTAAAAGTGCTGTGAGTTATAGTCTATTATGCGTGAGTTAAAACTAGGATTCCATCCGATGAAAGTCTGTGACAGCTGCGCCTGTCAATAGATGGCAAACTAGTGCTACGTTTATTGATAATGCAACTTGATATTGAATCTATTTCTTACCAAGAATACACATGTTTCTACAGGTTTACAATTTGCAAGTAGATTTGTTTTAGTTTCATCATCACGATTAATTCTATCGAACTTAGAGTGTGTACATCTTGATTCAGAAGGTTTAATTTGCTCCAGCGTGTGATATAACACCCTTGAAGTCGAAGATGGAGAATGATACGTGTTCCCTCTACATCATACACGTGTATTTGCATTATTATTCCATGGGCAGGGAAATGAGATGAGTGCCATTTACATTCATTTGGCTTCGCTTAGCTTCGTCTACAGTTAGTTTCTGCGTCCAGCCACATGGAACTAGACTAAAATGACGGACGAGTGTGGAGCTCTAAGTGTTCTGGGCTACCCAAGTATTCCGACTCTTGCCGAAGTATTGTGACTTGACCCAAGAATTCTGCGTTTACTTATTTTATCAAATACAGTTGGTACGATGATTCAAATTTCATTTCAATGTTTTTTCAAGCGATGACTTTTGAAATTAAGTTGCTGAAACCACTTACCGGTTGTGTGTGGCTGCCTCGTCCAAATTTTCAAAAAGGGCCAACATTTTTTCAAGCAAAGGGACTATTTTCATCTGAATTTTCAAATTTGATAAAATAAGTGAACTCGGAATTGGTAACCCAGAACAATTTGGTTTCCACAGACGTGATACGATAAGAAAAAAGAAAACCCGACCACAAAAAGTAGATGCATTCTATTTGCGAACACGGAACTATTTGTTCGAACGACCTTGGTATATTTCTGATTTTAGAATTGATTGACATATCGAAATTGCCAGATTGGTCCAACAATGTATTTATTTGACAGAAGGAAACAAACTGACAGATCAGTAGTGCTTTTTGCGGTCGCTCTTATCTTAATTTGACTCTTGATGTATATTTAGACTGATTTGATGCACTCTCTTATTCCGTGCTATATTCCCAATACGACTATCAATTCGGTCTATTACTCTAAGGATTCGTTTCATACAGGTTTTGCTTTCAACATCTGATCGTGCCTTAGACTCAAAATCAGAAGTTTGAATTGAATTTATTTAAAAGGCCATCTCAATGATCTATATTTTGGAAAATAAAGCTCAGAATGACATAATTTCTAATTTTGATTATCAAACAAAGTCCATCCTTTAATATCCTGTACAAATTGTTCAAAATATATCGGGGGCTGTTATAGGGGCTTAAAGACATTCGTCCTTTGGATCGAAACATTCAAAATATATACAGCGATACCAGGCAGAAATGACTTTGTTCTGTACACATAGTTATTCTAAATGGTTAATCGCATTTGGCTTTCATTGCAAAAAACTCTCAATATCTCAAATATTTTCACATTGTCCTTTTTCCAGTATCACCCTTCCCTATCTATTAACTTTGACGTAGCGTCGGCAACTCTTGATCCTAACTCGATTCCGCACATATGACTTTGGTAAAATAACACTTAGTATATCACATGGCGGAGCTGCCGATTCTTTCCTTAACAAAGGAAGGACCTCTCATATGCCTGGTAATACGAGGAATAAAACTTGATTGACCTAAGATTGACCTAAAAGATACAAATATATAACACATATGGAATATTTCTATAAAAATGATCCAGCAGAACCCGATAACATTTGGTTCCTCCATTTTGTTACATTGTGTTGACGAAAGTCTACGTCAAACTAACATTGGTAATATTGTAGACTCCGTCAATGTAACAGAAGCGAAGGACTAAAATAGTATATGACTACTTTTAAAAACTAAATTTCAAACCAAATGTTTAAGACGTTGACGTAGATATCCGCCAAACAATTCAACGCCCGGGAGTTGAAACGTGAGACAATTACCACGATAGCATAGACAGGAGATAGATGGAAAACATCTCATCGGAAAATGAGAGCCAATTTAGAAACAAAAATTCAAATCATATTTCAATCTTATCTAGAAATGTCAGTTAAAACGCATCCATTTACTGCTTAATCTATCAATTATAGCCTTCGTTGCAACATCCAACGCATTTTATAAGCGTCGGCCCATATGTTTAGAATCTCAATTTTTTTTATTTAACAACATGTTATGTTATGTGTAAAGATATGTTTCTTTTGCTGTGGCAAAACATTGTGCCGAAAACTTTGGTTGGCTCGGAATTGCCATAAAAAACACATAATAGGATAAAGTCCCTTTGCGAAAGTAAATTACTTTTTTATCATTCAAAAATATAATTTATTAATGGATTGCTCGAAAAAATAGTTCAATGTTTGGCGTTAACTGTTTTGTGATATCGTGATGTATGGACGCCGTAAGATCACAAAGCCGATACGAGTTCAGACGGGGAATCAAAATGTATTTTCGTAAATATGCCAGACTTCTGTCGGATATTGCAATATTGACCTTGAAAGCAAGTATTATCATATTGTAACTGGTACTGCTTGTACAATTGGTTCCAATCATAGCAAACTTTTAAAGTGCATTTCCAGAACTATTTTTACGCTTGTTGTTCATTTTCCAATAACTGCAATCATGGGTAATACAACCGAACAGCTGATGGGGCAACGTGAACGTGAATTATTGACTTGCTCTGTGGTACTACAAACCATACGTAACCGTTTTTGATTTCTTTAATTGACTCTTGAGACTACTGCATACAGTTTGATATCTCAGTCACATTTGCTCCGATTTCTGCCCGGCTAAAATGGGAAAGCCGAGTTTCCAATATCTTCAAAAATATGTGTAATCAGGGTAATACAACATTACGTCTCTTTATAAAAAATTAAAACTTACTCTCAAGATTGCAGAAATGACGTTATTGTACTTTTAATGCATGCTACTAAAAAAAGGCAAGCAAAAATTTATCAATGGTTTTACAAAACTTGCCAGCATGATTTCTCTTCCCTCAAAAATAACAGATTGCAATCAAAATAGAAATTGTCAATAAATCTTTTATATTTGTAGGCGAATAACAATAAACAGCTCCAATTATGATTATTTACCACAGCTTTCGATCTCTGTACAAATTATTTTATATTGAATGACGCAGAATGACATTCTATCCATTTATCTCTTCAAATTATGCAACGGCAATCTGCAAGCTGCCTCGCATATTTCCGTTATAATCGACAAGCAAGATGTTGATCAAAATGAGTTATATTTTGTTTCAAAGAATCTCGTTCCCTTTGAGGTTATGTGTCAACTCGACTTATACGTCTGGCACACATATCCTTTGAAGACTCCAGAGGCACTTATACAAGTAAATTACACAAGACCAAGGTCCACTGGTCAGTATCAAGCGAAGGCAACGGCCATCACCTTCGCATCAAAGATGGCGGAGGGGAAGTGTCGATTTCGATATTTTTAGTTTTCATCGAATTAGACTACTAGTACTTTATAGTTGACATATTGACATATATTTGAACTAAATCTGAGTTATATGGCATGGACACTCAGGGGTATGATCATTTGTTCGAGGGCGCCACAGTTAACCGATATCTTCCACCGTTTAAGGGAAGGTAACTGGGATTATGAGAGTTTATAATGGAGAGCTTGATGTCAACTTACCGCGTATTGAAAACTAACATGACCGTTACCGTATCTTACAGGGTGGTCCAAAAAAGTGAACCCCTGCAACGGGCCATATTTCCCTTCTTCAACCCTTCAACACCCTTCCCCTGACATTTTTTAAGCTGCAGTCTTAAAGAACTAATATTGGAATGTCAATATCTTCATAAATCATGGACCAATTCTTATGAAATACGACTCAAAACATTGAATATTGGATTTTCTTTTGATTTTTTAAAGCTAATTGATGAAGGGTTTCTCAGATACCCGGTCACAGGGGGCAACTTCCTTCTACAAAAGGCCCCCCTCTAACTGTTTGTGTAAGTAATATACCCCTGAGCTGTTGAATGGTTAAAACTGCTTCAAAATGGTCAATGAACGTGTGAAATGTGTTTTCTGCTTAAATAGTGTTCCTTTTGTCATATGATAGGGTTTTAAATATGTATCTCTAACTGAAAGCTGTTTTAAGATCATCCAATGTGTTTCAACTATATCCGAGAATCACATTGGTAAAATTTTGCGAACTATCTTATTTTCAGGCATGTTTGTTAAACTCTTGTAATTTCTTCAAAATTTAAGACTGAAAATAAATTATGGCATCAACCAAAATTTTAGACCTTTTTCTACAACATATGATAATATGAGCCTATTCATGCAAGTATTAAGGAAAATATAGCATGTTGCAGGGGTACACTTTTTTTGGACCACCCTGTATATTTCCATTATACCGTTGAACTGTGGCGCCTACGCATGATATATGAACAATTTATCATACTCCATAGTTCCCATGTCAAATAAGTCGGATTTAGTTCAAATATCAAAGCATTACGTCAACTATAAAGTAGTTGAATTCAATGAAAACTGAAAATATCGAAATCTACACTTCCCCTCCGCCATCTTTGATGCGAAGGTGACGGCCGTTATCTTCGCTTGATACTGACCAGTGAAGGTCGGTTATTGTCTCCACGAGTCATATAATGGTGAGATTAAGCTACACGTTCTAAGAAGACGTATACGGGAACTGTAATGTTATGACCCTAATGAATTACTTTCTCCTCTCAATTGGATTTTCCAGGAACCTAATCAGAATTATTCTTAGGAAGTTTTCATAAAAACGTGAAGATGAACCATCTATGTTGATAAAACGTGTATACCATTATTGTCATATTGACCGATTTCCCTTCAATGGACGCGTCGACACCTTTCATTAGCATCACATTGAATATTATCTAATAGTGTTGATGAGGCGGGGAGGAAATTAAATGTGGCAGCTGACAATAGCTTTCTATATAATTTAAAGATTCATAGGTTTTCAAAGGGAACAGATATTATGACAATAATGAATCAAATGTTTTGGTATGCTATTCCTTTAATTCAACTACTTTTGCCCCAGTCACATTTGATCTACGGCAACCGTACGGCGACCGTACCTTCCCAAAATTGAGTGAATGCAGCCTAAAGATAGGGATAAGCAGTACAATTAAGATTTTCTATATCGATTTTGTGAAACTACGGCCGCCGTAGAGCAAATGTGGCTGAGCCTTTACGCTATGTATCTTAATTCATTATGATTATTTGATGAACTGTTATACTGTTATTTTATACAATTATCTGATTCAGGCGATTACACCCAATGTTCCATGGATGAATGGCCGTGCAATGGAACCAATGTCTGTATTGAAAAGAGGAAGTTATGCAATGACGTCAGAGATTGTGAGATGGGGGACGACGAAATGGATTGTTGTAAGTAAACATGAGTTTTAGCAATTTCAAATCGTGGTTTCTTACTCCCAAGATTGGATTTATTTTATGTTAGTCAATGGAATTCTGGTTTACGTTAAATGAAGCCAGATTTACGTTAAATAAAGCCAGATTTATACACAGACATTTATATTAGAACGTTCATAATTATATCCAAGGCTTTAATGTCACCACCACAAGTGGCGACACGTTGTTTGTCTCCAACTTTTTGTGGATGGGTTTCGACATCGGGGTCGGCGTCTGTAACAAATGGCAGGTAGTGACATTTTGCATGTAAATACCATGACATGTAATTAATTTTGACAGATTTATGAGCATTCAAAATAAAATGAAGCTTGGCTACTCTGAGTTCACATTCATAACAAAAAAATGATCTAAAAAGATGTCCATACCAATAAATGTAATGACTATACTGGTGTGGCATACGGCCACTGATTGTCTCCAAGTTGTGCGTCTGGTATATCATTGGACATGCTGGTGTTACCGGTATATGGGATCTAATTTAATTTATCTATCAATTTAACCTGTTACACACTGAGCAGATCAATAGATCTTTCCAATAAATACTGCTTTTCTTTTACTGCGCAATCAATCTACTGCTCAAAAGCTAGGATATCTTGAGTAAGTCCAGTAGTAGTGAGTAGCTCCCATAATTCTTTCATATTCTATCGTATTCGGGGATTCCCCACTATATGATATCCAATCAAATTGCAGGATGTGATCACGTGAACAATCACAAGCACGTGCACTCTCAGTGTCGCGCATGCGCAAAGTAAAATTTGTGGAAATGGCGTTCCCATCAGTTCAATATCATCCTTTCAAAACTACGATAATACTATTCTAGTAACTCGATCCAAACTTGTAGAGGATTACTTCCTGCGAAAGCTATTTGGATTTTGATATAATAGCTTTCCCACGGAGCATTTGGACAGCTCAGTGATCGTGACCTTTGAAATCGAATTAAGTAGATCCGCGGCTTACTTTTGGTCTCTAACTGTGTCTTACATCAGTATCATCAATCCGTGTAAGTATTGGAGCGCTGGAGTACTTCTTTTTCGATCAAGACTTGTAATTGTTAGGTCGAGTGAATCGTTTTACTGCCAAATTCCAATATGGCGGTTTCTGCTCGGACATTTTCGTAAATCTCCGGAGGTTGTCCGAACCTAACTAATTCTCAAAATTCATTTCGTTCGTTGCGTATCTCGCACCTAGCAAACCGCCATATTGGAAATAGGTCTGTAAAACTTTAACTCGATGAACAATTTACAAGTCTTGATCGAAAAAGAAGTACTCCAGCGCTCCAATACTTACACGGATTGATGATACTGATGTAAGACACAGTTAGAGACCAAAAGTAAGCCGCGGATCGACTTAATTCAGTTTCAAAGGTCACTATTGATCAGCTGTTCACTTCTCCGTTTGAGAGCCATAAGTTTCAAAATCTAACATGGCTCTCGAAGTGAGTAAGTAGAGGATACTCATGAAACAACATTGAGAGATTTATTTCAATGGCAAATGAGGCATTATCCTTTGCATTCTTTTGACTTCACTTCTTAAAAGAGAGCTTCGTAGTTTAACTAGACTCTGCACGCAGGGTAATGAGGCCTGTTTATAAAATTTATTATTGAACGTGCCAATACGAAAGGTCATATTTGGGAAATCCCCCCCCCTGGGCTAAGTCCCTAAGTTATTGCTAGCAAATCATTAACATGATGGCTGAAACTCCCTAAATTACAAAAGGCCACAGATTTGCTGCACATTATACATAACTATCTGAAATATACAAAAGTTAGGACAAGTTCATATGTTTCTATTTTTTTATAATACTGTTGCAATGTAGTCATTTGATTGCTTATTTTTTAAAGTCAAAGTAGTTCCACACACAATGTTACTGTAGCCAATGCATTTCGCCTCTCTGGTTCACATGTACATGAGAGGATTTGGAAAGGCTATGTATGAATAAGTGCTGTTAGCGTTTATTTATTTTGGCTTCCACCTAACGGCCTTAACGGAATTAAAACGTGAAAACTGCATTAGCTGTAGTACCATGGTATTTATTGACGAAATGTGAGCTCAATAATGAATATATCTGATGGAATTCTTCAGAATTGTCCAACATGATTAATCTGGCATAGACCCCACTAAGGTAACAACACAATATAATGGGCTGTGGTTTCTTTTAAGAATATCCAGTTGTATCGAAAGGAAGTACATCCTTTTCCTATTGTTGGCAAGCTATCCCAAAACAGTGTAGCACAAAAGACAATGGAGAGGTTAAGCTTTGCATATATAATCGAAACTGAACCTGTACGTATCACTCGACCATATACAAATTCATGTAGCCTTCTCATATAAATAGCCGTTCAAATCCAGTGTTTGTTTAGACTACACCATAGCGTGTAATGATTCTATAGTATGTCATTGATGCGGTTTTATAGCTGGTTTTCTAATACATATTTTAAACGAGCTCGTTTCGTAAGATTTTTGGCGCTAAATCATGCATGACATACATCATCGTGTTCAGCAAGAATTCAACTGTACATCGAAATCAAAATTGACAGCATAGTGTTCAATAGACACGAGTAAAATGGTTCCCGTTGACCCAACGTCAAATATTCAAATCTCCCGTTCTAAACCCGAAACTCTGAAGCTGAAAGAGTATCTGAAGTAGACTAAGCGCGCATAAAACTATGAGCGCTCGATACATTCCTTTGTTAATTTTTGTACTTTGCGTTCACGGTTACGTTGTGAAAAACATCGTTAGCTTAACCTCTCCATTGACTGTCAAATGCAGTGCACTAAACTAACAGATTACCCCCTATTCACTCATTCAATAGTTGAATAGTAAATACAAAAGATATCAAGTTTGTATGCCCGCGGTGCTAGTGAATTGCGTAATATTTGAATGAGGTTTCTCCCCAGGTACCATTAAAAGAAAAATAAGCCATGTAGTGCAAATTACATGCTCATGCGTTTCCGCAAAAATAGCTTATCCAAGCGCACTACACTCACATAGTTCTTTTGAAAGATACCACGGTTTATAGCAGTGGAACTCGGGCGGTGCACTAGCAACGAGCAGACGCGGTTGACATACGCGAGCAGCCGACAAGGTTGCCACAGCGTAATTAGCGGTTTAAGTGCGCTTGGATGAACTGCTTTTGTTGAAAACGTGTGCAATGTACTCACCTGCAGGCAGTTTAAAAACGCAGCCCAAAACTGTTACATTAGTTTTTATGGTTCATACATTGGAAAACAAAACTGTTACATGCAGGGCACTGAAGCTTAACTAATTACACCCACTGACTTCTCAACACTCTTACCTCATAGTCAATACAAGAGAAATCAAGTTTTCCTAAAATTGGATCATGGGTCATTTAGCTTTCATAAGAGTCTGTACATGAGGTTTAAGTTAGATAAACCATTCCTAGCGGTATCGGCTATTATTCCTCCTAAAACCTAAAACTCATAGTCTATTCCTAACATAGTCGTTCTTACTGTTTACGATTTACACGGATTATTTGGGTCTAGAGAGCGCAACAGAATTGAAACATTAATCATACAAGACGCTTGCTGACCAACGCAGATGTCCTTAAACCTGTTATATTTGTTAACACGACGCACCTGTCCCAAACTAAACGTCCAATATTATCCTTTTCGGTGTTCTAACATTGTGATAAATGATGTCATAAATGTCACCAACATGAAATCATCAAATTCACAATTGAGTTCAATTTCAGTGAATCTAGACCAAGGTCAAAATAATGAATCTGAAATAATTAATAGCCTTATGTACCCTTCTAGATACAATAACCCAAAATATATATTTAGAGCGGACTGCTCTGAAATTGCATCGAATTTTAATTGTTTATGGCGACATGTGTATGCAAAAACTAGTTTTTGGTGGGATAATGATGAAGGTGATAATTATGGGCTAAAGCAACAAAGCACAAAATCAGGCTTAAATATCAAACATGTCATAATTATCAATGAGGAACAATGTTCAATCTTTTCAATGTACTGATTTTGGTTTCAAAACTCTCCTTAATATCCAAATCTAAATGTCCTTAATCCTTGGAAATTAAAGTTCTCAGGAGCTTCAGACTAGAATATTTATCCAAATGCATGAAAACAATATTTTCTCTGCTATTCATTTATAACCCTGATTCAAACTCTCACACAATAGCTAGTCTCAATTTGCTTATATTGATTATTGCTATCATTATGAGTTACAAAACGGAAACAATGTTCGTACTTTATTCTTAGATCTGTCAAAAGCTTTCGATGTTCTTCCTCATTCTTTAATTATACATATAAACTGTCTTCTTGTGGCATTACTGGTTATTTACTTTTGGTTTTGAAGTTCTTATTTTCTGGTAAACAGGTAAAAGTCAAAAAAGTCTGAACCGGACTTGATGAATACTAGTACTGGTCTACTTCAGGGCAGTATCTTAGGCTTCTTGATATTTCTCATTGGCAGAAATAATTTGCCAAATAATGTCGCCTATGAAACATTCACTTATGCTGACAAAACTTCAATTCTTAGCCCCTGCTCTAAAGGTCAGCATTAAAAATGAGTCAATTTTTCGCAAATAATCTTAAAAAGATACTTTCACCAGAATGTGCCTGTGGTTACCATTTTGGAATACCAAACACTTCTTTCTTCAGTGCCCTCTGTACATAAACCCAAGACTACAAATCAATGTTCAATTAGCAATAGTTCATGCGATAAAATTCTACCAACAAGGTTAATTTATCAAATATTTAGTTTTTATGTCCCCACCACATAGTGTGGGGCCATATTGTCGGCCTAGGCGCGTCTGTCTGTCCGTCTGTCCGTCCGTACGTCCGGCAGTTTTCTCCAAAACCGCTACAGATATCACCTTCAAATTTTCAGGGATAACTTATGAGTGCATACAGATGTGGATGAAAAAAAATCAACTCGATACCTACTTCCATTTTGAAGTCAAATGATAAAATCCTTGTCTGCAAACTTTAAGAAAAACGGCTTCACAGTTGCTTTTAAAACTTTAACATCTTGTTCAGCTCACTTCATTCTAGATCTGATTAGGTTTTGGACCTGTTTGCTCAGTCATGTCAGCCATTTTGAATGTTTTAAGAAAAGTTAGCGCACGATAATACTTTGTATCATATTGAATGGTGTTTTTCAGTTTTCATACTTTAACTATTTAGTAGCTTTATAAATAATTTCAGGTGTACTTTGTTGTAAAAGCCTATGTTATTGTTAAGAGTAGTTATATGTGATAATTTTGTAAAAAGAAATCAGCAAAAACTCATAATCACTTTTTTATTGTCGGCCATTTTGGATTTGCCGTCCTAAAATCTTGTCTGTAAAGTCTTGTCTACGCGTTTTCAGGTGAACCGTTTGGTAAATCAATTTCAAATTTTCAGGGATGATTCTTAGTATGAAAATCTAGATCTGATTAGTTGTTGGGCATTCTGGGTAATTTCAAGGCAGCCATTTTGGATTTTCCGTCCTAAATCTTGTCTGTAAAGTCTTGTCTACGCATTTCCAGGTGAACCGTTTGGTAGATCAACTTCAAATTTTCAGGGATGATTTTTAGTATGAAAATCTAGATCTGATTAGTTGTTGGGCATTCTGGGTAAATGTCAAGGCAGCCATTTTGGATTTTCCGTCCTAAAATCTTGTCTGTAAAGTCTTGTCTACGCATTTCCAGGTGAACTGTTTGGTAGATCAATTTCAAATTTCCAGGGATGATTCTCAGTATGAAAATCTAGATCTGATTAGTTTTTTGGCATCCTGGATAAATGTCAAGGCAGCCATTTTGGATTTTCCGTCTTAAAATCTTGCCCGTAAAGTCTTGTTTACGCGTTTTTAGGTGAACCGTTTGGAAGATCAATTTCAAATTTTCAGGGATGATTCTTAGTATGAAAATCTAGATCTGATTAGTTTTTGGCATTTTTGGTAAATGTCAAGGCAGCCATTTTGGATTTTCTGTTCTAAAATCTTGTCTGTAAAGTCTCGTCTACGCATTTACAGGTGAACTGTTTGGTAGATCAATTTCAAATTTTCAGGGATGATTCTTAGTATGAAAATCTAGATCTGATTAGTTTTTTGGCATTCTGGATAAATGTCAAGGCAGCCATTTTGGATTTTCTGTCCTCAAATCTCGTCTGTAAAGTCTTGTTTACATGTTTTCTGGTTAACTGTGTGACGGATCAATTTCAAATTTTCAGGGGTGGTTCTTAGTATGAAAATCTAGAACTGACTCATTGTTTGGCATTCTGGGTAAATTTTAAGGTGGCCATTTTGGATTTTCCGTCCTCAAATTGTGTCAGTAAAGTCTTGTCTACCTATTTTTAGGATAACCATTTGACGGGATCACCCATAGGTGGGGACATTTTGTACACATTTGTGTTCTTGTATACACATATTTTCATTGGCTGGATCAATGGTCCAGTAGATCTTCGGCGAATTTCAAAAATGACACACTTGCTTTAATAATTAGAATTTGAGTGTTATCATAAAAGTCAGTGTTACCATATGAAAGCACATCAAACCTGTCAAAAGACCTACACGCTTCACCAAGGTGATATACAAATTATCAAAAATAGTTGTTTCATCTGATGTCCCTATGATATAAATGAACTGCAGCAGGTTAATCAATAATGTCTAAAAATTACATAATATCCTAGCAATGATTGCCTCACCTTGGACGATTCTTTTTTACAATATTGTTGTTGTTGTTGTTGTTGTTGAATTTGTTTTATACTAAAATGGTAGTTATGAGTTATGAGAATGGTTTCGTTTTTTAAATTTAGTAAGGCAAAACTTCTGTAAGTCTGGGGAGTCGAGGGTATGTCTTTCAATTCTAATAATATTGAATGTAATTTCCTTATCAAAAATTTTCAATCTTCAATTTTCCTCCGCATGACTAATCTCAAATCATTTTCCAAAGATTTAATTTGGAATCTTAATATGGGACACATTTACTGGGTTGTTTATTGAAAACATTGCTTCCAACCCCGGCTTCCAACAGTTCATGATCACATTTTATTGGGCTTTCTGCCATTTTAAGTAGTTTCATGTGTGATTACGGCCCGGGATTACGGAACATTTTGAACAATTCAAAATGAACCGTCAGGCCTCAGTAATGCAAGCTTTTGAAGATCTGCATAACATGTCAAGGATTGAGAACGTGTACGTTCAGTCGTCTTATATGTGTTTTGGAATATTGAAATATTTCAGTTCGTTTCTGGAAAATGCACCAGTGATTCCAAAGCAAATCTTTAGAGGTCATTCAATTAGCAACAACTTCCATTCCATTAAATCACCGGGGTATATGAATAACAGATGTTGTCTCGCTCAATGAGCATTGAAGTGAGAAATTCTGAGCCAGAAAGTAATAAAGTGCACGCATCAATTAGTTAAATATTCATTTACAAAATGAAAGAGAGCATGCGATAGACGTTCTCTTAGCTCATTTACTGAGTCAATGTTGCAAGATAAGTTTTGTTTTGAAACCAAGTTCTATTGTGTAAGTTAGCCGAGATAATTGAAACCCCAACGCTTGTTTAATGTAGAAAATTATTTATATACTTTAGACGCAAGCTCCCCGTTTTTTGTCATTTTTCTGCCGAAATAAATGTCTGTAACGCTTAATGCTTCGACACCTTCGTTTATTTCATCACACTGTCACAGGTGTATCAGGATTCCAACACATCGCTAGGATAATAAACTCTTGGTTGGTTTTGTACATGGTTTCAATCACCAGTACCATGCCAATCAATAACAATACTATGTCTACAATACTGGCAACATTGAGTGTTCTCAATCACTTTCAACAATTTGAAATTGGTTAAAATTTGAAGGGCATTCCAAGACCTAAATTACATAGGGCTTACTGGCCGCTCCAATTTTAGATTTGTTTCATGGCACCAATCAATTAACGAATGACCGAATGAGCTTAACGTTTAACTTAACGCCATACTTGCATTAAAAACAGCAAACAGCACTTGTTTTCTTAATTGTGAACATTTTCCCTGATAAATGTTTTTTATTGGATATCCCCCTTTTAAGCGCCTGTATAAGAATGCGAACATTACGTTCACAGCTGTCCTCGTCAGAGCAAGAGTAAGTACGAACACTAACAGTAGGCTAATCCACTTACACTTATAAATGATAATTCACTTTTAGTGGTTCTTCGTTTATCTAAACTAATAACACCTACTCACTTATTAAGTGTGCCCGTCAGTCAAGAATAGAGTCATCGCAGACTATGTTTATTTATGTAGTCGTTTATGTAGACCAACTGTTTAAGGTGCGCCGATAATGCCGGATAAATATATGAAAACCATTGAAAATCATTGATTAAACACAAGCGTGAGACTTAAAAGCACAATCAGGAAAACAACCCCTAATGAATTATACGGAAATCTTAAACCCCACTTAGGTAGCAACATAATATAATCAATTGTAGTATACTTTAAAGAATGTACAGGAGTGACAAAAGAAGAGTTATTCTTTTTCATTGTTTTTAAAGAATAGACACTCGGCAAGCTATCATAAACCAGTGTGGAACAAACGACGATAGGCAGGTTTGGATAGCTACCTACAGTATTGAGCTTAATTAACACACACTTTCTCCTACATATTATCCAATTTAAATGTCTACCTTGTCTGGACAGTTATATGCTGTGCACTGAAACTAGATATTATTGCAGTGCCCTGTATCCCAACAATTTTGAGCATGGATAATTGTTTATCATATGAACTTGAACTAGAAAATGCTATGATGATAGCCATATACTTTAACTTAAATCTATTTCAAACGTCCCTAATGTCGCCATTTTGTGCCTTTTACCGCGTTGCAGCCTCGTTTTGAACAGCTACGCGTGGCTGGAACGCGTTATCTATGTCCACTTTGATTAAAACAAAGAAATAGAATGCGATTTGAGCTACAATAAGTGGATACTTCATCAAGATAAAACCCTGAATATAATTACTTTTCACCGCAAGAGGTTGTTCTTGAATGATACATTCGATAAGTCCTACTTTCCTAATCTGACAAGTTTGCCATTCAAAAATATTTGATTTATATCGGCCCTCTTATATATCAAGTAGACCAATAAGTCCTGCCAAAAATACCAGAAATTGCTCTTCCTTTAGTTTCTCTAAGGACATCGACTCACAATATTATTATTATCTGAGTCCAGTCAATTAAAATGCAAGCTGTTAATTTTTAATTTGTTTTTACAATGTGCCAGGCTATTTCTTTATTACCAAGAATTAAATGTCAGTCCAGCCGTTAGCCTTTTTGAAAAATAATTGAAAAAATCCAAAAGAAGTTGAAACCAGCCATGTTCCTAATTAAAGGGGGCATTAGTTTATGATAAATAGTCCACCATCTCCTCATCGTCCACGTGTGTACCATCAATAATGGAGCTTAAACGCATCATCAATTAACATTTCTCAACAGAGTCAGTGCCACAAATGTCCTCCCTTCATAACTTATCAATTTCGATTACTGCAAATTCCTCTCCTTCGTTCTTTATCAATATTAAGAACTTAATTGCTCACTGTCATATCTATGTGTAAAGATGCACACTGACCATCGTGAGATATCACAGCCTTCTCTCAGTTTCCTTCTTGTGCATAGCAGAGATGGTCTGAGTATCAGAATGCACACTGACAAGTGACAAGCCATGTTAATCATCTAATTCCAAGACACTCGTCCATTTTTCAATCACACTCGTACCAGATTCTTCAAATGGTTAATCGTCACCTTTGACTTCCAAATTATCACAATTGTGATTTATAGTTAGAAGTATTTGGGGTAGGGCAAAGAAACCCCTTGACTAAATGGTTTTTAAGACATTTGGATATTTCCCATATATGTATTTCCTAATGGTGTTTGCTATCAATTTTTTTAGAGACAAAAAATCAGTTTGATGTCACAAAACACAAATGCGCGAGGTTCAATATAACTCCACCAGGTATATTTTCTATGTTAGTCATGCAAAGCATAAGGCTATGTTACAACCGTCTTGCATCAAAATCTGAGGACTCCCTTTACATACACACCTGTGTACTATATCTGTGGATGTTGTAGAAGGGAGGGGCGAATACGTAATACAATACCATATAAAACGATTTGTTATTTTTTAAGTTTTTCCACTATAAGCGTTTATCTCAGGAGGTTTGGTATGTATGCCTACACGATTTTTAACACGATCTGGTTCTTTTCTGAAGAAACAATATGCAATGCTATTACAATCGAATGAATTTCATCAAATCCCCGAAACAAGTAAATGGGAGGTTGACTTCTCCGCGTTTCTTATAATTGATTAGACAAAGATTTAATCAACTTTAGCTCGTGAGTGCAGCTGTATCAGATATTGTTACGGAGAACACTTTAGAGCTTTTTATCATACGGGTTCTCAAAAAGGCATTATTGTATTATTGATAATGTACAGCTGAAATACACGCTGATGCCATTGATACCACCACGTATCATATGGACTAGGTCAGTTTGATAATGTGGCCAGATTTGGGTAAAAGCGGGGGTAAAAGGTGCCTTTAAATGGAGAAATCGGTACTTAGAGTGGGGAAAAAGAGCCTTAAATCTGTGCCTCCGAGGCACATTCGTTTTTGTCATGTATTTTGGGACCTTCTAAATTTAAGCCACCATCGCTGTCAGTGGCCCATTAAAAGAAGATAGGTTAAGCTACATGTTTTTAAGAGAACTTAATGTCTATATGAGATACATTATTTTCTAACATTGGATGTGTCTTCTAAAATAAAAGAGCACACGTCACGAAGTCGTAAAGAAAGGTGTTTCTTTTAGGATATTAGAATCTTTGTAATTCTAGAAATACAGTACCATTTATGACGCATTTTCACATTACTTAACCCCTTTTGTTATAATAGAAAGGTATCAGATACATCTGAAGCAAGTATCGTCAATACAATATATATAATATAAGATATCATTTTCTAAGAGTTGAAGCTGAATAATGCTTTATAAATGATTACTTTATAGTTTGCTAATGAAACTTACATCAACTTAATCTGGTGTTTCTCACTTTTGTTTATACAGATTCTTGTTTAGTTTACCTTTCGACTTCATCTGTAATGTCATATTCTCATATCAAAGAGAATCAACTCACGACAATTATCAGAGTAAAAGCGTTGTGACCTACTGTATTAAAGGACGTGTCTCAGTCAGTGGTAACCGATGTTTGGTAGATCAGAGAGAAAAAGTTGAATCCTCGGACCATCCACTTCTTATCAGAGACATATATAAATAGAGCAAATATCTGTTTTCCCCTTTCTTCCGGCCCACACCTTCAGCATCGTGGTAAGCCACGCCCTCTCCATCTCTGTCCTTCTGTGATGCAACAGAGAGAGATGCTATGAGTATCAGAATGCACCTTTAGCACAATGCTAGACTCTGGTACCACCATACGACACAGACCACTACCAGACGGCAATTTATTCAACCCATGACGCCAAGAGACCTAGCAAACGGCAATAAGAACTACCGAAGGACAGTCAACAGGACATCTGTTACTGTTACTATGTTATAATATCGAGGGTTGTGGACTTGAAGTCCTGATATTCATCAGACCATTTCTGCCTTGCTTATACTAAAGGGACAAAAGAAAAGCTGTTATCGCTTCCGATGTAGACCTGAAAACCCAAAGCTCTAATGACTCAAAATCCATGCAAAGACTTGGGAGTGACCATCAGCAGATCTCAGAGACAAACGTTGTCTACGACACCACTGACGAAACATAAGCTTACCTAAAAACGTTTGAAGGACTGCATTGAGGTATTTAGCTTTGACGGTAATACACCGTGGTAATATATGACATGCGCAATCTGCTGACTGTAATTCTTTCAAAACCGAAACACGCAAGGGCGAAACTCGTTTTGGCAGGTTAAAATGAGTACTCGAGTAACGTGCACCTGGAACAAGGGCATCGTCATATCAGAACTGACGGAAATTAGACTAGAATTACACCAGATTAGAGATACGACGTATAAATAAAAGCAAGAAAAACTAAAAAGTCAATATTTACTAGTTGTATGAGTAATTCGCTGAGATCATAATTTTTTCAAAAGTTGATCATTCAATTGGAAATTGACAACCGATATTATTACTTTGTTGGTGCCATCAATTATCCTTGCTCGTTACGGAATATTTACCTCAGGCGCTATTGTCAGACTAATCAAAGATCATACTGACAAAACAAAGTCAAGCGTCTTCCTATCCGTCAAACAATGATCCTGATCTGATAACAAAGTAAATATGTTGCAGGATCGTGTAGTCTAACGATTTTTCTTGTGACTTTGCAGGAGGCCGATAAATATTTATTAATAGTGGGTTGAGGGGGAGTTACACCCATAATAATACACGTTTGCGTATGTGTTCTCTTTAAAGATGTCGCTCAAACGTCATTGTTTCTAATTTGTTCGCATTGAATATTGTTTTTGGAATGTTAGACAAGTAATCTTAATAGAAATTTTCTTTCTCTTGTGACATGTTGACACATTTTTGGCCATCACCCTAGAATCTCATTATTGACCAACATGTGTGAACATGTATAATTTTTATTTTTTGTAATAATACGATATTTATTATCTATAAAGTACTATAAAGTATTTAAATGATATTCCACAAATCAACGTCGACATAAAGCTGTTCAGTTCCGGTTCATTGCGTACAGTCATGGCAACCCTCATGTGACCCACCACGTGATTGATTGAATAATCCCTCAAAGGGAATTTAGGATATTTAGCGTCTTTTCTAACAAATTGAATGACTAGTTTTACGAGTTTTTAATGTAAAGTATAATTGGATCATGTAACGTTGATTCCATTCCCATGCGAATAGTACATTAATTGAAAGTTTCTTGCTTGTTGTGTTATATTGAAAGGTCAGGATAGGTCATGTAGCTCATGTATGCAGTGATCTCCATACGTTTGACAACCTAAAAATAATTTCCCAAATGGGATATGCATTATCGTGAAACCAAACAAGACAAATTTGTGCCACACCTGTAGGAGAAACGCTATTAGTGTGCAGTTGATTTTACAAATACAATTCTGATACTCATCCCAATACATTCCCATTCTGCGTTTTGATGCGTTTTAAATTGAACGCATGCCCAAACTATCATATCTCGATCACTTTGAACATATCGGATATTGATGAACTTTGGAGAATCAAATACGTGAATATTAATCGTATTTGAAATAATGAATAAATCCACCTCGGGTAATTATGAAGAGGCATCGCCATAGCTTCGTATTTTTGCTGGCATAATCAAGCTACAGCTGTCAATTTGGTAAAATTAGATCTCAATTTAATAAGAGCTTAAAGTGATCTATGTCATGGTCACCTTGATAATTGTTTACGCCTGAACACATCAAAATTAACACTATTCCCAGCTTTATTTCATTTGATCCACCAAGACTACTGTATGTGTGTGGTTGTATTCTATCTTCATCAGTATCAATTTGTCTGGCGAGTGTATGATTTGCCTCAATCAATTAGTGAGGTTATTTTGACATGCTTCCTGAATCTAAAGAAGCAGGGTTATCTGTGATGTCTGTTCGCTTTTAACAATTATTATTGATCGTTTTTTTTTGATTGATGTGTAGATTGTGTACCTGACAATCTGCCTTAGAAATTGCTCACCTTCATAAGTTCTTCAATTATTTCACTTAGTTTTCAAGCGCGCGAACATGTTGGTTTTAATGAATCTATGATATGATGAAACTTATATATACAATTGAAATTGTTTTTATGAGCCCTCATTGGCTGATCATCGTCGGTTCCCACGCTCAATCACTACGTTCTATCGAGGATAGGTCCGAAGCTTGATGAAGCAAGATGTTGGCTGATGGGCTAATCTAAAAGGTGTGATGGATAGCTCGTAGAGATTTTATGACCATACATTGCCCTAAATACGTGTAGCTATATTGCAAGTGTGTATTGACTTGACATTGAATGTGTTCCATTGACTTAACATAAATCCAGAAATCTCCGGTCACTTTCTTTATCAGGAGAGCTGTCAACACATCTGATAAGAAGTGTTCTTAGCAGCTCTAGTGAAACTTGATGCTATGTTGGTCTAATACAAGATGCAGCCTACTTGTAAATAAAATACGTTATCCATGTAGGTAATATATGGTTCAACAAAAAACAGCAACTAAAAAACAACAACTAAATATGAGAAACTTATGTGGTATATGCCATATTTATGTGTCTGATCATATAATCTTCAAATTATCCATCAATTTCTTAAGAAATTGGCGAAATTAAGGAAACCAGAAATCACATTTAATGAAAGGGCGGTGTTTATAGGCTGTATGAAATGCCCCTGCATTAACGCTCACATATATGAGTTTTAAACAATAATTTAGTAGACTAAAGTGTTGATACGAAATCTCAGTAATAGTACCAGTTAGGAGATAAGGTGATGTCCGATTTAACATTACGATTGCTGGATATGATGTGGATACCATCAGATTCCAGAGGCCATTGGTTTCTATTGATTTTCACAAAAAAACTAAAATACACTATGACCTGAATCGAATTTCACAATATGACACAAATGGTATATCATATCAGATGTGCACATATAAAGTTTGCAATCGAATCAGGTTATACTTCAAATTAAAAGATTATACATTTTTTCATCATTTTTCCAACAAGATGGCTATAGAAAATGCGTCAAAAGCAACATTTACACTTATGAAATGCCATACAACTTTGTAAATCCAAAGATTATACTGGTATGTTTCATTAATTAATAACATATTTGGAAAAGATGTAGGGATGTGTAGGGTGCAAACGGATTTTGACAGACACAAAAATACTTCCTGGTTTGGCATCTCTACCCCTATACACTTTATGATTGAATATTGGCAAAAAGCAAAAGCAGTATATTCATTTTGAAAAATCAGATGAATTCATTTTTTCATGGGGAGATCATAATGGAGGGCGCACTAGATCCTTTGTATATACGACTTGAACTGTTTCTTTTTAGGTTAAGGAATTTTACTCTATACATTTGACAAGGAGATTTGATGAAGAATTGTCCGGCAATTGAATTTAACTTTTGACTAGATTTTCGACTTGATCAAGGTCTATTTAGCTTTTGTAATTGCATCAAAATGGGAGAAAAGCCATCTCAATCACAAATACAATGTATCAACATTTCACAAACTATCTAACATAGCAAAAATTACGTTATTCACATTAACTTCGTTTAAGTTAAGAATTACTTTGCCTTATTATTCATTTACCGTGACGTCATCATATCTATGGTTACAGCAATTGATTTTTGAATTCTTCGGGAATTCTTAACTTTATGAAGTTTCTGTGAATGGACCAAGAATAAGAATGCCATTACAGACATATTGCTTCACATAGCATTTATTTATTGAAGCCTTATTTCATCAGGTTATTTCCATCGAAAGAAGCCATTGTTAAACTATACAGGGTGTCTCAAAAAAGGAAACCGAGATTTAATTGCTTATTTCTCAAATATGAATAATAAAAGGATAATTTCACAGCTACCTTTCGACAGGTTATAATGTTCTCTTTCTTATGATACCAAAGTTGCCTACTTTTCTTCATGGATGCCTGAGTTCTAAGGGATTTAAGCCACTATCAGATATTGGTTTGTGTCACTTTTCCTTTCATGAATGACTGAACTATGGGGGATTAAAATGGCTATGCCAGGATGGTTTTGCACCCTGTGACTTCTGTCCTTTGGGATTATCTCATGGATAAAGTCTACACAACATTACCATGAGGCATTGATAATCTAAGGGCCGGGATTGTTGAAGCAATGAAGGATCTAAGGGGACAGAGAGTCATCAACAGGGATGGAGTATGTACTATGAGATCTTGGGCAGACACCTGCCTTGAAAGGAATCGGGGTCATGTTGAAGGACACTGGGGTTAAAACAACTTTGAATGGTCATAGGGGTGATAAATATGATATGTGTAATTTTATTGGAATAAATAAGTAAAAGAGTATATAATATCCCAATGTTTGTTGTTACTTTATGTTATGATAGTGAATTGACTAGGCTGAAAGTGGGACAAACTTATTTTTGACATGGTCACTTAAATCCCTCATTCCTCATTCATCTGTGGAGGAAAATAGAACATCTTGGTATCATATGAAAGAGGACATATTGACGCAAATATTTGAGAAATTAGCAATTTAATCTCGGTTTCCCTTTTTTGAGACACCCTGGAGATTAAACACGGAGGTTAAGCTACCCAGTGTTTTTTAATGTCTTGTAAAGTTGTACGTAGACATTTAAAATAATGGTTATCTGGGGATTATTTTTCCCCTACGTTATACAGTCGGCAAATAGTTGCAAAGAAGGTCTCTGAAGAAACCAATTGACAGAAACCCCTGGGGTCATAATCCAACACTTCACGTAGCAATTATTTTAAAATGGGTCTCTTAACCTCTCTGTTTTGTTTCAGCGGATCATGACGCTGATGAATACTGGAACCAGCTGTTTCCTAAACGTCCAGATGAAGATTGGCACCGAGAGGTTTCTGTTAATGGCCAACAGAATAAGAGATGCGGTAAGTCCGATTAAAGTTATTTAACTTCGCCAAACGTGACCGTCTTTTTACCATTCTTCTTTATCATCTTAGATATCTGTTAATTGGTTTAGTGTAATTTTCTTTGTTTCTTTTTTTTCATTTGACTTTGACCTTCGTTTTGACCCGTTTTATTGAATTATGTACGATAAACATCATCATCTATGTACTGTACGTCGTTATTGCTTTATTTTTATGGCTTCTGTAAAGTAAGCATTCTGTAATGCCTGAATGTATTGTTAAAATGTTGTGCTTTGCTTTAATTTTTTGATGAAAAATGAGAGCAACATTGTGGCAAAAAAGGAAAGACCAATAGGTATTACAAAGCATTTTGAAAAACAGAAACATCCAAGAACACAAACAGTCATAAGGAACAATGAATCCCTGTCGGTTGTTATTTATTGTTAATTGAAAGCCTAGTCAAACCAAGCCAAAGCGAGTTAAAGTTCAACAATTTAGATGTTTTTAAAGAACAGTTGTTATATCAGACCAAGGAGGATTAGCTCCAAGGATCGAAGCTTGATATTTTCCAACAATGTAAAAATCGAAATGTCGTTATTATCTGAAATTAAAATCGACGACAAATTCAAAATAAACAGTCCAAAAGATTGGAACAAATATCTCAATCATTTCTTGTGAGTTTTGGAATTTTTCGTTTGAAAATAAGCCTGACCAAAATTCACGATTCAAATGTTTAAAGTGCCCGATAAAGTATAAAATGCGCATGCGTCCAGGTGTTGATAAACTATAAATAGCGAAAATCCAGGGTTTGTCACCACAAGGTAAGCCAGGACGTGTTGAGAGAACAGCTAGTGTTGATATTGAATTTATATGTAGCCAGATAAGTTTCCTTATTGAAATTACATATGGTCATTAGCAATACTTTGTAGGTGCTAAATAATAAAATATTTAGAGTATATATGAGAGAAATTGGTCATTTCGAACCTGTTGAGAAGTTTGTGGCTCTCGGCTACACCTGGGAATTTACTTCCATGAGTAAACACATAAATGTGGGGTTCCCCAAGAGGTACGCGACAAGGTGACCTGGCATCAAATGTGCGACTAAATGCTACTATCGAGAAGATAAAATAACGAATACGACAAAAAGTTATTGCATGTGACAATTCCGAGCCTTCATCTCACTGAAGTATTTTGAAGTGAAAATAGGATTTTTGTTTTGATACATGGATTCAGATAAACGTAACTTTATTCTGACAACTAATCAAAACTGAACAAAATTGATTGTACGTAACAGACAATTTATTGTTTTACAATGTTTTGATTGGCTAAACGAATGAAACCAACAAATTATGACATGTAAAATGACAATTTTGAAATGTAAAATTTTAAAGTGACAAACACAACCTCCCTATCCACTCTTTGGGAGCCCTAGTAAATTAGTAATATGTACATGCAGCAGTGGTAGTGTGCAGCTTATTATCACACTACGCTTTGTATTCTAAAGCCTGTTGTTTGTAATAACACTGTTCACTCAACGTATGTTTTGTGTGTGGGCAGTCAACGATAATCATTGTTTTATCCCGGTTATATGACCTCGGCAATTATAACAAAACCGTACTAAACGAAAAAACGCAAATAAGAGAAAGCTTTCACACACATATAAAAAAATGAACTAGTCTAATCCGCCAGTATAAACTCTGTGCTATACGTAGCCGGGTCAGGCGCACACTTTAAGTAAACAAAATTGCGGCTGTTTGTTCTCATGAATATTTTTTAAATCGTATTGAATTGAAAGTGATTAATCACCACGGGCAGATTTTTTCTAGAGTACATGGCGGTCTCAATGTGGCGATCTCTAGCTGAATTATTGCCTAGACCTCGATTAAGGAACCCCTCCACAATATACTTGTTATGGACCAAAGTAAAAATCCAATTTTCTCGACACTATAAATAGCTGTAGATACCACAACTATTCTAAGATATGCTATTACATGCTCAGTAATTATAGATAATTTTAACACGAACAAAACAAAAATCAAGATTTACTGACATATTCGAGATAAGATTGACAGTTTTGAGTGAATTAATTCTGAATTGTGAAACATCAAACTTTAAGTTACAAAAGTACTGAGCTTAGAACATTAGAAAATTAAGTTTATAAATGGTGTAGTCTATCATCGATGTCTTATTTCATTTGATCAAATCAAAACGCCAAGTTTCCTACGAGGTCAAAGAGAGGTCAAATATATACTAATCACCTCTTTCAACTTTGCTAAAATGCCACATCACTCAGAAGGAGTAAATCTTTTCCATTTCGCGTGACTTCAAGGACTAGACATAAGAATTCAGAAGGGGAGAAACCCCAGGGTTCAACTTCAAAGATGACGTACGTCTATCATGTAAATCTGTATTGAGATGACGCCCACCGTTCTGATTGGTCCAAATCGACAAACAAAAATGGCGGATTCAAAATTTTCTAGGGGGGGGGGTCCCCTCCTCTTAGGCATATTCACGTGACAAAGCCAATGAGAACAGATATATCGGATATAGTCCTGAGTAAGGACATTAGCGGTTACCGTTAGTGATTTGGTTTTCTGAATAAAAAGTCATTTTCTCCTTCCCTACCCCATTGTAGCGCCATCTGGCGTTTGGGAAGTGAATCGGGACTAAATATTTATAGGGTAGGTCCTAATTTATCTGAAAACATGTCAGAGTTCAGTGGGAAATCTCATTTTAAGCTGGCGGCGGAGTGATTTTGACCTTGGTGATTTTACCAGAATTCTCTGAGAAATCTGACGATAGAGGGGGTTAGTGTCTTCAAGTTTATTTATTTCAAAAGTTCGGTGGACAACCCATGGTAAGATTGTTATAGCAAGCTAGGAGTCTCTCCCGAACACTGTGGTATGTTGCACTAGGCTTGGATACTAATCGTTAATAAGATCACAGGGTAAAATGTTATAATGGCCACCTATGGGAAACTCTACTGTGGTCTTCAACCATCATCCATGTACCTTACGTTTTCATTGGTTGCTAAGGATCAAAGGGTTCTATCTTAGATTGTCATACATGTATCTTCGCAATCATCACCGTAGTCATTGTTTTCCAGATTTTCATTTTCAAATGATTTGATTTCTTCGGAATCGTTGCCTGGATAAATAACATTCTGGTTGAAAGATCTGCAGAGATCCTTTCTCGTTACTTGATCAACCGCCTCTGATCCATGACCTCAGTCCAAGGGCTTATTTAATATCCGGGGCTTAGTTGTGTACCAAACGAAACGAGAAACGGCACGACATCCGGGGCTTTGTTTGGTCTTCATTAGACAATGTTGTATAGGGGGTAGGTTTTCTCAGACCTAGGTACCTTTTTCTGTACCGTTTTGCGGTTAATTTTCTCTATAGCATTGGAATCTGTTCACATCATGAGCTACATAATTGATTAACTTAAATATATGACATGTAAAAACGGCTTGATACGAACAGAATAAACAGGGGAATGTAATTTAAGTGTCGATTGTGTATTCTGTTAATGTGTGTCACCCTGCTTCGGAAATCCCCCATAACCGTCTTTGGCTCACGTGATTATGCAAATGAGAAAACCCCATTGGTTTCAAAGTGGTACAATCAAATCTGACGCGGACAATCATCGTTTTAACTGTTGTTTCTGAATGGTTCGTGACCGAAATTTACTTAACTATAGAAAATATGTTACGTTATAAGGATAGATTGTTTTTACTTTTTACTTACCAATCATCAACATGTGCTGATATATTCAGCTCTGGACTTTATGTCCAAAGGGGGTAAGACACATTGTCAGAATAAATTTCAAGTTCTCACACCCCTATCATGTTTATTGGCTAATTCAAATCGGATGCGGTAAAAAACCGAACGCCAATTTGCGAACGTTCCGGGTATTACGTTCGTCCTTGCTCAGACCAAGGAGTATTGGCTCCCAGGATCGAAACTCAATATTTTCTAACAGTGAAAACGTCGAAATGTCGTTATTTTCTGAAATTATAACCGACTATAAATTCAAAATAAACATTTCAAACCAATATCTCGATCATTTCTTATGAGTTTTGGAATTTTTCGTTAGGAAATAAGACCAGAATTCACGATTCAAATGTTGAAGTGAACAAAATGGCGGCTGTTTGAATTCGATGTTGCACTCTGGGAGCCAATTCTCTTTGACCTTAGACAGAATACATATCTTCAGACATGATAATCAGAGTAATTCCGAATATGTCATTGCAACTCTAGTAATTACAACTTATAAATATATCATCAAAAGGTCATGTGTTTTTGTCAAGATCAGATTTCTCACATCTGATGAGCAAGTGAAGTGAAGATGACTTAAATATACTAAAAATATACTATCAGGTGCTTTACAGGGCGGATGCGACAAGCAACAAGAGGGAGAGGGCAAATTTGAAGTCAGAATAAAATAATACCGGTGTAAAAGAAATTATGGTCCCCTGGGGATTTTGGTCCCCTTTCCTTACGGCCCTTACTGGCCCTGACTGTGTATAAATAATAAGGAAAATAATTGTAATTAGGTCACCATATAAATCAATAGAGAGTAGGACCACAATTTGATAGGACCACCTACCCTTTTACACCTGCCCCTAAAACCCCAAATTGGGCCCTTTTAGGGTATTCTTCTTGATGATTTGGCCTTAAGTAAAAGGCCCACTGATTTGGGCCCTTACATTTTTCTGGGCCCATTTTAAGGGGGGGGGGGGGTGCAGATCCACCAGAGCTTTATAAACTCATCCCACCTGTTACTGATTCTTTTCCATATTCTATTTGTAGAAACAAATATAAAAGCTAGCTAATAAGCACCAGGCTAAGAGAGAAAATCTGGCCACCTTGTGAAATCTGCGATGCAGTTCATTGAATTATCATTAATTTGACACTGATAAATGAGAATTAAAATGCTACAGGGTAACACCAAAATGCAGCCCTCGTATTTTGGAACTACTTTCTCAGTTATGGTTGAATCTTCATGAATTGTCATTGTGAAAATATAGTATCCAATGGGTAAACACTCACAGATGCGCATACGCTAAAAGTGAAGTCATTGAAATGCCGTAGCCGGTAGCTGCATTCGCGAATGCTACCGAAAAGTCCTTCCCGAACTAACACTCACATAATTCTTTTGAAAGACATCACAGTTTATTGTAATCGAATTCCTGTGGCGCATTAGCAACAAGCCGGCGCGGTTGACACACGCGAGCAGCAGACAAGGTTGCCACAGCTTAATTAGCGGTTTAAGTGCGCTTGGCTGAACTGGTTTTGTTGAAAACGTGTGAGCATGTAATTTGCAAATTTGCATTGGCTCATTGTTCTTTTCGTGATACCTAGGGGGATATTATCTGGTATTATGCAATGCACTCGCCCGCGGGCAGTTCCAACACGCACCCTTAGAGAAATCAGACCACACGTGGCAAAAGTCTGCCTTTTCCACTTCTATTCACAATACTGGTCACCCTGTACATGAAGCAATAAATCATATTTTCAGTAAATTATATCGTTCTAATGATGACAAGTAAATGATATGTATCTAACTAGAGATCTAGACAAGTCAGGTCACATTGCCACATTATGATGGTTTTGGAGTGTTTGGTATTGATTTATATGGCATTTCAGCAAAATAGAATAGAAATAATGGATCGAATGTAATTGCATGTTCAACAGGTCAGCAGGTTCTTGTGATTAGACCCTCTAAAGATATAGAGAAATAGACAGAAATGATCAAATTCCAATCATGGTAAACATTTTGCAGTAGCAGTTGATTGCCGAGATATTGACAACTTGACAAAACAGTTAACACACTGCTATGGTGCGCTTTGATTGGTCAAAATGTTATAATGCATGCCTTAGAAGTATGTGTGCATTACCCTCATATATGTTATTATATACGTTTGTTTGCTTCGTATACTTGTAGATTCAGTCAACGTGCCAACAGAATGTATATGCACACAATCAATGAAAATCTTCTGCAAAAACAAGGAGCTCCGAGATGTTCCCAGCAATATTCCAGCTACAACCACAGTCCTGTAAGTAAAGACATAGGAATGAAAAGTTTTATTTTAAGATATTTGTTATTTAGATATTGACAGATGTTATTTGCCAAGTCGTAATATTTAGAAGAATTAAAGCGGTTGTGGACAGTCTGTACAGGATCAAACGCCTTTTCAATGTCAAAATCATTATTGTCATTGGTTAGAGGGGTAGGTTCTTGTGTATTTTGATTGATATGTTAACATGGTTAAGGTAATAACATATCAAAGGTAAGCTTTGCGAAGAGCTTTTTTATCGTATCATTTTTGTTACGCCTTTTTTAAAGTCCAAATATTGTTTTCTTGACGTAGATATAAAATGTAAAAACAATATAAGTTATCATGCATAACCATGGCAATCTCAGATTAAATACAAGTTGTATTATTGTATACAAGGTGATGCAATGAGTATCAGAAAAATATAAAACCTGTCTAATCTAAACCACTGGTTCAAGTCAAAAGTGCCCGTATTGGCAAGCATCCAGATTTGGAGGTTCTTCGAATTCAACATGGTAAACTATGTCAAAATAAAAAATGGGACCGAAAAAGTGTTAACATCGGCAGTGTTCAGATTAGACAGGTGTTCGAATATATATGTGGTTTAAAAGTAAATGTAGGTATAAACTCGGAGAAAGAAGGTTACATGTACGAGAATTGATCCAAAAGTTCTGCACAGTTTGTCTCAAGAAAAGTGATATATCTGCAGGTTACGTGTATTTACCTTTTATGTTGCAGTGATATATCTACAGGTTACATGTATTTACCTTTTATGTTGCAGTGATATATCTGCAGGTTACATGTATTTACCTTTCATGTTGCAGTGATATATCTGCAGGTTACATGTATTTACCTTTTATGTTGCAGTGATATATCTGGCAACAGAATTGATCTGTTACGACAGGAGCACCTGTCAAATCTCACCAATCTGAAGGAGCTGTAAGTATTGAAACATAAAAAGCAATTAAACGAATAAGTACTCCTAATTAGATGTTTGTACAACTAGTCCTTAACAAAAGATTAAGCTAAAAACAAACGTTCCATGAAGGATTTACACACCTACAACAAAGCATTACAGTCATAGTAACTTTTAGATATTTTCTTAAGCATACACGTTCTCAAGCTGAGATTTGAAAATGTGTTTTTCCGTCCTATGACAAACACTTATGGACAAAGGCAATTGTAATAGTTAAATATAATAAAGCAGATCTCCTTTCCGTTGTGTGATGTATAATTCAGGTATATCCCAAGGCAAGACCCCTACGTTTCATCAGTAGATATTTTTAATGCATTTTTTTGCTGAATTATCTTTGGCTTTCAGCACTCTGGTGTGAAATTTAGTCAGTTCTGAGTCTCTGACACACCCCTCAATATAATCAACCACTCAACAGGCAAATAGTAATGCAGACATATAGGACTATGATCACATATCCATGAGCAAAAATTACAAAAATTAAACCGATGCCATTTATTAACTTCAAAATTGCCATCCCGAAGCTCTGAAATCTTTTGGATTTATTTATGATTTAGTGTAAGTGTAAGTTGTAATATAACTACGACGAATATCATTGTATGTTTAGGCTCATTATGCAGTCCGACGTTGTTAGTATTGCACACGATGCCTTCCGTGATCTAGCTGAACTTACGAAATTGTAAGTATTAACTGGATTAATTAAAGAGATTTAGAGGGATGGAGACTAATTTGTTCTTATGATCCCAAGCCATACATATTCTATAAAAAGTCCAATAGTTCTGACTTTATATCAGGTCAATCCCTTAATCATGAAGAAAATTAAATTATGACAGTTATTTGGGAAATATATTTTTGAAATATGTGCTTCATTGTAATTTATAGTCTTTTTCCAACCTTTTGTTCCTTTAACATTAACACCATTTATTTTATTTTGCAAATTTCTCTCTTAAGGGTGTATTGTTCTAATCTGAGTCATGTGATTTGCATTAACAACGCTGACTCAAATAAAACTGTGACTCTATCATAATATGTAGATACTTCTTTTAATCACGTGACCTCACTGTAGCGGAAGTCGTCTATTTTCAACGACAGTCAATATTGATAAACCGGAAGCGCATCTGACTAGCAGATGCCAATTTTACCTTTTGAATTGGGAAATTATATCCATTTGTCAGCAATTTTCAACTCATAAACTAGTCATTTATCGTCCATTAAGCATGCGCCATTTTGATCATGCCAAGTTGTATTCTAAACTGAAGTGTTCCATTAAAGAGGAGGAAACATCCTGGAATTCATAAATGAACCTATCTCCATTAAAGATGAACCAGGCTTGTTCATATTTATATGGAGATATGTTCATCTATGAATTGTGGGTTATTCCCCCTTATTGTTCCATTATAGGCATCTACAGTCCAATCTTCTGACGAAAATTCCAAATGCTCTATTTGAGAATACATCTTTAAGGGAAATGTAAGTTATTGTTATAGTCTGTCTGTTATTATCACTAATTCCTAACTTTAAGTATATCTTCATTGTACCCTTGTCACTGCAATTAATTTTGTGAAAAGATGAGTAATGGTAATTGTTGACTTGTACGGCTTCGCTATACAGACAAAAATATTCTAATAATAATTTAATAATGCGAAAATCCCTGGGCCTTTCTGGGGCCTTTCTTGTCCCATGATGCAATAAGTAAACAATTGCAAAATACTTATTTCTTGACTCTTGTACATGCATATTTTATAGATCTTTGTCCTACAATTCTTTGGGGGAATTAAGAAAGGGTTACTTTAAAGGTCTGCACAACCTGAAAATCTTGTAAGTATAAACCAAATTGAATCACTAACGAGTAATACAGCAACATTATTTTTTCTTGGAATTTACGTAAAAACGTAATATACAGAGAGTGTAGGTAGTATGCTTTACTTACTTTTACAATTTACTTGATACAGTACTGTACTAGTACTCAATAAAAATCGAATCTTCTTTGCCACTTACCAGATGCCAGCAGTTCGTGTCAATCAATCAGAGGGTCCAGTAGCGGCAGACTTAGTGAAATTATTTAATTCTAAGATTTTTAAATTGGGATACGCTGGAATCAGGTCCCTGTTTTTGGGGCCAAACTTTTATCAAAACTTACAGTTTCACAACACGAAACGCAAAAGTTCATTAATAAAACGGCTATGGCATATTGCAAAATTACTCATTTCATTATGATTTCAACAAATTCAGTGACCATCGAAAAAGTAAAATAATCTGCTCAAAATCAAACATAATACAAATAACAAAGACAATCATTTTACACAACCCAAAATAATTTATTCTGTTTGTACATAACGAGACACGTAAAACCAGACAGATATTTTAACGAGCCGTTGTAAGAGACATTACTTGTTGCATAATTCGCTTTTCGTTCTGACCAGTTATATTATTTTTCCAGGCGGTTGGACAATTGTGGCATTAAACTGATAGAGGAAGGCACTTTTTCTGAACTGCCTGCATTACAACAGTTGTAAGTCTTTCGTAAATTGCCATAAATATGGATTGCATGTTTAAAAAATAGTTCATGAGATTTTTTGATTGCATTTGAGATTATCGAATAAATCAGTTATATGGGGTGTTAACGAAAGTTATTTGATCGAGATGGCAATACACCGTGGCTATGTATTCTCCAGCATTATATAACATCAATGATTTAACTTTCACATCGGCAATGAATTTCTGGTTCAACTCATGTAGATACTAAATGTTAGCAGATTTCCGGAATGTTCTTCTGTTGAGGTGAATGGAAACACTTATTTGGAAATATGTTTTTAATTGATTTATCCATACTGTTCAGCTATTCGACTGTTTTATACTCTTTCTTAGGAAATCAATGCTTTGTATTTCTGCCGATAGAGTAATCCAAAAAGTTCAAGTGAGAATAAAAATATGAAGTGATAAACCACAATTTATAATACAGTATATACCTATTTTATAAAACTACAGTCTCAAATGGATATTGGTTTATAAAATGTAATCAAAGCTTATGTGTTACAGGTACCTAGGAACTAACAGAATCGGAACTATCGTTAGAAGTACATTTGATAATCTGTCTAACTTAAGACAACTCTATCTAAATGAAAACAGCATCTCTATGATCGAAGCCAAATCTTTCCTACACCTGACCAAGCTGAGGCATTTGTAAGTTTAATGTTGTCTGTGAAATAAAGCCATGAATGGTTAAGTGTTTTGAGTTTGTTGGTATGCATGGGAAAGGTATTCACACAGTTTGTATAGAATTCCAAATGTAATCTTGAAATAAATGCCAACTACTGCCAACCCATGTGATGTAATAACCACAACCATGTAAATGTTTCATAAGAATAATGCAGTCAAATCAATTCATCCATCGTTCGTTATTTTTATGTATTTACACACAACTTTATATTTCTTGGTATTATTTGTATTGGTTCTAATAAACACTCGTAGTCTCAATGTCAAACGGTTGGTTTGTTTTAACCTCATGTAAAGGTAAAGGCCCATTGTTACTAATATAGCAATCTATGTCTCATATCATTGCACAATACAAACGCTACTCTTTGATGGACTGTTCATATTCACCTGGTTCTGATATTTTTACATTTCTCATCCAAAAATAAACAACTGTTATTTCAGGAACAATAGCATAATCGTTTCTTGCGTTCCCATCAAATTATTATCGAAATCCTAAAATAGTATTGCTTATCAAAACTTTGAACCAATATGAAAATCTTAGCTCACCGTGTAGTCACAGATGCATGGAAATGCATGTTAGTAATGATATTTTATGTTTATGTACTTACTAGAGTGATGCATGGCAATTTCATCAAGGTAATCAAGAAGGAAACGTTTCTCAACCTGAAGAGCTTGTTATTCCTGTAAGTATCATGCTGAAAGCATATTTTAATGTAGTACCTCACGTTTTCTCAGCACAAAGGTTTAATCAATTAGTTATTAAACAATTTCCGACAAGACTTGAGGGAATACATAATGCAAAACAACTTTTATTTCTCGACTGGCATTTCGTATAAAACGTGACTTGTTCTTCATAATGAAAAATATAACTAATAACTAAGTGTCTTCTAATCCGTTCACATTTTATTTGCCACATTTTTTACAGAAAGTAAAATATTCCGATTAAATGAAAAACAACAAAACATACATACGGGTAAAATTAACTGGGCATACTACAGGGTGATTCAAAAAGCGGTGTATGCGTGAAAAGCGACAGTCAAATGCCACTTTAAGCCATTGCAATCATTTGAAATTCACAATGGCTCAGTCTGTAAATTATAAGTCATGATCAATAGAAGACTAATTTAGATTTATGAACTGATGTCTTTGAGGCAAAGTAACAAGTTCTACTTTAAGTAAATATCAATATTTGCGCAGCTAATTATTATGAAATTACCTGAAAATGAAAATTATGACAGCAAAATCTATGTAGATAATACAAAGATTATAACATTGTTTTCAGAAGAGTAAGCTAGTTTTGCATGGAGCATGCGCAGTGATATAGAAACTTTTAAACGCCGTTGTCAGCTGGACTCAAAACTCGCATTATGAAAAAAGAAATTAAATACAATGAAAAGAGAATCACTGTATTTAGTTTTGGGACATTTTCTTCTTCCTAACATCCAAAATGTTACCTATATATTTCAGGGACCTGAACACTAATAAAATCGCATCAATTGAGGCTGGTTCTATGTCGTCCCTACGTAGTTTAACGTCATTGTAAGTATGTTCGTATTTTTGGTGCACATGGTATGTTTACTCATATTTATGACTTAAAGTGGTCGTGTTCTATTCTCTGTAGTATTACCATTGTGTAATGACAGTAATTTGATTACTGATTTAAATAAAAATAGCAACCGGTAATGATACTTTAGCGCGCTGTTCTTTTACTTGACTTGGCAACATAAAATATGCCTTATGCAACTTCAAACTAATCTAACGTCGAGTAAACTTCGAATCCTTTTTATTAAACTAAAATGACAATGGTACCCCTACCCAACTCTATGAGTTGTTGGCTCCAACGACGTATAATAATGTATACGTGTATACAGGGTGTCCCAAAAGTATGGGACCTCCTCCTAGGTAGACACGTACCAATGTATGCATAGTAGTCTCATACATCATTTTAAAGCCTATCGAAAGTTACATCGATTTGCCAAGTATCATGGTTCAACTCACAAGTGGGAAAAAGTTACAGGTATTTCAAAACTTAGTGTTTAAAAGTGCTAAAATAAAAATTCAGATCAATATCCTGGAAACAGCTCTGACCTGAATGTGACCGAAAATATGTATGCTATCGTCAAAGATAGGCTAGATATTGAGTTAGAAAAAGAGGATGGTGAGAGGCAGATATTCCTTTATAAGAATTACAAAATGCTACGCCCCTTTTTGAAGTGCGTTTAGGGTCATATCTGAAAAGAATGGCTAGCTGCTGTTAACATGGCCTATGGAGACACACCGGCTATTAATTTGGTGTAAAAATAAATCTAATTTTAGCCAAACACTAAATTTTGAAATGCCTGTTTCCTTTTCACAGGACCATGATACTTGGCAATGCAATGCAATTTTAAATGTTCTTTAAAATGATATATGACATACTATGGAGACATTGGTATATGTCTGCCTAGGGGGTCCCATACTTTTGGGACATCCTGTAGATTATATCTATAATATTTGAAATGTTTGTAGAGACCTGTCACAAAATAAGCTTACTGAGCTGGAAGTACCTTTTGGTATATTTAGGCAGATGAAGAACTTATCGTTTATGTAAGTAATTTCCATTTGAGCAAATTAATTATCGTATAAATAATTACCCACAATGCCGTACGATATCTTGAATAAAGGCCAAAATGTTAGCATTTTTATTAAAAAGACATTGAATATACAGGGTGATCTTTGACCAGATACACCAAACTTTTACTGAACATTCTTCTTACAACAATGCACTGTCTGTAAAGTTTACAGATGCAGGTAAATGTACTCCTCATCTTCGCACGCTCCGGTCTTCATTGCGTTCATCGACCGACGGGAGCCGAGTGAACGAAGATGGGTACTCCTATCACAACACATTTCTTTAGAAGTACAAAGAATGTATACCATCAATTTGCTATTGATTGACATTCCCCAACTGTATATTTAGTGATGGAAAGATTCAGTCGGGTCAAAAATAAATTATGTAGATCAACGTTTGTAGACATCGTTACACATTTTGTAGTCAAATGGATTTATCATCAGTGGTGCTGTGGTCGAGGTGGGTCTATGGGGGCCGTTGTTAAGGTAGTTCAAATAATATCAGACCATACTGAGTGAATCAAAAATGATTCTCACTCTGAATCCTAAGATTGCAATATTGTTTATCACCTCTCTTTTATATTCAAGGAGAACTGTAACAATAGGCATCTCTCAAGGTCGGGTTGTCAGTGATCATGATATGATTGTACTGTCAGGAAATGCCTTGATTGGAAAATCTTTTTTCATCATTCAATTTATATTGCTCATGACAAGAGAAATTCTTTGAAAATCATCAACATTAGGAAAAATTAATCTTTAAAATGGTTGTAGAATTTTTGTTTTTAAATATTGTCCCCGCAATTTGAACACCAAATTAAAGGTAAACATTTTCAGATCGTCAAATGCTCTTCTAAACACACAATCTAAACATTAATGGAAAGAGTGAGAAAACGTTACATTGTGATCGAGTCTCAATTTAATTTAATATCATATATATCCAATCTATTTTACTATTTAAGTGTGAAAATTTAGAACTTTCCCCGAAGCCCCACGAATTTAATCACTACCAATAGGTGGTGTGATCGTCTGGGTTGGTCTATTGATAAAATCTCCTAGGCCCAATTTGGCTGAGGTAGTCGATAATATCTATTAAATTGAATTAATAGTGTCAACAAACTCTGATGAATGTCAGATTTATAACTAAGTTCGCCCACAACAATTCCCCATAGCTTATAAAAGACCATGCATGTCATGAGAGATGAAAATATATCATCTAAGTATAAGTTACTACTAATTATCACGGTAGTCGTTATTTATGTTTCAATAGTCTCCTAGGTCAATGCTATAACCATCTCGTGATATCACATTTCAAAATTTGTGTACCGATTTGTGTAGCCATAAGTTATGAGGAATAGCTTAGACAGATACATTTATTAACTAATACTTTATAAGTTTTTTCTAATCTAGTTAGTTAGAAAATAAATATTAATTTTCATCGAGGTTAACGGACTAAACTATTGTATTCAATTTCTTTATTTAGCCTAAATATGTCCATTAAGACGACGATGGAAAATGCCATATTTTTTTTGACCAAACGTTTTCTGATGATTCCAAATGAGCAGTCGAAATTTAGATCGGTATAATATACGAGGGTTGATCATAAAGTTCTCATAATATCTCGCTAATTTCTTTATTTTTCAATATATTCTAATGAAATTTTCACAAAATGTGCAGCATTGAATGTCTTATTAGTTCAGCAAAAATATTTATTTTAACAGAAATATTAAATAAGAAATGGTTGCCATAGTAACGGGAAATCAAGGCACCCGGGACAAATAAAAATAATTGAGAGAATGAGCTTAATCAACCATGTTTACATACATAATAAACTCTCATGAATCACCAAACACATTAAAATGTTAACTTGAATATGTTGTAAAGTGCTTTAAGAATTAAATAAATCAATCGTGTAAATTGTGTGATGTCAAAGGGGGTGCTTTCATGCTCCATTAGATGTGCTACCAGAGTCTAAGACGCAAAGCTAATGGTCAGAAATGACAGAGTAAGAGAATGCAATAGATGCAGAGATCTTCAGAAAAACAAATTTCTTAAACAAATATATTGCTAAGATATCAACAAAATTACACCCTGTGTGTGGTCTGTACATGTTAAAAATGAACTAATGGGGCAAAATCAATTTTCCTCAGGATATTTGACAAAACAGTCATGGGGTCTAACAGTCACTTCTTATGAAGCATAACAATCATCTATTATGAGATCAGACAATTCACATGACCATTATAATAGTTCACAACAGTTAAGAGCCCATATTATTTGACAATTTAATGTGTTTGATAGCTTATTTGAAAACTTATTATGTATTTAAACATGGTTAATGAGGGCTATTCTAGCTAGTCTTTTTATTTGCCCCGGTTGCCTTGATTTCAAGTTACTATGGCAACCATTTCTCATTTAATATTTCGGTTATTCTAAATATTGTTTGCTAGATTAATAAAACATTCCATGCTGCATATTCTGTGAAAATTTCATAGGAAAATATTGAAAAATAAAGAAATTAGAGAGATATTATGAGAACTTTATGATCAACCCTCGTATAATGTCAGTATGTCGATTTTTGTCCTAACAATTTTGATTCTTTTTTACAGATATTTTGACGACTTCACCATGTGCGTCTACGCACTTCACGTTCGTAACTGTTATCCAAAAGGGGATGGAATCTCCAGCATGGAAAACCTATTAGAAAATGGGATTTTACGAATCAGCGTCTGGGTCGTCGCCTCATTGGCATGTATTGGTAACTTCATCGTCCTTCTCGGGAGAATACTAATCAAAGAGGACAATCAGATTCACTCATTCTTCATCAAAAATCTCGCCCTTTCTGATCTCTTCATGGGAATATATTTATTCATCATTGCCTCTAAAGACATCATGTATAGAGGGGAGTATTTATTGAAACTGAAAACCGAGTGGAGAGGTAGCTGGCAGTGTAATTTAGCTGGTGTTTTAAGCACAGTGAGTAGCGAAGTATCGGTACTGACACTAACTGTGATCACCTTCGACAGATACATTTCAATCATGTATCCACTTCACCTGAAGAAGCGGAGCATAGCAACGGCGTACACAATAATGTTGGTGATATGGTTACTATGTTGCGTATTAACAACGATGCCCCTGTTTCCATCGGACTATTTCGGGGACACATTTTACTCTAGCAATGGAGTGTGTTTACCTCTTCATGTACATAATCCCTACGAGAATGGATGGGAGTATTCCCTCTTTCTTTTCGTTGCCATAAACTTTGCTGCATTTTTGTTCATCTCATATGCATACGCTTTGATGTTTGCGACTATACGAAGGTCACAGATGTCGCTAAGGTCAACACAAGAAAACCAAGAGACGTCACTGATGAAGCGTTTCTTCTTCATTGTGATGACAGATTTTATATGCTGGATCCCTATTATTATTATCAAAATAGCAGCTTTATCAGGTTAGTATTAAAACAGGTTTAATGAGTGTCCGTTTGGCATTTCAAGTCCTTTGCGGGGACATAACCTAGCCACGGAGCGGCACATAAGTCACTTATATCAGCCTACAGTAGAACCTATATCTGAACACCTCTCATCTCTCATCTTAACACCTCCTAATGTGAACATTTTCGGTAGCGTTTCTCAATCTGCCAGACTTCAATGCTAAAATACTTTTAAATGCGAACAGCTGCCATTCAAAGAACATTTGGCCAGACCCAGCAGTGGGGTTCGGATTAGACAGGTTTTAATGTGATTTCTAAAATCAACTCAAAACGCTTCGAATGCATTATTTCAACTGAAATTTCATTTTCTCCTCAAACTTTAAACTAATGTAATATGACTTTGCATGAAAAAAGATTTAATTTTCTTGACGCATGGCATTGGTTTGTTAAACAGGTGCAAAATTGCAGATCCGAACTTTATCCCAGGTTCTCACAGTTGTAACTATTACAAGCAAACAGGGAACAGACAGTTCCATCAACATAGTTTCTAGTCAATTTCACCTGGGTATAGTTGACTTGGTTAATATCAATACAGACAGCTCTGGAAAGAATTGTTTCACACGTCACACCCTTTTCTTAAAGGCCCCATATCAAATTTAAACCACTTTGGATTATATTGTAGTCTTACTCAATTTTATCAAAATTTGATGCGTGAAACATTTTTTTATTAATTTCTAAAAGTTGTTAAGAGCTCATCCATGCATAAAAGTTGTTCAGAGAAAAATGGATTTTTAAATTAGTTGTCATAGAAACCAATGGTACGGTATATATTATAGTACAGTATATAACAATATATTCTTCATTTTAACCTGGTACATAACATAACATAACTACATAACTGGTGTATCTCATACTTGAGTGAGATTGGGGTAGATATAACCTTTACCACCTTTTTCAAATGACAAGATAGGCTATACTGTAAAAGCACAATTTATATTTAACATTTTCATAATATTCCTTCAGTTCAATACAATAGAATTGTAACATTTAAATTTTTTGAAAAAATTTAAACTTCTAAAATTTAAATTTTTAAAATTTTTAAACTTTTTTAAACTTTTGAAAAAATTCCCGGGAGCGGGATGGATATATTATATCTGCTCACATTTGGCCTAGAGCGGGACATATACAATATATCCTGCCCGCTCCTCAGATATGATATATATTCCCGGGTGATATCTACCCCAAACCCACTCAAGTATGAAATACAACAATATATTCTTCATTTTAACCTCGTTAGACAATCAATATTGGTTTATTTTGAAAGTTAGCATATTTGAAAAGATTGAAAAACAATTATTTTTGAAAAAGTTAACTTCCTCAATGGCATCACGATGATGTTACTTAGGGTGTAATTCTTTTGTTATGCTGAAACATTTAAATGGCACATTAGATATGACATATTTACAAAAAAGTGTGTCTTTTGTTCAATCTTCGCAATGGTGTTTGCACTGTAAAGTGAAATGTTTCATGATTAAAAATTTATTTGAAAAATGGCGGGAAAGATTTTCAGTAAATGAATCATTTTTAAAACTTTACACAGGGCCTTTATAATACCTCTTATACAATGGACCTCAGGTGCCAGGAAATGATGATTACTCCCATTGGAACAATAAACTTGAAACACAACATGGGCTGCAGTGTGACTACAATACACCTGTTCCCTTTCCTTGTGCACATTTGCCTATTTAATTTGAATATCCAGAGCACCCTATCTACATCTGGAATTGTCTCTCTGACAGTTGCTGAATAATAAGAGGCATTATTAGTGTAAAAATGTTGCTTCGAATATTATCGTGGCAACTATTTACAGTGTATTTTCATTTAGATTCCTTGTCGAATGCATTTGTTAATCAGACACCCTGAAAAGTAAAAACTTGAAACTATGAAATCGATGATTGGCCCTCATGTAACATATACAACATCAATGCATAGAGATATGTAAACACTTCCCTCAAGAACGGGCTTCACTGCTTAGACTTCACAACCTTGGACCAAGGATGATAAGGCGTGCATGTCCTCTGAATAAAAAGCTCTTAAAGATTTGAATTCCTGATCATATTTTACTCGGCAACTCTGTATTTCTTTGTGGAGACAGCTTTATCCAAAAATTACAATATTCTTGCAATGTGCGAAATATGTCGTAGTGATACTCCGGAGACTTGCAATTGCTGATAATTAATCATTTGTTAGAATATTGATTATTGATATTACGTAATCACTCTAAGGATCTGTCAAGTCCCCTAAGATTCTGACAAATGATTTACACCAGCTGGGAGTTAAGATTATTGAAAAAGGCTTTAATTTGAAATATATAGATGGAGTCAATGTCACAGCTACAGGCCAATGTCAATCGTCTATCAAATCAATCAGCTTTTTCATTAAAACAAGAATTACGATCTACTGTGAAGCATACACAAATCAAGAAAATGGGCTAGAACCCTATAGTCAGCAGCAAAGTCGATGTGCATATACATACTATAGGCCATTATTTAATATTTATGGTATCATGAATTAATGATATTGAACAAATATTTCACTCTATTGAGGTGAATACCTGTACATCTTTCACAAGTGATATTCCACGAAGCCCGAAGGGCAAGTGGAATATCACCTTGTGAAAGTGCTACAGGTATTCACCGAAAATAGAGTGAAATATTTGTTTTATTATATCACTGTCTAGCTAAACATCCCTAATATTATTAAGTCATAGGTTAACATTGATATTTTTACGAATCTACTCGGTTCGTCTGCCATTTTGACTTACACTGAACTAAATTATTTACACTGAACGAAAACAAATTCTTTGAAAATTCCCGGGAGCGTGGGATATCGCTAGATATCTCACGGTTGTCTTATCTGATTAGCATTGCCATTGAATATCGCCAGATATCCCACTACATGTGACCCGGTTTTGACCAATCATACTGTCGCTAGCTAGATAGTGATATAATAACGATCGATATTTCAGGTGCTAAAATCAATAAGGGATTCTACGGCTGGGTTGCCATATTCATACTACCAGTAAACAGTGCACTGAACCCAATCCTGTATACATTGACGACAAAACTCTTCAAAAAACATTTCATGTCACGTGTCTATCGTGTTTTCTGGAGAAGTAACAGGCCTGCGGATGCCATTGAAACACGTGCAAGTGGTGGCTCTGTCCTTGTAAGGCGGATATCATCACGGAGCTCACAGGTTGTAGAAGTAAGTCATCCTCCTAACTCAGGGCTCTAAATATCATCTGCTATGCTCCCCCTTCTTCAGGGTGGGTGTTGTCTGGAACCCTGCGTTTGGAGGATGGAAATAGGTTCACTGACATACTGTTCTCGTTAAGGAATGGAATGTTACTTTTAGCGAAATTGACTAATGCAAATCAACGAATATTGAGTCATCTAGGAAAGTATAGCAGTCAGTGAAAATGAATAGATATAAATGAGTTTTCTGAAGAAATCGCAGACAATTTTGCTGGCGATGATCATATTTGTCTCAATCAACCCTTGTTCAATTTTTTTTTCATTCAACCAAATTTCATAGTCTATTCAAATGGTCATGATTTTATGGCTTTTTAACAAAACATTCTCCAAAAGCCGACTTCGTCGACTCTACAGGCAAACTTCGAACCCGTCAGGGAAGTTATTTTGACTTCACTCTCATAGATATCTTGTGTAATAGCTCTCGTATTCTTTCTTATCTCTCTCGATTCTCTGATGCTTCCAGGAGTGTTAGTTTATATTTATTGTATATGGGGTAGCCCCAAAGATAAAAATCTTGGGGTTCATGTATGGTGCGTTTGGCATGTTTCGGCATTTCGAGCATGTTTAGTAAAGTGACCATAAAATCGTGACTGTCGAGGTCGGACCAATGCCACTTAGAACAATGGAAAAACAATTGAACAAGGCTTAATGTGATGATTTAATTATTATCATTTCTTTGGGTAACAATTTTTGGCTCAGCCTGTATATAATTTATATATTTATTCATGAAAGCAATACTGGTTTGGAAGCTGTTCGTGTGAAAATTGGTCTACTTCGCCAATGGCGGGGAACGGGACTTTGCGTCTTGTACAATGTAAAATGACTTTATTTCATTTGATTTAATAAAGTAAAGTATGTAAGTTAGTAAAGTATGTCCAAAAGCCTGATTTAAAACAATTATCTTTTTACTTTCAGTTTGACTCTATTCCAAGGCGTGATTCTTCTCTCATGTCTCGCTCTTCCCGTGGCAGTAGTAACAAATCCGGGAATAAATACACAAACGGTATTCAATATTGCGCTAGATGCAAGAGTATGCATAGCGTTAACTCACACAGGCCCGTTTACAGGTACCAAGATAGATCCGAGAACAGGAACTCCGATCAAAGTCCGGGTTTAAACAGGGAACTAAGTTGGAAAGGTATAAATCCGTGCTGTGCTTCTTCTACAATGAAGAGCCCGTCTTCCAGCACGTACACAGCCAGTTTGACGTGTATCGTCTCTCCCGAGAGGAACTTAGAACAAGACCAAGTCAAGATGAGTCTAATGAAACACCATGATGATTGTTGAATATGACGTCAATGTGAGTCATTTGAAATGAACGCAGAACAAGGTGTAGGCATTGATTCCCCATCGTGCTGATCATGTAAAAGATCCTCGAACGCTTTGTCAAATCAGGAGCTCATCCACAAGAAATTGCGATTCTTGATTTGTGTGACCAAGTACTTTGTGGAGGATTAATAGAGTAAGCCCGTGTCACAACATATCGTGATCTTGTGATAAATACACCTTTGTAACTAGCCATCGCTGGAATGGGAAGACAGTAGATGCTTTGTAAAAAAATGGTCATCCCCTTACATCCCCTTACAGATCACGAGAGAGGAGGAACTTCAGCAACGTTAAAAGTACGGGCTACTACTTCGGAATTCGGAAATCGGGAAATTAAATGTCTCGGGAAATTAACAACTTAGGCTACACAATAAACAGTATGCATTGAAGTATAAACATCAAAATGACTATTACAGCTACAATGTACAGACTTTTTAGATAACTTAAACATCATTTAAACAAACTGATGGGTCTTTCTAAATACACCAAGGTCGCCATTGTCATTAACAGAAAAAGGACCATTATTCCCGATGGAAGTTGTCCATGGTCGTCCCGGAAAAAGTGATCACTCTTCTGGGCTATACTCTCTATTGCGTAGTATTTTAATGTTTTGCAGTTCGATCTGATTTTGCTTTTCCGGTGGAATTTAAAGCAAAACAGAGTTAGTGTACACTGTAACTTGGAATTATGCTTTTTCAAAGTGTGATTTAACACAAAAGCATCATATGACACTGAATTGAATTTAAACTAAGTTTTATCCGTGTTATATGTAGAAAACTTGGTACTAACCTCGTAACTATGTATTGTGCTCAAACTATGATTACTATATCTTCTACAAAATAAGTGATTTAGTTTGTTCAAATGAAAATGTTCTGCTTTAGACAGCGATTAATATCACCAGTAACAGGCATATAATTGCTATCATTATCTGACGAAATATCAGTTAAAATGTGCTATTAGCTAAATATCACGATCTTTCATTTTGAAAGCTCGTTATACGACGCAATCAGATATGAATCCCCCATCGACCTAGGCTTATAGAACTATTAGGTATCCATTTATTTGTTATCGGTTCAAAATTGAGCTATTTTTTAATTCGAAAAATATCGTGATCTCAGAAAAGCAGACATAGATTCAGTATGAGTACGGTTTACAACATCCCCAAATCAATTTGTAAAACGTTATCAAATTTGCTGATCAGGAGGCTGCCACTCTAATTCTCAGAACGATCACACGTTAGGACTAATGACCCTAAAGGAGACGTAGATAAACCGACGTTATCAGACCGTATCTTTGACCAGATGCGGATGATCTATAATGTGGTAAGACAAGCGGGAATTTAGATTCAGAAGCCGCAGACAATTGTCACCATTAATCGCATCACGGTTTTAAAGTGCAAAGCCAAATGTTGGCCCACTCAAATAACGTTACAAAAATGACGCTAAAGCTATTAAGAATTCTTTGGAAACACCGGTAAAACCTGTGAATATCGAACACCTTTGGGAGTTACAAAAAGGGTTGACCGCAGACTCATAGATGTAAAAAGGTGTAACTGAAAAAATTTGATTTGGCAATTATGGAATACCCAAGATACCAATCCACCTTGCTAATTTTTAAATAGTATCAACACCTTGCGATGTCTGTTCTCAGGCTATTCGTCCTAGTTTAGAAGGCTTATATTTCATATATTGACATGAATAATAGTGGCGGGCAATGTAGAGATCGTTTTATTAAGTTTGTACCTAGTTTACAATAGCTACATGTAGGTGGTGATAATAGAAATAACCTAAATTCGGCCGCCTCGCCCAATATTTTTTCTCGAATAGGTATTCTGCCATATCCAGCTCCTGATCATCCAGTATTTGTTTTATTATGCACCTCCCAATCAAAGTTAAGTGGAGTACTTACTGGAGTACAGGTTTAAACTGTCGTTTAGTTGACATTATTTTGACATTTATTTATTTTTATTTTGACCTGAAACTCAGACGACTTCCAGCCAGTTTATTCGCTACACTGGACGAAAATATTTGCCCCGGGAATTTAATTTTTATTTATTCGAGACGTTCTTGCAGAATTATATGTAACTTTTGAATGATAAGGGTAATTGTGATTGATTAAGTGCATTTCTTTTTTCTTCTATTTTCCTCCTGTTTCAGATGTAAGCTTTAAGTAGTACTCCAGTTATTAAGAAATAAAACTCTGAAGAGGGAATGTTGCAAAAACATTGAAAAAAATATCCGACCCTTTTTCTCGAAAGGGTCAGATATTCAAAAAATATCCGGGAGTTTTCAGAAAAGAGCAGAGTATTGCCAAATTACAAGCAACTAAGAACCAATCAGATTTGAGTATTTTAATGAGGTGCATGATAAAGTGAAATATTGGACCGAGGGCCGAAGGCCCAGGGTCAAATATTTTACTATATTGCTCGCAGAAATGACGTTATTAGTATTATTACCACCGTTAACGACCAGGGCTGAAATAGCAAGAAAATCTCACGCACTGAACGATATCTAATTTCCCGGGGAAAATTTGCCGGTCCAGAATATATTCTAGACCGGTCCATATGGACTACCACTATGACGTCACACATTTCTCAAGTCGATATAGTTAAAATGAATGCCTTCTAAACTAGCACTAAAACCCCTAGGACTGGCCCGGCAAGGCGGTAATAATGTGAAATCTTGGCCATTGACACGTGGGCATACAGACCAAAAATGCATACGACATGTACCTGTAGCTCTAATTCTGTCCCAAAAATACATTTTTATTGCTTATATGTCAATTATAAAAATCTGAACGTAAACAAACAAGACCTTTCTATGTGACTTGAAACCAGACTATATGACTGGTCTTTGTCATTTATAGTCAGACCTAGACTAACCGTATTTCATAATTATTTCATTTCGACTTGTACTTGGGGCAAACTGTCACAGGCGGTCCTATGTCCTATGTAACCAGACTTAAGGCTGATGTCCATGAACGTTTATCGAGGTTCAATGGGAAAGTCACATTTCCCAGTCATTTGGGAGTCATATTTATTGTTTATTATTTATTAAAACGTTAAAAAACGTACTTCTGTATATATGAATTCTTAAAATAAACGTTTATTTTTCCATATCAGAAAATTATATTCATGTTTAAATAATAGATTGGAAATCGAAAATGTAGAAAAAGGACATTTACAATAATCCTGACCCCTTTGGATGAACCATAGAAAGTAGGTATTACGAGACACAAAATGAAAAAACAATTCAGATGTCATGCGGAAAAAGGGTTTTGTGTCATCCTGTATTATTTGTAAGTTTTGGAAATAAACACTTAATTTTTGATCCTCCTATTTCTGCCCTGAAAATGTAAGAATGACATCATTACCAACAGGTGGCATGATCTAGTGCATTTGTCTCTCGTACATTCCTGCACAGAAATATGAAGTTTTGTATACAAGACTGTCATCCGTATGTAAAACTCAAATATTTTGGGCGAAAACTTTCTTATTAAATGCTGTATATTCTTCGTAAATTCAGATCTTTGGAATCAGGTAACTTTCTAAATGGTAAAGAAAAAATGATTTATAGAAGTTCAGTCCTTGGGGTTAACGTTTGGTGTAAATTATTTTGTTACATAAATCGCAATTCCTAAATATCTCCAGGGGATGGTCTTGGAGTGATTTACAGCTTGAGTTCTCACATCTAGCCTAGGAGACAAACGTATTTTATTGCCGTTAGTTTTCTCTATTCAAAGCAATGTGGAAAGTCCATTATAACACACGCAACTTACATAGTTTGTTAATTTTTGACAAAGAAAGATTTTCCTTGGTGGTCAAAGGGAATTTTGCTTCCACATGAATCCATGATAGACTTCAACACATGCCTGTGAGACCTCATTCTTAGAACTTTGCCAGCAGCTTCAAAGTATTTCCTGTCTGTTTAGCTTTACAATACTGCGTCAAACAATGAGAATACTAGGTCATTCAGCAAGGTTGTGGAAAAATGTTCTCATTTCAAAATGTTCAATATCTTATTCATGTAATTTTCACATAACATAGACTATGATATCAAATAAGAAATGCTGATATTTTACAAATCAATAACCAGATATTTCTGGGATGTAATGTGAACATTTTATGAAAAATATCGAAAACTTGGAAATAAGAGCATTTTCCGCAAACTTATTGAACGACCTTTGATATCAAGAATTTAATGAAACACTTTTAAGGTTAACCGAAAAAACGCCATGTACCCAAATGTTATTTTGAATATCATAACAAAACAAAATAAAACATTACAACACACATTTGTATTCCAGCATTCAATATTAAGTTATCTTTGAATTCATTCTTTGAAGAAATGTACAAAAATTCATCACACATTAAATATATTTCGAGGCGTGATATTTTTAATCTGTTGCATTGAAATGCGCTGAAATGCGACATTCTACCTAATTCAATACAGTAAGATTAGATGCTGACATTCCTTGTCAGTCTTCGCATTATCACCTCAATGATAGAACGTACATGTAGTGACAGTCGCAATTGAAAACCTCCCGGATCTAATTAACTGCATAATGCCATCATGAAAGATCACAGAATTCTTTCAGGTTCTTTTATATTGATTGTTTCGAAACAATAAGCCGTATCAGAAAGGCATAAGTATCTAAGCACAAATTCTAAAGGGAATGACCAAAAAGAATCCTAGCAAGTAAAGCAAACTCTAAGTGTAAACCTGTCATATAAGAAAAATAGACCCTATATATCTCGAAGCCGTGATCTAACGTGAAAAGAAATAATGTCTAACATTCTCCTTCCCTGTTCAATCGAGAATGAACCAGTAGCACAATCCAGGACCAGAACACAGAAGGACATTCCATTCATACTAAACTCGTTACAATACATGTTGAAGAAAACTTAATAAATTGATAGCCAATACTCATAAATAAAAAAAAAGTTGTTATGTCTCCGTTTTTTGTGACGGTGGCTGGTGTTTGGCGTTCGGCGTTTGTAACAAATTCTCTAAACCTCGAATAACTTAACAAATCTGATTTTAGATTTGACTTTCAATGACCTTCTCAAGGTAAAAAAAGGTCAAAAGGTCTTTTTCAACTTTTACCAATACTCCTTGGAGCCATTCTACATAATGTTTAATTCGTGGATTTAATTCAGCGTAGGAAGTAAAGAGGGTGCGTTCACCATTTGGATTTTACCCCGCCATCTTTCAATCGGTCTCATAACAAACGGGCCATGGAATGATTTTTCAAGAATTAGAAGTGCAATGCAATAATAGATGGCATATTAGTCGATTAAACCAAGTCCATTGATGTGTGCTCCTAATTGAAAAAAAAACTCAACTATTTGTTGCACTTTGAGGATATGTGAACGCGTGAGTCATCTTAGACTATACTAGGATGATACTAGGATGATACTAGGATGATACTAGGATGATACTAGGACTATACTATCAAAATCTGATGGTTTGAACTGCAATTACAAATCGTACTAAACTATCATGAATATATTTCAGAAGACTGAAAACTGAAAAGTAATATGTACTCATTCTTTTAATTTATGTCAACTTTCGAGGTGTCCGTACGTCTGGATCAAATATCTTTCAATTCCAACTGAATAAACGAGCCAAAAATAAAAACTATTCTCGAATTAGCTAGTATATTTGAAAAGAAATTCCTTTTAAAAGCAATGTAAGATTTTCGATGGGATGAATACTCAGCTATACATTTTAGTACAAATACATTGATTTCTCAATCAACACCACTTGAACGATTAAGTCACATTATTTCATTTAAATTTTATGCTAAACGGTTTAAAATGGATGCTAGCGGATGCGGCCTTTATACTATCTTGGGTCAAGAACTAAGTGATCTTTTTTATGTTTGATATATTCTATCGGAAATGTTTTATAATGCACCACCAGCTACATGTAGTTGTAATGTATGTAATGAATGTATTGTAAATGGTTAAGTAATTATTTTTTAATAAATTAATCAAATATTACAATATTGTAATAAACCAACAAAACTCAAAAATTGTGGAACTATTTTTAGAGAGTTTTTCGTAACTTTTCCACAACGCAGTTGTAGCAGACACATTTTTATAGATCACTTATAATCACTGTTCCACAACTAGTTACTTTGACGGAACGTCAATGTAACAAAATGTATGAACTTCCTGGATACGAGTTTTTTGTTCTCTCGATTTAAACATACTTATAAGTCAAGTTGCAGATTATGATTTGGCACAAAGTTATACTATAGTCTAGATTTAAGAAATGCTACCGGTTTGGAATTTGATTTTAAAAGAAAGCTGTAATTTATGCATTTAGACCATCGCTTTTGTTACATTGACGTACAAATCATAGTAAACATAGTAACATACATTGTAATATAACGGACTGTCGTCAATGTAACAAAAGCTAGGGGCTATATATATATGAATTGCAACCTCATTAATAAAACAAATTCCAAATCGAAGAAAACTATATATTTTCTAGCTTTGTGCCAAATTATAAGCTGCAACTTGACTTATAAGTAGGTTTGAATCGAGAAAACAAAAAAAACTTGAAACCAGGAAGTTCATCCATTTTGTTACGTTGACGTCCCGTCAAAGTAACTAGTTGTTGAACAGTGGTAATATCCAAAAGAATAAAGCTTCACATATCAAGTGTTCATTAGTAAAGGCTGCAATATAAGTTAAAGGGTTAAACTTTACATAGGGGCTTTAAACAGCATTTTATGAATAAATGTGATGCAATGTCATGCCCAAATAAGAAATATAAGCCTAACAATATGACAGGTTATAGTGCTGCTTACAAATGATTTAAAAAGTATAACTTTTCAACTAAAGAATGAAGTATAGGTACAGTACTTGCAAACATTTGGCTACTACAATAATATACAGTACAATAAAACGCAGATTAAATTCAATCTAACAGCTGATTGGAAATTTTCTTAAATTAATACAATTTCTTTTGTAGAATATACTTCAATATATATGTTTTTGTTTTTCCTTTCATTGAAATCAAACGTCATGTAACGAACATTAACTTACATCAATTTTCAAAATGGGCCAGTCACACATGTTTTAAATACTTAATAACAAGTATTTTCAGTGCTTCCACTTTACGCTTAATTCTTACACGTCCAATCCTTAAATTATTTTTTACAAATGTTTTGATACACCTAAATTGATATATGATAGATCGCTAGCGTTTCATTTAACATTCTCTCAATATGTATGTAAATTCGTGTATATCATATGGAATATTTTCTATTATATTATGTGAGTCCAAATTCCTCATTTAGAATAACGTGTTCAATTAACTCAGATGCGAGTAGGCAGTTACCAGTTTCACCACCAGGTGGCTCATTCGGGTCAGATAGCATGGCGGGTACGTATAGTAGAAGGTTCCCTCTTTTAGAGATTATAAGTTTTGGTGGTTCAATTTTCATATCACCCCTATGTATCTAAAAGTTATGCAAATTAAAATATGTCCAGTAATTAAAAGAAAATATTATCTGTCCAATACAAGAAAAGATATTTCACTTTTTATGATTTTATAACATTGGGTCTAGATGGGGTTTCTCCCCGAAGACACATTTTCCCCAAAAATTAAATTTTCAAAGTTGATAAACAATTTTCAAAACCATATTTCTAAATGTACTTTTAGATGTAGATTTCAAAAATGACATCACTTTTGAATTTTGAATATTTAATGACGTAAATTAAGATTATTTCTACTCGCATCAACATAGTTTTCTTAAAGAACGCTTTTGAATTGGGTTCAATAGAGAAGTTTCTACATATTCATGAAAAATAGATTTTTGAATGTGCTGTTTTTCATATTTGTTTACAAGTTACAAGTACCTGTTTTGAACATTGTAAGAACATAATGTATTTATGTTGATCAGTTCTATATGTTTTGTTTTAAAAAAAATAATAATACAGGGTGACACGCGTTGCATAAACTTGTTTATCTATTAATACGTAGACTTGTCCTTTCGCACATTTAAAGTGGACATAATGCGAAAGCACCTCCTAGGATTTCAGATATGTAGCTCAATTGCGTCAAATTATATAAGCGTTACAACATTTACTCTAAATGTTGTCCATTCCTTTGCAGACACATATTGATTCTACACAAAAAATGCCTCCCAGCTTTTGTAACATAACTTTGTGAATACTTATGATTTTGGCTTATACTTTCAGGAAAATGAAGACCATTCAAGTAAACACAAAATAATGTAGTTGTTGTTGGTAAAATCATGATAACTTATTTCCAAAATTATGTTATAGAAAGTTGGTGTCATTTTGTAAGTAAGATCCAGTTGTGCCAGCAAAGGAATAGACGACACCTTTTGTAACGCTCATAAATGTGCATCTAGGTGAGTTAGCCATCTGAAACTGCAAAATGGAATGTAGTTTTAATGCGCGAAAAACTCAAGTCAGAATTTTGTCAGACAAAAAAGTTATGAAAAATTGTGTCGGTGGGTGTCATTTTTATTGTGTCACGCGGTACGTTACAAAGTGTGACAGTCATTCTACCATGGTTTCTTTCTCTCAATAACGATGAGGTTGTGATATAATAATATCGATCACGATTGCACCATAATTTCTATCAACAGAGTAACTGCCTTCATATTTCTGTTAATAATATGATTTCTTTGATACAATGCAAGCGGCATATCTTTACATCATACAATTTCGTTCATAAAAGTGTTGTTTAAGTTAAACTTGTTGGAAACTAAATAATACACCAACCGCCTTATGTCTTGGCCAAAATGACGGGATCATGTATTATCATGTAGAAATGACAAATTATATGTTAAATATACATATGCTTAAAAGAATGAATAAAGTTGAAAAGATATGTGAAAAGGTACCATAAATAGACAAATGGGATGGGATACAATTTACGTAATTTTGAATCCAGAATAATATCGTATATGTAAGGATTGATGCTTTAAGCACATTCATTTGAACATGAAACCTTTGTATTCGTTGGTCTTTGGCCCTTGCGCCATCGTCTGTATTCACTCTACTGTTCCTAACCCCTAGAAATGCACAAGATACTCTGTTTGTCTAATTGTATTGTTTAGTATATTTTTCAAAGTATCTTTTTAACATCTAGCAGTCATCCGATAAACCATTCATAAGGCACAGACACATAAATACAAATCACATAATCATTACTGATAAGCCAAATGGGTTGCTCATGAACATCAATGCAAGGTACATGTATAGTAGAGTGTATTAGTTTAGTCCAGATTCATGCTCAGCGTATTGAACGTATAGATACTCTCATAATTATCGGGCCACCCTGTAGGACTCCGGGCCATTTAAATGTATTTTAATTTTTTTCCATTGCATAATTTGTAAATCTGAGTAAATAATTGATATTCGGTCGTCATTTCAAACCTATGAATCATATGCTTTATATGTCTCTGACTGTAAGTGATATTTTAAGCCATGTTTTTAAATTTATTTTGGCCTATTAGTGGGGATAGATGTCATTTGGGTTCTAGTGAAACTAATCTAATATAAAAATAGTTTGTGACAATGCATATCACATGAGACAATGGAAAAAGTCATGTGACAATGTATGTCACATGAGATATTGGACCAAAGTCATGTGACAATGAATGTCACATAGACAAAGGACAAAAGTCTAAAATCTAAAATTGATCAACAATGCAAAGGGAAACATTAGAAAAACAAAAATGCAGGTATATGATGCATGTAACGATGAACGGTCTTAAATAGTTTGAGTAATATTAAAACTTGTTTTTGAAACGTTAAACACCACTCTCAATAAACACTGCGGTCGAGATATCATTGATACGCTAACCTAAAAACGACACAGTATCTAATATCACATGTTGAATTGGATTGTCTACTACAATAAATACCACATTTTAGTAAAATATTAACCATATTATAAAGCAAGATCATATTTATTAAGTCAACGATGGAGATAACAGACTGCGTGTCGCCAACTTGCTCTATTTTCACCTGGACTTTGTCCCATACCAATCCTTTTGAGACGCTGCGTGTGGCATATTGCTGGTTCTTAGACTGCTTGGCGCCTCGCCGTTTTGCCCATGTTCAAAGAGAACGGGAAACCCCCACTTGAAAAGCCTTTCAGCGGAACGTCATTTATTCAAGTCATGTGACATATGATTTCTGAAGATGTAAAGGATAGATTTTAATAAATTGAGTCAAACTGTCAAAGACGATTCACAACAGCGTTCCGCCCTCTAGCTGTCTAACACAATGGCCCAATGACACAATTGACGTAACGCATAACGTCGACATACACAACCATATATACAAACTACATAGCATTGAGGTATGGGCTTACTTCAGTAAAAATTAAATAATTTCAGAATATTATTTTTAAAGGTCGTGGGAAACCTCAAAGTCAAACGACACCAGGGTGAAGTTTGACAGAATTTATGAGGCAAATACTCCTGTCATATCGCAATTCCCCTCCGCTGTTTACAAAATTGTCAAATAAAATGTTCGATAAACTTGGCATTTTTGTCCATTTATACTTTTAATAGAGGTTCAACTAAGGTCTCTATATTTATTAATGACATACGACCTTTATTGAAGACAATAGGATGAGGTGTATGTTTTTTCTTAGCAAGTGATAGGGGGACTTTAACCAATAAAATCAGAAGATCACACCTGCATACTTCAAGTTTAGAGATATTTCGACATAATTATAATGTATAGTTGTAAGCCAGGTAACTACTTATGCTTCCCTATATAGATGCCCCCGTGCAGGTGGCTTGTGTTCTGATATTTATATGTATACAGGACATAGATAGGGCTCTTCCAGTGTCGGAGAACACTCCTGTTTTTAAGGTAGACTGCTTGGCGTCTAATATTCTCATTGAGAATGGCATTGAACGTATTAAACGTCGATTTTGTCGATAGGAAGTTTCTAAAATATTACTAAATAATCAAGTTCACGTATGTTTTTGTATATGTTAGGTAGGATTTTCATGATTTTACACTGAAATAAAAAAAATTAAACAATAATGTTTTTAAACGCGCTCAAGTATATAAATAATACAGAATATAATCAGTTCAATTTAGAATGATGACCCAATGATGAATAGAAGCACAAGTCTGTTTATCTTAATTCGTTTAATTAACTTTGCAGATTTTTTCGTCAGAATATTTGATAAAAAAGATGAACATTTATGCATATCACAAATGTAACTTATCATTATGCTAGTATTATATCGTATCGTACACTAGCCAGTCGTCCCAAATTGGGGACTGGTATATGAGAATTAACCGCCTGTTCTGTCTCCTTTTGTGCAAATGAGTCGTGACTGATCACTGCTTAAGATCAGATGAAGAAAATTAATATTTTAAGTGGACCACTGAATTTTTTAAAAGAATGGTTATGATCTGTAAAAAGGCACGTTTTAAGAATCCCTAATCAGATCATGTTTGATTGGTCTACAAATGTTATTTGTTATTATACGCTTATAATGTGGTATTCTTATTAGTTCATTGGCAAACACTTTTATAACTATTGTTTTCAGTTCTTTGTCCCTACTCCAGAAACTTAATTATGTTTTATTTCGCGATCGACAATTTAGATTTTTGAAAATGAGTAGCATTATATGAAGATTACTGAACTATTGCGACATGCTCTTTGATCAAAATGTTACGAGGTTCTAGCTGCAAAAAGAAATTGTTTATATGATGTATAAGGGTGTGGGATATTTCAAATTATACAGGTCGCCGACGCGTTCTATTTATTCTATATTAACAGTTACAATTTTCTCCCGAAATTTCATATTCGAAATAAAAATAATATCATTCATAATTCATCTATGATGTACTACAGTTTTACGACGGTTATATGATTTGGAGACTTTTCTGTATTTTTCAATTTCAAATGTTGCCATATTTGATTTCTCTTTACGATCGCATTTTGTATTCTTAGTATAGTACGTGGGGCATATTTGAGGGTTTCTTTATGAGGCAAAACACGTAGTTGAGTATATGGGTCTTTGGAGTGTTGGCGCCAATTTGTCTAGTAAAATGGGTATTCCATTCCAGAGGGAGGGTATCACCCAATTAAACAGCCGATCATTTCATTTCACTCTTTGGAATTGCACATCATAAATGCCGCTATCTTGACCCGAACCTTTGCTTTAATAAAACTGACTTGTTCAAATTTGCCAAAGCTTAAAAATCATCGAGAATAATGTTTCACTAAAGAAGTTTTCATATCTGTCCGTCAATCCTTCATTGTGTGATTTCAAAACAAAATGTCCGTCAATACAATTGCAATATGCATATGTAAGAAAAAACATTCTTTGTGTGTTTTAACGTGTTGATACGGTATCCATATCAAGTGAATTTACATTGGAATAATTTACTTGTGTAAGGAACTATGGAGAGACTTGATCCGTTTATGGTAATGAGCTGTATTCAATTTTTCCAAAGTCTATTTATCACTTAACCCAAGCTGCGCCTAAAACAACACAAGTATCTGCTGCCTTATTCGATATCCAAGAATACGCCAGGTAAATCCCACAATTATTTGACCGCATATGCAATTTCATATCGTGATTTTTGGTCACGTGATGTTAGAAAATATTGCATTGGTTTCTGGGAAGAGGACCTCTCTAATGGGGATCAATTTTGAAATATAACAGCTTTATGTGTAATTCAACGATCGTCGTTCTTAAGATTTCATAACGTTTGTTGTATACTATTGAGTGAATCGAGGCGCACACCCAAAGCAAATGATATACAATGATTCAAAAGGTATTGCAATGATAGAATAACAGTGTCATCCATTTCAATTTATTCATGGCATTGAAATTAAAATGCATGGCTTAGTTCTTTATTTCACATATAAAAGCCCATTGCACAAGTTTTTATAACTTTAAGGTTCTTATCATAAATTATTTAACAATTATTTTTAACCTCTAGAAGTGTTTACTAATAACTTCAACATTGGGGGAAAATCAGATTGATTTGAGTGCGTTCGTTTTTATGGTGTACGCCATGAGGCTATTTTGGAAATGGAAATGGAAAACTCAATGGAAATCAAATCCAAAGGAACAGAAATGAAGAGTTAAATTTGTAAACCAATGGTACACGTATGATTAGATTAACTTTGTTCTCTGTGATACTCTTAATAAAATCACACAAGCCCAGGTGTCGAATATGTTGATAATTCAGTAATTCACTGATAACCTAAACAAGTATTGCTTTGATAAGGGCAATTCGACAACCTCTGAAGAGGCAAAGTTGGTTATATGTCGTATGATATCTTGTATTGACCATCCACACTTGTTCAAATGTACAGGTTTCATTTAAAACAATACTTAATCATTTAAACCTGTTAAAGTTTATTTGCAAACAAATCACGTGACGGGGTCAAGTTTGTATTTTTATTACCACGATATGATTTAATTGCAATGTCCATACAATGCAGGTGTTCAGAATGTTCTTTGGATGTTGACCTTTATATAACCATTATTAAAAGCCACACTTTTTTCAAAGTGTACCAATATGTTGCATTTACACCGGATGTATAAGTCGGAAACGTAAAAATGCTAGAGTATCTGAGCAACTTGAAATTTCCTGATTTGGAATCTATAGAAGGGGGCGAAGGTTTTAATGATGATTTTCCAATGGCTAGTACCTCATCCCAACACCATGACAACGCTCAGTGCCAGGCTGAGTGAGTATTTTTATAATTTTATTGCAACACTTCATCATCTATGAACTATTGAGCATATTTCTTGTTAGAATCATTCATATTTTGATTCAAATTGTTCCCTTTCACCATGTGCGTATTAAAAGTATAATCCGTGCAATACTTGCGTAATTACTAATTATAGTTCAACATGCATTTGAATACTGCATTAAGTAGTCATTGCACGTTTGATGTCTTAGTTCGGAGTAAACTCATGCATCTTTATATCAATTTATATTTTCAACACTCAGTGTGTTAAAATAATTTTAATACCGCATGTACGTTATCAGAAGACGTTGTCACTATTTCAATTACGAAAATCGCTGATCCATTTATGAGATGGGGATGAGTATAAGGTGCAAACGGAAATTGACGAAACCTCAAAAGGTTCACTTCCCAAAGATCTTATGATCCAAATTGACACTTGTAACATACCGATGTGCTTAGTAAATAGATGGGTGTCATTTTGCCACTGAGATGTTCAAATCGTATTACTTGTAGCATAAAATCAGCATATTGTTCGGAGTGTTAAAATTGTTGTGCACTGCATCCTCAATTGAACGCAAACTAAAGAAATTTATTTAATACATTCACTAAAGTAACACCTGTATTTGAAAGTTTAAATGAGCCGAGGTTTAATCGTCTAAAAGCTGTCTTTTGGTAATAGAATACCCCGTTTCTTTTCAGTATTTCCTCAAAGATATCTCGACTTTGATTGTGCTCGCTAACATTGATAAAATAAACTTAGCCCCGGGGTATTGGCTTTGAAACGGTCTTTTGCGGATCGGCTTTATTCGAAACCAAAAGAACACCCAATTCGAGAATGCCTCCAATTAAAGATTTACATAGCCCATGTTTTAACAGCAATTTGAGAGAAGTATAAATAGTATAACTGAACTATAAATATTGTAAACAAAAGGTGTTAAAAATCAAAGAATTAACGAATTTCCGCGTTAATCTCAAATAGTGACTATTTATTATCGCATTCAATCGGGATAACAATAACATAATTCCTTTAATATCAATCTGTCTGATGTTAATAATAAATGTTTTCGGATCAACTTTGTACGTACTATCTGTAACATGGAAACGTCATTCAGTGATACATTTTTATTAATTTTTAAGATGGATTGTTCACTTTACATTCATTTTGAGCTCAGCTCAAACTTGGGCCAAAAGGACCAATCAGAACGCTGCACAACCGAGAGCAAGTTTGATTGATTGGTAAATGTTTGTCTCGGTTTCACTATTGTTTGAAGGCCTTTCATGCTTTATTTAAACTAGATTTACTGATATAGATATTCAATGTTTTTCATTTCTCGATTCCATTTGACAGCTTTTCGTTTTTTAATAAGGAGTATATGGTGAATAGATGTAATCCCGGGGTTTATCTTGATTAGGATGGAGAGAGTACCTACCAGTACCCATCTAGTATAGTGTGTCATCACTTCTGTAAACTATTTTATGCATATATCCGACTTAACATTATCCGAGCTCCATCAGATACGAAGAAATCCTATGTATGTCTCTTGCTTTAGATCTGTTAAGCATTTTAGTGAATCTCCAGATAGTTCGCCTTTTTAATACATCCATCATTAATTACGTTATTTGAAGAATACACACCCTTATATACTTATGTTTTACATCACAATTATTGTCAAATTTGATTTTTAGTAAATTCAATCTCAATATTTTCCTAAATCTTCAGAATAAAACCACATTGCTCCAATCTACGACGCTGAATTCGATTTGACATTCAAATTGAAGCCAAGTATCAAATCTATCTAAATTATCAATCCCCGTCCTACAGAACAGATGTTAAAATGTAATCCAGTCAACTTTTACGAAGCTATCTTATTCACAAACTGTTCTGATTGAAGAAAAAAGCAGAACTGATCTAAACGTTTGAATTGGACATGAAGTAGTTGCATAGATGCAACCAGAACGTGACAACGATTATCCCCGTGCCTAATCATAGTCGTCGTACTCTTCTTTCGGTTCGCACTAATAGCCTACACTTCATTTTGAAAACATTCAACATGTTCTCTAAAAGTCAGGCTTCGACTGTGCTATTCATGTCAGAAACAGGGATATTTCGTGCCATTTTACCAGTTATGTCCTAACTAGACGTATCAGTCCAGTCCGAGATGACATTCATGTTACCCCGACTGGGCATGTGTAGTTGAACGACATCATCATTATATTCTGTGATCAGGGACTATTAATAAAATTAAGCAAAAGTCATGTAGCTTTTTTATTACTTTGTGATGACTGTTGGTACACATAGAGGTTTGCTCCTTAAGCACGGATATGAAACATTGATGATACAGCATGTAATGTATCATCGCGTTTGTAGGTCACACTACCTTGTTTGCACTCCACTAAAACACAAATCAGCTGACCCTTATATACATATACAAACGTTATATAATTGTGTCAAAAATGTTTCATATTTGCATATGATAAATAACAGTAATGAAAATCGTCAGTAATATGATTTTACTTGATAAAAATAATTCTACAAAAAGGTAGTGATTTTCTGATGCATATTACATAACTGAATGTTATTCTTCATGATGGTCAGAAACATAAGCATGATAATTAGCACTGACGATTCTTATCACATTTTAGTCAATATAAAGTTATATATTGATAATATACTTAATGTATATAGTCCAATATATGAAGTATTGCTTTAATGAAATCAGCAAACAACTTAAAAGTTGCGCAAAGGTTCCAATGCTTGTAATTTTCCTCATTGCTGATCGCAATGCAAACTAACTTAATCAAAGAGACACGTTAAGCAACATTATGATTGTTAATCAGATTATAATGATATGCACCGTGGGTTGTTCCTTTTTATTGAATAGTAATCGAAGCGATCAGCTTCTCCCAAAGTCTCGAGAGAAAACAAATCTCGATAGTCGAGTTATTTCAATGAAAGGAATACTGTCTGGACCAATAAGGTAAAGGGGCAGGACATAGTAAGGTATTTTGGTGTTATCACGCCGATGTAGGGTCGCTAGAACGGGGATAAACAGATACAAGAGCAATTCAGTGTCGTTTCAAAGCTATTTAGAAACTATAGGACATTATATAGGTGAGCTGATACCGTTCGACATTCCAAAAGCGGACCACCGTCAGACTGCTGTGTTTATATTGACATGTGCGACCTAATGTTCATGCAACTTAATAGGCGTGAAAGGCAAGCAATTAGGACCTAACATATCATGGATCACTTTCAAACGAGAATACATCAGAGCATATAAGAGCCAGTGTATCAACACCAGCTTCGGACACTCTTGGCCAGGCGGATTTCTCAATTTTAGGACACACGAACGAGATTCAGTTTACACTTCCGCAAAAGGCTACTCGACAATAACACGAGTTTAATCTACCTACACCCGCGATTGTCATGGATGATGTTTTTAATGGAACTCGAACAACAAGCACATGAATATATAAGCTGATATATGTTTCTAGATAAACAGCAAAAAACGCATATTTTCAGCATGGGATCTGATTATGTCTATGAAAAACAGCTGTAACTGAATTTCCAATATACTACGTCAAGTAAAATAGTTTAATATATTCTTAAACTTCTAAACTGGACTAAAAAAATACATGAAGTTGTTAGGTATGAGAGGACTCTGAATTGTTCTATCTAGTATAACAGTTATACAAGGTAATGTACTATTTGCGTAATTGTTAACAGTAAAAAGTACATTTAAGTATGTCCATAATTCTAGTCTAAATCATTCAAGAGTGTGTCATTGAACAGATGCACTACACTAGCAAGTCATTTCTATAACAGTAAAAAAAACTCAATACTTTGTTTCTCAATTTTTGGATCTAATATTAACATTAAAATTTGATAATACTGTCGGAACTTTGAAATTTATACGGCAAAAACATTCAATAGTATAATAGTGTAGGGCGATGGTAAACAGAGAGAAATTGAGCTATTTCCCAATCTAAACTTCACACCTCCTATATATTTACCCTGGCTACAATATCTTGCTGGAATAATTGAGACTTGTACCAATTTTCATCAGAATTAATCCATTGAAGAATGGATGAATCAGTTTAGCCATAGACTCTCATCATACAATCAGTGATTGAAAATAGAAATGTCAGTGCTAGAAAGTTCAACAAAAATTCAAATCATAATGAATAATTAAATATTTTAAATATAATATAAAAACAGTCCGGTTTGTTAAATTTAATGTAGACCTAAAATATATTTGTTAGAAATTATTTAGAACAATAAACTCAATAAATTAAATTAATAATTAATTTATATTAATACATCATTTATACCTTTACTATAATATATCGATATAATAAAATTTCGGTTTATATGTTTCAGACCAGTAATGAAGGAAAAATCTAAAAATGCTGCACGGACGAGGAGGGAGAAGGAGAATTCCGAATTCTACGAGTTGGCAAAAATGCTTCCTCTGCCATCAGCAATCACGGGACAGCTTGACAAAGCATCTATCATAAGACTGTCTACAAGTTATCTAAAAATGAGAGCTGTGTTTCCTGATGGTAAGATGCCTTTAAAATATGTATTAGGTTGTATTATGCTTTATTCATGATCAACAGTTTTCCGCTCTGCAGCTTAATATCTATTTTATTAATATATTTATTTATGTGTACATCAAGTCTTTGGTTGTAACATCATTTTAAGTCATTTTTGTGTTTTATTTTAATTTTTATTCTCGGTCCAATTTTATTTTTTATTCTTTGAGAAGACTGACAAGTGATTAAAAGTAAATATCATCTGTGTGTGATTAGAAAGTTGGTATCGAATCGTAATTTCCATAAGACATTTTTTGTAAATCTTCTTGTTACTGAACAACAAGTATGGTTAATCTCATATGCCTGTCAGTAAAATCTTTTTTAGAATCAATTTAGCTTTTGTTCAACCCTAATCCACACCTACAGCCCGCATTACGTTTTTTCTTAAATAAGAAATAATTCAAGACTATTTGAAGAGGTTGTTGAGAAGTAAGTGTTGAAACATGTGCCTCGTGTTGAGGGCTATTTATGTAAGATTCGAGTCTCTGGGAGATGAGATTCAAACGTCCAACTGGACCCCTATCCTTTCTACCATCCAATGTGACTGGATTCAACTTTCAAGTATGACCGATCACTTTCACATTAGCAGGCATTGGTTTCGAACTCTTGTATAATATTCCGATTTGTCAAAATCTGCCATGGCATTGTTTCAACTCGACAGAGACATAAGGGAATCTTACAAAGTAACATAGACGCATGTCGAATTTAACGATAGCTGGACCAAGATTAAATGACACTAACAACAACTATACTATGTCATTTCGAAAATTCGAAATTAATTTGTTAATCATTAACAACTTTTTTAATATTCCTAAAAGTTGTAATTTTTTTTACAAGTGTTAGGATATAAAAACCAAATTGACTTAAATTGAAAAAAAAACTGAAACAATTATCATAACAATTTTACAAGAAATTAAAATCAAAATGGCTGGTTTATGACCGGGGCGCACTCCTTGTTAATTTGGAACAATAAAATGATAATGGGACAATATGGGTTAACTAGATGAACTATAAGATACGGTGGGATTAGATTATTAGTTTATGGCCCAATCATAGTTTTATGACACAGGACGTGTGGTATCATAACGGATGGTGATATATGATATTTTGTCGTACAATACATACTGATACAGATACAACTGAATTTAGCCATATCTTTTCTGTTGGCCACACTTGTTAAATAATTTGGGTTTTATCCCGTTTGAACTTTTTTACACTGTAGCTTTGAGTATTGAAATTTCAGCCATGAGGTATATTGAAAATGTTAAAAAGCTTTTAAACTTTTTTAAAGCAGGAGCTTTGAGTATTCAAATTCATGAAGCTACTACAACTACCCTTCGCATTCGTTTGACTTCACTTCTTAAGAGAGAGCTTCGTCTTCACTCTTTCAAACTAAAATAAACCTGTGAACTCACCGCGCCAATCAGTGTTCGTCGGCCAAATTTGACCGACGTTCTATATATGGTCATTCCTTCTGACGTCATCGCGGAGCCCGGAAATTGACCAATGACATGAGCATATTTAATTAGAACGCATTTGGCGTGTGTTTATTCAAGCTCGCTGAATGGTGGAAGAAAGGTCAGCGCATAGGTCAGAAGTGATTTATTACTCAAACTGTCACCGGTACCCGTCGTGGGGGCGGGTCTACTAAACTGTAATATGGTCTCTACTAGGCAGAGTGTAGTTTAACTAGACTCTGCACGCAGGGTATACTACAACATACACTGTTAACTAATTATGCAATTTCTATGATGATTTCTTCACATTATCTTAAAACAATATAATACAATGGAACAACTACGTACAGATGAAATTAGAAATAATATTTATTTGAATTATTCTTAAGAGAAATAATTTTCTAAATATGAAAATTTAAAAGCTACCCTTTTAACATTATTCATATATAAGAATAAATATATTTTGTTATGAACGTTTAAGGCTTTTCTATTGCTCACACACCTTTCACTGTTATAAGACCCAAAATGGATGAGTTTATAAAGCCTCTTCATAAAGGATATCCAAATATTCCAAGAGAAAATTTAGGGTGAATGAATAATTAAATAAATAATATATAATTACTGTGAAAAGAGAGAATCTGATTTTGCCCCATTTATCATTTTGCATTTTTTGGTTCATAAAATTTAGTTTTATTAATCTATTTATTTTTAATAACAACTGATCAATTTAGAGGAATCAAGTTTTTAAAATTTGAGTTTTACTTTTCCATATTTATTTTTTAGGGGGATTTAGCGAGTAGTTTTGCAGAGTAAATATTTGGTAACAGTTTCTTGAAAGATATATCATCATCTTCTTTTGAGAATAAATATTTGGGATAGTAGAGGGACACGTTGAATATTGAATATAATGCTAGCAATTATTTTATCCCCATGCTTCTCCATGTATGACATATTTTAGTTTTTCTGATTAATATACATGGAATTCCCATCCAAAAAAACATTATGTATCACCCAGCTGAAACATAAAGCAATATTTCTATGATATAGCCCATAACATTTGGTCTTACGGGTGGATTAAAATATGTTTAATTTTTCATAGCCCTCTTTACCACAAATATAAAAGTCCCCGGTCTGTTTTCTGGATAACAGGGTGGGAGAGAAAATAGCTTAGAACTTAATATATGCCATTGGGAGATTGGATTTTCTTTTTCTGTTGAAATAAGTACATTTGGCTTGACTAAGAATGTTAATATGACGAGCTTAGATATTTACTATATTCTATCTACTATTACTATTTACTGTAGTCAGTATTGAAAGTGGATAGTAAATCAATGGACAGTGGACTATGGACAGTTCCTTCCTTTTCATTCACGATACGAACCCGAGGATACGAATAAGGTTCTAACTTCAGGGGCTATACATGTACTTCATGTTTTAACAAGAAGAGAAATATTCTGGTTTTGCTTCTTTAGCATATGAAGACGGGATTAAGGGTTGAGAAATAAAACCCCTATGAATCATATTAAAAAAAACATTTAAAAATCTGAACATCCATCTTGGAGCCTTCATAATTCAAAAACTCGACTGGCACTAGGAATAAAACGAGACAAGGATCTTAGATACACCTAAATTGTTTTTAGTAATAAAGCTTATTGATTTACCACAAATAAAACTTAAATGTATCCTCATGAAAGAATGCCTATCACTAATGCAGCTACAAGATCTAAGGAGCTATGCAATTGCATTCATACACCGCTCTAATCACCTGTGATAATTAGTGTTTTTTCACGTGGATTTGTCCGCTTATTGGCTTCGTTTGTCCATAGATACTTGTACCTCGAGGATGAGCTGGATGGCGGTATCGAGCAGCGGTTAGAGGCCACGGCTACGATTGAGAAAGACATTTCCCTTGGAACAATAATTCTAACCTTTAATTGACATAAAGGGCAAATTAATTCAATTAAATATGAACCGTTCTTTTTGGGCCATTGGAAATAGAATTGTTCTAAAGGTACTCAGGGAGGAGTAATAGTCATTTTACCTAAGGGTCACAAGGAGCATAGAACATTGTATTTAATAACTTCATAATTGTCATTCTATTAGCACATTTTTAATGATGCACATATTTAACCTGTTAGTGTATTATTCCTGTGCAAAGACTTGGGAATATTTTCACAAAGACTCGTTGATAATTACAAGATTCAAAGTCAACCAATATAGCGCTTAATTAGTTACAAATAAATGAATACTAGTGGCGTATACCACTTCATTACTTCTTAGACAGTTAGCGGGGAACAAATTATAAAACTCTCAATTTTAGTAGCTGAACCAACGCTTTTGCTCTTGAGAACAGCGGGAAATAAATATTAATTAATGCTTAAGATTTTATTTTATGAGGCTGGAAACAAGTCCTCGGCAACAGTTGATAGATGGAAAGACAGTAATTAAGTTCGCTGTGTTATGAAAAGTTAAGATTAAATGAATTACACACGTCAAATATAAGTAACTGAACTACACATGAAAGAAACATAGTAATGTGATTGTTAGTAATCACCATGACAATTAGAGACGTTGATTGCTATATGGTGGAAGTCTCCCTGTTAAGACAGTGTCGCAACGGTTTATTTTTTAAAACCCAAATAAGAGATTAAATTATAAAACAGAAAAAGAATGAAATAGCCTTTTTAAGGTCCAGATTGTATAAAAATTGAGATGAAAATATGCAATATTCTAGTTATAGCATAATATATGGTCACATGTTGAACATTGGTAGCTTGGTGATAGAAAAGACTGATAATCCACGCTGAAGTATGTCTAATGAAATCAACATCTAGAGAAAGCAATGTCCATTGAGTCTAATACGGTTATCTTTGTAACAAGTCCATGGCTACTGGAACCAGTCAATCATTTGCAAGTACCACTAGACGCTTGCTCCAATTAACAATTTTTCTTATTAAACCTTTTATATTACAATCCTCGCTTATATACGATAAGAATATTGTAAATCAGACATATGTGAAAAATGGAAAATTTTAGCAGACTTGACGAAACGTAAATACCTGGTGTTCACTTTTGATAACTTTTGCCTAAATATGGCCAAAATCATTTGAAAAGTGCTCCGAATAGTGAAAAATGCATGACTTAGAATTTAATCTTAAGTGTTGTAAAATGGTGAGTCTTTGATGACGACGACCTTCATTCATTTGAAACCACTGAGAATAAAGGACTATAGATTTGTAAATATAGGAATTGGATGGATTAACTATTTACCATGTGTCGCCATTGGTATTGTGTAATCCGACCATTCGCCCGCATTATTGTCATTAAACAAGAGATTAATTAATTATATTTAAACGCCTTTATTCTCATAATTTAACAAACATTTTCGTCATAACATTAGACTTTGTTCTTATTTATGTAAGACTAAGACCAATGGTAGCCTTGTTGAACTAGTCAATATGATTATACTTACTGTACACAGTCTCTCTTTTAGATCACATCTCACACTTCTGAAGTCCTTACCAATATTTTATAGCTATTCTTTGTAACTGATATACGATTTTGGAGATCTGAAATATACAATTGTGGACAAAGAAATTGGAAATGGTTTCAAGTGGAAGTTCGATACCTTTTTGAAGAACCGTATATGAATGTCAAGGCAAGGAATTGCTATCATGTTGTACTGAGAATCACTGCAGTGTTAACTCCCGATCTTCATTCACCCTTTCAGATGATAACATTATATCATTTACATTGAGTTATTTAATAAAGAACCAATCCATTATGATATGGTATTTAGCTTCAATACTATTTGGTATTAATAAACTCTCCCTTGTTTTCCACAAATTGACTCCTTTTAGATTCAACTCTAATCCCACGATATCAATAAAAAGGTCAGCTCATCTCGTCCCATTCATCGAAGACTCATCCAAAATGTGTCGTTATTTTTCCATATACCACCCCTCTTCCCTTTAGAATAAATAAAAATCATATATTCTTGATAAGTTATGTTAAATTTACACAAACTTAGAATCAATCTCGGGTTTGGAATTACATATTCCTTTTTCGGAGGGAATGATGACGATCTAATGTAGTCACTTCACTGCACGGGGAGACAACAGACGTCGACCAAGTGGATACACAGATGCTATTTTGCCATTCAAACAATTTCAACCAAACCAAATATTTGGAAGACGAGTCGGATAATTCTCTTTTATCTCGGTATTAGAAGTATATAGAATGGTAGAATAGACGTAGATAGTAAACGGGAGGTAACAGATTATCTGAAATAATCCAAATGGTCTCAAAATCTTGAAACATTCATCGCATGATCTGTTCAGTTATCTTATTTTGTAATCTTGTTCAAAACTTCTGTCGAATATATCTGATTCAGGAGTACTGAAATAATGATTTAACATAAGTACGAGAATAATGTCCCAACGGGGCTATATAACCATAGTTTATGCTTATCAGATTTGGAGAAGTATGACAAGATATATGCAGACAAAAAAGACAGGGGATCTGACTCCCGAGGTGATATAAACATTGTCAACAGATTTCTTTTGACATAATGCGTGGCTGTTTTAGATGCGAACCATTTTGGAAAAGTGAAATACAGTATATCATCATGGTCGCGTCATTAGCGTCGATGGGAGTCGCTAAGTAGTGACCATAACATATACAGATTATATATAGTACAACTTAATGATTAAATATAAGGTTTGATTTTATAATATAACTTAATGATTAAATATAAGGTTCGATTATGTTTAATATAACTTAAAGGTTAAATCAACGGCTCAATTATATATAATATAACTTAATGATTAAATCTACGGTTCGATTCAAACTTAATGATTATATATAAGGTTTGATTATATATAATATAACTTAATGATTAAATCTACGGTTCGATTCAATGATTAAATGTATAAGGTTCAATGCTATATATATGATATAACTTAATGATTAGATATAAGGTTTGATTCTATATAATACAACTTAATGATTAAACATAAGGCTCGATTCTATATGATATAGCTTAATAATTAAATATAAGGTTCGATTATATATAGTATTAAATATAAGGTTCGACACTGTATAATATTACTTAATGATTAGACATAAGGTTCATGGAAGACTTCTTTAGACACCAAAGAAGTAATTTTCTCATTTACATACCTAAGTTATTTGTTATTTTGTTAATTTATAGATGATCTTTAGATATAGTTTCTTACATAAACTGAAAATAATTGTCCAGGATAAATTAAAAAAGGACAATTTCAAAATGTTTTTTTATGGTCAGAGATTCAATTTTAAAAAGAAATAAAGATACTCGTTCACCACCATGTTACCACCCATACAGTAACAAAACACACAGAGGAGGCCCTATCATAATTTATCATACCACATCCATATATATTGCATATAGGTGTATATAGCGTATGGATTCTGTCAAATCATTTCCCCCGAACTTGTATAGGGGTTTAGCACATTTATTTAGGATTTGACAGGGATCAGGGTTTGTTTGGTGAACGTGGGCATAACGATAATGAGTGATGCACGTGGTGAGATCTAAAATCTTTCACTGTAATATATTCTAAGAGATTACCTTTGTTTTTTACCTTGGATGAAAAGGGAATTTTTCACATTTTGTTTATAATCGGGTTTCCTCACTTTTCTTGATGTGAATATGTATGCGCAAGTATCAACGGGAAAGTACCAAAATGGTTACAGAACACAGCCAAAACGCACGACGAATATTTATTAAGTTCAAATATGACAAGACAAACCCTGAAAATACAATATGATTATTTCAGGTAACTAATTAATTGTTTAAACCTAATATATGAACTTAATATTATGTGATTGATATTTTTTATTCATTATTACTTTTTTACTTAAGTAATTAGTTGGAGTGTCATTGCGCAAGTTATGTGCTACTCATGCGTAGTACTATTGGTAAAAAAGAATAACTTGTAACATTCAGTCATGGACATCTATCCCATTCTTAAAATGCATGTTAAAAGTCACAGTTGGACATTCCAAATAAAGGTCTGAAATTGTCACTTTTTAAATTTTAAAGTATCAATTAAGTCCTCCCAAGAAGGTTTCTGCAAAGCTTGCACGTGAGTGAGGTGTGAACACGAGTCAGTCCCAGCACGATCATTCACATTTCACAAAGTGTATATTTTAGGGAAAATGAAAAACCCGAAGTAGCCACAATCAATCAAATATCAGAAAACAAAAGCAATTGGTAACATTTCTAAATTGAAATGTTAGTAAATATTACAAGAATTGTAAGTGATGGGTGTAAATACTGGTGAACTGGTCGACAAATGTAAGTTAAGATTGGTTCTATGACGATCATGGTTCCTTTATCTTCAAGTAAACGGCCAGCGTGTGTCACCTGGTGTTTCTACGGCCTCCTGCCCAAATCCCATCCCTTGTTTCAAGATAGACTAATTGCAGAATCCTGATCCGAACAATTGTGTGAAGCTCACACTCAGCTCTCCAATACGTCATTGTCAGGACACTTCTTCAAGTTGGTACCCGACAAGGCCAAATATCTGGTTTACCTATGGTAAATTCACTTTTAATTTCTTCGTCAAATGTCTCATTATAATTACCCCTTATAAAAAGTTAAACGTCGCATCTCTAGATTTGGGAGTTCTTTCAAAATTGCAGTGCTAGTCTTACGGAACACCATAACAAGTCTATTCATTAATGTCTCCATCACGCTCTTTGGTCGGCTTGAAATATATTTTAGAAACAGGTTTTATGTCAGATTTTACCATGGACTTAGGTCTAATTGAAAGCCCATGGTTAGACCATACATGTAAGATATTTCTCAATAATTATTTATTATTTCTTGAGCTTATGCTGAATTAAAATGACGTGATCATAGAACACTAAATGATGCTGTGTTCAATTTTCGGCAAACGAGATGAGGTTAGCGGGGTCTTTTAGAGTTCGACAGGGCTATGAATATGTTGGTGTTGCATTTCAAATTTACCATCGGAATCCTATTAGATTTAATGCATGGCTAACCCCTGTCAAATCTGTCAGTGTTAAATGATACTATTTAACATTTAAGAACCATTTTGGCAAATCATGACGTCTCTACCTCGTATGCATTGATGGTTATCCATATGTCTTCATTTCGCAATCTTTCGTAAGTTTTTCTGTTAAATCAAAATTTATCTCGTATATATATATTTCATCATATTGAGTATGCATTTTCTTCAAACTTCTCAACTATAGGTTTGAAAACGAAATTGACATTCAAGGCATTATATACATGTTACATTTAATGGGGCTTGTAATGATTCCATTTATATTAATGAGCAAGCTTAATTACAGTTTCAAATGTGCTTTTTTGACTTTATATTTGAAATTATATATGTTGTGGATTGTACCCTTCCAATAGAATAATTTTTTTAGAGAACGTTTAATCTACATAATACTCTATGTTCTGATACTCAGGTCAGAGTTTGTGGGTTGGATACTATCGTTTTGAGTTTTTGGAAAGGAATACTGAAAAAGACAGAATGTTATTGCATACGTTCCATGGGATATGAATATTATTCCTATCCCCACCAATCTTTCTCATGTCTGATTTTATTTGCAGACTATCAGAAAAAGTTACCTTTAAATACAGGTTCAAATAAAAACAACAAAGGAATAGTAGCATGTTTAATTAATTATAATTATTTTATGGAGTTTGTTTGATTATGGATGGCACCAGTCAAATCCACTTCACATGACAAATTGGAGCACTTCAGAAGATGGCCAATTCTTTTAGAAAACATTCAAATATATATCAACAACAGTAATTTGTGTGTAAAAAACTTTCAATCAATTGCAGACATATATTTTATTTGATCATTTTTCATCCAAATAATAATTTGTAAATAAATGAAATAGATATCACAGATGCGCAGTTAAACAAAGCTTTTATTGTTGTAACAATAAAGCCCTATCCCTTTTCCCATTTTCAGTCAGAGCATTGAATTGCCAACAACAATAGATCAACAATGCACTCACACCCGACATTATGAGAACATAATCCTTCTTAATATGTAAACAATAGCTGAAAATACAAAAACAAATTCAATCATATAAAATACTCGTAACTTTTCCATAAAGATAATAAGGTTTAACTATGATAGATGGATCCCAAAGTAGAGATGAATTTTCTAGGTGTGATGTAGCATTCCCGGAGAGGATCTTGTTACAGATTTGTTCTTATCAGCGTGAAGCTAATTGAAGTCAATTAAGACAACTATCGAAGTAATTACAGATGAAAGATGATGTATCACTATGGCTGCTTGCCTGAAACAGAATTGCTTGGTAAAAGAGTGGATAGAAATAAGAATTAAATCCTGTTTGTGATATTGAGCATATATGGGTCCATTTCTCAAAAATAAAAGATGACAGCGAGTGGGGTTATATATCCTGATATTACAAAGACAAATAGACTTGCGGGTAATAGTGAATCATATTTGAATCTACCGATTCTTTTACTGACCTTCGTGCTTTCTTGTTATCTCTGATAATCATTCTTCTTTGCGGCATGCGATTTGCACTACAAGTGCAGTCAGCACGTGCGTAATTACAATTACTGTACAACACGCAATATTATGATACTCATAATTTAAAGGATTATTTCAAAATCATTACTGTATTAAAAAATCCAAGTTTCGTCCAGGTATTTATTTTGAATATAAATGATAAAACATTTAACCACCCAGCGAGCTATCCATCAAAGCCCACTGGGATAATCTCTATCCCTTAGTGAGTGTTAACATAGATGTATTTGCGATACCTTCTTCCAGCACATATGGATGTGTAACAGTATCAGAGACCTAGGTGATGGTAAAACTGTTTATATGTATGTAACATACTGTATTACCACTTCAGTTGAAAGATGTAATTCAAAACAAATAAACTAAAGTAACTAATTGAAATAACAATCCGCATGGTGAAACCTGCGATGTTGTGAATGTAAGAGATACCATTAAAGAATCATCTCGTGATACCCTTTACTCTGCTACCTGAATGTTATAACCGAGGCCCTTGTATGTTAAAATTTCTTTCGTATTTGTCTGTTTAGAATGAAATGACAAGTACAAAGCTTTCAAATGGCTTAATATAGATATTAATGGAAGGAGAATCCATTGATTCTAAAAAGATAAGACAAAACATTTTGGCTTTTTTGATGGTCATGCATGCAGATACAACTTAGCACGTGTGTGATGTCGGTTTGCATATGATAAATGAGAGGGGGTATTATCAGACAAGCAAGTACGCAAGTTGAAGACGACAGGGGGGGGGGTATGCTGAAGGGGACCTATATTAGGCGAATTAGGTCATTTTTCTATTTAGACAGAAAAGTAAATGTTATGAAGTGTGACAAAATATCGTCTAGACTGTTCCTAAAGTTAGGTATATACACAATCAGAAGCATATAGTACATGCAAACTGGATGCATTAATGATTGTAAAGTGTGTGGCATCACGTTGATACCTTAAAACAACCATCTTGCACGCATGCTGTTAACCTAAACACGACTACACATCCCATATAGCACAACATAACATTTAGACATATTTACAAAAACCTCACACACTATATTCTAACTCTCTGGATATCTAAATAAGTTGTTCGTGAAGTCAGAGACACGGGATTTAAATTAGCGATCTATGTTTCCTAAATTTGTTTGTTAAAATAAGGATCTATTATACAGGAATAACACTAGCCTAAGATGAAGACTATAGAATTCCCCAAAGAGTTTGGAGAATTACTCGATGAAGCAAATAATACAAATGCTTGGAGGACAATATTGAATTCAGACTAAATCTGATCTAATTTGTGATCTGACATATTAATTAAAAAATGTATAAAGAGTATAATGTATATAAAAAACAAGTGCTTGAAAACGGCATGATTTTTCACGATTTTAAGTAAATGCATTCAGAACTGAATATTGATACAAGTACAAATCAAAAACATTTATCTTAAAATGGGAAAGTATGGGTGCTAAAAGTTGTCAAGATTTGAACGAAAGGTGAGCATTTTATAAAGTCACAGGTGGGTGATATTAATACCTGAATATTCCCAAAAGGATTGAATGAAACTTTAGATTATGGGGAATAAATCCCATACACAAGTTTGAATGCTGATCACTCGACTATTTACAATTTCAAGTTATTAGTCACAAAGTGAAGGGAGTTGAAAATTTCAAAGTAAATTGACAGATATATTCTACTGTATTCTACAATCGGGGAAATGTATGGTTTGAAGTATGGTCTATAGCATAAATGATTATGTTGTATATATTAGGAAGGGTGTTGGCCATATATTAGGGAAGTAGTACACCTGTGTTAAATTTCAATGGTGTGTTCGAATTATATGGGATAGTTGCACTGTGAAATGGTGATCCATAACTTCACTATAAACAAGAAATGTTATCCGTCTTCAAGTCAAGTTTTGTAATTCTATGGATCAGGAAATGGTATAGGGAAGTTGTGAGACTTGAAGCGACTGAATACTCATGAAGTTCACTTTTAGAGTGAAATCGAAGACTACTAATTTTAGCTAAATGAAGATTTTTTTCCAAGGGAATAACCATTCGCCCCACCTCTGAAATCCTTACTATTAGCAGATACAATTTGTTTGGAGTAAAACTAAACTATGGGGAAATATTCATTTCTACTAGTAAGTGGATCCGACATCAGATATAGGGTAGTGCGAAGACTACAACTTATACCTGCGCACCTGTGTTCAGGTCGCTTGACTGATATGACACAGTCCAACTGTCACAAAACAGGCGAAACGCCCACATCTGTCACATAGCTACGAAAGCAATCAAACACTGAATTAATGATCCCTTGTATTATACACAAGTTTCCCAATGGATCAGTCGAGTAAACAGAGATTGTTGAAGTGGTTTCACTACAACTTGGACTTTTTTCAATATCAAATTCCAGCCTTGTGGAATAATCCATGTGAACCAATTCTGTTAAGTAAAAACAGTAACAGTTTCTTCCTCTTTGGACACAAACACTGGGATACTGTTGATTATGTTGCATTACTACCATTCTATTAATAACAATTCAGAAATTCAAAACAGAAAATCCTATATTTAATTAACCGGGAAGCATATGCAACACACCTAATAGAGATATAAAGAGATGTACAATAGCCACCACAATCGACGGATGTGATATTTTGATTCCTAATCTCAGAGTGTATAATCTGTCAAAAAGGTGCGAATTGAAATGTACAGAACATGTTGATACTGAGTACAGATCGGTTGAGAGCAACATGATACCTCTATGTAAACCTAACAATGTTTTAGAAATCGTCACATCAAACGGCACTTCTTAAACACCATACCCGCGCAGAAAAACGTTAGTTGGGATTATAAAATGTAAATTGACAGTTCTTTCTCATAAAATAACCTGAAGTTGATTTGTCCTGTGACATTGGTTTTGATTTCAATCTTCGCACCCACTCACTGCTGGAAATGACCACATTGTAATTGTTCTGAGCTTCGAGCAACAAAGGAGTATTGTATGTGGAAAAATGCAATAGATTTAAGGATAACCTCAGTAAAAGCATACCATAGATTTCCTCCAACAATATTATCTAAATAATGAAAATAAAGGCTCTAATCTTGGTGAAATTGAAACTCGTTATTAATTAAGTTAGATTTAATATCCTGTCGAACCATTTTAAAAAATCTGTAAAATATTAACAGCTTCCTGAAGAATATGAATGTTCATTGTTATTTCATTATATCTCAATATTTAATAACAAATTGAAGACAAACAGAATCAGAGCGATGTAACTTGAATAAACAATCCCACATCAGTTAATAATTGTACATATGTGGTAATTGCAAAAATAAGAGAATGCAATAGTATGATGACTGCAATCTTTGGAAATAGTGCATCACTGTTCTCTTCTGAGTCTATTTGGATATGGGTACTAGATATAGCTAGATACAGCTATTTTTATTAATGTCAGTTTTTGGTCTTTTTAATTTATCTTCAGCTTGAATTAAAATGGTCTTCAGTATGAACCTAATGTCCCATTGTCTTGGATTGTGATCATTTTAGGGGTAAAAAGGGCGTTGTTGAACTCTGAATTTTTATACATTGCACTATTGTTTGGTATTTTGTCCTACACCGAGTTGTGCTCTTAAATGATTCTTTTCTAGTTTTTAAAACAGTTTGGTCTTTACCCTATTGGCACCTGTGCTTACATATTTACAGTCATCGAATGACAATCTGAAAGATGGGGCAAACAATATCAAAGTATCCAACCAGTAAAACATTTATGGTGGTAAAAGATTGTGATAATGATTTTGGGTGTTTTTTAATGAGTCGTAATTTTTCTGATTTAATCTTTTCTGGTCTTCATTCTTTGAACACCTATACCTCCATGCAAAATAAATTTACATCTACGTGCAGATTTCATCAGAACCATGCAAAGTTATAAGCTTGAGTTCCAAATAACCCTCGAAGTTGACTAAGTACTTTTTGTTTTTAACTAGAAATAATTCAAACTACAAGAAACAGGATGACATGGGCGGTTAATCATGATAATGGTCAGTTGATTTGAGCATATGTGGGATGAAGTAACTATTACTATCAAAGAACACACACAGGACAACACATGCAAAATACTTTAACTAAAACCAATCCATAAAACTACTAACAAAGTAAAAAAATTACAAAGTGAACTTCATTTGGTGGAAAACATATTCATATAACCAAAATACAACTCCATTGATCGAGGCACAACACATAAAATCAATTCAAAATACAAACACAAAACTCATCTCAAAGTTGCCTTGATATTGTATCTTAACGTAAGATGTAAAAATACCTGAGCCATATATTCAATAAGATTTATAAGAGGTCTCAGTAGTCAAAGTTTAGAATAACAAAGGAACAATTACACGTAAGCAACATTCCCATACCATTATCTAATTGTCCAAAAAGTCAATTTTTAGAAAATATAATTTCAAAGCGAGCTAAAATAACACGATCAAAGTCAATTTGCTGTATAAGACAACAATGCTTTAGAAAAGTGATACATAGATATACATCAAGATAAAATAATAAAGCCATTGTTCAGTCCGTTGAACGGTGTATCGCCATTTCAGACTTTGTTATGAAGGATAATATTAAGCTCCATATGAATACAACTGAACATCAAGTCTCCATCGGTACCAATGTTTAAGTTTACAACATACAATTCTTGAAATAGAATCTACAACAATGTTCTTCGTTATAATCCATGTCATAAAATTCTTTAAGGATATCTTGTCGAAAAATACCCAGCGCGAAAACAGATGATGAAAATAAATGTACATATCATCATACATTAGTCTACCCTCTACATTCGTTCGACTTCGCTTCTTAAAAGAGAGTTTCGTTCATAACTAGACTCTGCACGCAGGGTAACATTAGTTCCACAACCAGAATAAGCTCTGAGGCCTGGTTGCAAGTGAAACAGAAGAGCAGGTCTTAGAAATTGAGTATTAAAAGCAAGCCAGATAGTCACTAAACTCCCATAGTTTTCGCCCCTATTGGTACCACGGGCCAATATTTATCCAAACGGTTTACAGTCTTGCTCAACACATATTCGGCATAGATCAAAGCTATTGCTTATTTACTAAGGATATTATGCTGGTCGTTTGGTAAGTTTTGATTTTCCGTCATTGGAATGGTGAGTAAAATAAACTTTTAGATTAATTGCATAACATATCAATGACAATGGGCGAGTAGAGATTTGGGTCGCGTGTCCTTTGAATCGAGAACTAAAGGGAAGGAGTTATTCCTCAAATCTCCTGAATAGCAAAGCCAGCCACATTGTACACGTACAGTGCTGAAGAAAGACCACAGCCTTGTCTTTTCCGATTTTACATGGCATAAACATTATACGACTGTATATTATTTACGCAACAACAAAGTTAACAACGTGTTCTGTAACATGCGTGCTGGACTGTATGTTATAAACAAGTGTATCTGCATGCCAAGTTATGTAAGTACTTGTCACATGCATTTGGTACTGCAGGTTCATGAGTATATTAAGGAAGTAAAATGTGCAATAGCTGTAATTCTGAAACACTGTTTTTAATTCATAATGATACATAACTTACATAGTCAATGGACTTGCACACAAACATTATTTTCTGAAAATATAAAAGCTTGAAAATATTCCTCACTTGGTGATCCGTATGACAAGTTTCAAATTGATAAAAAATATTTGCACCTTTTTATCAAGATGTCAAGAAGGAACTGTAATCTTTGAAAAATCCTAAAAATAATCAACATCTAATTAAATATCTAAGATAATTATTTCATAATTTTAAAGTTAGAAATTATCAATAATTAGATGCAAATGCCTAGTTCATTTGGAAATTAATTGCAAGAAATGTGTCAATTTAGGAAAAGAAGCATGGTGAATGTGAGGGGGAGCAGAAAATGGATGTAATTCTGCATTATATTTCAGTCTACATCAATAAATATTAATAAAATATATCAAATAATGACTTACTAGGAAACAAATAGATAATATGTTATCCCTGGCATCGGATCCTTGTAAAATACACTTTAAACAACAATTTATCCTCCAAAATATGTCGCTATCATTTATCATTCTACTGATGATGTGAAGTTACAGTAAGATGTATGATCAGGCCACACACAAACTATTTATACCCCTATCACTATCTATTTTACCACAGCATGTTTTGTATTCATACCCGAGTATATAATTAATGATTTAACTTAGAAGAAATGCAACTAAGTGAAATTGTTTCTTAAATACTAGTTGTAGTTACATTTACGCGTTTACGCATGTTTAATGCTTACTATGTCTTATTTGATACATTCCGTGCAACATCCCACGATGTTGACCTTTTTAAACAAAATACATAATACTAAATATGAGCTGAAATGGGTACCCTGGAATGTGTTTGTCAGCATATTTTGAAATTACGTTTCTCAAAAGCTTTGAGGAGTTGGTCCAAACATTAAACAAGAGTCTACAAGAGTTTGGGTTGTGTTTTACTACGTATAATATCCTCCGTGTTTGGTGTATCAACATCAGTAAGAAAGACTGTTTGATCTTGTTCAATGGTTAAAATAAGCATAAATATTGGGACATTGTAGGCCTTTGTCTTCAAGTGAATGTTTTGAAATTCATACAAACCACACTTGGTTCAGCCGCGATGTGGTACTATACGTGTTCGAGCTCCATTATGAAGAAGGGACTGTACAAGTATGATCTTCAGAAAGAATATTTACCAACGAATATGGCCACACAGGTGTTTCTAGTTCTAACACAATTGACGCTGATTATGGTCAGACTAACTAAAAAAGCTTGTATAAACTAACTTGAAAAAAGTTTAAATAGATAAATAAGGGTGAAGAATACGTCATAGATTGCTAATAATAAACCGTATTGATACTGATCGAGATGAAAGTTCCGCCGCGTTTACTTGCAATGTTGACTTTCCTAAATGGAGAAATTGCACTTTTTCAACTGAACTTCTGTTCTTCAAAAATTTAAATTGTATGTATATTCTTCTATTCGACACATAGGAAACGAACTAAGCCAAGCCATTAAATCTAAAAATAAATTGATGATTTCTAATTGAATGGATTAATTAAACTCAATTTCCAATTATTACTTCAAATAGAAGTAGTAAATGTTTAAAGTACCATATGTAAAGATTGAACATATTATTAATTAATTATTGCATTAATTGTTATATTCGGTCCATGTAAACATAACTCCTAAAGTGAGAACTGTAGCAGAAATCTCCAGTATATACAGCTGCTTGTAGGACCTATAAAACCAATGCCGTTCTTTAAAGATACCAACAAAAAATTTGAACAAAAATATATCGATATATCAATAATTCATTGGGTGTCATTTCGGGTAACCTTAATTAAAATGGCATCCACCTTTATAAAAGATAAAACCTTGAGATGTATTATGTATGCTATAAGGTAAACATAAGAGAATTCCAGTCTCTAGCTTCATGTTTGTATATTATTTTTTGCATTCTGAGGGACCCGTTGCTCGTCTGTGTGGTGGGATGATTTGTCTGGAGGCTACAAAGCAAAGTAGATACTTTAACATGAGAGGGTATACAGTTGCCCCTGTGGATGTAACTTTGGCATCAAATGATCCTTTTCTATCGGATTAGGTTCCTTGAGAAGGGTGCTAGAATTCACAAGATTAAACACTTCAGAAGCACTTACACATTTCCAAAATAAATATCCCATTATTAAGAAGCTAAAGAAACGGAACTTTTTATATTTTGACTTCAATATGAGTGGCGGTTTTTTATATACAAAAATAATCATATAAATTTTATGAGTACATAAATTATGCGTGCTAGAAGTAATTGTAATTACAAGTGCATCGTGCATATTATACTGTACGTATACTTGTAATATTACGCATAACGTAATTATGAATAGCTGACAACAGTTTTAAAATTCAGGATTCCTCATAACGTAATCATGAATAACTGATAACAGTTTTAAAATTCAGGATTCGGAAAGTAAATTAACAGAAAAATCGCGAAAGATGCTCCTTGGTATGACAATTTGTTATTTTATAACTATTATATTGGGTCATTTCATATGAATATAAAACGTAATGACTGCAAATTATAAGCACTCGTCGTACAATTGTAAAGCCACCACAAAACATTAGTAAACCGTACTTCAACAATAATATAATCCAATTGTATTCTAGAAATATGAATACCATATTTAGATTAATAATTCAGTAGATAGGATTATCTTTTGGAGTGTGAAATACTGTGATTTTGATTCATTATTCCCACTTCTTATCAAGATAATTTCTAAAATACAATTCTGGGCACGATGATATGCTTTTATACATTTGTATAAGTGTCTATCCGTTTAGATTTCTCGTGTGTTTGGATTGTACCAGATGCATCTGTTTTATCAATTCAAACAGTCTCTAATGGACTATATTAACATCTGCATATTCAGCAGCTTTCGCCATGTAATTCCATTCAAATTCCTATGACCCGTGAACTATAAGTTAACAGGATAAACTGTTCAATAAAATGAAATAACACAAATATTTCACCACTGACAATTATGGTATTGTTTATGTATTACTCCAAATAAGAATTTATTACAGTGTTAAAATAACATTTAGTAACATGTGATTAGACCATTGATCACTTTATACGCAGATGTGATATAAGCTTAACCTATCTAACATTTAAAAAGGAATTAACAAGTCAGCCACATCTTTACGTTGAATTGTAAGATGTTGGGGTTTGTTTTCCTGTAACGGGTTGTTTTTTCGTTGTTAATTTTCCTAACTCTGTTTTAAGTACTTTTTTAGATTTGTACCTATGGAGATTACGAGTTTAGTTTTGCTTTTAACATAAATATACAGTATAGTTTGAAAATTTATGAATTAATTGAATGACTTGTATCGTTTGGTACTTGCTTTAATTAATCTCTTCCTTGATTATTTGAGGATTAACCAGGTAAAACATGTCCTGCTATATTCCTGACTTTAATCGAATATTCTTATTCCGTGATAGAATCTTGCGTCGACATAATTGGAATTCACGTGTATAAATCTATTCTTATTCTCTAATAATATGTTTTTGTAATGCATTTCCAGGATTGGGGGACGCATGGGGCAAGCATCCTGTAGCCAGGGACCCAAGGGAGAAGGAATTGGGTTCTCATTTACTCCAGGTAACGTTTTACTGTTTTTGGAATTTGTAGTTTGTAGAAATTGCTTCGAATAGTTATATGTTTGTAAGTTATTTTGACATTTCTTTTTTTATTCACAATGAATAATAACATATGTAGTAAACCTCACAACCTAGTACCCCCTTGGGATCAAATCCAAGTAACTTAAAACCATTCTTTTTTATTACTCACATGTTAAATTCACCTTATATCCCTTTGAACAGTTTCTGAATAATTGTTGAGTAATCTTTAAATTGAAAATTTTGTCCAGGCATCTAAGAACAAGTTAGATGACTTAATCACTTGAATGATGTTTTATCAATAAATACTGAATTAAATATTACTGTGATACAATTGTATTACCCTTTGTTAGCATGCCAAATAAGCCGATCACGCCTATCAAAAATATATATAATTTATACCATTTTTGAACCGATATCATAAAACATATAAAAGTGTATAACAATATTTTTAAATTATAATATATTATATCATTTTAAAGAATGCGAAATGTGCTTACTACAAATTGATAACAATAAATGGGCTGAAATATCTCATCAACTTTGCCTATACCAACATACTGATCTACAGTAATTTGACTTTTGAACTTTAAAAGTTGCTAATATATGTGATTTCTTTATTCCAGACATTAGATGGGTTCATCTTCGTCGTCGCACCAGATGGAAAAATTATGTACATATCAGAGACAGCATCTGTCCATCTAGGACTATCTCAGGTGAAAATCCTTTCTGATAATCTGCATTCAATTAGTCAGTTCAAACGCAACAAGCTCTGATATTATGAAGATACTTCTTTTTTGATCTGACTTCTTCTTGAACACCAAATCTCTAAATCTTTAAACATCTTGGTATCTTTATTGAAAAGATGGACACGTCGTAGTGTGGTATCTTCCTAATAAAAAGGTTATTTATTAGTTTATATTACGTTAAGATAAGTTAATGGGAATTATTGACAAATGCTACAGATAACAAAGTTACCATGGCCACAATCACCAAACATGAATGGTTTTGGAAAATAACATTATTGTATATATTTATGAGGCTTGACATTTTTAAGATCTCTTTGGCTAAATATTGTGGTGATATTACTCAATATTACCAAGATGCGATATGTAAGATAAATTATGTTAAAGTATGTTTTTGAGCATCTTAAGTAATTTTTTAAAATGTGACGCATCATGAATCTAGTCAATATAAGTGGTTTCTTCGGTATTGCAATAGGGCAAGGGGCTATTAGAATGGTCTGTTTAGATAGCTAGTCAAATAATATTAAATTCAGTTCTATATATCAAGGAGTTTTTTTCTAAGAAATGTCCAAATTAACTTTTTTAAATATCAGAAAAAGTATTTATTTACAAATAGTATTAAAATTTTGCTACATTTAAAGAGTATTAACTGACTATATTTTTGATGACACTTACCGGATCTATGTAATCTTGTTTAGAGTTTGGAATATCTATTTAATTGAATAATGCTCTTTTAGTTTCCTCTTTGGGTGTATGAGTCGTGTTATATTTAAATATTGTTACAAATGGTAAATTGAGTGGAATGAGTAAACAACATAAGCTGACGTCATCTGTTAACAGGGAACCAACCTTATCACACTTTCTCAGATGTCTTCATTCAAAATGGCCACCGTCAACAGGTTATTTTGAAATTGTCATTACAGCTATAGTATAGGGGAAGATATAATGACATCATACTGAGAAATATCTGAGCACAAGTGCCAAAGGGAAATTTCAAAAGTTACAATGGAACCTAGCGAGAAAAAGAAAACTATGTGTTTATCAGTCATAAGAAAAACAAACCCCATATATCCCAAAACCATGATCTAACTTGAAAAGAACGAATGTCCCCTACTAATCAAGGACCAATATCACAAACCAAGACCGGAACACCAAGGGATATTTCATTTATATTGAAGTCATTAAAATTGAATGATTTATATCCAGGTGAACTACTCCTTTAGGAGTTGATAATGCAAGAATTTTCATAAATTCAAAAAAAAATATGATGTGCAACATACGCCCTGCTATGTTAATATATGTATAGGCAACGAACAAGTCCCAAACAGCAGTTTGAGCGAAAGTATCAGATAATGTTATACATGGATGAATGTCCATAGATTCCCCAAATAGTATAATTGACAAAAAGTGCTTTGAATTGCAGGTTGAGCTAACGGGTAACAGTATATATGAATACATTCATCCAGCAGACCACGATGAGATGACAGCTCTCCTTACCGTCCACCAGACCTTCCATACGCATGTACTACAAGGTAAGCCCAATCTCGTATACCATCAGTGTTTAGATCATGTGATTTTGTGTTGGTTGTTGGGACTAAATGGACGGGGCCTATCGCAGCATTCATTCATAAAAACTTGAGAGACATTTTTTCAACAGAAGGTCATTATGGTTCCATTAACTTATGCAAAATTGTGAGTTGAGTCGATTGACTATTTTGTTCCTATGTAAGTTCATACATGCATTCGGCCATATTGCTACATAAGTGTATGCATGAATATTGGTGTAGAATTGAAATTTGTTCTTGCATGACATAACATATGCCGTGAATTTCAAAATGAAGCCAAGCAACGCCCAAAGGGTTGGATCTCAGCCCAAACGGTTGGATCTCAGCCCAAACGTATATATATCATTATAGAAACTGATGCAATAATTGACAATGGTAATATTGTGGAGGATTTAAAGCTTATGTTAGATATGATGATTTTAAGCTAACAGGATTCTTGTGAAAGGTCAGCGGCATTCATACCATTTCCTCAGCTTGTTTTGCTAGGAAATTGGCATTGTGCTGCATACATAGCCTCCAAAGATAGACCTATACGCTAATATCCAACCCATTTAACTTCTCATCTCTTATAGACAAGCCATTATCTTTTTAATTTCAAGTGCCTTTGATCAAAGAACGCGGCTTTGAAAGAACAACGGGGGAAATTTAGCTTTCACAATACGCTGAATTGATTTCTCTTATTTGCTTAAATATTTCTCTATACTGATAATCAATCCTCCAACGGATGGCTCAGCATTGAAACAAGATAGCTAGAAAAACACTCTATTATAAAGCATTAATGAACATGTACATTTGGCTATCTATTAGCAAGTTAATTACATAATTAGATGACGGTATAGACAAGTTGAGTACCATACGTATAAAGGCTACCTCCATAAACCGTGCTAAATTACCTTACCCCGTTCCGTAACTTTCTAGAAAATAATTTATTTGCAAATATTAAATATAGTCAGATGGTCATCTCTTCCGAGCACTGGACATAATTGTTTCAAAGAACCATTATCCTAGAATTAATTGGCCTAAAATCAAGCAATCAAACATCTAATTAATCTTTAATTTCTTCGCTTTATTTCGAAGAACATTGAAGACATGAGAAAACGGAACCCTCTTTCCAGTTCTAATGAATTCTGTCAGTTGTGCTTTTAGAATCTAGGGATTCTAGGCTACAATGACTTCCATTCTTGAAAAGCTGGGATCTCAGATCTATGTTCAGATGTACTGAAATGATTTCTCTCAAGATTGCACTCATGATTAAATGCTAGTCTGCCGACAGATGTCGCTAGTCACGCAATGGCTATTGACGCAAAGAGGTGTTAAAACAACTATTGATTACTATAGAATATTAAAAAGTAACTATCAACGGCAATCTATGTAATGTTTACAAACTGGGTATCGACTGTTTGTATAATCCCAGGCGGCCCCTTTGAAGTCGATCAAACCCTGGTTATGTGAAGCAATGCCATTGTCTGCCGATATCGAACGCGTAGCCACTTTTTCCAATGTCCAACATTTTCCACTTGCCATTAAGATACCGATTTTAAGTACAGAAGCAAAAATAGTTTACTCAGTGCATGCTTCCAAATTTCCGTTCCCTCGCTATGATCGCTTGCATTGAACGATGATTGACAGGTCATTGTGACGTATCGAATGCCATAGATACACCAACAACGCGAGAGCACAACTAAATAGATTGAGCAACATGCAACAAAATAACAGTTTTGATTATATGCACTGCGAAACGCTTATGATTATATTAATTAAATACATTATAATTATTGCTATGAATAAGTATCAATTTAATATATTTGTAAAATGAAAGATGCTTGAAATAAGTTTTCAATTTAATCTGACAGTTGTGTTTGGAGATAAAAATTTTATGTCTACAATTAAATAAATACGATTTACATTTAAATATAATGCATTTTAAATATCATCATATTTTTTACTTAATAATCTATTTTTAATTTATTTATACTTGTAGATATAGAGATTGACAGATCATTCTTCATAAGAATGAAATGTGTTCTGGCGAAGAGAAACGCTGGACTGACGTCAGGAGGTTACAAGGTAAATGCAACACTACTTTAATAACAATGTTTTTGAACTATAAAGATTATAGTATTATAATTAATTTACAATTTATTAAGTTTAATCTTTGATCTTTTCTTGAAAACATCCTCTACTAAACCATGGGATCCCCATTGGTTATTTAGAACCGCACAAAATAATTTTTATTTTTAATTACTTATTTGTACAACAATACATATTTATTTGTACTAATTTACAGTTGTAATTGAAATAAGAAATTATATAATATGCTAGTCATTGAATTGTAAAACAATGAAAAAAAGAAGAAGTGGAGACATGCAGTATTGTTATCGTCTCCAACTTTTTTGTGGACAATGTTCGGTGATTGGTGTTCGGCCTCTGTAACAAATGGCAGGTGATGAACTTTTTCACGTTAGTGCCATGTTACTCATTGTTTTTGTTGCATTTTAGGTGATCCACTGTAGCGGGTATCTGAAAATCAAGCAATATACCATGGATATGGCACCATTCGATGGCTGTTACCAGAACGTTGGCCTAGTTGCCGTGGGGCATTCCCTGCCACCCAGTGCAATCACTGAGATTAAAATGCATAGAAATATGTTCATGTTCAGAGCAAGTTTGGATCTCAAATTAATCTTTCTAGATGCAAGGTATAGTTATTTCAAATATTTATATATAAAAACATATTAGAAATAGTGTACAAATAATTAAACAATCTTAGATTTTTTTGATAACGTTCCAAAGTTTGTCAAAGACACAAATCAGCCTGCAAATGAAGCAAAACAAAACAAATATGTTTTGCTAGATGTGTTGGGATAACTGCCAATACCCCATCTTTCATTGGTGACTAACTCCTTTGCCCCATTGAAGGAGGATTGTTTACAAGAGGCAGTAAAACTTACTATGACAAATTACTCGATCTTTAACAGATAGAATATCGTTAAATCATCAGTTGAGATATTTGGGGTTTTGTTGTGCAATTAATACTATTATCAATTTGTTTGACTGTTTTTTTGTTATACTCTTTCTTTCCCCTTTTGGCACATGTGCTTTCATATTTATAAGTATCTTATTTTCCTCGCAGGGTGGCAGCATTGACGGGATACGAGCCTCAGGATCTCATCGAGAAAACACTTTACCATTACATTCACGCCTGTGATATCATGCCAATGCGATACGCACATCATATGTGTAAGTATAAACTTTTCAATAATTAAAAAATATTTTAGCGATCTTAAAGGCATTGCATTGCATTATCATATACTGTAACTATAAAACATCACCAGTATACTGTCGTCCTGTACAAACAAAACAAATTGTATAATTCTATAAATATTTAAAATTCCTATTTTGCTCTATATATAAATAGTCCCGATTTATATCAAACCGAGTATTATTTTAGAAAGTCTCAGTTTAGTGAGGTAATATTTGAGGCTTGTTTTTCAGTACTAGTCAAGGGTCAGGTTACCACAAAGTACTATCGTTTTCTTGCAAAAGATGGCGGCTGGGTCTGGATGCAGAGCTATGCAACGATCGTCCACAACAGTCGTTCTTCGAGGCCTCATTGTATAGTCAGCGTCAACTACGTGTTGAGGTCAGTACATTGATACGGTAGTTAATATCTTAGCTGCAGTTGAGAGCAGTTGAGATAAATATGTTGTAATCGGTGGCAGTTATGATATATCATGCAAAAATATTTTAGGGCACATGGCATTTAAATGTTATTTATCTAAAATCATCTGTACAAAAAAGTACAATTTGCAAAATATACCTGCTAATCAACAATCATTGGTTACTTAGAAAGTAATACCCGACTCATTCTCCTGTTAGTACTTTATTTGTTACTTTTAATTCGAATGCCGAAAGAGTAAATCGCGACATACTCTATACTGAATCATTGGTCACCTTTGTTTTAACCAAAGCTCTTGTTTTTTCAGTGAGATCGAGGGTAAACATCTCCAGCTACAACTAGAACAGACTTTAATCAAAGAAGAATCTCCATTTGTTGAACACAGAAGTTCTAAAAAGAAATCTAAAAAGTCCAGATATTCACCGTACAATCCTCCAACGACTCAAGCGACATCTAGTGAAACTACTGTCGTTGAGCGCGCACCAGAGGCCACTCCTTATGAATATACGCCCGAGTCTCACCCTCACGTGACTGGATATCCTCCAATAGGATACACACATCCTACAGACAGTATGGGAACGTATAGCGCGTTATATCATCCGGCGTATTCTCATACGGGTATGTACCCAGATGGCGCAGCTGGTGTATATCCCTACGCAGCTCAGCGGTTGTTAGATGAACGGAATTCATATAAGGGAACGTATGATCCGGAAAAATTCTACCCAGGGGCAAGAGACGCTTCTGCCGTATATCCCCCGTATGTTCAAACGCAAACCCAAAGCTCACCAAATGGCGACGGAAGGGAAACAACTTATGGACAAACGACTTACGATTGTGCCCAACCAGGTCAATGTAGCAGGAGTAGCAGCCGGGATGCTAGTTACCCTAGCAACGCCCCACTAAGCCATAATTACACAAATCCTTATAGTAACCATAGCAATCGATCGGAAGGCTCTACTTCCGAACTAGAAGGGGCTACGGATGAAAGACTACATCTACGCAATGATAGACAACATAATAATAACATATTAGAGACATCATCTCACAGGCTACACAAAGACAAAACTTTCAAAACTTCAGACACAGTCACGAACAATCAGGTTGAACAAGCTAGTAAAGACAATACTGGGCAGCCGTCTGTGATTATGAGGCGACCAACAGTGACCCCTGGTGAGAAAACGGAGAGTTCAGTGTCCACATATCACTCTCCAACTAGACTGAAATCTATACCAGATGGCAGCACTAATGCCCCTAAGTCAACAAGTAGTCCCCATTCGTCGCAAAGTTGTATATCACTAGGGGGAAGCTATCTTACTGCGCAAAAATCGGTTGATTTAAGACTAACGGAAAAAAGTGTAGCCCAAGAGGCTTATGCAAGTTGTCTGAAGAGTCAATGTAGTTACGATTATAGTCAGTCAGCGAGTTATCATCCAAGTAACTTACAGACCCAGAGACCCTACTCCATGATGGCTCAGCCAGGGTACACTAGTGTAATAGTAGATGCCCACGAGTACCATATAGCAAATGGATATGTTCACTGACGTACATGATACATTAATAATATATGGGAGACATCTTTAAGTAATAATTAGGGTTATTTCACAAACTGGGTAACGTACATTTTCCGGGTTCACTGACAATAAAAAGCTTTGTTTCAACATTAGGTCTGATTTCAGTCATGGGATTTTAAAAATTGCCCAATGTGTTCAAAATTTCAGTTACTGCACTGAATTGTCTCGAAATATTACCATAATTGTAATATGGAATAAAAGGACCAGGCTATTTGGACGGTGACTACGGCACGTATAATCACGCAATTAATTCCATTAAAGTGAATCAAAGTTTGTCTTCTATCATGTACGTTTGTGAATAAAACTTGCCTCAACCGAATATATCTTGCAAGAAGATCCCGATATGTGTTTTCGCAATTAATTATGTTCAAATAATTTAACCATTGTACGAGTATGTTGAAGCTTTTATTTAGGTCGACATTGAAAATGGCAGTCGAGTAAAATAATTTGATTTAGATTTCAATGTTTTACGTTTACGAAGTTGTTTGTTAAAGTCTAATTGAAACCCCATGCTTTGACGAAAAAAGTACATTTTCATATTGAAAATGATTATTCATTCTTTGGAAATCTCGAGACGTATAGAATCATGGAAAGTGGATTGTCTAAAGGTGCAGCATAAAGATAGAAAGTTAAAGATAACTTCTAAACATTTGTCATAAATTAAATGTTCAATAGATTTTTACAGACAGCATCTCTTTAATAATTGTCTTTCCTTTTTCATTAAAAGAGTTTCTGACATATTTCATTGAAATTATATCACCTTTAAAAGGTATAATATGTGACACTTAAGGATGCTTTTTGTAAAGATTGCTTCCAATATTTTTTGTGTATCCTTTACTGCCCCTTTAACGATTTATGGCCAAGTATTTGTAATTCATAGTTATCGTTTCGTATGTGTGAGTTTTTAGTTTAGCATAGATTATAGTTCATTGATGCCAATGCTAGTCACATGCCAATAACATAAAATGTGTGGTAGAACATTGAGATTTGTGCATTACGTTGGAATATCAAATATTATCTGAACAAGAATGTATACTCAGACACATAAGTTTGGGAACCGGGAGTTTTTTTGGATAGCAACCCAAAGCCTTTTTATGTCTGAATCTTCATTTTGTTCCTTTGATACAGAGGATGTTGTTACAATACAAAAGAAATTTGTGAAAATATCCACACATAGATGATAGGCTTTGATTGGTAATACAAAAGAGAACTTGCAGTTGCGGAATTAATTGTGGGGAGTGCCATGTGTGTACCTTAACTGAGTAATTTGATTTATTTACTTGTGAACGTCTCTTTATACCAGAGCTTAAAAGGTGGCTATTTATCAAAAAGATGAGTTGTTTTGAAAAATATTTAGATTGTGTTATGCAATAATTAAACACTCACTGTCAAAAAAGGCAATAGAAAGTCCCCATTTTGAGCACGTGACCTGTATATTTTTGGCGAGTGTAACAAATTCATCGATCTTTTCAGACCTGTAAATGAGGAACAAAATTCTGTTGTCAAACTTATGAAGGATGTTTACAATATTGTCAAACCGCAGAAAATGTACATCTGAATGATGTCTAAGAAAATATAAGTTATATTCACAATATGCATTGTACAGTAGGTCAGTCTCGCTTTGTAAAGTTAATAACTGTTGATGTATATTGATTTTATTTGAGTCATTAAATGACAAAATAGTTATAAACATCAAATTAATATTTGTGTTTGTTGATTCTTCACAACGGTAACGATAGATGGCGTAGGTATGCTACAGGCTCAATACAAGTCCCAATGTTAAACTGACAAAAGAATATGACGAACTGATCTCACTTTTTGAAAACTAGACAACCCCACTTCCATTCACTCTACATTAACAGCCATTAAATAAGACAATAATTACTGTAAATTAACAGTAAAAAAGTCAAATTGTTATTCCGTTCTTAAGATTGATATTTTAATTTTTCCGAATTGCATTTTCATTCTAATTGGGAAATAACTTTATTTTATATAAAGGGGAGACAAAAAGTGACTGAGAATTTTATTAACTGCTATTGCATGGCAAACGTGGACAAGCTATTTCGATCTCCCTCGTTTCTTTATGATATGGAAATACAAAGGATGAACCCCAAAATTTCCATTTCCGAATTTTATTTTTTGACCTGCTAGGCAATGTTATATTTATTTAAGAGCGATGGTTTTAGTTTTACTTCTGCTTTAATCTAACAGAGGGACAAATAGAAAACAGAAACTCCACAGAGTAGCAAATCCCACCGCACAAATTATATTTCTTTAACTACCTCGTTATTTTGGACATTACATAATGGCAATAAAATTTGCATCAAGTTCTATGACTGGTATTCAAGATATTATAAATAATTTTTTTAAAGAACTATGGCAGCGCTAGCCATTTTGGATGAGCTGCCGTCTTGAATATTCCTCCTTGAGCAGAGTCTAATGTCCCTAAAGCTCCGCATAAAAATTTGAAACAAATTACATTTATGATGAAAAAATGGTGACCATTTTGAAATGAGCGGCCATATTGAAAATGCCTCCCCGAGCAGAGATCCTTAGCCTATAAGATATGATAGCCTATAAATTTGACATTTAAAATTTAGTGGGCATCTAGAAACTTTCCTATTGAGCTAGCTAAGCTCCCATATCCCTAGCTATTAGCATATGAAATTTAAACCAACAATGACTTTGCGGCTTAAAACAAGATTTCAAACACATTCAAGCTATCTTATTGGGAATAGGGGTTGCCTCCCCCTTCGGACATCCATGTTAAGGGAGTATTGAGGCATGAGAGGACGAATTTATTTACTTCAAAACTCAATTAAAAATCATGAATTCAAAAGGTGTACATGTAAATTAAATAACAAGCCACAGGGTGAACAGAATCGCAACCTTGAACAGAAAACACTTTTCGGGATGGAAAATTCAAAATGGCACCTTAACATTTACCCAGACTGCCTAAAAACTAATCAGTTCTAAACTTTCCATAGAAACATCTCTAAAATTTTAGGATGAATCCACGAAACCTGTAAACAACCCTCAAGAGACACGTTTTAAGGTTACTTCACAGTGTATCAGCGTTTTTTCTTGAAAAAAATCCTGGTAAAATATATACTGATGTTTTACAAAATATGTGAAAATTGGAAAGATTGACCGTTTAGTTGTTTCTAAAAAATGTTTTAATTCAACATTGCTCTCAATGGGAAATTCTTTTTTATTTTTTAAAACAAGCCTTCACAGAGACGATTTTAGGACGAAAAATCCCGAATGGCCACCTTAACATTTACCAAGAATGCCGAAAAACTAATCAGTTCTAAACTTTTATAGGTAAAAACATCCCTGAGAATTTCAAATGAATCCCTCAAACGGTTTGGCTGGAAATCTGTAGACAAGCCTTGACAGACAAGATTTTAGGACGGAAAATCCAAAATGCCCGTCTTAACATTTATCCAGAATGTCGAAAAACTAATCAGTTCTACACTTTCATAGGTAGAAACATCCCTGAAAATTTCAAATGAATCCCTCAAACGGTTTGGCTGGAAACCTGTAGACAAGCCTTGACAGACAAGATTTTAGGACGGAAAATCCAAAATGGCCGCCTTAACATTTACCCAGAATGCCAAAAAACTAATCAGTTCTAAACTTTCATAGGTAGAAACATCCCTGAGAATTTCAAATGAATCCCTCAAACGGTTTGGCTGGAAACCTGTAGACAAGATTATTCGGGACGCCCGCCCGCCCAACCGCCCGGCAAACTGATTACAATATAGCACCTTAGGGTGCGATAAAAAGTGTATATTCTATAATCCACATTAAATATACGTATCAAAATTAAAAAATAAGCTCATGTTAAATAATTAAATATATTCGTAAATTCAAAAATAAAATGCAGTAATTTCGACTTGCGTTTGATAAATACAGTGAACGTTTTATATCATAAAATGTAACGCTTAATCTCAGTCTTTAGCAATTCGGTTTATGAAGAATTATATCCGACATAACTGATAAAAATGTAAACCAACAGTTTCATCAGTGCTAGCAGCTAGTGGGTAAGCAAGGCTTATCATTCTAAGACAAACAAAAACATATATAGTTAATAAATCATTAAAAGTGCCAGATACAAAAACAAATATTTCCTTTGCCACAAATCAACTATCTAAGCCATGAAAAGAGAACTACCTCGAGATACGTTCGAATTTCAATATATCCCTTTGGCAGTGACGTTTTAATCTTTGATATTCAATTGGCAATTACTGCCTTAGAACATAACGTGAAAATATCAAAGTATTTAAAAACTCCAAAATAATACTCTGATTGAAATATTTCTTGTAAAATAATACATAAACGTTTGATCCTGGGATATTTGTATATAAAATTGACATTGTTTATGAGACATCCATACAGGGTAGGACATATATAGGGTGTCTCAAAACATGTACCCAAAAGTAAATCAACAGCATAGACAAACCAATAAATAATTTGAATGGTCTTGTAGTCAAATCATGAACGTTTTTTCTCCAATAAACAGATTTTAATTCAGTTTTGCCTTTTTGATACTTTAACCCGTTACCTTTTACACCACATATTCAATGTAACCTCATTTTTGATGATTTCTGTTCGGATGCTGGTCTTAAGTTGTTCTAGGTCTCTTAGCTTGGGTTAAGCATAAAAATAGTCTTTCAAATAGCCGCAGAGAAAAAAGTATGGACCGTCAAATCTGGTGAATAGGGAGGGCCCCCACAATGTCTTAAAGCCCCCTTATACAGAGGTCAGACGTTCAAGAAACTGCATGGGTTTGGATTCCAGTGTGGCCTTTGTAGTGTGTATCAATCTGAGACCCTTGTGTTTTCATTTGGATATCATTTGGTCCCCAGGCTAGCCTGCATAACTCTGGAGGGTAACTCCTGAATCATTTGCAGGTAATTGACCCGATTCTCTGTGTTTGTTCTGACATCGTCATCCTCAAACATATTTCTCTTCGGCTATTTGAAGGAGTGTTTTAATGCTCATTCCAAGCAAAAAGACCTCGAACAACTTAAGGGCAAAATCCAAAGAGAAATTCAAAACATTCCATCGGAATTATTATCAAATTTGATGAACAATGTGGCAGTAAGGATACAGGCTGTCATCAAAATAGGAGGTTACATTGAATATTTGATGTAAAAGGTTAAGGGTTAAAGCATCAAAAAGGCAATACTGAAATAAAAATGGTGTATTGGGGAGAAAACGTTCATGTTTTGGCTACATGACTTTGCGAAAAATGTCTGAAAATATCGATTGGTTTATCTGTGCTCTTGATTTACTTTTGGGTACATTTTTGAGACACCCTGTATATTGATCATATGTAATGAAATGGTAAAGTTAAATGAGATTTTTTTTAAATAAGTAAAAACAAGATCGAAAGATTATAACATGTTCAGATGTGGTCCTTTGAAACTTTTGATCAGCAATCCATAAATGAACAAGAAATAGTATAAATCACACCTAGAGATGCATTGTTTGAGACAGAAAGTGTTAACTCGATTTTAGCATCAACAATACATAGCATAAATCATTAGCTCCAAGATATACTGCGCTAGCATAGAGAGGATGCAAATATTTCCGATGTGTAAATGAATTAGAAATTTTGAAATATAAGTGATGCTTTCAAAACATTACAATTCATTATATTGCAGAGACAGTTCCAAAAAGTGAAAATTATAAGTTGCAAGGCAAAATATGCAAGTTAAGTTAATTCATGTGGCGTATAATCTCCATGTATTCAGAGAGAAATAATCTCGAAATAGTTGCGTCCCAACAAAAATCGCATGGCGTTATTACACACATAAAGAGCAAAAATCCAGATGTCAAAAAATTGTATGGCTATTTTCTGAGAAGATTGTCGATCTCCTTTGCCAGGGTTGCCATTTTTCTTTAACTTAACTTCTCAATCATCTTCTGGGAATAGCCCTGGTGAACTGGTAACATCAATATCTCTTTTCTCAGATTGGTCATTATCTTTCAACTCAACGAGAGATCAATAGTACACAGAACGGAAACCTTTGATTCTTTCACAAGAAAATTAGAATTTTAAAAAATTACAATATGTCACATATTTTTGAGTATATAAGCATGTTGTGCAAATGGATCCAATTACAAAGTCCTACTCTTGCAAAGATGGACTATTGTGCTCTTATTAATACCCCTTATGTCCCCCATGCTAAAAATCAAATCATATCCATCTATTTTCGTCACCATTTCTCTCTACGTCCTCGATATGAATCTAATTTTCTAATAATTATTTTGATTTAGAATCTATTTACTCTATATTCCATGTTAATGTCTCGTTATGATTATAACTTTGGTTATAAATCATTGAATACGTGAAGCCTCACTAATGGGCATCCCTATTGCCCCTCTTCAGAAGAGCACGTCTTGTGAATGCTACGCCAATCTCCTATTGTTTTCCTAAAAAGCTTAGAACTAGTTCAAATCTCACGTAATAAGACACCAATTGTTTGCCAACTCTAAATACTTTTTTAGCAACTGTTCTTCTCTCTTTTAAATTAGCGGTTTCCTGTATTCGTAAATGAATGAGGTAAGTGCTTTCAAAATGGCTTTTAACGTTGACCTTCCGAATAGGTTTGTAGAGAAAATCAAACTCACTTTAGACCATCCCATTGCATATAAATTGCATTCTCACGACAATAACTTTTTAATCAAAAAGACAAAACCCATGATCCTTCTTGAGCTCATAATATTTAACCGACCTAAATTCTTATGAAACACGTGTACAATTTCTTTACATAGTTCTCGTCAATTTTATGCAACTATTTTTCGTTTTTATCTAAAGTAACAAGTACGTTCAGTCAGAAACTCGGGTTTTTAAGCGCTGGCGATTTTCTCAATATTTTTCATTGTCATAAATTCTAGAGAAATCCATACGATTTTCAAAAATGTACAAATGCAAGTCAAATCATTGAGATTAATTGCAACATGTATTTTACAATTGTACAAATTTAAGATTTAAATATACAAACACTCCATCTAACATTATTTTAGTTTTTTAATCAGGCCATGCTAATATTACTAGAAGAGTCCATGGAACTTAACAAAAGGTAATATACGTGTGGATATGTTTATAATTCTCTGGCACCAGATTTTTCAAAAGACAAAGCATATCAAACAATCTGAAAGAATGATTAAACCATCTTAGTTCTCCCCGGGCAGTTCTCAGAGTTCTTCATTCAAGCCATGCAAATATAACTAAATGAATCCATAGAGCTTACAATACAATTAATGATGACTGTGCTGCCATCTTTTGAAGTTCAATGAACTCATTGAAAGATATATGTCAACAAATTGAATATTTGCATGTGCCACTGTACAGGGTGACAAACATTTCAACACCATTAAAAATTATGTACATTTACATGTACATTTAAACACAATGGGATGAGTTAAATAAATAACATGTTATACAATAAAATAGGCTTGAACTAGCAGAATGCACAGGGTACTCTCTTATGAACATGATTTAGTACATAATTCAAGTCCTCTACTTTCATTCTAAAAAGAATGGTATTCATACAATACACACTAGTTGGCACTACTGATACAACGGTTGAATGAAACACAAAATATTTTTTGGCTCATATGCTTGTTTATATATCAATATTATGTGCCGTTGAGTGTTCAGCTGTGACTTCAGATAAGGCTACTAATGTACAGTACATGTACACTGTATGTGCATAGTGTTCAATGTTATTATGACTGCATGTTGAACTTCTATCTTTCAATAGTTTGTTTATACACAAATGGACGACCGCTCTGTTGATGCATCCAATAACGAAGATCATGATTTGCCAAATAATCTGTGTGACTGTGAAACAACACTTCGGCAGACGATCAGCCAGAAAGTCAGTCCTACTGCACCTGAAAAACATTGATCAGAGTGACATCTTTACAAAAATAAATTATTGGACGTTTTACAATCAGACTGTACACAGGCAAATGAAGCCTTATATTCTTTTTTTAAACGGGTATTTTGGGGTCAGAGTTGAACAAGTTTAAATAACATGTAGGTTTTTCAAAAGAAGTTTGTATTGAAGGACAAAAATCAAATTTAATAATTACACATTTATTTGAAATGGCAACTCGTAAAAGACTGACATGAGTTGGTAATTGAATGTAATGTATATTTCGATATTCTGAATTTCTGGTTTTTGTGAACAAAGAAAAGCAATATGCAAAGTCCATATATTTACTGAGAGGAACAATATTAACAAAGTACAAACATCAAATCTGAAATATGAGGCATTACATCCAAAATGTCACCACCTGTCATTTGTTACAGATGCCAATCGCCAAACATCAACCATCGAACACCAACCACCTACTGCGGAACACTGTCCACAAGCAAGTTGGAGACCATATCAAAATGTAAACTAATATATGAGGCTATAATGAAAAGTGCACATACCTTCAATACCTGTTGGGAAGGCAAGTATTTTCCATAAGGGCCATGGAGTGACCCAATCTAAAGGCAACATAATCACAGGATCAGCTCTATATGTTATAATCAAACTCAAGGAGATAATAATCTGGAAAAGAAGACAGCAATATAATATTGTAAAACAGTATTTGCTCTTCATATTTTAGGACCCAAGTACAGAATTGTAGTTTTTACAAGTTTGCTGGAAAAGTTTTTTCCAGATTTACTAGGTTTATATCATATATACAGTAAATACATGTATCTCTTTTAAAAAAACAGGCAAAATAAAGATTTTTAAAGACATCAACTGTTGCAAATGGATTCAAAGTTCAAAACTACCAATATAATACCCAATAAGGGTAAAGGCATAAGTGGAGATGAATGGCAGTTTTACTTTGTTCAAGAAATATTGATAGAAGGACAGACAGAAGGACGATTGAACGGATGGATTCCAAAGGCACTTGAGCAAAAAATAAATACCATCAATGCTGTTACCTGAATTGCTTTCAAGACTCCAGATACTAGCATTTTTACAGCAACAAATACATCAGATCTTGTTTTTGCTGGAAATATACAAACATCCCAAATATTTAAACAGAAAAACATGGTACTGGATATGACTGAATATCCAAATGAGCACAAAAAATGAGCATAAAAATAATCATATGTACACAAACTTACATAACCGTATGGTGGCCGTAGCTTTCCAAAATCAAGATAAATATGCAGCACAAAATTCAGGTTTATTGTAATAGTTCAACTTAAGGTTGTTTTTGCCAATATATAGTAGATATACCTGTAGTAGATATATACTGTAAATAACAAAGATGTTAAGTTTAGAAAATCTGTCATAATTCTACATCAATTTTGCTGTTCTCATTCCCGCGGGTGTCCCTTTTATACTCCTATATGAATATGGACATATCTGCAACTTCAAACTTCAAATCTTCAATCTTAAGATTTTAAGGAAGATATTGCCATGCTTTTTCAAAGATTGCTTCAAACATTTTATACTCTCTATCGTTTCTTACTTCATTAATAAGGCCATAAGAAGTAGATTCTTTGCTTTGTTTCCCCTTACATGCACGATTTTTAGTAAATCAGGAAAAACAAACACATCCAGATAGCAATCACAAGGGTCTGAAAGTACCATAGCATTTCGTTCAATCAGAATCAGACGAAATGGCGGATAATGTGATGTGTGTCAAAACTGAAAGTGTTATTGATTACTTTGGCATACATTGTGTATTTTCTTATTTTTACCCTTGAATAATAGCTACCGTATTCTCTGTAATTACCGCCCACTCTCTAATAAGCGCCCACCCCACTTCACAAAGTTCAAGAAACATCGAGGAATCAACAAGAATTGAAGAATATATCAGGAAAAAAATATTTCTCAAAATCCAGGATCGGGCGATAATAGAGTACTTACCCTAAAACTGCTGTAAACACGACGCGTTTTGTAATTCTATGCATCCTCTCGATACATATCTATCGATGGGTGCTTCCCACACCATACCATGCTAATATTGTCTCAAAATAGTCCATAATGAATGAAGGAATTGTTCTTTATCGGCATTCAGAAATTTCAAAAGCTACTGCGCAGATGTTCTGCGCATGTCAAGGTCGTGAACTTTCTGGTTTCTTTTTAATGTTTCTCGACTTTTACACGACTTTTGCACGAATAATGATGATCTCTCATCAAATTAGAAATAATGTATAACTTTAGATCGATATCCAGCAGTCTCTAGTGGAAATATTGAAGGTAATCGGCGATAATGACAAAGTGGGCGTGCTGGAAATAAATTAGACATAGTCGGGTCTTCAACCACTGTCAATAGTGTCTAAGCGATCTTTACCGTATTCTCTCCAATAACAGCTCTTGTCATATTATTATAAAAATATGTTGAAGAAAATGCATTCTTGTCAAGAAAAATTGCCATACATGAAATTCCTCGGGATTTCTGATTTCTTTCATACATGGGCGCTTATTAGAATGGTCTAAATAATGTATTTTCAATTTTCTAAACGCCCTCGGCGCTAATTACAGAGAATACGGTATGTTTAAATATATTGTATAAAATGTATAGATATGTCTTTGTAATCACTGCAAATTGGTATGTCATCCCTTTTTATGCCAATAAAATCTATACATTTCTCAGCAAACAAGTTTGTGTTTTTTCTGAGTTTGTGTTTGTTTTCCTTGTACCCTTGCATGATTTGGATTTTGCCAGGACGCAAAACAAAGAATCTACTTCTTATGGCCTAAAGGTCCTTACTGTGTTTTTGAACTTCCTCCATTAGTTTATTAATTTTTCTCTGAATTTTGGCATGTCGAGCAAACTCATCCATTGCACTAAATGTTCCAAGCTCTTCCTTGAGATTCTTCAGCTCCTGACGTGTTTTGATTTCATCCTCATCAACTTTCTTTATTGCAAGCACAATCTAAAAATACAATAAATAATAAGTTCCAACATTTCATCCTCCGATCACAGGGCTTCAAAATCCAGAATATATTCTTTCTTTTTGCCCCCTGCGATAAGCAGTTAGCATTTCCCCGATTAAGAACTCGCAATCTGATTGGCTGTCGCAACACTGCGACAGAAATCATGTATAAGTCATTGCACATAATTAGATCACATGATTCAGTTAAATCGGGCATTTCCAAATTGGTTAAACCAGGGGGGAAGAAGGAGGTACGGATTCTGGACACCTGCTTAGGAGGATGCAACATTTGGACATTGATAAATCATGGCGATGCAGCTACCAATGATGAAGTTGGATGATCTATCTGTTGGTTGTTAATTTAAAACCATGATACAGGTAGTCCAACTTGACAACAACAATTGTGGTATCCAATCACCTAAAACTAAGAAAACCATATTTTCTGAAGAGAAACACAAATATGTTTTATGTTCATGTAGAGTATAGATATGGCCGTGAGAGTCGTACATGTAAAATTATTAATATAAAATTAATATAAATAAATATTGAGCCAATTAACACAAAACACAATACCTTGGAAAATAATGGCTAATTTAAGTTAATTAGCTACAAGAGTTTACACTTTGACATAACTGTTAATTAGCTCAATTGGATATATTATAATACCATCTCCAACTCATCTTCTTGGGCGAAAATAAATCTCCAACTGGTGGTGTAAGCTGGGGAAGGAGGTGAGGGAAAAGAATCGAAATGTATAACTTACATTGATGTTAATGGATTTTGTACGCACCTAGGGAGAAAACCCTCCAACTACAATCCTATCGATATCTCGTCTGAAGTCTCATCTCGTACTCTCGAGATCTGAAGCTTGATGTTTCGTTCAGTGTAACTTACCAGAAACATTTACCTGGGATAACCGGGGAATGGTCTTCTTAGGGCTTGTTCATACCTAAACCTTAACCGACTCTCACATTGCCATAAATGAAATTATTGTCAATAATTTGAATAAATCTCAAAATTTGTGAATAAAAGAGGGGGGGGGGGGTACCCCACAATTAATATAGAAATACATTTGTAACTTTTCGGTGTTGATGCAAGGAGGATTGTGTTCCATGGTTCCAACTCGATTTAAACTGTCTATCTCAATCACTTCTTGAGTGTTTTGATTTTTTTGTTAGGAGATAAGACCAAAATATTAGTTGAGGCAATCTATGCGAGATTCCATTTTTACTTGGTTCGGTTTTTCGCGCATGCGCAAACATAAAAGTATGTCATTCCCATGATTCAGATTACTTTTCAGCAGCTGGTTCAGTTTTAATTTAGATACCAAATGAAAGATTATTGGTTAGGAATAGAAAATATACTTTGGGATTGAATTTTATTTGTTTTAACACTAGAGGAAAATATTCCCACAATAAAAGGGGCATTGGGAAGGGACTGCTGTGAAATAATAAACACAAGTGACATCTATCTAAAATTATAAGCAGTTACTTAGTTAGTGATTGGGCATGCGCCTAAATAATTTGAACTAATCAAATTGCTTTAATGTGCATACGCAAAAAATGGAACCTCGCGCAGATCTCGATTCAAATTCTGCAGTGAAAAATGTCGACTGTATCATTTCGAGTTTTGTAATCACGACATGACCCAATAAATGGCAGAAGATCGAAATGGAAGCCTGGGAGCAAATCCTCTGGTACTGATTATTAAAAAATAGGTGGGCGATAATAGGAATATTTCTAAAAATAGTTTTCGAACGAGCTGTTTTCCCATGAGTGTAGACAAATATCATGAAAAATACCAATGCAAAACATTCCTTACTCACTTTTTCTCTAAACAGACTTACCAGTTTAGTTATTGGTGGAACAATAATAGGAATAAAGGAGAATAAAAGAACGAGGGAGAAAGCAACGAAAAGTAACATTATTATTGTCTCCTAGTTTGAAGAGCTTCAAAATCCGAACGATAGCGCGTGAAAATGGATCTATGATTCGAGTTCTTGTTTTTTCATTTGCAGTTTTTGTTATGCAATTTGCTTCCAAATGAACTGGTGTATCATTCATTCTCGTTGCTGAAAGGCTGTAAAAGAGATACCTCCAAATCTATCATAATGGTTCATGGTAATCATGCAATTCCTCTTTACTGGATTGGCAAGTCATACTACAGTGAAACTTGTACTTATTGATTACACGGGAACTAGACTAACATGTAGATATGTTCTGGTTTTTCAGAGACAATATGCAAAGAGCTTTAATCCTGTTAAAGAAACGAATGTGCTGACAATTGGATTCTCTAAACCCCTAGACAAACATTTGATGAATAATAATATTGGGTGTCTGTAATCAGAAGGTTTATGTGTAAAGTAACAGTTCTTTGTCTGTTATACTAGTGTATATTTGCTGATACATGTGCCAAAAATTTAGTATACATGTATCAGATACATATACTAAATATTTGGCACATGTAGAAAGAAAGGCCTTGCTTCAACTATTATGGATATATAACACCTCATATAACCTCAAAATTGTTTTTCGCAATCCAGTGAATTTGATCAGGTGTTCACCACTACAAACAATACTAGTTTTAACAAATAACATATTGTGTTTTGACATGCAACTGAGATCATGCCATCACACATCAATTTTCATCTTCTTCAGTAAACTGAAAACACATTTGCATGACTCTAATCTGACCAGGTCACATATGGGGGCTCCTACATGTATTCTTTTATGGCAATCTAAAAAACATTCACACACAGCTAGGCAAGGTGTGTCCAATTCCAGCCAATCCAAAAATGCTATTTCACATAACTGCATTCCATTATATAACCAACTCAAGGTCACTAGTTAAATGGTTGTCAAGGTGATAACTGGACTCCTCAGATTGAAATTGATCAGTTGCAGACTGGACCTTTGCAAAAAGTTTCATTCCACATTTCCCTTACACAGCTTGATAACACAGTCTAGCTACAAATCCTTGTGACCCCCCCCCCCCAATTATACACACAAGGTGTACTGGTGTTAAGGTAGATCAGGGGAGGGGGTTCAATGACTTGAAGCAAAACTACAGACATAGCTAAGGTTTAATAGTATAGTGGCAAAAATTATATTAACAAATAAGTGAACATGACAATATTTATTTGAATCAGGTCATTATTATTGTGGTATATATTACATGTAAATAGCTTACAAAATACTTTTTACATAGATTCATAATTTTACAAATATAAATTATACATGTAGGCTATTCCTCAAAGGACGATTCTCGGTTTGGAGAACAGTCTCCTGGGCTAATAATTTTTTCATGAAAAATATAGAAATATTACCCAAATTAAACTATGAATATTCAAAAGAGGACATTTAAATCTACAAGATGTAAAAATAACAAATTGGTCTGAAGCAGGGATAACGCTCAATTAGACCGATTCAATAAAATACAAGTCTCGATTTGGGGAAATAAGTTCATCAGTGTACTTCGCTAATATTTTTTTGCGAAAAATCTAGAAATATTACCCAAATTAAAGTATGACTATTCAAAAGAGGACATTCAAATCTATATTATGTAAAAAAATCAAATTTGTCCGAAGCAGGGATAATACTCATTTAGATTGATGAACTTCGTTCTCCAAACCGAGAATCGTTCTTTACAATATAGAAACATTAATTATTGTACATAATTAAAATTGTGGACTTTTATACATTAATTCTCATAATACTTCAGATGTTTTATTTTATAAATAGTAAAAGATTGCAGATTGAAAATGTTAAAGACAGCTTGAATTTTGGCAATAGCATCCACTCACATTATGTTCATTGAAAGAGAAGCCTGCAGTGGTCTTTGTAAGAAATACAATAAAAAATATGATAAGACTTGCAAGTTCGACTCTCATATACAATTCAGTTATCAGATTTGGAATGTATTATATAGGAATGTTTGCTAATCAATTTGTATTTTAAATGTTTCTCACTAGATAGGTGAATACCGTGAATCCTTAACTATTTACAGAATAGATACTGTATGTCACACTCTTTAAATTCACTAAATATCACGAACATGTACCTGTACTTAGAATCAATACAATTGTAAGAAATGGACACCATTTCAACCTGACTTGTCATTTACCATTCCATATATGATCTCAAAACAGTAAAAGTTTATTGAAAAGCATCTCAACGCATGTTATGGTAAATAAGAACCCTATATTGGTGGTTGTATGTATTTACTTTTACCTTTTAATATTTTGGCTTAATGCAATACAAAATCAGTGCCTGATCTCTTTTATAACAGAATCATCACCTACAGGTATACCTACACATGAATGTAAGTAACTTTAACGGCCGTTTTAATTTGGCGGTTTTGGCGGATTGATGACAACTGCCAAATTAAGTCTCCCACCAATTTTTTGAATAAATCCCCGGAGATTTCCTTGCATGATAAAAACATTTGAACATTGTTCAATTGTTTATTTTTTGAGAAACAAGAGCATTATTTGCATCTTTGTATGAACCCTCTTATATCCGCATTTTACTGATGGTAAATCTGCCAAATTAAATAGCAGCCAAAATTTGCCAAATCCAGCCCAATCCATCAAATTAAATAGCGCCAAATAAAGCAACTTACAGTAGGTGGTGTACATGAATTGGGGCCTCAACCATTGTGGGGTAAGGGGCCTCTGAACTGACTCAGTCGCATATAACTATACATTCTGACTGTCTGTTATCAAACCAATCAAGTTATATCATCTATAAGTTATGTTATGTTATTTTTTTTTTTGTAAAATAGTAAACTCTAAATTGTAAAAATTAAATGCAATATAAATCACTTTACACACATTTACATTACAGACATTAGGCACCCCCCCCCCGTGAACATGATTATGGCTAGTTACATGAATATTTCATTGTTGACAATGATATGATAAAATGTATAGCAAATGATTCATGTACATTAAAAGCTTTCTATATGATATGAAACAACAGGTACATTAATGCCCATGTACACTACTCCCCATAAGTTTGGCAACTTGAAGTCCCCTTTTGGCACTAATCAAACCCTGTTTATAAATTTTATAAAATTCAAATAAATCATCAAATACGAAACTATTGTATTGAAGGAAAAAATTAAGATCTAAACGTTATGGCAATATTCTGGTAAATAGCGCCATAAATAACACTGGTTTTGGGCCCTGAGTTCAGTACTCAGACTTTGATACACTATCCAAGGAAAACCTCTGGTTGCCAAACGTATGGAGGGGAGTGTACAAATCCTGCACCAACTAGTGGAAAGATGTCTCATTCATAAAACTTATGCTTCACATTTCTCAAATTGTCAATCGTTATCTTACATTTCTAAATGAAAAACATTTATCAGGTAAACAGTTCGAGTTAGTGTTTACTAGTGATGTAACAGTCATAAATGATTGAATATGCGGTTAATGAATTAATTAGCAGTGTGAGATAGTAAAATGTAGGATTGGAAATAAATTAAGGGGAGCGAAATCAGAGGCTTGATGCAACATTAACTTCATAACTTATAATTATGAGTTTAAAAATGTACAAATAATATGATACAGTAAAACCTATGCTATAAGTGGAGCACATTTGTTACTTCAGAAAAGTGTTTCATTTTGGAGGTGTTTATCTTTACAGGTTTTACTGTATTTTAAACATACATTATTTCTGTTCTTGCAATAAAAATAATACTCTATTTATACACTAAAATGTATTCACTAAAATAGTAAAATGAACTTTGCATGTTTGTGTTTGATATACATTCACAATCCTCCATATGGGATGAGATTGGCACATTTTCCTAATAGAGGAGTTTCTAAATGATTTTGAAATCTCGCTATTCCTCGTTTTTTCATGAGATTTTAAGAGATTTGCACATTTTACCTCTAACGACTTACTTTTCTTTCTTTTTAATAGCATATTTGAACTCCGCGATATGTTTCCTACAATAATAGCTTTGATTTACACATTTATGTCATTTAAATCATTCTCCATGACATTTTAAAAAAAACTTTGGCCAAATCTCCATTGATGTTATGCTAAAATTCTTTAAATCCATGGTTTAATCGTATGACAACCAACATTTTCATTTTTAATCACAATATGTTCATTGACAGGGTCATTTAATAGTATGCCATTCAAATTTCAGACAGATTTAACTAACACTCTTTGATAAATCATGAAATTAAGTGAATATTGCAAGCTTTTAGCATAGAACTCAATGGAAGGTTGGCCCAAGATGAACAAAGGTGACATCTATTATGTCAGCTTTATGCAGCTTTATTTAGCTATCTAGAAACTATACTATTACTCCAACTCGTGTCAGTTTTTACGTAGTATAAGAGGAGATTTCCCTCACTGCGCAAATTGTAAAGTTCATAATTAATGAATGAAATCAATACTACAATGTACATTGTTTATCACTGTAATGGCTGTATAAAACAGATAAATTCGAGAATTGGGCAATATTGGATTTCACACATCCATTTGTGAATCCTCTGACAATACCTTCAAGCAAACAATAAAAATCTCTATCCAGTTTTACGTTAAATTATCCCCTGGAATGCAGTCTTTGTTTATACAGAACATTGTTCAATTAAGCTCAGTTTGTACATACTTCCTCTTTTTAATTCAATGCAATCGAAAATCTGAGATTTGTGCTTTCTAGACATACTGCTCCTTTTTCCTCTTGCAGCAAAAGCAATACAAGCAGACCCCAGTTATTATGAGAATCACACCAAGTGCAACGCCTCCTATTATGAACCCGGACACACTGGAAGAAATAAAACACATTAACTATCAGTGTTGTTTAACAGAACCAAAATTGAAAGCCCATGACAGAACTGGCTAATTTTTTACACTGTTCAGTAAAACCTGTGTAAGTTGAACAATTGTAAGGACTTCAAAAAGTGTTCCACTAAAGGAGGTTTTCCACTTATAGAGGTTTACTTAACGTTAAGACAAAGGGACAGTGAAGTGTACTGTTTACACTTATAGAGGTGTTCAACTTGACAGGTTCTACTGTATTGTATTATGTTTTATTTCAAAGAAACAGTGAATTGTTGGTCAATTGAAAGAAAGTACATGAATTTAAATATTGATTAGCCTGCTTCCTTGACTATATGGTATCAATGGATCATTGTACTACATAAATTGCTTGATACATGAGAAGTGTTGACCGTGTGTTTAGTCACGTATTTCTGTTTACCACATATAGCGGAATTCATAAAATTACTAAAGCATTTCTGAAGAAAATGCAAAGTATTATTGAAGCGCTTCCCGTGTGAAACTGAAGTGATAACAATGTAACAATATTAAGGTATATTAAGAAGAAGAATTCTTAAGTCTATTGACGTCTTATAAATAATTACTAATATAATGACTTCTTACAACAAGAAAACTCTTTGGAAACCTTGTATAGGTAGTTAGTTATATGTTCTGGTGAATTCTAAACTAAATACTTACCACGTATTGCTAAAATGGACGTAGAACTGATGCCAGACACATCTGCCACCTGGTGGGCAGAGGTTGGTCTGACAGAAACAAGCTTCACCTTTCAGGATCACATTGTTCACTGCTGTCTCAGACATCTTACTATACCTTTGGTTAACAAGGTCCTCAACCTGTAAGAGAATAAGTAATTAAGGGTGAACCCATTTTAATAATAATTTGATTCAAACAAGCTTCACCTTTCAGGATCACATTGCTCACTGCTGTCTCAGACATCTTACTATACCTTTGGTTAACAAGGTCCACAACCTGTAAGAGAATAAGTAATTTAGGGTGAACCCATTTTAATAATAATTTGATTCAAACATGCTTCTCCTTTCGGGATCACATTGGTCATTGGTTTATCAATCATCTAAGTAAACCTTAGGGTTGCAAGATTTTCAACCTGCAAGACATACTTCATAATTTTTTCTAAGAATGGTGAACCCATTTTGTATTCAGATTTATGGAAGAATATGTTCTGATCATTGATTTTTTCTAATCAGTATACACTGAAAGAGTCTTTGGTTATGTGCGAGGCCTACACTGAATTGGGGTCATGGGGAAGTCTTATTCACCCCTACAATATTTTACAATGTCGCTTTTGGCATGAGGAATACACACATTTCTAATAGACTTTTGCAAACATTCAACGCAGGAGAGTGAACAATATTCTAACAGTGTGGGAATTTGGGAAATAAGCATTTTTGACTTGACCAGACAGTTTGAAAACACACTTGACAATTTTTTGTACTTGGTCAAAGTACTGAAAAAATATACATAGAAACAGGGGGGATAAAATGATTGAAATTGTTAACCAGTGAATTTTATATTTAGCATTGTTTCATTTGTTGACAACTTCTTCCTCAGAGAAAGGCCAATTTATTTTCTTTCATTTGATATGTAAAACAAAATTCATTGTCTCATGTCTCCCACACAGTTTGAAACAGTCTTGACAAATGTCTTTTCAGACTCAACATTTGTCCATTGTCCGGTGCTTATTTCCCACAATGTTCTAAATGTTCTAATATCACGAGGGGATTTTATTGTTTATTTGATGTTTACTTTTTGTTTCACTTTTGCTACTATAATGTCAAAAAAGTTTTGTAATTGGAGTTGTACTCATTAACTCAGCAATTGGACTTAAAAAAAGAATAATATCATCTACGGAGAACTTGTTCCAAAGTGAAAAATGGAGATATCTTTTAAAATCTAAGCACTTTATCAGAAGCTGATAGATGGGAGCCCAGAAGAGCATGATGATGATGAGCTGATGTTACTTCAATTATTTACAAGCGGCTTGGAACTTTTATGGTGTGTTTGTGTGTTTTGGTTATTTCTACAAAGCTGATGATGTAATTTTGATAAAGAATATTCAACAATGATGCAATGTTGGAACTGATGAGCGCTACCCTTGTATATCGATAAAGTGTTTACTGCTGTTGTGTCGGTCCTGTGTTCCCACCTTCATAATGGCGTATCCACGCTATGGGAAAGGGAGAATTTGACAATCGAGCCTTGCAAGATGCCATGCAGAAATAGAGATTTACAGAAATATGGAAAGTGATGATGTCATTTGGTGGGTGAGTAAAGGCAAACCTTTTATATCTGAGGTGCAAGTTAAGACAGAGTATCATTGTGGCTTAAAAAAATTTAAGGTTGTAAATGTCTAAAGTAACATGAGGATAAAACAAAGAAAATCATAAAAATAGAAAAATGTATATCAAAAAAAAAATTGAAGCAAATTGGTCAAGTAGAAGAAGAGAAAGTTTGAAAATTTGAAGTTTATATGATTAAAAAGGATGAGTTAATTAAGTAATTAAGGAAAGGATTAAGTAAAGGAATTAAGTAAAGGATATCTAAAAAGAGAAAATATAAGTAGGTTAAGGATATCAAGTGAGAATATAAGTAAAAAAAGTATATCAAGTGAGAAGATAAGTATTGTAAAGTGTGAATATAAGTAAGTAAAGGATATTAATGAAGACATAATAAAGGTATTTAAAGTAGTTAAAGTGTATCAAGGACAATCAATTACAAAGTAAAGTATCCCGATCCCATTCAAGAGAAATAGAAATACAGGTCTACTTAGTGCACAGGTAGATCTGCTGATCTCAGGAAGGTTTAACCTTAATGAAAAGTTTAATCTAGGACGACAGTTACCCTATGGCTTGAACCCCACAGTACAAAATCAGGTGTAAGATGGCAAAATGGACAAAAATCACTCAACTACTTTTCAAGTTACAGCAAATATTTCAAAGAATCGCACACACGTAAATGTACAGATGGACAGATGGATGCACATTTGTATTGACGGACGGGTGGAGGCGTTTCCTATATCCCTCAGAACTTTATTGGATGGGATAATAACTGATGTCAGTAAAGCTGAACTATTTAGGACAATATGAGGAACAGAATTACTAATTACCCCACATTGATCTTTTGCATTGCTCCCTTACCTGAATCAATTCTAACATTCATTATCTATGTTTTACTAAGGTTACAACAGTTTAAAGGCAATCATCACAGGTCATTATCAAGTTAGGAGTTATTGCCCAGATTTAATGAGTCTATTCTTTGGGATGAAATGTATTATTGATGTTGTATTTAAGTGAACAATAATACAATCTGATAGCTACACCGTTTTCAATTAATATAGACAAGAATTAGGATTAATTCAGAGATTTAGGTAGGTGGAAGAAAATAATGAGCTTATGTCAGAAGCTAATTTAGATTAAAAGTGTGGCCTTCTTGAAAGGATTTCTTTAATTGCAATGTCTATTGTCCCGATGTGAGAGTAACGCAGATGCGAGAAGGGAGTTACCAGTTTCACCACCAGGTGGATCGTTCGGGTCAGATAGCATGGCGGGTATAGTAAAAAGTTCCCCTTAACTTTAATTACTTCTGTTTAACTTTATGTATCTAACATTGTCTAATAGTTATGCAAATCAAAATATGTCCAGTAAAGAAAATGTCATCTGTCCAATATAAGAAAACATATTTCACTTTTTGTAATTTTGTAACATGATTCACTTGCTGAAAATGGGGAATCAATCCGAAATCAAAGTCACATTTAAAAAAATTAAATTTTCAAAGTTGATACACAATTTTCGAAACTATATTTCTAGATGTACTTTTACATGTAGATTTCTAATATGACATCACTTTGGCTTAATTTTGAATATTTAACGTAAATTTTGAATAATTGACGTAAATCAAGATTATTTCTACTCGCGTCATTTCTGAAAATTTCAGCAAGTGAATCATTGATAACGTACTTGAGGACTCATATCCTGCGACTGTTTTTGAGTTAAAAGTTCAAAACAAGTTTGTCTTTCTACTTATCAGGATTCAAGTTATTCATTACGGTATCAATTTGATGATTGCTCCGGGAAAGAATACAAACCAAAATTTTCAAAAAAGCTTTAAAAGTTTTCAAAAAAGCTTTAAAGAGAGAATCGGATCTAGCGGGCAGGCAAACAAAAAATTGTTTTAATTTTAGAATATTTCTGACTCATGTCATTCCTTGTCATGTCTATTTTCTAAAAATACTAAAGTGCACACTTTATTTCAGGAAAAGTAAAGATTTTTACAATAATGTATTATTTCTCTATTAGAATGTTTACCATTCTTATTATTTGGGAGAATATCAATATTTTTCACCCATTTTTGCTCTTCGAATCCATGATAACTTTACCAGTTTATAACATATGGTGAATCTTTTGTAGAGGGTGTCCATAATAAAACCATAAATTAATATTACTGATATACATTTAGGCATGTTCAGATATATATCTCAGACCTGAGACCATCATAAAAAAGTTTATGTTAGTCTCAGCTCAGACTTAAGCTCAAGGGGGTATTGTTATGTTCTGTACACCCTGTATCTTTGCAATCTAACCCACAGGAATATTTAATGTATTGTCATATGTACCTGCTCAGTTCCCTGGCATGTATTTTCAGTTCCACTGCTGACTTGCATACAATCTCTGATCCATGTGTCACTCCTGAAGCGGCCAGCTGAAAATTATTGCATTTAAAGTTATCATTACAATCATGTAAACTACAGGGCAGACAGTAAACACTGGCACAGAGCTGGGAATTGATGGGGGGTGGGGGGGGGGTGTATAAAGGGAAAAAGCTCTTCCCAAATTTTAAATAGGACCATCCATGTGTTTATTTGATTTTTAAAGAATGTCTTCAGCACATGTTTAAATGAATTTATTTTCACATGCATGTGGTTTAAAGTGTACAATTCTTTTCAAAATCGAAAAATATGCATTGAATATCAAAGTGTTGTTGATAATCTAAATCACTGCATATAGCAATCTTGATCTGGAGATGCAAGTCCTGCAAGTAATTCACCATACATGCAGTGGCTCCTATAACATTATGGGGTAACATGAGCATAACATAGATCTAAATTAGGTGAGGCAAAAATCAATAGGTGAGGTACCTTTGGATTTCGCTTGAATAGTGTGAGTTCAAAAAATTTATAAAAATTATTTCTTTTACAGTGTTCTCCACAGGATTTTTCTCAATTGGTGCAAAATTCTCATTTCCACAATTTAGACAAACATTTTAGACCAATTTTTCATCATTTTCTCCGTGGGTGCAAATGGATTTTCAGATGGGTGCAAGCCTTTTTTTTAAAATTTCAGATGGGCGCTGCACCCACTTACTTAATGTGCTCTGGAGATCATATCATAGCATTTGCTCCACCTGTCTCAGCCTCACACCTGGCTACATTCATGGGTATGATCATAATTACAGAGAAAGCCTATATATACAATTATCATACTTACTAACTGGAATATATAGCTCTGATGTGCCTCGGACAAGGCCACACTTATACACACGACCAAATATGGCATTTGGGCAAGTAACAATATCTCCTGATTTTGAATCAAAGGGATCCCGGCAACCGGGGTTTGTGTTTCTAGCAAATTGCTCCTTTACATCTTCATCATCTGTCTGTCCAGGAGGAAGCTCTAAACTCTGACACTTGTAGCATTCAAGGGTTAACACTGCAATATAAAAGAAATGCAGATATGTGTATTACTAAATACTGTATTATTCAATATTTTAAAGACGTTATTGTACATTGCACTTATGCTCTAAAAATTCAAAGCGACATAACTTGGGTCAAAAATCTGAAAATTATGATTGAGGTTGAGGATTGCTTTCGAGACATTTCATCCATTGGATGTTTCACCCTTACACTGTTCACCCCTTAGCCATTTCATCCTATTGACATTTTACCCCCTAGACACTTCCTCTCCTGGAGATTTTACCCCCTAGACATTTCACCATCTATAGTACTGTGGAAAAATAAGAGTCGTGTTTTAAGCACATTTCCCTGAATTCTACCATTTAATGTCCCAAACTCTCCAAACTACTGAAAAATATGCCCGCCATGTAAATAATGTTTAACAAAATGAATGTTAATTCAAGGCTTCATACCAGCGTATGCATGAGCCATTTCTCACAAGTTTGAGTTCACATTTCGATAAAATGAAGTAGTGGCAAACTCCACCAGGTTTGTTTATTGTGGTCTGATTTCTATGGTACAGGGTGACACAAAGAAATGACACTCACCCACACAATGTTGCATTACTTTTTTGTCTGCAAAAATTCTGACAAACTCAAGGTCAGACAGCCTAGACATTTCACTCCCTTGACATGCTGTTATGACATCATAAATTCTGTCTATGGAATATTTATCAAATGAAGTAAACTGAACAACTCTTCAATTCGAGATTGCTGAAACTTTTTTGGCCTGGGAAATTGCCAGAAACTAATGTTGGAACCATCTGCCTTGAACACGTCTTCATCCTACTTGGATGTAATCTTACCTAATTATTAGTGCATAAGTAGTTGATATTCGATGTATCGACTCGTAAAACACTTTTGACCACTTCCTGTGACTAGGAGTAGGAAGCAGAATTTCAATTTTAGATGTAAACAAACCCAAAAAATCAAGATGTAAATTGATCAGAATATAGACTTGATGGAGCTTATATCAGACACTCACCTGTTTCTAGATATAAACACAATATAAATGAAATAAGTGAAACTAATTTTGTAGTTCTAGAACATATGATAATGGCCATTTTTAGATTTTATTGATAAAATTTTAAACTTTGATTTTCCACCATTTTGTTGCAGTTTATTAGCGAACGTGATGCAATTTATGTCGAATAAAACGTTCGCAATATACTTCACTGCTTGGTCCTTAATTAAAAGTTATAGAATTTCTATTCGTTTCTCGAATAAAAATCCCTAAACTTTTAGAATGTTTCACCGAATATACAGCAGGGTCTGGATTTGGGAAATTTGTAGAGGCTGACGGTAATTCCGGTTATACGGTTTCGGTACGGAATTGAGCATTTACCGGCATTTCCAGAAAAGAGCGGACACTTTCTTTATCAGTAATAGACCCGCTAATGTAGGAGAGCTGTCAACACAACTGATTAGAAGTGCTCCAAGCAGCTCTGTTGAAACTTGATGCTGTTTTCACCTCTAACAAGATGTAGCCTACTTGTAAATAAAATACAACCATCATTGTGCGTAATTCCAGAGTGAAATATATTATAAATAAGACTGAATATATACTATGTTGTGGCACATGTCCGAGTGTGTTTCTCCTCATGTTATTTTGAAATTATTCTCTATTTTTTGAAGAAAGTGAGGGAATGCGCAAATCAGCATACACACTTTAATCAAAGGTGGTAGTTTATAGTCTGTATGAAATATCCTGCATTAAATCTCACGTATACCAGTTCTTGAAATCAATTTAGTAGACTAAGTACATTAAGATACAAAGTGTACCAAAACAAACCAGACTGAAGAACAGCTAATTTTAGTCCGGGATTTTTGTGCATTATGAATTTATTATATAAATCGTTAAAACAACTAAAGCAATTAGTAAAACTTTTTAGTGCATCAAACATCAATTTGGGTTAAAAAGTCAAATGCACCCATTATTCTAGCTATAAATTCAAATACAAAACGTTAAGATCTTGCACTGTTAGCCCATGACCTCCCAATCCCCATACATTTATGGAGCTTTCCTTGTTCTTTTCCCTAATTCTGTCATTTTGCGATCGAACATGTGAAGGAAGTTACTGTGATAGAATTAGGTCTCATGTAAAACTTAACTTTAACTGCAGGCATTCTTTATTACATTTATTCAGAATCAGGGACACAAGTTATTGAGTTACAGTGCCACTATGTATAACCTCAAAATCATCCAGCGTCTATGCTGCTAGCATGCTGTAATACAATACTCTGTACTCAGAGTAGCAGGCCCTAAAAGTGAATGGTAGGAGAGGAGTATAAGTTTCACGGGTAACGATGCTAGCGATGATAAGCAATCTCAGTAATGGGGCAATTAGAAGATAAGCCAATGTCTGACTTTCTGTATGGATTTCTGGTTATGGTATTGAAATTATTAACCGGTTAACCGACGATAGTCCCCGGGGAAATAAAAGACACGTTGTTTTTTAATTATTTCGTTTAATTTCCTCTTTCGCGATGCGTACATTTACATAGACATTTAGATGTCCATGTTTGGCAGTTCAGGTGTGATTTCCATGTTTGGCAGTTCAGGTGTGATGTCCATGTTTGGCAGTTCGGATGTAGTAGCTTCATGCTCAGGCTCATATTTGGTTGTTGTTATGTTTGGCAGTTCTGGTGTAGTTGTAGTGTCAACGTCAGATCCAAAAACTGAATTATGTTTGTAATAGTCATTTACGAACAAAAAGGCATTGACAACCTCAGGTTGAAGTCGTGCCGGTTTGGAAGTGATGGTGTTGCCAGCTGCACTGAACTGACGTTCACTTGACACGGATGACGCAGGAATAGCATGATATGCCAAACTCGCCACATCAGGATATTTTACCTACCCCACCCCCATGTATACTGCACGTCGCTTGCTATTGATACAGTTGAGAAATGGTTTGAAATGTGTAATTATGACGTGCACGGACCTGGGGACAATTCGGGAAATGCGGGCTGATCTCAGCTTTGAGCGCTAATCTCTGCCTTATTTAAAAAGCTAACAATGTGTTTTATGTATGATTTTGAAGTATTTTTTATTCGCATTTCAGCGAAATTATTTTTCCTTCAAAATTTTGATGGGATCCAACATAATTTTAAAGTTAAATATACCCCGACATCGTCAAATACGCTGTAAGACGTAACACTACGCTTACAGGGCTCGTTGAAATTTGGATAACTTTTAAAATAATGATCAAAATCCCACTAAAATTTTACAATTTATTCAATGGAACATGTGCATTTATGACATCACAATTGCTTAACGGCTATCTTATACGAACGCTTTTAAAATTTCAAAATTGTGTAAGGTTTTGAAGGCGAATGGGACGAGCAATAAGTTTACCTTCATTTAACCTTCTAATTTAGGTCTGATTTGAAAGAAAAATTAACTGCACAATATTGTCATGGCGAAATTTACAAAACAATAATCAGTTTGCTTGTTTTGCAAATAATGTTAAAATAAGAGCTGGTTTTCGAGACTTGAAAAAAATGTGACGCATCGATTTTGTACCACAAATTCCATACATATCAATTTTTACTGACGCCCTGAGTGAATTTCTTGGCGGTTTTCCAAAATTCAAAAACATTTTAGAAATATTGTCCTCGAGATCTTGCTACCCTGTGAATTCTGTCATGATTAGATAAGGATAAAGAATTTTATTTTTAGGTTGACTAAACTTGAAAAAATGTGACGCTTGTCGTTTTTGACGTTATAAGGCTGTTTGCGCCCTTTACTGCTCATTGTTTCGTTTTGGTTTTTTGACGCCATAATCAGTTACGCTTATTGTCCCCAGTTTCGTGCAACGTGTAAATACATTTAATTTAAAACTAAAAATACATCTTGATTCGTAAGATAGTTACATGCTATTTCGTGAAGTTCATCAGTATGGGTTCAAATCGGTCTTGCACCATGTATGCATATAGATTTGAGAAGCTGCGGAGAGAGTTAGGAACAGAGTGGGGGTGGTAGCGCATTGGCATTTTATCTTAAATATTTTTACCGGTATTTCGGTAACGGTACGGTTATTAGCGTGACGGTTACCGGTATTAGTTTTCAGTACCGTTGCGACCTCTAGAAATTTGGGTAAAATCAAAATACATATTCCAAGCCAGGCGTAAAAGTCATTTAATACTAGAAGGCCGACGACCTTGCCGGGCAGGGCCTTGCCGGTGCAAAAGAGTAGAAGGTCCTATCAAATGATTCGTTGATTTATATGGTGACCTCTTTCCCTAATTATCTTATACATACTCAGGGCCAGGTAGGGCTGTTAAGAAAGGGGACCATAATCCCTGGCCATGGGGGACCATAATTTCTTTCCACCGGGACCGTCGGAGTACAAGGCAAGTTATAGGGTACAAGTACAGGGTTCACGGATTCATACAGTCCAAAACAGGGAAAGTACATGTATTTTCCGTATGCAAACATTCTCATATTGGAAATAGTCGGACAGCTGGGGAGATTTGCGGGAAGGTCCGAGCGTAGGCCAGGGTAAAATTAGGAGATGGCAATAGCCGGGAGAGGCAAATGCTGAAAGAGGTATATTATTACTTAAATCCCATAGTTTTAATGCCAATGGTTTCAAAACGTCACCCATTATCACAACAAAGACGTCAACAATTAAATATGTTGTTAAAAGAAGAAATGATATCAAAGGGTGCACAAGATTGTTTTAGATAGACATTTTTTTCTTCAACAGAACAACATTTTTTCTTCTAATACCAGAATTTCTACCTAATTGCACATGGGTGTTTAAAAATATCTCTTTAAAGAGATCCAGTAGTCCGGATTTCTATTCTGGACAATCAGTAATGTCCCAATATAATTGCTCACAAAACATCAAATATACCTTAGATATATCTGGAGACCAAATCATAAACACAATTTCACCAATATATTGAAGAAATCAACAGGACAACCAACAGAACAGCCAACTGTCAGAATTGAACACAATAAGTCGAAATCAATGAACAATGTTTTTTGGGGGATTTATCTATATTTTAACCCCTTAGAAGTAATAAATATGACTCATCTGAACCAAAACAATCTGTTCAAACTGAAGAAAAAAGCCAGACTGGAACAAATTTGAGCGGTCTTTTTAAATGTTATTTTTAATTTCTACTGATGTAGGTGGAAATTCATGGCTAGGAATTATCATCAAATTGATACTGTTAAGGAATTAATTCAAGCCTCAGCATTGGTAAGTTGATAAACAAACTTGTTTTACATCAAATAACACGATAAAATCAGGGGTTACTTTAATTGTGTTTTTAGGAGACTCGATCTCTTTAAAGAATCACGGACGCGCTTTTCGAGTGTTTCTGAATAAACGGGTGAAAAATTCGAGTTAATTGAAAAGGACGTTATGCGCCAAGAACCGTTGTGATTACCGTAGTTCATAAATAATAAGCAAGCACTTTTAAAAACAAGACAACGTTCATTTACTTCCCTTTCATTCCAAAACTATTTGATCGGAGCATCCTTAATCAGTGGATTGCATTTTTGCCCGCACACTCGGGTTTTCTATGCGCCATTTTCTTGGTCTCGGCTCCTTGGAAATTGTGATTCTCTTCCTGGTCGATATTTCCTTTGAAAAAGGAAGATAATTTTTGTCCTCGTAATAAACACCCACCCCTTGGAAAACCAATATAAACTCTCTATAATGGGTGATCGATGATTTTCAAATAAACCCCCATAATAGGCCTACGGGGATATGGGAATGATGCTCAATGGGCGTATTTGTGAAAAAACGTTTCAGATATCATATGCCTCAGAAACTGTTCTTTAAACTACCTAGAATGCCTATGGCGATTGGTAGTAGATATTTTGTGTATGTTTTGTTTATGAAGGAAATAAATAATATGTTAAAAAAACGTTTCTTGTTTTTTTAATATGCCTGTCAATAGGGGCATTTTATATCACAGTGTCACACACCATTCTGTTTCAGATACCCAAATTGAAGGGGAAATAATGATTGTGAATCATGTCTTCCAATACAATTATTCACTATTTCCGAATAACAAGGAACTGCGCACGATACCATTCTTGACAACCAGTAATACGCAAATTGTTCCATCGGAACGCCATTCTATTGATTGGTTAAACATATATATACAGTATATATACCCATCATTCCTGAGAAGCGTCGATCCGTTTATTTAATTGTGAGAGACGCAACAAGATGGATTGTCACCGCATTCGTAAAATGTCATATTTTGGAATATGGAGTTTGATAATCGCTGGTTCTTGGGCTACAAGTAAGTATATCTAAAGTAAATATTATGTTTTTTCCTCTTTGATTCTGTTTTAGACTTTATTTTGGTCGAATATTACATTTAGTTCATACCAGGACTCTAATATGAAAACAGAGAGAGAAAAGTTAGAGCTGTGTTTAATAGAGGTCAAAACGAACATTGTCTTCCTAACATGGCGAACACAGAAACTTTTAATTAGGTTTCTCAACAATGAAAAGATAATCTAGATCTAGAGAACAAGAGCTGGATGAATAGTACTATCTTATATTGTTCATGAAAGGGAAAAAATGTGGCATCGACTTTGTCTTGGATTAATAGGATTGTTTACACAATTCTATTTTATGAACATTTCTTTAGCGATATTATTGTTTCTAACATGCAGAAATTGCAGCTTGTTTGCAACGGTTAGAAAAAAAATGTAACATCATTATTCTCATTTCTCAAATGTATGTCAGTATTTTTTTGTTATGAATAATCATAACATCTGGACTATTATTTCATACTCAAATATGTGTCCGTTGTTTTGTTTATCCCTTTATTTCATTGTTTATTATCTGAATAATCTCATCAGTGATCACAGTTTTAAAAGTTATTTTGCTCATGTGCCATTTCCATGTTAGTTCCATAGTTTGTAAATAACAATGTCACCAAACTTGATCGAGTCCTAAAATACTATTAATTTGATCAATAATGTTTTGCTCTGTACCCAGCAGAATATATATTAAATGAATTTCGGCTATATAAAGCAATTCGTTATATTCATTTTCAAATGAATGATACGATATGTGTGAATCAAATATAATACTATTGATAGATTTTCAAGGAAAGTTGTCTGCTGTTTATAGTTATTAACTTTAAAGGCCCCGTATAAAGTTTGAAAGTATAGTTTAACCATCGTTCAATAATTACTTTTCATGACTTGAAAAACCATTTGTGACATATTTTTGAAAAATATGACTTTTGGAAATAGTTGTTGTTCATCTAATGATTATCACATGTTTGAATTTCTCGCGATTTAGGAAACAAAAGTTTAGACTTTCAGATCATCAAATGCAGTGACGTGACGCAAAAAGGTGGCGCATTTGTTTTTTAAGGGTATCGCGTGAATGTAACTTTGATTCCCCGGAATATAAGATAATATTCTAATTAAAGTTATATATCATTTTAAAGCTGTTTCGATGAAGATTTTAGATCAACTACACTCCGTTCACATTTTTTACGCGTTCGTTTTTAAAAAAGAGTTTTTTACCAAAACATCTGGCAAATATCCCATGTTGACACGTTACATTTTGAATTATTTTTCGTCTTTAAACGCTCATAACTCAAACAATATATGACTATTATACTTATTTTTCGTCTTGATAAAGGTAGATGGAAGTTTTATTTCAAATTATGAATTTTAGTAAGCGTCCCATATTGTGACGTCATAGAGTCTGAAAAATAGAATCTGTTGACAGCGACCTTTTTTGCTCATTTTTTGGTACCTTCAACTTTTCAGATGTACATTAAACAAAAAATACGAGATCAATTTTTAATAAATCATACATGATTATTTTGCTCCTAAACTCTAGTTTATTAATAATTAGTTGATTTTGTTCACAAAAGTATGTGTTTTCTGTTGTATGTGGAAAAGTGGAGGACGAAAGGTTTTCAAAATTCATTAAAATAGGGCTAATTTACGCCATTCGCCTATTTTCAAGCACAGCAACACGTATATTTATTTCACCTAAAATATCAATTGATTCGTGTTTTATGATGCTCCTAGCCCATTAACAATATATATATGATATCAGAGTTATTCGTCTAAACTGTTTTGAGATATAGAGGTAAATGTGGAGGACGAAAGGATTTTCATGTGTGTACATTTTTCTCAAAAACGTCACATTCTGTCATGTTAAAAGCGAGAATCCTCTGGATTACGCCACAAAATGTGTAACAATGCGTGCGCGAGCTTTTTGCGACCCGTCACTGTACGTGTACAACACTACATATTGTAATTATAGGATATCCTATGGTTTTGAGGATTATCATTTTTATCTACGAGGTGATATTGATATCTGCACGAGAGAGCGAAGCGATAGTATCCCGGGTCATAGCAATATCACCAAGTAGATTAAAATGATATTCTGAAAAATCATAGGATGTTCTTATTATCCTACACTTACAAGGAGTGTTCTAAATGTATAATATCATTACAAAATGAATTTCATGCCAAATAGAGTCAATGTGGCGGGAAATCATCAAGTGGAGTATATCGTCACAATTATCCTCCGCATATTGGGTCCGGAGTATATCGTCACGATATCCTCCGACCGGAGTATATCGTAACGATATCCTCCGGTTATTGATTTTGCCAATAAATATCAAATTTATTTTTAATGTTATTATACATTTAGTACACTAAGTGTAGGATAAAACACATTATTAATGCTCTTTGTCACATTATTTTAACCATTTAAGGTACACAACACTCTTCAATTTCGTTTCGGTAACAAAATGTCGGAACCTCGAAGCCCTATTATCAAACTAAGCTAGTTCTCACTACGTTCTAGAAAACGGGCTAAAACTGTTGACGAACAGATTGGACGTACTTAGAACCGTTTGGGATCTATTTTCAAACTTCATGAACGTACTTGAACGGGTAGGCCGTTCAGAACATAGAGCATGCTCAAAATGTTCTGATGGTCGTCACGTTCTACAATTAGAACGCGTGACAACAAACTTAAGACGAGCTGGACGTACTACGAACGGAACTGTCGTACTTCAATACTATACTAGTAGAGATTTTTTAGAACGAGTTGAATTGATTCAAAACGTATTGATTAAGGACGTATTAAAGGCTGCTTGTGAACGAGTTAGCAAAAATATAGCAATCACACCAAACTAGTTGCAACGGCGTTCCTAATAATTTTGCCGAACTTAACTGGTTTTAAACTGTGTGCCAACGAAATGAACGTAGCTGCAACTTTCTACAACCTGTCTACGATCTTCATGAACGTGCTCGGACGAGAAGGTGATTTAGAATTTTGAATACGTGACAACGTACGTCAAACGTGATGACCTACATGTACTAGACTGGGAACGTAATTGCCGTACTTCGACCTTACTAGGGATGTGTTAACGACGTTGTGCAATCGAATATGTATTGCAGTACGTGAAAACACCGACATGGTGCGACCTGAACGAACTGCGAATGAGATGGACGTATTGAAGACTGTTTATGTTTAAAAATTAATTCAATGACGTCATGCATGACGCAGGCGAAACTGTGAAATAAAAGCATCACAGTAATAGGTACATGTTATTTCCTAACATTCTGGACATCATATTTTTTTATTTCAGACGTTACAGCATCATCCCCTGATAATGAATCGACACTGGAAAACGGAAGTCATCGAGACAGTTTTGGTTTCACAGCCTCTTCTAGCCCTGATTGTACAACGTGTGTAAAACAGGCCGATACAACAACTAATTACGATCAATATAACAACACTGGTAATTATAGCAACAACGCTACTAACTCAACGATTGATGGCGGAGGAGCTGCATCGGCATCATCATCATCAATCGATGAAGCAATATTTTACTTCAGACGCTATGCTTGGATCACCATGATTTTCATTGGGCTTTTTGGCAATTTTATGTCAATTTACATCTTCTGGAACCACAAGAATTGGGGGTCCGCTTGTACCCTTTACCTTTTTGGGCTTGGTTTCGCTGACACTGGCGTCATTATCATGTATGGCTTATTCGAATGGGGACGGCGTGAAATGCGTTTTCTGTCGAACGACACAGTTTACTTTGACGTGTTTGATCTGCATGATTACGTTTGTAAAACCTGTCGCTATCTTTGGCAGGTATGCGCGTTTACGTCGTCTTGGTATATTGTCGGGTTTTCTTTTGAGAGAATGATTGCAGTAACGTTCCCTCTTCGGGCCAAGAGCATCCTTTCCGTAAAGAAGACCAAGATCGTAATGTTCACTATTTTGATAATCGGTATCATTTTGTTCATCCCCGTGTTTACGACATACAAACTTGTGGAAAGCCCTGGATCGAGAGTCAAGGCATGTCTCTTCACCTTTGACCTGTGGGGAATCATCACGTTTTTGGAGATCATCATCATCTGCTATGATCTGCCCAGCGTTGTATTGTTCTTAATGAACATTTTCATAGTAGTTGGGCTGATCCGCACAAAAGCCAGACGAAAGAAGATGCGCACCACTGGATCAGTGGAGGCTGACAAGGCGGCGAATAAAGCCGCTATCAACTTAATTGCGATTTCGGTTCTCTTTCTCATTGGATCAATTCCAAAAGGCGTTTGCTGGGGAATATATTTCTCCTACTTCACCGCGGGCCAGTCTGGAAATGCGAACCCCGACGCAGCGTCGTTCTGGTTCGCTATGGGAAAATTCGCATCGGCGTTCAATCTCATCAATAATACACTCAACTTCATAATATACAGCTTCAACCTACCGTTCTATAGGGCCAAGTTCCTGCAGATCATTACGTTTGGAAAAGTCGGAGGAAAGAAGAAGAAGAAAGAGGATGACTCATCTACAGCTACGTCGACCATGAGCCTGAGTAAAGAGGAATCAAATGCATCTCTGGCTGATGTAAAAATGGAACCAAAAGCCTAGAAGAGCAATTCCGACTTTATCAACACTAAAATATCTCAGATATCTTGAACAAGCACTCTCAACTGATTACATCTATGAATATTATTGCTTGCTTTAGTTGTATATCAAGAAATTAACGTATACACTGTTTCAATTTCATTGACAATAAGGAGCTAGTCTCCAATGTGTCCAAGATTCCTAGTTAGATGTGTGAATGAATTATGTTGTACCTAACATTAATGATACATATCAACAATGCAAATAAATAGGACACTCCGCTACGATTTAAATTCTGATCAAAGTGAGAAAGTTACTTAAACATCCGGTTAGTCGATCAATTAATATTTCGAACTTCATTTATAGTTTTTATACCAACCAAATAAAGTCGCAGTACAGATGTGTGCTTATTTGAAGTAAATCCGTCAAGTGGTTTTCCTGGAACCGCGATGACAAGATTTATTTTAACACTTCTAAGATGGCCGCCAGGATTCAATATGGCCGCCGAAAAGTTAATCGGCTCTAGAACTGAGATGAAAGCATTTTATGTCAAGTACCAATCCAAAAACGTTCAGTATACCTAGTAAGTTCATCTGACCTTTAATCAAAAAGAATTAAAGCTCCTGAATTGAAAATGACATACTTTATTTTATAGCGTTAACCCCCCTATCACACCAAACTAGTTCTTATCCGTTCTTGCCAGTCCTACGAAAACGTCGTAAAACAGCTCAATCTGGCTGTGGTCGGGAAATATGTCTAAAATGATTAGCTACTTCGTTCATAAACAGTCTTCAATACGTCCATCTCATTCGCAGTTCGTTCAGGTCGCACCACGTCGGTGTGCAACGTCGTATAACGCGTCGTCCCTTAGTCTAGAAGGTCATCATGACCTGATAACAGAACGGTATGGTCGCCATCGAATTTTGAATCGATTCAAAATTCTAAATCACATTCCCCGTCCGGGAAAGTCCATGAAATTCGTAAACAGACCGTAGAACGTTGTAGCTACGTTCATTCCGTTCGCACACAGTTTAAAACCAGTTTTGAAGAACTAAATTCTAGAGGACCTACCCGTTCGAGTACGTTCGATTAAGTTTGTAAATAGACCCCAAACGGTTCTAAGTACGTCCAGTCCGTTCGTACATAGTTTAAGCCCGTTTTCGAGAACGTAGTGAGAGCTAGAACCCACTAAGAACCGTTTGGGATCTGTTTACAAACTTCATGAAACTACTAGAACGAGTAGGTCCTCCAGCACTTAGAGCATGCTCAACATTTTCTGGTGATCATCAAAACGTTGCCGAATCGGTTTTAAACTGTGTGCGAACTGAATGAACGTAGCTACAACGTTCGACGGTCTGTTTACGAACTTCATGGACTTTCCCGGACGGGGTATGTGATTTAGAATTTTGAATTGATGGCGACCATACCGTTCTGTAATAAGGTCATGATGACCTTTTAGACTAAGGGACAGTTTATACTACGTTGCACACCGACGTGGTGCGACCTGAACGAACTGCGAACGTGATGGACGTATTGAAGACTGTTTATGAACGAAGTAGCTAATTATTTTAGACATATATCCCGACCGCAGCCAGATCGAGCCCGTTTTACGACATTTTCGTAGGACTGGCAAGAACGTAGTGAGAACTAGTTTGGTGTGATAGTAGGGTTAGATAATGAACAATGTACGAGGAAAACGAGGGAAACGAGAATAGCACACTCTAATGAGGATTTGAGCTAACTATTCAAAAAGCAGAATCCTCACTATTAATCCAAGATGTATATTTTTCATGAGAGGATTACACTTGAAACCATGGTTAATCCTCCAAAAAGTTATATACATGTCAGCTCAAATATCAAAAAGTTAACCTGCTCAAATATCAAAATTTATCGAGTACATGTAAATACTCAACAACTTTGTTAAACTTTAAAGATTGTTGTATTTTTGTGTTTTATTGTTATTTTGTGTTTGTAAATAAATAAAAACACCCTTGACACATGTTATTCTTAATCATTCTAAGTCTAGATCCTAGGATTATGAGATCAGGGTAATGGTTCTTTGACAGTTGGGCCGTTTCTTTTTGCGCGATATCATTTTATGTCGGAGATTTCCATTAACTGGTTGTCTGTTCTGTTTTCTTGAAGACTCCATAAAAAGTTTGAAAATATGTTTTATCATTCATTTACTTTTTTCATGACTTTAAATGTTATTAGAGATTTTTCAGAAAATGAAAAAGGTGTCTGCTTATTACTTCTCAAATATTCAAAGTTTCCGCCATTTTTCAAATAAAAGTTCGAATTATCAAATATTCCACTATACAATGCGAAGCACGCCATCTTTTTAAAACTATTCAATAGGGCAGATATGACTGAAAAGTTTAATAATAATATCAAAAATCGCAATCTAAGCCTAAAATACGCGCTCATCACCTGGGTAAAATGAGAGAAGCGGAAATCTAGGCAGTATAGCGCCTTTGCTTTTCTTAGGGAAACTATGTCTTTCTTTTTCACACCCCCCTTGATGGCATGGCTATGTCCCGAAATCCCGTAAAACGAATCTTAATTTGTAAAAAGAATTAATTATTTTATGATATGATATGACGTCTCTATAAATAAATTATGCCCAAATGAGATTTCTCCGTTTACAATTTATCTGTCGAACTAGGGGAATAAGCTTTCCTTCCTGAAAGTTAAAGGATTCTTGACCCTTGCTTCAGGAATTGAGTTACTTCTAACTGTTGCCTAGCGGCCCTGACAAAGAATCCTATTAACGTACATATAATTTCTGTAAACCTGGATTACTATACGTATCGTACAAGTTGATCTCAACGTAACACGAGGTGACAGGAAAGGGAAAAGGGGTAATCATATTATTATTATGTTTAATCAGGATCCGGTTATAAGCGCTTTTAACTAAAGCGCTCTTGTGCGCTTCCTGGTGTAATTCAATATTGAGATTGCGTTAAACCGTATAGCGCTTGTTTAAACTGTTTAAGGCGTAATTCCAGTTAATGAAAGTTACCTAGTTCTATATTTGTGTAGCAGATTTCCTTAATCAACATTAAATATTCACGTAACCAAGAGACGGAGGAATTATCAAGTTTGAGGCCAAAGATGTTGTTTGATAACATTTTGTATGGTGTTTGTTAAACACGTTCTTGTTCTGATATTTGAAATTCTAAAATTTTATATGAATTTCATGGTAACCTCGATTGATTCGTAATCCAAATGTACATGAAACAAAACTACTATGTCATTATAGGTAGTCAGAATGATGGCTCAAAAGTGCCAGGAAAGTACTTTTTAGCATATTCATGAACTTGGTACCGTGTGAAAGCTTGAATTGTCTAGTTTTGAGATTCACTTGAAATGAATTACAAAAAGTGGCCCAAATGTGTCTAAAACGCCTGTTTTCGTAGTATCCACAAAATTACAGTGTTAATAATCAGAAAATATTTGTTATGCACAACTTTATTAAAATTGCTCCAATTTAAAGAGAATCAAGAGTTTCATCATTGAAAATTACATTTTCGCAAATTAGTTCATTTGCATATTATCAAGTGTCAGTACTTTTCATGCATTAGCGAGTCTGTATTAGGGCCGTCCCAAAATTTCTGCACAAATATATCTAAACTACAGGAAACTAGAACTATGAAACCGTAGCCCTCTGTTTTTGACACGAAAATACGAAATCTTTTACAGGACATCTGAAATAAGAACATCAGCATATATCTGAAATATCCTCACACGATTCTGTCGGATCGTAGACATGATCGGATTGGATTCTTCTATTCGAGAATAATATTTCGGATAGTTAATTTATATTTATCTTTTAAAGATAAACCATTAATTGCCTTGTTGCCAATTTTTTCTTGATATTTTCCGCGTTTCGCCTCCATATGATCTTATGATTGCCATCATAATTCCATACACACGAACGGGCTATATATTTTTTGAATCGGGATACCGAGTACATGTACAAGGAGGTTTCAGATGACGTCACGTTAGGGACATTTCAGAGCCTATTATCATTTATAGTTTATCTAGATTGTTTTGGATCAAATGATGATAAGTGAACGGCTTTACATCAGAGATAGTATTACAACATTTTTTGATAAATAATTCTCTATTGCTAAAGGATTCTGAGAGAAAATCGAAGTTTCGATCATATTTACAATGACATAACACTCGTTAATAAGTAACATATAGAATGCAAAATAATCGTAAGCCACAAAATTGTTTGTCTTTGCATCGATTACTGATGTAGTGCCACGCTCTCTTAAACCCCCATTATTAAATATATGGATCACCTGTCAGGGGCGTATGAAGTTATTGATATATCTTTATTGTGGCCCTTTATGTATCACTTACAACAACATGTATCAAATGTCATCGTTATGATCCTGTTTGATATCAAATCGAATATTTCGGGGGTTATTTACTTTAGTGATATAAGACGTTTTTGATCGTGTGTTATATATGTTTACACCATTTAAAAAATCCCGAACGTCATTTGCCCTATATCCTCTCGTAATACAATCGCATCCATTTCTACTGTAGGTATCCCATCAGTACTATATAGCGTACCGGTATTACACAGAAAAAGAATTACGCCGTGGGTAAACCTTTCTTAATTGAAAGAGTAAAATCCAAAAAGGTAATTTGCCGCATGATTATGCATTATTATGAAACCAATTAAGAAATGACTAGATATTGGCAGACAGAAATTCTAATTTCAGAGAATTACATTTTTGAAATTTTTTTGAACGATTGCACACGTGAGCGTAGAATCCAAACGAAAAAACGTGATTTCTGCTTAGTTCACACGAGAAAATTTAAAATGATTCGGGTAAAGTTAAATATTAATTTCACAATTAGAAGTTTGCATTTTTTGGTCACTCTGTAATAATGCAAGTAGCTTTGATGCTCCCAATCATCAAGATTTGAATAATGTTGATAGATGGATTGCAACTACATATTACATGTTTGTTTTGAAAGTTATTGTTATTGATTGTTAAAAAGTTAACCAGCTCTAGATTTTCTTTCTTTGTAACATAGTACTATGTAAAAATTTGAAGTTACTCCGTAACTTCGTACTAAGATTTTAGGACGGAAATTCAAAATGGCCGCCTTTATACTTACACTAATTCCAGTTAAATTCCTCGACAGACAAGATTTTAGGACGGAAAATCAAATATGGCCACCATAACTTAAGTTTTACCAAAAAAACAATACTAATCAGTCTTAAACTTTCAGACGTAGAAACATCCTTGAACATTTCAGAAGAATCCCTGAAACGATTTGGCTGGAAACCTGGAGACAAGCCGAGAATGAGACGCCGCCCGCCCACCGCCCGCCAGGCTGACATCAATATCGCACCTTTTTAGGTACGATAAAATGCCATTTTTGAAGAAACGAACAGCAATACCAGTCACCCTTATTCGTATGGTCTCTTTTCTTCAAATGTTTAACATATGTTAAATGATATCATCAAAACAGAGACCTTCATACAACCTTGGAAACTACATGTATTTTACTGAATTCTGTAGTTGTATTTTAGACATAAAGACCGAAGAGTAGGTATGTTGGTCGTTCGGAGCACAGAAAACGTTTGCCCTAATGTATTTTTACTCGATATAATACCTGATCTGAGGTTTATATTACGATTCGAACATGAAAACTCGATATTTTACAAAATCGTCACTTCATTTATTTCTTCCGGTTTAGCGTTCAGCACTGAACGTATCGCATATCGTCTATATTCGTCTACTTGGAAGCATTAATATTGGTCTCGTATATGTCATACAATCAATACTTGAACCACAACTAAAAGTTGTCAACCATTATGCGAACTTCATGATCGGACATAAGTATGATGCTACTTTATCACCTTGTAGTACACATCATACGTATGTCCAATCATAAGTTCGAATAATAGTTGTGCTTCAAATATTAATTGTATGACATATACGAGACCATTGTTAATGCTACCAGTGGGAATCGGACCTTATGGCCTTACTTTTTCTACATGTTTCTTTCGAATATCGAAAATTCGACATGTGATGCATATTTATTAGTTTTTCAAAAAAATTTACAAATATTTCGTTGCAGTTTTATCTTTACATCGTAATTTCAATCACCGCTATCACTTTTCAAACGAGTTACCTTGAAACCTCAACACGTCATGCTGTTCTCATACTCATAGACCTTAATGTGACTGTCATTCAACATTTATTAAGTAGTAAAAAATTAATTTGCTTCATGTGTGACAAAAGGTTTCTAGTTTCCTGGTGAATGTCGAGTCTCACATCATACGAATGTAATTTTAGGCGACCTGTCTGCATTGGGTGAGGTTCAGAAAACTTTTATGCCCCACCCTGCGGTATTTATTCGTCGATATAACACCTGGTGTTTGGTCCATATTTCTTTAGTATACCCCTAAACGAAAGTAAATAAATAAAAAGCACTCAAATTTAACTTTTATTGTATCATATTATCCAAAAAATGACTGTCATCGAGGGCAGAAATGTAGATTATTTCCACAAGGGAATATACTATCCCCGAAGCCATTGTATATGATATCAATATAGGTATATAGAGATTATCCTATATGAGGTTCAGGATATTGGGATTATAAGGGATAATCCAAATATCCTGAACCGACTATAGGATGATCTGTTTATCCCATACCAATCACACTGTTCAACTGGCCAAAGTTCAGAACTTTGCAACCAACCGTGGAATTATTTTAAAATATTCATGTCCAGTTTTGTATTCTTGTCCGTAGCCGGATTTTTCTGTTCAAATCTTTGATTATTAACGGGGCATACTGCTCCTTCCCTTCTTTAACGGGAACAGCGATTATGACGTAGCGGGCAGATATACTTCATCTGCCCGCTCGGAGCGAGACGTAAAGCTATATCTGCCCGCTGATGAAAATATAAGTTTTTACAAACCGGCTTTATGTACCCGTAACACGACCAAGTATGGGATAAATATTAGTACAGGATGGCATACGTTATCCCAGGGGTGAACCATGATCAGTTTAACAAAATCCTATACTTGTTCGTATTTTTGTTACAGTGACGTCAGTTTGAATAAAACACTGAGGTCATGTTCCAGAATAAAGATAATGGACTCTCATCGGCAAACTATATTGTGCAATGAAAAATTTAGTTGACAAATATCCATTTTGTTTACAACGGATTTGATTAATCGAAATAAGTGCAGGGGTTGTTGTGCAAATTAAATACTAGACGTTTTATTGGTGCTTTGTTTTTAGCAAATAATATAAATACTTTTCTTCACTCAAATTGATCTAATTCAAAGGCGTAGGCAGGAATGAGGCGGATGTTTTTAAGTTTATAATCGAAATAGAGATAAAATGTCTTATGATAGTGTTCATATAATATGTACATAATTTATGTATTAAAGGCGACTGTCATTCATGTTATTGCAATACCACTAATAAGTACATTTATTTAGAATTTTAAATGCTCTTGGCGCTACTACCTGCGCGATGTTATAAACTATGAACATCACTTTCAGTCGAACAATCAAGTAGGAATGGGCTTTGTTGGCAATTTTGGATCAGTGATCAACTTAATCATTGATCCCGAAAGAAAGTGCGGTTTATTTTGATTGGTTTAATGAAGACCGTCTCCCATCTTGATGAAATACAAAATGTTATATCCTGAAGGAGTCTGTGTAAGGTCTCATGGTTGTTAACAGAAAGTGACAAACAGGAAGTGACAAAAACATGCTGGATTTTTGAAAGAGTTCTCTTTTGACTTTTAGTTAGTTTTACTTATTTCACATATCGTTTACATGATCAGGATCACAATGGCCATGATCAGAATAACCCTAAACATGATGAAATAGTTTTTCCAGCCCTCTAAAATAGTGACTGAAAAATAATTAAAAATTGTACTTTCGGAAAGGTCACCAATCCTTTGAGTTTTTCAGAAAATGTGCTCAATATATTGGTTTAAATAGTAGGAGTTTTGCAAATGGGGGGGGGGGGGGTGTTTAAATTTTGGAAGTTTTTTCATGCATTTCGCTTATGTTTTTCATTCAAAAACATCAATACACTTTTATTGACTATAAGATTGCACCATGTAATCCCCAAAAAATATTTCTCATTTTTAAGGATTATCTATGGATTAATAACCAAGTATTTTAATTTTTCAAACTTCAGAGGGCTGGGAATTGTTGATAACCGAACGTTTTTGAATAATATAAATGTTATTTTAAATAGGTTTCATGTATGCCAATAATTTCTCAAATTGCGTAATCTGTACACATTCCTTAATCCCTAGAATTTTCTCTTTGAGGGATTTCCCATGGAAAACCAATGGTACAGTTCCAAGCAGATTTTGAGATAACAGGAAAGTAAATGTTAAATAATATACACACCTTATTGGGTTGTTTTGGTTTATATCGCAATTATATTGTATTGTTTTAATCCTTGAAAATGAGAAATATTTTAAAGTGTATAGATGTTTTTTGGATGAAAAACATAAGCGAAATGCATGAAAAAATTCCCGCAATTCATTCGACAAACAACTCCCCGTCCTTTCGATTCATTCTTAGACATATAGAGTCTCAAAAAATGTACCCAAAAGTATATCAACAGCACAGCTAAACCGATCAACATTTTTTGCATGGTCAAGTAGCTAAAGCATATAATTTTTATCCCCAATACACAGTTTTTAGTTCAGTGTTGCCTTTTTTATGGTTTAACCCTTTAATCTTTATTTCATATTTCAATGTCAGCCTGCATCCATCCATCTATATTGTTCATCACATAATTGATAATTGATAACACATTGATAATGTTTCTGGAGAATGTTTTGAATTTCTCTTTGGATGTTGGCCTTACTTTGTTGTAGGTCTTTTGGCTTTGGATAGGCTTAAAACTGCTCCTTCAAAGAAGTTTGATGATGAAGACAACAGAACAATTACAGAAAATCAGGTCAATTATCGTCAAATGAGCAGTTGAAAATGGAGTTCCACCTTCCAGAGTTATGGAGACTGATTGATATCAAAATGAGAACACTGTAGTGTCAAAAAGATTGAGCCCCTCCACGTACAGCAAGGGCCCCACAAGAATTTCCATGAAAGCAGTTTCTACAACGTCTGATCTCTCTGAATAAAGACATTACGAGAGCCTCCCTATTCACAAGATTGACACCCCGACTTTTTTCTGGGGTAACTTGAAGAACCATATTTATGCCACCAATCCCAAGCCAAGAGACAAGTTAAAACAACTTAAGGCCAATACCTGAAAGGAAATTCAAAACGTTTCACCAAAACCATGAAATGTGATTGACAATGTAGCAGTAAGGCTGCAGGCTTTCATCAAAATATGAGGAGGTTAGATTTAACACATGGTATAAAAAGGGTTAAGGCATTAAAAGGGCATAACTGAACTAAAAATAAGTATTGCGGAGAAAACTTTCAGGTTTTGCCTAAATGGCGATGCAAAAATATCTGAAAATATTGATTGGTTTATCTTTGGTGTTGAATTACTTTTGGGTACATTTTTTGAGACACCCTATATAAAAAACTTATTTGAAAAGTGATCTTTTTCATTTTTATAACCGCCATTTTTGTTTTAGACAATTTTTTCACTTCTACTTTTTATTCGACCTTTTATATATTTTATTATATGATATTTATAAGACTATAGCAATTTATTACTACATGGTATATATTTATCATTTAAAAAGCTCAAAATCAAGGTTTCTGTACACAAATGGGACTGAATTATAAATACTAAATATTAAACATCGGTATACCAGCACAAGTTCAGAGTGGAATAACTCATGAATTGCAATGAACGTCTCAAAAAGCATTAAACAATCAAATCACTTATGATTGCATATAACGTACAGCCTTATACAAAGTGGAAGCATGTCCGACGTGTAACATCTTCCCATTCATTTTTATCTAAGGAATGTATTTCTGAGCTTTCCTACAGTTTTGTATTACCATCTAGATCTGCTAATTACTTTATTTCCATCTGAATGCAAAGCTTTTTCCATTTCATATACATTTCAATGGCCCCTTTGAAAGAATCAGCTCCAGGTAATGAGGATACCCGTTTGACAACAATATTCCACCATTTAGTATCGTTCTCGACCATACTTTCAAAATCTGACACTGTTCGTATGTCGTCATCATCTTCACCATATGCCATTCTCATTCCAGTCATAACTTCTTGTAAACATTTTCCAAAATCCACCCCCCCCCTTCTTGTTACATAACATGTGATGGTCTCTTACATATGTTTCCACTCTCGAGGCATGTGGTGAATCAATACATTTAAACAAGAACTGGAGGGCGTAGACAATTTTAAAGTGTGGTACCGATAATTCTTGGGAGAAATTAGTTTTGATTTTTTTGTCATCCTTGATATGCGTATAGAGACTGTTTACAAAGTCACAAACATTACCATGTTTTGGTGTATTTAGATTATCAATGAAATCATTAAGTTCCTTAATTTCATTGCCAGTCAGGAAGTTTTCAACGCGACCGGTCAGCTCTTTCCTCATGGCATCTTCAATATCTTCTTGCTGTAGCTCCTCTGCGATAGTTTGCATTTCTGAGTCAGTGTCGTTACCGTAGTGGTCCAAATTATACGTGAATGTTTCACGAGGTCGTTCAAAGTTGTGACCAGCGTCTTTATTTTTGCATTTATCGATACTATCACCAAGTGTTCCTTTCTTGCGTGTCATCGTGGTGTCTGAAATCGGAAACAATTGCTTTAACAACAATTTTTAAGACACTAATTCAGTAGCTTACAACACATTTCAGTTGTATTTTAGAATCAACTCTGCGACAACAATACTAATTGTGTTTTTAAGATATTGCCGATGGACACGTCTAGCTTTTACCTGGATTCCATACTATGTTCTTACCCTATGCAATCCAATGTCTTGAACATCTCCTGAGGCGACGTTCAAAACGTTTAATTGTTTTAGATTTTGAATTAAGTTTAAAATTTGTACGCCAGTTTCCATCTGTTCCAGTTGTTTTAAGTATACATAGCATGTCTTGAATCATTAGTCTACACTTCTGGGAGTCTTTCACTTCGCCTCCCATGATGAGCTTCACTTGAGGGAAGTTAATATCCCTGAGTACAGCTGATGGATTTGTACACAACTCATCCAATCTGTACAAAGACATCTCCAGACATTCATCCAAATGCTTGTTCTTGCATTTCATCTGGTGCTGTTCTACGATGATAGTTAGGGCATGTGAACTAACGCCAATTTCATACACCTCCCTGATGTATTTTAAGAAGACTACAAGTTTTTGATGTCTTTGGTCGAGTTTCACTCTTGGACTATCAGCAGGAATATCGTATATAGACACAGTCCAATGAGCACATTCAGTTCCATAGTTACAGTTGTGATTCCACCATTGATCTGGATCCCATTGCTTTATAAATGGTAGTAAGACATATCGGCCTACTTTAGGCTTGGTGCAAACTTCAAGTCCAAAGTTCAGATCTACATCTGTTATACACATAGGTGCCCCAACTTGAAGCTTCACGCATGGTCGTCCGAGTTCTACTGCTACTCTTATCTGACCAGGTTTCAATTCGGGAGTGCCCGGATGAACATGGACCTTTCCAAGATATTCCATTTTAAGCGTGCCTTCACGTGAAAGAAGATCAAGTGCCTGGTGTACTTTGTACCAAAATAGCTTACTGATCTGATTTGTTATCATTGAGTTATGAACAATTCCAAGTTTACGACGTAACACAACAGAGGGATCTTCTTGGGCGCAATCATCCCATAATTCCTTGATTTGTTGCTCCAAGTGCGGATCTTCAATCTTTATGGTTCCTATATTAATGTCATAGTTGAGGGTGTCATCAACACATTTGAGTTTGGTTTTATCGTATGCGATGAGTAAGAGAAACAAATAGTCGAACTCATCTGGTTGCAAGACCTTTGTACGTTTCTCAAAACTACCAGTGTCGACCTTTCTGTCTACAACAAAGATGTCGCATATCTCTCCAAGTTTCTTTGAGATTTTCTCAACTAGATCTACTACGACAGCTTTATGGTCTTGGATATCTTTACTTCCATAGTCCAATTTAATTCGACTGTAAACAGCTTCTATGAAGTCCACAGCTCTGTTGTGGCCAATTAATTCTCCTTTCGATTTATCCTTTTCGTTTCTCAATTCATCTGAAAGATGTTTTCTAGTGTGAAAAGTCCCCTTTTTTCCTACAGTTATGGATTCAAATTCACAGTTTCCTCTAAATATGACAATATACATGTACTTCATTTTATTTTGCAATTGAGAACTAGTGGGTAAAATACATACCTGATTGTTTTATAAGACTGACGAAGTGTACATGAGGCATGTACCCGAGTTTCACAGAGTATCGTGCTTCTTTTCCATCCTTTGCCTGAATTACATACGGATGGCTCGCATCTGAAGAGAAAATCTGGATATCTGTTTTGTAGACCTGGCTAAACGCCCAGATGACGATCAGATCACCCCATGTGCCTGTTTTGTTCATGTATTCATCAGTATACCAACAATGCTGAATTGCCATAAGGTTTTCTTGATCTAGTTCTGCTATACCGGAATAAGTCCTGGCGTACTGGTGCCACTCTGGAGGTTCTTCAAAAAGACTCATCACATGTTCGCCGTTGCCCTTGAAAATATGTCGAAGAGAAAACTTAAATTATAGAAGAATGGAAATGAGAAAAACATATATTGGAATGTTCATAGTGATGTTCATTTAATCTGGTCTACAAGAAAGAGAAGTCATTCAAACAATATTGACCCAAATGATTAGCTTTTTGACGTTGACATTCAGGTTTCGGAAAGTTGGATGGTTTCAGATGTAATTTATTATTTTCTCTGAATATCGTTTGTCGGTAGAAGCTGTATTTTTAGCGTTGTTTTATCATTTGCATTTTTGACTAATATAAATGGCTTTCATGCTTTCTTCATATAAGATTAGATGTGTTCTAGACATTTACCAGAATGGTATGTTCCCTAACATATCGGACCAGCTTTTTTCGTAGATTAACATGTCCAATATCTTCCTTAGTTACGCCTTGAATGACGAGTTGATGTGATAGGGCTTCAAACAGGCAATCCCCCTGGGCGTCATTCTGAACTATTTTTAAGCCAAATGACTTCACAATTTTTGCCAGCGATGGTGAATCTGATAACACTGGCTCTTGTCCCGTACTTTTAGAAAGAGGATGTTTTTCTTTACTCTTTCTAAATGATTCGTGGAGGTTTCTCAGACCAAAATACTGCGTATCAGACTTTATCTCTTCTTGCACTTTCGATTCCGAAGGTCTAACTTTCTGTAACCTAAAGTACAAGGTTTTAATCATTCAGATTGAATATAGAGGGTATCCAGAAAATATGTGACCCGCTAGGCAGACATATACCAATGTCTCCATAGGATGTGTCATATATCATTTTAGAGCTTACACAAGTTACATAGATCTGCCAAATATCATGATTGAGCTCACAAACGTATTATTTGATTAACATTAAAGTCTAGATCAGTATCCTGGAAACAGCTCTGATCTGAATGTGACCGAAAATATGTGTGCTATGTCAAAGATAGGATGGATATTGATTTAGAAAAAGAGGATGATGAGGGCAGATACTCCAAGCAAACTTGGTATATTGTAAATTGGTATATGTTTGCCAAGAGGGGGTCCCATAATTTCGGGACACTCTGTATATACTTTCTTTGTATCCTCTTTTCTGGAATACATATATACGATTACTTACACACATAGATTTAAATATTTTGTCGACGATTCACTATGCCGACGTATAGTGAATCGTAGCGATTCACTATACGTGATAGCTAGCACTTACACGTACTGCGACTTTGTTTCTTTACTTGACCTGGATTGGGCACCACTTTGTTGTAGGAAAATCCCATCTAAAATAACAGACTAAATATTAAATTCGGATGAGAACACCTAATTGGCAAAATTTGGAAACACAATTGAAATACATCTGCAAATAAGTCAAAATTAAAATCAATTAGTGAATGCCATTCCCCTTCGCTTTCTTTTCCTTCGTTCCTTTCGTATTTGGCTTTGGCTTGGTCTTTTTGTTCTGCACTTGCCCAAAATACTTGCCAACTGACGATTCTTAAAATATAAATGAATTTACACGTCGCACGAAACTGGGGACAATTAGCGTAACATTATGGCGTCAAAAACCGAGACAAAACAATGAGCAGAATAGGGCGCAAACAGCCTTACAACGTCAAAAACGACAAGCGTCACATTTTTGTCAAGTTTAGTCAACCTAAAAATAAAACACTTTATCCTTATCTAATCATGACAAAATTCACAGGGTAGCAAGATCTCGAGGACAATATTCCTAAAATGTTTTTCAATTTTGAAAAACGGTCAGGAAATCCACTTGGGGCGTTGGTAAAAATTGATATGTATGGAATTTGTGGTAAAAAATCGATGCGTCACATTTTTTTCAAGTCTCGAAAACCAGCTCTTATTTTAATATTATTTACAAAATAAACAAACCGGTTATTGTTTTGTAAATTTCGCCATGACAATATTGTGCAGTTAATTTTTCTTTCAAATCTGACTTAAATTAGAGGGTTAAATGAAGGTAAACTTATTGCTCGTCCCATTCGCCTTCAAAACCTTACAAAATTTTGAAAATTTTAAAAGCGTTCATATAAGATAAATTGAGCTGGAGCCGTTAAGCAAGTGTGACGTCATAAATGAACATGTTCCATTGAATAAATTTTGAAATTTTAGTGGGATTTTTATCATTATTTCAAAAGTTATCCCAATTTCAACGAGCCCTGTAAGCGTAAAGTGTTACGTCTTACAGCGTATTTGACGATGTCGGGATATATTTAACTTTAGAAATATGTTGGATCCCTTTAAAATTTTGAAGGAAAAATAATTTCACTGAAATGCGAATAAAAATACTTCAAAATGATATATAAAACACATAGCTAGCTTTTTAAATAAGGCAGAGATTAACGCTCGAAGCTGAGATTAGCCCGTATTTCCCGAATTGTCCCCAGGTCCGTGCACGTCATAATTACTTTTTACATTCTGATGATCATAAAAAATTCAATTTGACCTTCTTTTACCTTCTTCACATTGCTACATTAAATTATACCGGTAATCTATAAAAAAAATCTTAACGTTAATTTATTACTACAGTACCTGGTGGTGTTTTTGGTATTCTACGTTGACTTGTGAAATCATCTGAAATACAATAATGGGTTTAATTTTGCATTTGCTAAGCATGTTCAGTAGAAAATTGTTATTAGTGCCATCTATGTTAAAACAGAGCATGTACAAGTACAATTGATTTGTGTATTTAGGTATCAACGAAATAAATGCACTCTGACCATCAAAACCAAAATGAATTTCTGTCGTGTCATTGAGTTCCTCTTCTGTGAAATGAAAATATCCACCAGTTGGTTTGACCTCATTCTGTGTTTGACTGTCTTCTCCCGAGGATGATGACGTGTCGCTTGACGATGTACTTTCTGCAAATCATTACGTTAGATTATAACACATTCTTGTTTGTCTTTATTTTTCTATAAATCAACAAGGTCGGTTATATAATAATCTTGGGCTATCTAATGAGTTTTCGGGAAAAGTCGTCGAGATTTGATTCTAAAAATTAATATGCAAATAGCCTATTTCACTTGAAACCTTACCTCCAGATTCCTCAAGCGATGGATTTCCCCCTCGTGGCCCAGGCTGGTTTATTTCGTCCTCAAGGTATAATGTACCTGTTGTTTTATGTTCAAAGGATCATTGCATACCTGTTAATGTAATTCGAATAACACGCATTTCAAACTTTGGTATTTGATAATGTTATGTGGTATTAAATGCAAACTCTCAACAAATTCTTTGTACAAGTTAGTAATTTCAAGCAATTGCCACGTACAAGTGGTACATTGTTACCTTAATGGATGCAACAATTAGATACAACATTATGAACATACCTAAACCTGGTTGGCTTTTTGCTCTATCAACTTCAGGAGATGTGTGGGCTAGTCCTCTCCCCCCTACCTTAAACTCATTTGACTTGCTTTCTTTACTCGCCTGAAGGTTGGAAGGACACGACGCAAATATTCCCCTGGATTGTCCTACAAAGAAGATCAATGACAAAATATTTAAAGTGTTCCTCTACTTTTTGCTTTATTGTGTTAGTTATGATATCGTATATCTGTTATGTTTGGTCATGGGAATAGATATTCCACATGTGTGTCGTAAAAAGTCACTCACTTTCGTCAATTTTGTCTCTTTTGCCATCCATTTCAGTGTTTGCTTTAGCAGGAGCGGCCCGCTCGTTTGTCAAGCTAGACACTAAACCCGCATGCTCTGTAACAAGATAATGGGCATCTGTTAAAAGGAAACGTTTGTGAATTGACCCATATTTATTTTGATATTTAACAACACTTTTTGTGATCATTTGATGAGATTATTTAATCGCATGCTTCACCATTGGTTTCAAATACACGAACGCAAGGTATATCTCTGAATCTCTCTGAGCAAAATACGAGGGGTGATCAATAAGTAATGGACGCTTTTTTACACGGATGCTTTTTATAGACCAATCCCTTCGATTTTCTTACCAGTGATACATCATTCAATTATCTATCAACTCTGAAGATTTGAAGACAAAATATATAATACATGTCGATATATCCTAATTTCCGTGGAGGAGGTACGGGTACCCCGGGACCGACATTTACGTCACATATTCTGAAGCTATTTTAGCTTGTTTAACATGCAATGCAGTTGAATGCAGGCTGAACAAAACAAACCATTATGGTCATGAAATACTCCATTTTGTTATGCCATAGTTGATTTTGAATATTTTATCATCACTATGAGGTATTCATGCCACATTCATTCCACAGGGCCCTCTAAATAGGTTCCATCAAGTGCTACATGTACACAATTCCTCATCCTCTTAACTCAAGATTGTGAGACATGGCTGAATCCATTCTCTGACATTGTAGCAAGATACAGTTGCATGGGTTGTTTTATTTAATTAGTGTTAATAAACCTGCGTCCGTTCTCTATAGAAATAAGTAATATAGAAATAAACAAGTCACATGTGAGCAGATGTGGACAATATAATGCATTGGTCAAGGGCTCAATTTTGAGGTCCAGGGATATTGTTTTCTGAACATTTTGAGATCTGTGGACAGGTGCATTGTCCATATGGAGAAGGGTGTTCCCTTCTCTCACCACCCCTTTCTTCCACAATGCTTTCTCAAATTGACCTGCAAACCCGTTCCATACAACACTCTGACATTTACAATACTTTCTGTTTATGTGTTACAGGTCAGCAAAAAATTTCAAACAATACAGCACTTCTTGCATATAAAAAGTTCAAATCTAACTCAAATTTACCAAACTGGCTAAAGACTGAATATGTGACGTAAATGTCGGTCCCGGGGTACCTGTACCTCCTTCCCGGAAATAAGGATATATCAACATGTATTATATATTTTGTCTTCAAATCTTCAGAATTGATAGATAATTGAATAATGTATCACTGGTATGAAAATTAAAGGGATTGGTCAATAAAAAGTATCTGTGTAAAAAAGCGTCCATTACTTATTGATCACCCCTCGTATGTTATGTGAAATTATTTACAAAGTATACTACTTATATCTGAGAATCTCTCTGAGCAAAATGTGTAATGTGAAATTATTTACCAAGTATTTTGAATATTTCCACCGATACTTCAGCTGCGATACGATTCTGTGGATCGATCGCTACCATTCTGTGGATGACAGCCTTAACCGCCTTAACAATTTCAATGTCTTCTTTGTTTACAGGCGCAACTGTAATTTCCGACTGTTTGTCCATTCCGACTGCCTGATTTAAAAGTAGGCCAATTGGTTGACAAACGGGAGAAGATTTTATTAGCATGCCCATAGTACCAGTGCCAACTGCAGAATAATGTAATTTAATAATTACAGGGTGGTCCAAAATGATGCTAATCCTATGTACATTTCTACTCCAAAATATACCGCATTTTGACTGAGCATACTTCAGTCAATTTTGGATCTGCTGTAAAGTTTATAGATGCAATCCATTTAATTATAAAGTATTTAATTAGCCAACGTTTCACATGAAATCCATTTCTAAAAAATATACACAATATACACAATTTAGTGCTGTTTTTCAGAAATTCTTCCGAAGCAGTTAAGAAAATGTTGATTGCTATATACATTTCATAAAATAGCATTGATGAGATGTATTTACATATATGGTTTAGTAAAAAAACTATTATTGTGGCAATGCCAAATTAAGGAATGTTCAAAATAATTAAATTATATTTAAGAGCATGGAAGAAGGAACATGTGAGAGATGGGCGATTGCATAACCCGGAAAGCTAATCAAGTAACAAAATCGATCATGGATTCCACTTCCAATTAAGGCAATACTGAACTACCAATCATTTATAAAGCTTTACAGACAAGCTATTAGCACATATAGCATTGGTATTCTTAATACTTTGTACCTCATATCTTACCTACAGAAGGTATAATATCCCCATCTAATTTTTCAGCGTCGAGCATACCACTATATATTAATCCAAGGGCAAAAATATCAACACTAGCTGTATACCGTTCATCCCTGAACATCTCAGGTGCCATGAAGCAAGGTGTGCCGACTTGCGTGCTCATCATGTAGCTCTTCATCATATTTTGCTTTCCCTCTGCCAGTTTAGACAGCCCAAAATCTGTCAACTGTTACAAACATGAAAGACTGTGTGTTTTATGTGACACTGGCTCAGTGGAAAATGAAAAGCATTTTATGTTGGATTGTGTTTTTTATAACGACTTAAGGTCAGACTTGTTCAGAAAAATTGTATGTCGACTCCCTGCTTTTCTTCACATGGACAGAGATTTGAAATTTTTTAACTTAATGAGCAACACCAGTATTTACCTATATGTTGCAAAGGCCTGTGGCCAAATGCTTAAACTTCGTGAAAATTATCTATATAAATGATTTACATGTATTTATAGTGTCCTATAGGTCGTTGTCGGCCTGGGGTGTTTTAATTGTATTTTATATGTTTTATGACTCATGACACTTTAATAAAATAAAATAAATAAAAATACAAAAATCGGGAGCTTTTAATATCTATATCTTATAGGTTGATAATAGACTATTTAGTAAGCGATGCAAGAAAGCTTATCGACCCTACCATTTTGGCGTTCATATTTGACTTTATTTCTGTTTTCTTTCAGTAAAAAATGGTTTGAGATTGAAATCAACATGCAAAATACGAATTTACCCAAAATAACGACTGTGCATTCATCTTACCTTTATGACAAGTTTGTTATCCTTAGTTTTGAGCAAGATATTTCCAGGTTTTAGATCGCGATGTACAAGTCTTGCATCATGTAAATGTGCCACACCAAGCGACATTTGATACATAAAATCGACTTTTAGAGCGACATCTATATTTCCTTTGTTTTTCTTGAAGTATTGAAGAAGGTCACCTTTATCACAGTATTCCATGACAATCCACACTGATGTTTCTATCGTAAAGAAATCAAACAACTTCACGAGGTTGTTATGGTCCCCTAGATTCTGTAAGAGTTTCGTTTCTTCGTTTGGATCGATGCCTTTGGCCGTAAATTGTACTTCCTTAACTGCGACTGACTCTCCGCCTGTATGACATCCCCTTAATTTGTTAAAACAAAATTAAATAATGATACAAATAATATTCATACATGCATGTCAACCTCAAGAGTTATTTTACATTACTACTAGTTAACAAAAATGTTTATTCATCACTTGATAAATGATTGCTTCACCTGTAGACGACTCCATATTGACCTTGTCCAAGCTTAGAAAAAAGATTCACTGAGTATTTATCGCAGATGAAAAGTCCTCTGCTCCTTGGCCATGATTACTTTTGTATTATACGTATTTTTCTTGTCACGTACTACATGGTTCTAATCATTAACGTTAGACCTAAATCCTCAGCGCAAATTATTTGAAATTAGGGGTTCGAATGGTATCGAAATATTGATTAAGTGGGGGAGGGGATCACCTATTTCCGGTTGCCATCATTCTGAAAAAAATCAAAACGAAAGTTAAATTGTTTAGGGTTACCTTAGTCTTTATAATTTCAATATGCTCCTCAAACAAAGGAGAAATAATCTAAAATATGTAAAATAACGTACTTTTTCAGTATTCCTTCACCTCAATCTTCAATGGAAGAGATGTGGTCTCAATCCATAATACGCCTAGGCAGCTAGCTCAACACGGGAAATTGAAGCCGATGTTCGTTTCAAGCGTTTATACAGCGAGGAGGTCAGACGCAAACAACTCTCATTATTCAAAGAACACCTTAAGAAGTTAAATGAAAAGGAAATGAAACTAGTTGCTGAGCAGATCGGAAGGCTAATCAAGTTAAAAAGTGATCGATTGGAACAATTTGTTGATGTCATCTATAACTATGCGAGAATCGATTACACCAGCCCTGAAATAATAAAGCACGTTGAATACATTGAGAAATATGTGAAAGATATTACCGAAAAACTCGGGGATAAATTCCCTGTGTTTAAGATAGCAAAAGTTATTCCAACCGAAGGCTACAGCGACAAGACCATGGTCTTCAAAATCGTAAACAAATTGTTTCCTATGATGGTGCCCTGTCTGACACCCAAACTGTTTCCCAGGGAGTCCCTCAGGGATCCGTTTTGGGACCACTTTTATTTATAATTTATGTTAATGACCTGTTCACGGCGTCACAAAGTCTTAAATCTGTTTTATTTGCAGATGACACTAATCTTCTAGCTTCTGACCATAATTTAACTAGACTTGTAAATACTGTCAATAAGGAACTCATTACTCTTGATGACTGGTTTAAAGCAAACCTCCTTTCTTTAAACTATTCAAAAACAAAATTCATCGTCTTCTCCAAAAAACGAAAAAAGGTTTGTCAACAAATTGAAATATTCATAAATGGAAAACAAATTGATAGGGTTCATGAAATGAATTTTTGGGGGGTAACAATTGATGAATTCCTTGACTGGAAAAGTCACATAAAAAATGTGGAAAGAAAAATATCTAGAACCATTGGAATCTCATTCAAATGCAGATACTTACTAAACATAAAAAGTATGTTAGCAATTTATAATTCTTTAATATACTCCTACTTGAATTATTGCACAATCATTTGGGCCGGAGCATATTCAGCTTTGGATAAACTGCTCAAATTACAAAAATCATACCTTCGTCTCATGGCAGGAAAAGACAGGTTTGAGCACTCAGCTCTACTATTCAAACAATTTAGAATACTACCAATGCATGATATCTATCAATTAAATGTTGGAATTTTTGTTTATTGCTGGTATAACAATATATCAGTCCACCGCAAGATTTTTGAAAACTATTTTACGTTAAATTTTGACATTCATCGATATGAAACTAGACATTCACATGATATCCATGCCTTCAAGTTCAAAACAAATATTGGCCTTTATTCACTGAAAGTTCAAGGTCAGCAAATCTGGAATTCTATATCTCATCATATTCGACAAGCAGCCTCACTCTCAATTTTTAAGTGTCTGTTCAAACAAAATAAAATAGATGACATACCTTTATAATTTTAAAGATTTGAAAATGTCTTTACCAATTGAAAATCTGTACTCTGCCACATTTTTGTCTTATCAACTTATATATATAAATATTATAAACTTAGCAGCAATTACCTGTTCCCATGCCCTGTGTCTCTGTCCCCGAGTGTTAATATTTTTACATTTTTGAAATGATTTCCAACAGACTTGGGCCAGTGTCATTCTCAGGTATTTCTCCACTCAATTTTTATTTTGTCTTACCTGTTGGCGTCACTGACCCATTTCTGTTCAGTTATAACCAACATATATGCTCTTGAGAGCGTCATGTTGTATTGAATGTCATGTATGTTTTCAAAATAGTAATAAATATCTGAATCTGAAAAAAAGGCGCCCTGATTACGTTAGGCTCTACCTTGTATCCGTTCTGTCCTATGATAATACAAAGTTGCAATTGGCTGTTCTTGACACTCAAAAAGGACACCATCGAATAAACAGTGGTCAAATTAACATCAAGGATCCATTTGTTCTAAAGGAGCTCGGTGAATTGTCGAAGAAGTACGCAATAAAAAAGCAACTGTTAAATCAAACTGTAGAAAAGAGCGAAGAATGCATGGCTTTGAGTATTGACATTGTCGAAATTCTTAAAAAAGCAATTGATGAGTGTACCACTATGCTATCCAAGGATGTTAACGTTACAGCTAGTGGCCCCAATATTCGGATGTCTATTAAAGCACCATTTTGTGACACTATCGTCGATCTGTCCTTTTGTTTTGAAGAGTCGTGTTCTGAAAATGGAAGATGTGTAGCTGTTCCGAAAATTCCAAAGTCAACTTCAATGGATTCGAAATTGAAATGTTCACTGGGGGATGCACCAATCGATTGTCATTGGTCACTAGAAATGTGCGATCACCCATTGGAAAGCAAACGACGTCTACCCGAGGAGGATCCGAATGTGAAGCTTCTTGTTGTGTTGAAGTTCTTATCACATCCTCCACTCGACTACCGCATTCTCAAAACAATGATTATGCAGCACTTATTGAGCTGTTCCGAGGGTCATGCGACGCTTGCAACGTGTCTTCGGGGCATCATCCAAGAACTTTATACCAATTATTACCTTTTCTTCGTATGCAAACACACACAATTAGCTCCAATAACGCCATATTGTGATATAGATTTCCCGGAAGTTGGGGTTATCACATCAGTTGACAAACGAACGATGGTTCGTCTGTGTGTTGTATCGTATCTTATTGAAACAGTGTGGAAACGAGAAGATTGGAAAGATGTCGTTTTTACAGAGCCATTTTGGTTAGATTACACAACATTACATAACGACGAGAGACTTTCGAGAAAAACCATCATGAGGGATGTTACAAAAGTCGTGATGAACGAGTTGAAACATTTGTTTTATCGGAACTAGAAAACATGAATGACAAATGACACAGTCTGTGATATTGCAGAAATGATTTTTAAATCTAAAATTTTTAGAATTACTACATTTAATGCAATATGTAAACGGAATGGGTTAAAAGTGCAGATCTTAACCATTTTTGAATTTCCGTTTAGGAAACTTCAGTGAGGTCCTGTTCAGATCATGTTGTCTTCTAAACTATTTTTTCGCAAACATGTACTTTTTCTTAAACATATGATACTGACACAAGTTTGTGATAAAAATGTCGTTTGAATTCTCCCTACAACGCGTGTATAGTGCAAAAGGAAAAGTGGTACATTCAAGATGTCATCATTTTGTTACCGAAACGGTCCGTTTTGGTAACAAGCGTAATCGAGTGGAGCACCAGTGAGCAGTTTTGAAAATCATAATCATGATGATTAACAATTGACACTATCATTCAAAGAAGCATGTCCATGATTTGATACTACAGGTATATACTGTTATATCAGGCCTACATGTAACCGTAAAACCTCTTTTAACTCCAATGTCCCTGTACATACGTGATATACATTGTACAATATGAACAAATACAAGAGAAACTGTGAAGTGGACTATATTAATCCAAGGCTTGGTGTAATATTTGAAAATAGAATACTTCTTCAATCAGATGAATAAAGATGGCGACTTTGTTAAACAACTCAACAAATTATTAAACTTTACATATAGGTTTAAAGAGGTCGACACCGTTATGAGGAGGTATAATATAGAGAGGTTATAAGCTTGATATGTTTTTCACAACGTAAACGTGAACGGAAAATATTTAATTTTGGTGATTGGTCATACGTATAGGTTGGCGTTTCAATTTTATATGCAAGCTTGTTTTAACTCCAAATACTACCAAAATAGCTTGATTGAATTAAATATGTACCAATGACATATTACACGTTGCGGTGTAGTTCAGGCGCATTTACATTTCTTTGAATAAATCCCTTACATGCAGTACGAATATAGAATGTTTTGACATTTTGTGATGTACAAGTGCATTCAAAGAAAACATATACATAACAAGTATATTCAGGAAACACAAAAATCATTTCCGATCGCACCCCAGTTCTTAGCATAAACACTGAAGCTGAACGCGGTTATTTAAGCGAGACAACTATGTGCAATTATATTCGCGGAGCGCGCTCGGTGCGTTACACGTTTTCGTTTCGATTTAAAATGCAAGCTTAACCTCCCTATTGTGATACATTTTACGAATATTGTTTATCTTTGCGTGTTAGTCCCTGGCACATAAGTTGACGCGATTGCGTTGATTAACGGCGTTGGAATTATGTTTGCCTGGTCTATCTAATGAATGCAGGCGTTTGTTTACGCAAGGGCGCTAAAATGGACCTTTTCCAAAAAATAGTTTACCCCTTGTCAATTTTCAAATCATTCGAGGATAATAATAAGTCTATAACTATAAAACATAGTTGAGTAGGTCATTATTTGCAGATTAATATAATAAAGATAAGTTAATCATGATTTTAATTTTGAGTCGTAAGGACAAGTAGATCTAAAGAGTCCTCTTGACTTATTATTTACCATCGATCTTGAGTCAATACATTTCCAACGCCTTTGGAAGTCTACGGTCTGTCCTGTTCCTATGAAGTCTCTTAAGGGGTTCTGATGCAAGTAATCATCTCATTATTGAAGGCATTTGATTTATATCATTATCACAGAAATGTTTTAATAATGCATGGGACCTTCATTTCAACAATAGGGGTATTGGTCCATATGGGGATGTATTATGCAAAATGTAATTATGCATTGTATTTGGGAGTATTGTCGTTGTACTAGTATTGTCAATGGGAGTATTAATCCAAATACACATGTACTTTACCTTACCATATTTTGATTTCTAATCAAATTCTTTTACCAATGGTACATTTTATAGCATTTAATAATTCATTAATATAGGAGTTTCTAAAAATCAATCAAGTGAAATTTTAGTGGCCCATGCCCCTTAAAAATGACAATGATCACCAAGGAGAATTATTTCTTCAACATGGCAAAAATATTCCATACTCGTTCAAGTTAATGCTAGGATGACAAAATAATTAGGTTAATGATACACTGTAGTACAAAGTGAGACGATTTATCATTCTATTTCTTTTACTATGTGTCATAAGTAGGTTAATAATACACCCGCTACCAGGAATGTCTAAAACACCAACATAGAATAAATTACGTATTCACACATAGCAAGGAAGAATACAGGATATTAGCCATTCTTCAGATACATTGTTCATTACAGAAAACTGTAACAAGGCAAAATAACAACCTTGTGTAGAAAAACTAAATACTATCATTGAATAAATAAAATATCACTCAAATAATAAAAATATTATCATTAGCCAATTTGGTGCTTATAAAGTGCTTTTCAGCTATGCAGAACACATGCAGTCTGCAATGTGAGTAAATAAGAATGTTTTTGAAAATGAGCAATACATTTTCTCATTTGTGCCCTGAAACTGAAGAGTGGCATCACAACCACTTTATGACACTGACATGAACGTATGACAGTATGACGTACATCTGGTCTTTCGCAATGAATAGCTATGGACACTCGAATGGACGGTAAGTACCATTGTCCTATATGTAAACTATTAACAGGTCACACAATATAAAACTTGATGGAAAGTATATTTAAAGAATGATATACGAATTTGATACATTGATTAGAGAATGTACAAATTGATACCCTCGTATTAAATTAAGAATGTTATACTGTTTGGTTCTTAGAATAGATGAGTGGGATACTATTAGTAATAACGGTGATAAACACACATAAAGACCATGAAGAGAACAATTGAATTTGAAGAAGTAAAACACTCGTGTCAAAGACACGCATTATTTGAGAGCAAGAAAAATAAGATGTCAAATAATCGGTGTGCGAGTGCCATGCCAAAATGTTGGTAGCACGTAACAACTAAAGCTTGTATCGACTTCACAGTTTGTGTGACAAACTCTCGAAATGAGATAAGGACCTAGGACCACTCAGAGAAGATGGCTGTAAATAAAACATGTTCTTCATGAAGTGTGGGCCTAACTTGTATGTTATCTCTTCTTACACACCTGATGGTGTAGTTTTTACATTTTAAAATACTTGGACAGAACATGTTAAATATAATTGGTGATACCGGTGCTTAGCCTAATAATCTTCCAGATTTATTGCATAACACGAAAGAGAAAATTGAAGAATCGTGTCGAGAAGATTTTGAGAGAAAGATCGAAACTATTCGATTGTTTACAAAGAGAATACGATAAGTGAGGGTCACTAGAATATAATTTGATAAACAGGCAATAGCGGAAACATTGCAATAAAACATTAGAGTTAGTCAAGCTGACATGCGGGGCACTAACGAGGGCTTTTGACAGTTAACATCGACGATATGGATTACAAGGTGCCTGATCGCGAGGGGCAATTTCAATTAGAGCGTCCTACGTCATCAGCGTCCGTAAACGGTTCAATAAGAAATGAAACATTACGCTGTTCGGATTGCAGACGGAAGCGATTAAATGAATTACAGAATAAATGTAGGAAAATATTTCCCATTGACACTAGGATGCGAAATCAATCACGTATTCCTTTCAACACCGAGGAATTGCCAGACAGGTTGGTTTAATGCTTTTTTATTAACTTTTCGCAATTTCATTGATTACTCTTTTGGGATAGAATTCAAGCAGATCCCCGAGTGACACGGATTCTATGAACACATGTATTCTTAAATGCACTTACCATATTAAAAATGATAAGTATAAAATTTGACTGCTTTGTTTGATTGTATTAATTGTGCAAAGCATTTTATTTCTTAACTCTCTATTGCAGTAAGAACATACAAGTAGTTTTATTGTATGAGAGTTTTTGTCTGAAAAATCCTTCTCTGTTAGAGGTGTATAGTGTCGATTTTATGATAGACGTAGCTATATTGAATGTGAAAGAATGCATCTAATATTAATTTTTGTGTTGCAACGAAGGCGATGTGTTTTAGACCTGAACTAAATTGTTCTTATATTTTACACGTATGTATACATTCCATAGATTTTTAAATTCCTGTCCAGGATGTAAATATTGACTCCCTTTTTATTTCGTCCCTAATGGATCGAATGAATGAAGTATCAACTGAGATATCATAATGCTATCAATTATTCATTGATAACTGCCACGAATAAATGTGTATTTTGTTAAAAACGCAAGAACCTATCAATTAAAGAAAAGGAGGGTTTGTTTAGTGCAAGGTCAATACTTGATGTTCTGTAAGTCTTGTCTATAATATCCTGCGAGTCTTTATGTCAATTGATATATTTCTATTTATTTATTTGGCTACAGTATATTGGCAGTCTGCAAACGTATATATTGCATTTTTCTCTTATTATAAACAATAGTAAATCGATGCTACTCAAGAAAATATTTGTGTTTTGGCCATTGTGTAATACTGGTAATCGATAAATATAACATAAGCGATATTGTTAGAGCTCGTAAGGGATAACACAATACCTCAGAAATCCCCGCTTCCAGTATTTACCTCATTAATATTTGTATTTACCAAGAAATGGATGATACGACATCGGATACCCGATCGTGACTGATCATATAGAACCAAGGGTTGTTACTTAAACTATTTAATCTTACATGGAACTGCCATTATACTATTAAGGACGATCCCATCCCATGAATATTAAGTAGATGGATACCTTTGGAATAGCATGGTAGTTCAACATAAAATATTTGGGTGGGGTGTATATGTGTTTAAAAACTATAAGATGCCATATGGTCTTATGGCTCTGGAATGTATTTAATGATACCCGAGCGTTGTTCGAGGGAGGGGTGTAAGACTTGGTTTTCCGTGTGATAGATCTAAACTTGGGCTATTGGGGCTCGCTTTTCACATACCTGGTTGTGCTCTAAGATATTTCCCTTTCTTGCTAGCTATGCTTTGTAATATACTTTGGGCTTTTCTCATTTGCCACATGTGATTACAGTACATATAGATACATGTACGTCTCTATGTAAGCCCTGCCATTCATGGTATGGGTTTTCCATGGGTTGCGAACTTACAACACGAGAATAAGATATTTGTTCTTCGAATGGCAATTATAAAAAGTGTTTAAAGGTTCAATAGACATTAAGGGGAAACTTAGAATTGCACTTGGTTGTTCTTGCAGTCAATTTACGTCATTTCATCGGGTACATATTTGAAATATTTCCATCGATGATTAATAAAGTGCTATCTTAGAACCTCTTCTTGTTGCCATAAAATTGATACGCACTCTTAAGGAGTACTCAGTTCTTTAATATCTTATATTGTCGTAGTCAGGGTGTTTATCTTTACGATTACAATGTCGTAGAGTGCTATTTACTTCCTATGTAACAAACCCCATAATAACAAATACTCTCAGACTAAAATGACACATCTTAAGTATCATAAAATCCTTTGTAAACACTTGTCTTCAATTAGCGCTGACTTATTCGAAAGAATCAGACATAATATACATGTAAGGTCAAGTTGACAAAGGATGAACTTTTCAATCACTTATGCAGTAAGTAGATGAGCGGACCCCCCCCCCATATCGCCAGGCTATATTCATTGGTATTTTCTGAATGACATGCTTGAACCCATGAAGATTTGCCCAACTTCTCCCTAATCGTACCGTTCAATCAAAGCCGGCAATTTTTTATAGATAAATGTAGGAGAAGCGTTTCAATTAATGTTTTCAACATTTCTCAAAACTGCAAATTACTTGATTTTGCTTCCGTTTTTAAAACATAGGCTTTCAATATAAATATTTTGGAAAATTGATGAATCAGCCAAAATTCTTGGAAGACATATGTACCACAATTATGCCTTGGTCACATTTGCTCCGATTTTCACTACAGCGCTCGGCCGATTGAGTATTTTGTTCAAAATTGAATACAATATTGAACAAAACACTCAATCGGCCGGGCGCCGACCGATGGATCGGAGCATATGTGGCCAAGACATTACCAGCGTATCTGGGCGCCGTTCTCTTTATTGTTGCTAGTCACGTGGTCGACGAATAAATGAAACAAAAACAAGGCCAATGACCAATTTATCTTTACCCTTGTAATTTACATGATTCATAAAGTTCGCGCGCATCTCAAGAGCTGTGTCTTATCGAAGAGTTAGAATGAGAGGGCTTAAAGGTTTCTTACCTGTCACTTTTGTAAAGCATTTTAGAAGAGATTTGTTAAAGTGCGAAAAAGAAATCAATTTTGACCTCTTCAAGAAATTCGTCTAGTTATTTTTATCAGATATGATATCATGATTGTATTATGATTTTTTGGCAAAATCTTTGACGTAAACCAAGTCTATTCGTTATACGTACACACCATGATATCATCACATGATAAAATTCCCAGTCTGCGTTAGGTGAAAAAGTTTCGATGAAACTGACCAACCAAATCTACCAATCATTGAAGTTAAGTTGATCTGGAATGCCTACCATTACCATGGTCTGCCCCGAGTGGTGAAACTGAACTATACACGCCCTTGGCTGTTCATTTTAATATTTCTATATAGATATATACATGTGATTTACCAATTTCAGAAAGCTTATCGGCACCGTGTGCGTAGGGGTAGTTTACTCTCTGATATGGTTTAGCTGATGTTGTTGTGCCATTTGCCTGACATTACGTATACGTGATTGACTGTTCCTGCTTGAAACATGAACACATTTTTTGTATAAGTCGTAACATGTACTTAAGGTGTCAAATAAAGTTCAATATCAAAGTTAAAAGATACATCGAGAATGCGGCTCATTTGCTTGCCACGGCGCCTTTATAATTACCTAACTAATACATACACTCCCCTCCGTAAGTTTGGTAACTGGAAGTCCATTTTTGAATCTTTTATCATAGCCTGGGCCTGCTTATATTTAAGCGATTTGAAAAAATTTGTAAAATATGTCATTTTTTAGAACTACTGTAGTTGACGAACAGAATAAAGGTTCAAACATTGACATATTATTAAATGATATCAGATGAAAGCTTCATTTTGCCCTCTTAGATTTTGCCAAACATAGAGTGTGGAGAGTATGTCGCCCTTGTTAATGGCCTAGACTTTTGATTTAATTCAATAACAAATGCTTGCAAAGCACGAATCATTATGCAAGCTCAATGTCGCTGATTGATACGTTTTTCCAACAAGAAACGTGAATTAGCAAATGATATAAAACTGCAAATGCATTGTTTCTTATGGATTATCATCAAATTATTCATATTACATTTGTTTTAGCAGTTTTGAGATGAGTAAAGTACACATAACAGTTTATGGTATCTTTGGTAAGTGTGATTCATTCATTGCAACTACGCTCTTCATCCAATGACGTAAACATTTTATATAAGAGTTCTCAAACTTATTTAACCATTGGATAACTTATAGGTTCCTCGACAATCAAATGACAATTCGACAAATGATGAACATTGTTATTGATTACTCATTTTTCATGAACGAGTTATTTTTGGGAAAACAATTTATGAGTATAGTAGCTCTACAGAAGATGAAATTAATGAACTTTTCGAACTCACAGCAACCAATGTATTTGACACGCAATATCATTTTTCACAAATCTTTTCGAGGAAACAAACCTGAAGCAATGTTGAAATTAATAAAATAAACAATGAATCGCGTGATATATACCAAATGCAATATGAAAACAAATACCTGCGTCTTTGCTGTGAGTATCCGAATGAATAAATGTGTGATAACACAGAAAACAGTGTTGATCGATTATTAATAAATTGTGATCGAGTTGAAGTAAGTGAATTTTTTTTACTTTTTTACTTATTACCATTGGGTAATTTTGCATTCGTTCGACTTAGCTCTGTGCGCAGGGTAATTGGGTAACTTGTTTGACTATAATATCAAATGGTGTACCTCAAGGGTCATATGTAGGCTTATTTATAAGTTGAGGGAGAATATTAGAAGAGCATTTTGATCTGATATAGAATCACAGTGGTAACAGGATTAAGATATGGCCATAGATGTTGAGTCATACAATATACGAATTGTAATCGAAGAATGAAATATTTTTTAACGACAGAATTTAAAAATTAAAATCACTCCTAGTCGATCACATCGCATTTATATGAAATGTGCGTTTAACTTTAAAAAAACACCTAGCATCATTATAAAATTTGATTCCTTTAAATAGAAATGAAAATATTTGAAGAATAGTACACTATTTATTGAACGACCCTTGTACAGTACGTATCAAAAAAACGCAACAGATTGTTATCTCGGAAAAGCACAAAACCAGTGATAACAGCATTGATTTCATTCAATGCACCATAAAGCCATGTGTCTCCTCTTTACAATGATATATCATTCATTGATATTTGGTCATGGTTGGGCGAGTAATCATTCCATTTGCCAAGAAGGCCAAAATTAGCTTTTGACCAAGTTATAAACATCGCAAAAGTCAGTGTACGGAGCCCGATGCAAAATTGGAAGAAAACATAAAACCAATGCTGACTGCATCCTTTTCATCCAATGTACCAAAAAGCCAAATTATTCCTCTTTGCAATTTGGAATATCATTCATCCACAGAGAGTCATGGCTGGCCGAATAATCATTAATTTTGCAAAGTGTGGCAAAATTCAGCTCGGACCCAAGTTTTAAACATTGCAAAAGTCAGTACAAGGGGCATAGGGGCTATTGGAAGAAGGTGTGACAAGTGTGGCATAGACAGTGAAGTGTTCATACTCATACTCTTGCAAGAATACATCCTATAGCCCTCCAAATTGCCACCACTTCCTTGCACACAAAGATGTGCTCATCTGTCCACGTCATGAATGGTTCAGCCCTGAGTCATCTTTGGGTTAAAGCAGAGAAAAGCAGCCCATGTGCAATTCTTTCTTGAGGTTTTGCAATATCTGGTGGAGGAATTGTGAGCACAGATGCTCCTGAGATAGCTCCAAAAGAAAAAGTCACAACAATTGAAGTCAGAGGAACTTCCATTGGCACTTAGCCCTTGCACTGATTTTTGCAATATCTAAAACTTGGCCCAGAGTCGATTTTGACCCACTGTGCAAATGGAATGATTTCTCACCCAACCATTACCACATGTGAATGAATGACATATCATTGCAAAGAGGAGAGACGTGGCTTTATGGTATATCAAATGAAATTCATGTAGTCATCACTAGTTTTGGAATTTTACGAGATAACTACTTGTTGCGTTTTTTGATACGCCCTGTATATCCACGCATTCTAATCGACATTATAATAATCATCTATTTAGTGCTTAACCATTATGAGTTATATTGGAACTATTATCATTCTCATTATTTCTATAATTTTATTCAAATCATTTACAATGCGATACTACACCTTTTCTTTGCGATATTTACGTAAACGACAAGGCCCATGTCATGCTCTACCGGGCGTTTATACTCTGACAATATGTTTGTTCAAATCTATCAGGTATTTCAATTGAATTCCATTACACCAAATTGCGTTTGCAAATGCTGTAAATGTAAGTATTGTAGACAGTTCACCGTGTACCCTTTACGTGCTTTAAGTTATGAGTACATTGATTACGTTGAAGTACGTTTAGATTAATGGGTAGATCAAACATAAATTTTATTATTGTTTGTTCAATTGCCTATTGTTTCAAAAAGTTAATGTTGTCAGATGGTTCTGTGTGATTTCATATTACCCCACGGGGAGTAATGTAATATACGGAGATAAGCCCTAGAGGTCGGGGACTAAAGGCGTTACGACATAAAACTAAAACGCGATAACGATAGCTCATATAACGGCAATAAAAGCCAGTCCAACCTTGATTTTATAACGTTAACCATAGTTGTTAATTTAATTATATTGCCCCCTTCCCAAGGTACAGTTGTATGTCGTCGCACTGGGGGAGAAAGAACTGATTCAATTTTGAACTGTAGTCACTCTGAGGTGAAGAGTTGAACGTAAATCTCATGTTCACGATCCTTTGTTAAAGTCCCCTAAATCAATTAAAGTCCCGGTGATAAAACATTTTAAACTTCAATTTGTTTCTTTTGTTACGGAACCACTTTTCATGTCTTGGAAAATAGCCCCACTGAATATAAATATTTAACAAGAATGAAATGAAGAATTATTGATGTTGTGATAATGGATTTAATTCGAATAAAGATCAATGCTGTCTACGAATCTATCCGTTCATGTGTTGAATTATCGGATTACGCAATGGCGGTGCATAACTTATCCGATAGCGCCACCTCATAAGATTACAATATCATAAATTCTTGCTTCTGACTGGTGATTGGAGATCACGTGATGTGAACCGAGAACTCTAGGAAAATACCTCTCTCAGATTAGATGATATCACAACATGTATAGTATTCTCCAAACTACAAACTATAACGTTGCTTGACACTGGATTGCACATTAACGTATTTGATAGAGTTCTTACAATTGTTCAACTATTTGATTTCAAATCAAAACAAACAGATTATAAATAAAGATAGATGTTTATGTAATGTATAAAGGTGAACGGCAAATGAATACGCTACGAAAAATACAAAGTCTACGAAGGATTCAAGTAGAAAACGAGCATTGGAATATCGCTATGTCTCGGTAGTGTTAGACTACAGTATGGCAATTGTTGATTTTTTGTTGTTTGGGATTTAAACCTAGGAAGGAAGCTACAGGTAAGATTGGTGTGATAGTAAGCCTATATAAGGCAACTTACTGAATGTGATATTTCCCGACCAGTAAATGAGCATTTTATACACTGATATGTAGTGTATGCATGTAATGGTTTTAGTTGTGACACTACAAGTGACTTATTAGAATTATAAAATATCACATGATGATCTTAGGTAAAAAATATATATTTGTATAATTTTCATGAAAGTGTGTTTAATCAACTTATGAATGGCAGATGAATACACCGAGGGGCGAGGGCGTTAGGGCAAGGTTACCGTAGTTTAATTAATAGTGAATAATAGACATTAATTTAAGTTTTATAACGTTGGTATATTTGTTGTTAATTTGAACTTTATACAGCCGTGGTAGTAAAGGTCAAGATTGCGAAGATGTTCTTTTAATATCAGGATCTCCCTGGCCAAAAAATCTTTCAAAATCATGCAGTTTTTCACCATTCTGAGCACTTTTTAAGTGATTTTGGCCATTTTGGACCAAAATTGTCACAATTGAACCCCCTGGAACTTTTCAAAAAGTGAACCCCCCCCCCCCTTGGCAAATCCTGGCTACGGGCCTGAATATATTGCACTCAAACTCGATCAAAGCAATCTGATACTCATCACAAATTTTTCTCACAGCATGCACACAATATTAATCGTACATTCTCTTTAACATGAGCTCAACTGTCATGGAATGATAAAATGTATTGTATGTACCATACATTTATTGCCCTTAATGTCCTTACATTCCATCATAGGTATTTTATTGTATTGTTGCTGTAATATACATGTATGAACACAATCACTGGTGATACCATCTCCGACCATTTATTACGCTTTGTATCACAAACTCATATTCATTTACTAGAATATGCGTGACTGAGATGGCTTTATTTTGGGCCAAAGGGGAACTGAAAACCTCCCTACAAACCCCTACAAACGATGTTGAATAGGCCACTGTATATAATCCAACAAGTTCGTATCTACGAGATGTATCGATTATTTTGATTGTTGGATAGTTTTCGAGAAAACAATGCGCTTTTGTTTGCTTAGAAGGCTTATGATATAAACTGTTTTTCTTTAGAAACTAGAAGCGTACGATGAAGCTATTGTAGTAATTTCTAAAGATAGCTATTGTCTTTGGCAAGAATGACACCATGGTGTCCGCTTTCTGGAAAATTACTTATCGATGGTATAAACGGAGAGAACTGCCAGCATATTTTCCTTTGTAAACATTTTTTGTCTACGATATTTTCTTTTCTTTCAGACCGTCAACAGCGCGTTCATTTAGCAGAAGTTCGAACAATGGCGATGATGTAGCGTCCGTTGCTGAAATGGAACGTAAATCAGACATCACAAGTGTAGCAAGCCTATGTGATTGGTCACCCATGCGAGATAATCCCACAAAAAGACTCTCAAAGCCGAGTAGGTTAACGACAGGCAGGAATAAATACCTAAAGCCCCGATCATTGACGAAAGGGGAACAAGAAATTATTGTCGGTATATGCTCAAATCGAGGCTTGAAAGACAAAACTATGGCAGGATCGTCGTCCATTACGTCACATAAGGACGCGTGGAATTATCACAAAAAATCTTCAAAAACACATCCATTAGTTAAGCTTCATGAGAATGAGAGTGTAGTTTTCGAAGATGATAGTACGGATTATGGAATTCAAAGCCACTACCAAGAGTGCCGAGTGTGCACCAATCAGAGCAAATATTATTGCGCCGATTGTGGTAAACTCACAGCAAAAGTATTGACCGAGGAGGAACGTTTGTCAAGAAACTGTGGTACCACTCCGCCGAGTAGTCCAACTGAAGGAGGTTCAAAAAACTTAAATTCGAAACAAATAATTCCGCCAATCAAATCTTCTGCTGGAGCGACATATGTCAAAAGAACGCATCACAAGCGAAATAATAATTCGTCAAAAATGGCTGTTAAAACTACTATGAACATATTTTTGCCTAAGCTAGATAGTACAAGTGATACCAATGACCCTAATGTAGTAATAGAAGAGGATAGTTTAGAACCCCCTGTCAACTCACCGTCTATTGATGACCTCACTTCAAAATATAGTCTCAAAGACAACATGAATATGTATCGTTATAAAATCGATTCCGATGATTGTGGTAGACCAAACCCAAACGATAAAAGTATTTTTGTTTGGAATCCCATGGATGTTGACTGGGAAAGTTTCTCGATGTCTGGTCGAAGGCCGAACTCTTTAGACACAAAGCGGTATTTAATGCAGAACCGGAAACGCCATCAGTTCGGTGCAAGTAGCGTCCCTGTGCAACGCGGTGACAGGAATGAGTTGAACACTGAACTGACTGAAATGGTGAAAACATCTTCCGCCCCTGTCGTTAAACAGTATATAATGAATGACCAGATAGTGAGAAAAGATGCTTCTGCTGCCATGAAAGAGTCGGAAAGACCAAATACACCATCAAGTATAGAAAGACAAACTGGACATGTCGCACTAGCGATATTCAAACAATCTAAGAAGAGACAAAATGAAACCAATGCTAAAGCTTTGCAGCAATCCACTGCTAATGAGTTAGTAAAAACGAAAACGTTGTATTTTCAGGATCCATTTGCTACGCAATCTGGTATTGGCACCAGGTCTCAGACTCTACCCTAAACGCATGACTGTAGAGCTAGGAACACAAGAAGTTGTTACAGAAATGTAGATCTAAACTTATTTAGCACGTGCTCAATGACTGGCCGTAGAAGACTTAGAGAAATATTTGCAATTAAAACAGTGCAATAGAAATACTGCAAGTGATCAACCCAAGTGATTAATCGTAACGTACATTTGTACGGGCGATTGGTCATACGCATAGGTTGGCGTTTCGATTTTATATGCAAGCTTAAACTCCCTAATATTGGCATTACACAACGATAAAATATATTGGGTTTTTGTATTTAGTGACAATTATTATGTCACTGCTAAAATACAATTCACACATAGCTAGGCAATGTGTGATAAAGTCAAGCCAACCAGACCACGCAATTTCATATAACTGCATTGCATTAAATATTAATATAAAAACCCACCAAAGGCCATTTTTTTATTCTTTTGATTCTATTGAAACTATTTAAACCGATAAGCCGATCAATTTCATAGTTGAGTAAAAATCTATAAATAGTATAAGGAATAACAAGCCAAGGTCAAGGTGACAAATTTACTCTGCAAAAGTTTCTTTGAAAATATATTATTCGAAGTCATTTCGTATTTTAAGTTATTGTATGAAATATTTTGCAATGTGTCAAAAGAATCTAAACCCAAGACTCAATGCATTGTGACTGATTCATTCTACCCAGGAGTTGTTTCCTTTTAAACTTAGCATCTCGTACAAAGTTTGAAACATCATCTTAGAATGATTAATTATCAGTCCAAAACACAGAGTCCGGGCTTCACTCACTATATGCATACGATAATATTTTGGGATTATTGCACTGTCGCATACCACACGTGCATTATATGAATATGCATTATAACATATAGTATCTTTTTTGTGAATATAAATCTGATGAATCACATGGACGATCAAGTTGATGCATTGCGATACTGAGACCTGACATTTTTATTCTATGTTTTTCCATGAAAAAATCGGACATTATAAGCTACACTGTATATTCGAAATTATTGGAGTCATTTACTTAAAAATTAAGAATTTCCCAAATTCATGCATCGTCCTCTTGCTATGTCGTCATTATATCTATGGTTTCGGACATGTTGTGTGTAAATTCGATTGCCGGAGCCATATATGATCATACAAAATCCAAAACAGAGACATCTATACCTGGATACCCAGATGATTAACACTATTCTCAAACTGAATGTGTTACTGGTTTCAAAGACGTCTAATGAATATATCAAGAAAAGGAGCGCCCAGGGAATGACAGGACATGGGCTTTCAAGATTCATTTGTAACAAAGATGGTCCTCCGGATGCTCGATTCATCTACACATGCGTGGAATCACTATGGAGGAACTCGACAAGCCGGTTACGAAATGGCGTAGCGATCGAGTGGAAAGTTAGGCAATGAAGATTTTAGTTTTTTCAATAATTTCACGAAATTGACAAGATATTCACTATAATTTAATCGGCACAAACTTATGCCAGCGTCATGTGTTTCAGAAAATCCATGCATTTGTGAAAGAATTAACTCCTGATACATTTGCTATTTTGTTACCGATGTTGATCCGTTTCTCAAACACCTTGTCGAGTTCCTCTCCAGTTCCTCTCCAGCCTATAAAATATAGACGTGTCGCAAAAAGGTGGCGCATTTGTTTTTAAGGGTATCGCGTGAATGTAACTTTGATTCCCAGGATTATAAGATAATATTCTAATTAAAGTTATATATCATTTTAAAACTGTTTCGATGAAGTTTTTAGATCAAATGCACTCCGTTCACAATTGACCTTTTGCGATCAGAATTCAGGAATTTTGTTTATGGATACTGTTGTCACGTATTTAGTCTTATTGGTGTGACGTCATATAGAAATGATATTAGAAATGATGGAATCACGAAATGGCGGACACGTGGCAGTTTTGAGCTAAAAATATTGTCGTTTCTTTTATGAAAACCATGGGTCGGATATTTACCAGGTATGCCGATTTGACTAGATCATGAGTTTATCTATATATGTGCGAAGTTTGGGTGAAATTCATATTAAACATCGATGCCTATAAGCGCCCCCCGTTTTTGTCAAAATCGGGGGGCGCTTAACCGCTATCTAAATCATGTCAGTAAGATCTTAGACTTGGTATATGCTTAGCATGAATGTTGATCTAGTCAAATCGAACGCTTTCGTGAAAAATTAATCAATAAAGCATGAAATATAGAAGATAATCTCTCAAAATCAAGCATCTAAAGCTTGCTGGCCTAATTGTGACGTCACTAAAAGATAGAATCCATTCGGTGATCGCAAATCGTCAATTCTCGCCCTTTCTTTTTTTATTATTAGTTTTTTACCAAAACATCTGGCAAATATCCCCTGTTGACACGTTACATTTTGAATTATTTTTCGTCTTTAAACGCTCATAACTCAAACAATATATGACTATTATACTTATTTTTCGTCTTGATAAAGGTAGATAGAAGTTTTACTTCAAGGGATGAATTTTAGTAAGCGTCCCATATTGTGACGTCATAGAGTTTGAAAAATAGAATCTGTTGACAGCGACCTTTTTTGCTCATTTTTGTTACCTTCAACTTTTCAGGTGTACATTAAACAAAAAATACGAGATCAATTTTTAATAAATCATACATGATTATTTTGCTCTTAAACTCTAGTTTATTAATAAATAGTTGATTTTGTTCGCAAAAGTATGTGTTTTCTGTTGTATGTGGAAAAGTGGAGGACGAAAGGTTTTCAAAATTCATTAAAATAGGGCTAATTTACGCCATTCGCCTATTTTCAAGCACAGCAACGCGTATATTTATTTCACCTAAAATATCAATTGATTCGTGTTTTATGATGCTCCTAGCCCATTAACAATATATATATATATGATATCAGAGTTATTCGTCAAAAATGTTTTGAGATATAGAGGTAAATGTGGAGGACGAAAGGATTTTCATTTACGCCACAAAATGTGTAACAATGCGTGTGCAACCTTTTTGCGACACGTCATAGTGTGTTGGATCTAAGTATAATATATAGGCATTGTGTTACGTATAATTTACGGCTTCATATATCAACACGATTACTGGAAGTAAACGTCCGCTTGACATATCAGCAGCGATGCGAGACGCATAGTGTTTATTGATATTTTTCATTTTAATTTTTTATTAAGAAATATTTATTACTTCATAAAAATATCATAATATAAATCCCTCCAGTCGCCCGAAGGCATTATAGAAGGGTACATTAATAGCACAAAATACAAAATTATGATTAGGTCAAGGGGTTCACTCTGCACTTGTGGTTGGCCATGGGGTGGAAATATTAAGTGTGGATAATATAAAATAAAGTATAGTATATATAGTATGTAGGGAGGGGAAAACGTTATAGGTTCATTTCAATGAATTCAGCGATCAAGGTTTGGAGATGTGAATTTAGATCAAGGGAAATATTGTCAGAGCCATGTTTCATTAAGTAAAGGAGATCATTCTGAGTTAAATGATTATCTGATAGTCCAGTTATATTAATAATATCAGTTTTTAATTTTGTTATCTTTTCTTTAATAAGGGGACACTGAAAGTTTTTCCGTCTGGGGGGCTCCACATTTACAGTTTGGATTCTCAACATAAGTAAAGTTGTGAGCATAAAGTTGGGCTCTGAAAAGTAGATCAGCTCTAAATTGGTTAATCAAAATTTCACGAGATCTTTTTAGATTGAGTTTGGAGGTGCTAATAAAACTTTCTTGGTTTTTAAACAAAATCTTTTGGTGTTTTTTAAAGGATCGGAGAGTTTTCAAATTACGTAATCGTTTTGGTAGTCGTGACCAGTTTGATATTGCTGATGGAACTGATGAATTCAAAAACCTCTTTGAGCACCTGGTTGGTAAGTTAAAGTCAAATCTATCACGCAGATTGCGAGTTCCCTGATTTTTGAATTTATCAAAAATTTCATCTAAAAAGAGTGGATTTGGACCATTTACAACTTTGAACATAAAGTTGTTAATTTGCATTTTTCTTCTTGTGTCTAGAGAATGCCATTGAAGGAGGTTCAAAACTTTATCAGTATTACTGCCATGAAGACAACCAGAGCACAAAAGAGCAGCCTGATAATAAATTTGATCAAGTCTATTTAGAAGATATTTTGATGCAGTGTTAAAAATAGCAGTACCATAATCAAAATGAGGTCTTATAAATGAGTTGAAAAGCGTTTCCAGATCTCTTGAGTTTAACTTTGTTTTAAGGTTCTTCAGGGGATTTATCATTTTCCTAACTTTATTATATATTTCTTCAATATGGTTTTGATTTGTCAGATTATGATCAAAAGTATATCCAAGGTGTTTATGTACATTTGTTCTTTCAATTTCAGAGTCACTTAGAAAGGATTTGCTTACATTTTGTGGATTTGCTCTAACTCCATGGAAAATAACTTCACAGCTCTTTTCTGGTTTAAATTGTAATTTCCACAATTTGGACCAATTTTCTATCTCAGTTAGATCAGATTTAACTAGTTAATCAATTTCTTGGGGCTTTTTGAGGTCAAAAATAAAATGAAGAGATGTGTCATCTGCATAGATATAGCATTTGGAGTTTACATTATCAGTATGGTCATTAATGTATAAAATAAATAGAAGTGGACCTAAAATTGATCCCTGTGGCACGCCACAGTTTAAGAAGCCTGCTTCAGTTGTTACTGATGACTCACCAGCAATGTTTACAAAAAACGCCTATTTGTCAGATATGATTTTAATAAATTTAGAAATTGTCCATGAATACCGTAGGCCCTTAGTTTGTGTAGAAGTAAGTTATGCGGAACACGGTCAAACGCAGCTGCAATGTCAAGAAAAATGGTTTTAGAGGCTTTGCCTTGGTCAAAATTGGTAAGTAAAAAATACTTGAACAAAAAATCATTTGAGATTAAGTGTTTTTTGATTCGATCAGCTATAATTTTCTCAAATAATTTTGATAATGTATTGAGTAATGTTATGGGTCTGTAGTTACTAATCTTGGATTTGTCCTGTTTTTTTAAAAATAGGACATACACTGCCAATTTTCCAAGTATCAGGAAAAATATTCTTGGCCATTAGTTTGTTGAAAACTTCAGATAGTGGTTTAGAAAGTGAGTGTGCAGTTAAATTTAACATTTTATTTGTAATTAATATCTATTTATATCTATTATTATTGATATCTGCTTTACTAATATATATATAATATATAGTGGCTCAAGATAACGTGCACATCGTATGCACATCATATTTTTCTTTTAACATGTACAAGTCAGACCTAATTGTTCTAATAGCACAATAATGAAAGGTCACTGTGCGAATTTTGTGTAGTATTTTTATGGCTGACTTTTAGGTTTGAAATTCAATCATTTTTAGCATTGAGGTTGCAAATCTATTGCATAGATCAGAAAAGGTATGAATTTGCACGTAATTCAACTTTGGACATTAACTGTTCAGCAGCAAAAAAAGCGAAAAAATATCAATGGGTTAAAAAACTATGTTAAAGTGTCCACCTTTTTCACTCTAGTATACCTTGCATTCTGTGTTCATGAGCTACCCATTTGGCTTATTAGTATGATTATGTTAATTGTTTTTATGTGTCTGTTCCTTATTAATGGTTTATCGAATGACTGTTAGTTGCTAATAAGGTACTTTCAAAAATATACTAAACAATACAATTGTTTGAGACAAACAGGGTATGTTATGCATTTCTAGGGGTAAGGTATAGTAGAGTGTTTTTGGCTACGTAAAGCACAGAGTTTGCACTCGCGGACTGCACATACAACATAATAACTATAGTGCATGCAAAAAAGCCAAAAATTCGTATTACTCGATTGCTAATGTCCGCATTGTAAAAGATGCAAATCCTCTTACTTCATTAAGAATCTGGATCAACATAATATAACCTGCCATGTTATTTGGATGTGAGCTTTGGTCAAACCTCACCAAAAAAACATTTATTTGCTAGAACTTACACAACGTCAAGTAACAAAAGCAATTCAACGTTTTGGCATGAGATTTCCGTCCGATGTAGCTCTATCGACCCTCGGATTATGGACAATATCTGCTAGGATCGATAAGGCTAAATTGGGGTTTTTCAACAGATTATTTAGATGCAAACATTTTATTACAAAAAAGTCTTCATTTTAGGATTGGAAATGTCGTAATTGTCTTAAAACAAAAGTAACCAGTAAAATACGACTTGTAAAATTTAAATGTGACAAGTAGAAATTTTAGAATTTTAAATTAAAGTGTCGAACGAGAAAATGAATGAGAAAACAAAAAGCTCGTAACCCGGAAGTTCATCCATTTTGTTGTCAAAGTAACTAGTTGTGCAACAGTGTCCTATAAATACTGAAAATATATTAATATTTAGCATCTACAAAGTATTACTATTAGCCATGTGCAATTTCAATGATGAAATCGATGTTTTACACCTGCTTTCAATATCAACACACGACGTTGTTTCGACCACAACCTGGAGACAAAACTGCTTTTATTATGCATGTGTGAATCATGAAATATGAATCATGCTAATATTGAAACTAAACAGTTATGCTGTAAATCGACGAAACTTTTTGGACCATCCTGTATGGATTTCCACATTCCCACGCACCATGCAGGGTCTGATTTTCATTTTCAATTCCTCTTGTATGATTATCGCTAGAAACTTTTCACCAAAGGAAATAAAACTGGGGCAAGTTTATAATTTATCCAATGGTAGGTTGAATTTTCGGTATGTCAGACGAATTGTGCGTAATGATAGATATGACGTGCACGGATCTGGGGACAATTAGAGAAATACGGACTAATGTCACCTTTAAACGTTAATACCCGCCTAAGTAAAAAACCTAGGCATGTGTTTCATATATCATTTTGAAGTTTCTTAAGCGCGTTTCGGTGATACAATTTCATCTCAAAAGTTACGTGTGATCTACCATATTTTTAAAGTTAAAACTACCCCAACATCGAAAAATACATGTACTTTGTAATTTTCTTATTTGGACGCTTGCTAGAATTTTCAAAATTATGTGAGGTTTTTCATCCGAAGGGGATAGGCGATAAGTTCACCTTAATTTGACCTTCTTATTTAGGTTTCATTTGAATGAAAAATTAACTGCACAATATTGTCACGGCGAAATTTACATAACATTAGCCTGATTGTTTATTCTGCAAATAATATTAAAATAAGAGGTGATTTTCTAGACTTGAAAAAGATGTGACGCATTGTTTTTTTACCACAAATTCCATACATATCAATTTTCACTAACGCTCGTCGTTTTTGACGTTGTAATGCTGTTTGCGCCCTATACTGCTCATTGTTTTGTTTTGGTATTTTGACGCCATAATGCTACCCTGATTGTCCCCAGTTTCATGCGACGTGTAAGATTATTTAATTTTGCACCAAATCAGCTATACACAGGTCGTTGCCATGGTAATTTTTGCAGGTCGTTTTAATTGTTTTGACAAATCAGATCCCTGATTTGTCGTTCGTTAATTTCTTGTTGATTTAATTGAGATTTATGTCTGTATTTATAATCAGTTGAAATTTGGGCGAAATTACAGTGTTATAAGAGGCAATGGGGATGTTAACAAGACGGATATATCGGCGTAAGGGATATACAGGGCGTCCATAAAATTCTTGCCAGAGTATTCTAATTTTTTTGTTTCTCAAATGATAATGAATAAATCCTTGAAGAAAAAATATTATGGTTGCTTTAGTAACATGAATCGGGGGTAGGCGGAGCAGGCAAAAAGGATCTGTACAAGTAAAAATGGTGAATCAGTGAATACAAGTACAAATGGTGATTAAGTGAATACATGTGGCTATGTGTGAAACAACACCTACTACACAATCGCATAATGCATTGTTATCATGCAAGAGAAAATCAGACCCTGCATGGTAGGGGCGGTAAATTACAGAATCCCTGTATATAATCGTATAGGTTGCTAGCGAACAATTATTTACACGTCAATACTTTTGAGGACAACGACATGAACGTCCAATTAATTGCTGTGTTTAAGGTAAACTTTTCAATTACTAATTTTTATCATAAAAATTGTATTTGAATTAATATAACCTGAGACTTAGACACGTCAAAGTCTCAGATACAACAAGACAAATCGTTTTGAAGTAGCAAACATTAAATATCGTTTTTAGTACCATACATGGGACATGCTTAACAGAATTTGAATATATTTCAATATATTAATAATTGTAAAATGAATGTCCTTATAAGAAAAACATACAGTAATACAATGAATTATGATTTATCAATGGACTTGCAAGGAATGCAAGGATGAGAGTAAAATTAATGCTTGAGTTCAAATTGTAAATCAGTGTTTTGAAGTAGGACTTTTAAACATACTCAAAAATTTGTTAGGGCATATGATAAATGTGTGTTACTCTATGTAAGATGGATGGGTTATAACTCTTTTGAATAAATTCTCATATTCGCAGATTAAACTTCATTCGAAAATGACTGTATTCACGCCTTCTATAAACTGTAAACAAAGTCAATATTTCACCCGGGGTATATTCGCGAAGAATACCCCTGGTAATACGTGCAATGTTTGACGTCATAACGGCGGGCCGTAGTAATGGCGGACCATAATGAATATTCGAAACATTTTGGTGAGTTTTCATGTTCGAATCGTAATATAGACCTCAGAGCAGGTGTAATATCGTCGAATACACCCCTTAGGGCTAGGTGTATTCGACGATATTACCCCTGCTCTTCGGTCTATATTTCTTAATTACAAACCACATGATTTCAAAAAGGTCCATATTTTGCTTTAACTTTAGGCACGGTTGCAAAGCGACAACGTTACATTTAGCAACGGTGAAATTGGGTAATAATGCGTGTTTTAAATTGCATTCACTTTACCTTTCTAATCACAAACAAGAGACAGCATGATTATATATTTTAACATCATTGTCAAATACAACTCTTTGAATCATTTTAAGGGGTTCCCCCCACTGAGCAATTAGCGTTTATCCAATAAAGAAAGAACATTATTTTGCTTTTGTGAAACACATTTTGTTATTTGAATTCTAATATTATAAATCATAATATACCGGGTGAACAGAAACATTGGCCGTGCTTTGCCACCTGATATCTCCTTAACCCTCTTATCTGGACTTCAAAAAATTTGCACATGTGAAACCACATATCTCCCTTATATAAAATACAAATTTGAATTTTCAATTTTCAATGTGATCGCTTGTTAAGGAGCTTTGATTAAAGCAAATAGTCATTCACCACCAGAAATTGAATAACTAATTAAGGTCTTTGCTGTTCCATTGGTCATCGAACGGTACATAATAAAGCAATCTCCGAGCCTTTCGTCCAGTGCAATCCGTACCTCATTTGCCTTACCTCATGCAGTTCTTTAAATTCCCGCGAAAATTTACCCTTCTAAATATTTTGACCTCCTTCAAAAAATATATTTCTTTGCGTTTGCTACTGATTTTATTCGTTATATTTTATAAAATGTTTATAATGTTAGACATTGTTTCTTTTCACGTTAGATCATGGTTTTGGGATATCCAATTTGTTTACTTACCTCCTGACCCCGAATTATGCTTTTTATTGACATTTCGGCCTATTCAATTGGTTTCACGCATATCTACTTCATTGATATATAGGGTCTACTTTTCTTATGACAGATTTACACTTACAGTTTGCTTTTCTTGTTGGGTTTCTTTAAAGTTTTTAGTCACCCTTCCCTTTGGCATTCGCGCTTATATATTTAAGAGAGAATCAGAGATAGCGAGCAGGCTAAACAATTGTTCCAATTTTAGAATATTTTTGGCCCGTGTCCTTCCTTGTCATGTTTATTTTCTAAAAATCACAAAAGTACATACTTTATTCCAGGAAAACTAAAGATTTTTACAATAATATATTAATTTTCTATAAGAATGGTCACCATTCTTATTATTTGGGAGAACATTTTTCACCCACTTTTGCACTTTGAATCATTAATAACTTCACCAATTTATTACATATTGTGAATCTTTTTGGAGATATTGTATTTGACATTGTAAGGAATAGATTGGTAGGTCAATGAGACAAGTTGCTTGTAATTTTGTCACCCCCTATAGATCCGATTCTGCCTTTAATGTAGTAAAAATTCATTCATAAGAAAACAAGCTGTTAAAATTAAGTGAATACTTAGGAATTTGCAAGGACTTCCGGTCAGAAATTAAGAAATATAGACCGAAGAGGTCTGAGGTCTATATTACGATTCGAACATGAAAACTCACCAAAATGTTTCGAATATTCATTATGGTCCACCATTACTACGGCTCGCCATTATGACGTCACACATTACACGTATTACCAGGGGTTTTGTTCACGAATATACCCCGGGTGAAATGTTGACTTTGTTTATAGTTAATAGAAGGCATGAATACAGTCATCTTCGAATTACTTATTAACACCGTTGCTATGCAACTCGTTTTGAAGTGACGTCATCCCCATATTCGTAATTTTCAACGTCTAATAAACGAATACCACATGTCGATGTGATGTTTTAATCGATAAAATTGAATTTCTTACATATTTCTCTATCTTGTTACTAGATAACAAGTTATGATATTGGTGAACTCGCCAGAAATTAACATACTATTATTTGAAGCGTTTTCAGAAAATTTTGACACCGCCGTCTTGAAAACGTGTAGTAATGTTGAACCCAGTGATTGTCGATCTTGACATTTTACAATTTGTTGCTCCGCGGAGATTTTTACCTAAAAACACACCAGATACAACAATTATTACTAATTTCGATGGTAAAATCATTTGTAAACGTTATAATTTATGTTATATTAACGTTTTGGCGATGTTAATTAAAGTATTACTTATCGTACTAATTTCAGAAGCTTTCTCAGATCGTGCCCCGGGAATTTTAGAACTATTTTAACAACGTCAGAGAGGTAGTGAATTTTGAGAATGATAATAAAGTAGATTATATATATAAGAGAATCACGTTTATTAAGCGCAGGAGAGTTTCAAGGTGAATATAAAGCTCCAGAGTGGATTTAAATTGTGTTTGGGTTGCACATCGTGAAGCAAAATCAGCGAAGTGAACATATCCCGGGAACACATCTTTTAGCAAAATGGACGACATTTGTTATGCCCATCCGGTATACATTTTTTTATTGCGACCATGTTTGATTACCATAAATACACTATTTTATATCAACATATAAACATATTACATAGATAGGGAAACAATAAAAGGATGGGAAAGTTTTTAGAGAATGGCGTTTGTTTGATGCGTGTACATCATTAACAAAGTATTGTCGCGCGCCAGACTCCCGCCGAGTACCTGTACTCCCTCGGAGAAGGTCTGGTGGCGATGATAAGGGATTCGGAGGTGTTTATCACGGGCGCCGAGCTTGTTTGGTGCTTCGGCTGTCACTGAGCTAGGAGATGGAGAACACAGGAATATACAAAACAATCAATTACAGGATTTTTAACAATCTATTCAACACAATAATCACAATAAATTTCAAAGTGTCCTTTAATAAAGCCTTTATGGCCAATAACTCAAATGCAAATGTCTCTATATATATACAAGGGTCCAAAACACTCTGGCTCTGAGTTATCTGTCTCTCCTCTAATCTGCAATACTCTGCTCTCTACTCTGCTTGTCTCTGCTCTGCTATACTCTGATATACTCGGCTCTGCTCTCTGCTATGCTCTGCTCTCTGCAATACTCTGCTTGTCTACTCCGCTCTGCGTTGCTTGAAAAGAGCTCTCCCTCTTGAGCTATCTCGTCTTTGGGAAGGAGCCCTGGCTCCGGAAGTAACCTCTGCTTCGGGAGTCGCCTTGTCACGGGAGTAACCACCTTTAAACTCTCCTCATAAGAGTGCTTTCACTCTATGAGCTACACTGTCTCTTGGAAGGAGTCCAGGCTCCGAGAGTAACCTCTGCTCTTGGAGTCACCACTTCTCAGGATATACCTCTCTACAACCTCTGCTCAATTCACTCTTGAGCTACACTGTCTCTTGGAAGGGGTCCAGGCTCCGGGAGTATCCTCTGCTCTTGGAGTCGTCACTTCTCAGGAGAAACCTCTGCTCTCGAACGAGATCCACACACTGGGAGTACCTCAGCTCCGGGAATCGCCTCGTCTCAGGAGTAACCTCTGCTCTTGAACGAGATCCACACACTGCTAGTACCTCAGCCCGGGAATCGCCTCGTCTCAGGAGTAACCTCTACTCAAAGAGTGCTCTCACTCAATGAGCTATACTGTCTCCAAAAAGTAACTTCTGCTCAAAAAGTGCTCTCACTCAATGAGCTATACTGTCTCCAAAGAGTAACTTCTACTCAAAAAGTGCTCTCACTCAATGAGCTACACTGTCTCCAAAGAGTAACCTCTGCCCTCGGAGTCACCACTTCGCAGGAGCAACCTCACTACAACCTCTGTAGAGAATAACAACTCTAGAATGTCGATCAAAGAATGAGATTAGACAGAGCTGTTATCTCTCGCCTTGGAGCACCTCAGTTCCGGTAATGTAACCTTGGCTCCGATGAGAGTAAACCTTCCTCCACATACAACCCTGGGTGAGAGTCAGATCGCCTCGACAAAGTAGGAGCATTTATAGCTTGGAGGGGTAATGACTAGGAACCACCAATACTCAGAGCAGAATGACTCACGAATATCGATCAAAGAAATGAGATTAGACAGAGCCAAATCTACTCAGAGAATCTGGAGCTCAAAACTTCTCAAAATGACGTCACTTCCTTCAAGATCAAAGATGGCCGACCGCCGGGAATTGTGGGAACAAGAAAGCAAGATGGCGGACAGCTAATTACCCATTTTATGCCAACCTCAATCAAGAAAATGGCTAACTCACCAAAACACTGGCTGTTGTCTTGTATTTTCTTCAATAGTCGCACCAAATACAATCTGCATCTAACGATTACTGCAACTAATCCAATATATCCAAAATAATGCTCTAATAAGTCCACAGATTAAATAAAACACGCTTGCACATAAATAAATCCAAACTGACGAGGTGTTGTATCTTCAAGATCTTGGTTTACTCTGACTCACGTGGTTAATTGCAAACAATAAAATACAGACACCTCAAGTTGCATCATGGGAAAACTACAACTTAAGTTGGAGGGAAATTCAAATAAAAGAATCTGATTGGCTGATCACCGGTTGCTGGGTACTTAATTATTCTAATTTATTCCACTACAGTCTGCTGATCAGTAAACATCCCAGTGCTTACGTGACATTCTGCATGTACACATTTGAGCCATCAAACTCTCTGAAAGAGTCGACTGACTCCACATATAAAAGTTCAAAATAAAACAAAAACGAAACTCACAATTTTGTCACAGTATTAAATAACAAATCATATCATATCTAATGATGCATATAAGTAGTTATAGAAACGAGAGTTCTGACGCACCTTTAACATTGAGTCCTATGGGGAGGGACACGATTTTTCATAGTACCCTCCCTAACATGGGCTCCAATGGGGAGGGACATCTGTGAGCCTCCCTGAGCTCGAGAGGCACATACGGGGACCCCACCCCTCCCCCCTCGGCGTGGTGGCGTGTACATATTTCGGGAATCTCGGGCCCTAAGGGTAACGGACGCCCTACCCCACGTCTGTACGTTTACTGTAAGGGATACTATTCGAATTCCCGCCAAAAACAATAAATCGATAAACCAGTACGCGTCCCGTTTAACCTTGAAAGCCTGTACCGTCGGTACAGGTTCTGGTAATTTGATACGGAATATTGACAGCCGGTGAAGTAAAATTAATAAAAACGCGTCAGTCGTTGACTGGTAATCGATAATAGGTAAGACCGTACCCGCCGGTACAGGCTCGAGTGATTTCTTACATGTTGTGGCACGTGGGGCGTGACTTAAACAATAAGTTCGTCTCGTTAATTATAGTACGTACCGGAAACAGCCACTAGTCAAAGGGTATATAAAAAGATAAGTTCATTTAGTTTTCATAACGTTAAATACTTAATCACCAAAGATGCCGATTGGAAAATTTCGAGTACCATCTAATATTAAAACAATAAAAAATGGGGAATTTATTGAAACAATTTCGACACCAAAAATTGTTTTAATGAAGATATGCGACGGAATGTTCAGCGCCGTCAACGACAATGGAGTTGACATCAGAAATTACCAAATATGGCCAATCACGGGGATCACAAACGTATGTAATGCCTACGGAACGTGCGCTGGTGTATTTCTAACCCATAATCAAATGGCGCGACTTATCGACAATTTACCACACGTCACTGAAAAATTCATGGAAATTGAATCCAAGAAAAAGGCTGATGTCAAAGAGTGGGACGTTGTATTGGGGGCTCAATTTCGACTCAGCGTTCATCCTAAATTTCGAAGAGTTAATATTAGGGGTAAGGTTTTAAATGATTTGTTACTGATCATAGAACATCGAATATACAATTTAAACTGTCATTCATATTGTGGTTACATGTCGTATTTTTTTTTGTATTTTAAAAAGGTTATCATCTCAATACATACTCCGATGATCCACGGAAACATTTGCCCGATAGAAACGGTATCGTTATGACACGTGCGGTGTTTGAGCTATTTGTGGACAGCCTTATTAAATACGGGCTTGTTCAACCAACCGAACCTCATTGTGTAATAACGGGTCACGCAGAAAAAAGTGAAGCTGATAGTTGTAGTGAATGCAGTTATTTCGACCCCGTGGATTTCAGTAACTAGAGTTAAATATGATGTATCACACAGTAGAAATAAAGACATATATACGTCAATGTAAGTAATATAGTCATTCATACTTAGGTTTTTGAACATGATAGGTCGATTATTAGTTTTGAGCGTTATTGGAACATGCTGCATTTGTCAAAACATCAATGTTACTCGACACTTTAATGAAACTGAAAACGTAACACCTTATTACGTACTGAAACCATATATTAGTAGTAGTTACGATGTAAATCTAGAGACTCCAATGGCCTTAAGCTTTACCGGAGGTGTTTTAACTTTTGTTATCATAGGTGAGTTACGCGATTTTTGACAAACTATAACACAACGTAATGTTTGGTTTATATTTAATAGTGGTAACTAATGCTATATCATTTTTAGGTAATGTGTTATGGCTTAGAATGTTAACGAGATCCAAATTACCGATGGTTAAGGATGAAAGACAAAGGGAGCCTATGATAGCCATATAAAATTCATACAATGTGTACAAAAGATATACGACAAATAAATAAGAATGTATTAAACTACAAGATCTTGTAGATCAGAAAATCCCTTAATTTGTTTGTTTATTGTTCTTTAATTGTTTAAAACTTAGTGAAACATTCGATGTAAGTTTATTAATTCCAAAGTTTCAACATTTGTACAAAATCATTAATTACAGACCTACACACAAAGTTGCAATGTCATCTACTTAGAAACACGTGTATATTCGATTAGGGTGACATCTTCAAATATTAAAATACTCTGTACGATGCTGACATCTAGTGGTAGTTGGATATCACAACATTGATACAAATATATAACATTTATCGAGTATACATATTCAATAATTGTTTAACATTAAACACCGTTGGAATGTAATCATATGATATTGTTTACACGTGTATTGCGATTTAGCATTGAAATTGCGAACCGCGATTGAGTAAATTAGCATTTGAGGCTTTTTGAACATCCCATCAATGAGGATTTAAATCGACCTCTTTAAGAAAACTTTAAGACAACTATGTTGTTGTTTTTTTTGAAAATTACATGCAGAATTTAAAAAAAAAAACGTCAAATAGAATAAATTCTGGTCTTGAATAAATATGCAGATTTCCTAAAATCTTTTTTAAATACCTTTCCTATATTTCAATACTATTTAGCGATTCCTCAATTAAAACAAAAATACGAAGTGAACCAAGTAACTTGGGAAGATCACATGAATTACATGAGTTTAATTGATTTATATCGGTCTAATTAAATACAATGGTAAATAAGACAGCTATAATTAAGTAGGCAAAGTCTGTATTTAGTCCAACAAACAAGTTTACGCCTACAGGGGTGATATTCATATCATTGTATTCAAATATGTCCTAATAGAGTGTTTAAAATGGCAGCCATTTTGCTTTGTTTTTACGTGGTCTCTTAAGAGCTTTGGCCGGAATACCCGGTACTTTGTACGATGTGGCGCTTCTTTTGTAAATGAACCTAGGTGTATTATCGGTATAGCTAGGCATCCCTATTGCATCATCATCATCATCACTGGTTGATAGCCCCGTGTCATGATTTTGTTTACTGGAGGTACCTTCCTTAAAGTCGCTATCGGATGGGGCATCCAATTTATTTTCCGAGGAAAACGTAGATGCATCATTACTCCCGGAATCAACTTGCTTCGTTTGACTAGGTTTACGTGTACCTATTCCACCATCCATTTTATCAGTATTAGTTGGCGACTGATCTATGGTTTTGTTATTTCCCTCCTCAGTTTTACGCGTGGAATTTTCGAGTCTGATATATTTATCATAAGGTATCAAAACAGATTTGATCATAGCTGCAATTTTTGGATAAAATTATGAACGGATTTAATCAATAGACCCAAAACTGATGTATTACGTTTGATCAAGTCCTTTCTAAACTTCTTGCTTTTTGATTTGGTCGCGATGTGTTGTAAAACTCTTTTATGTCGTTTCAATTTTTGTTTATAAAAATTCGCGATAGGGAGACTACCGTGAAGTACGTTAAGAGCTATTTCACCTAGAACTCGAAGTTGCGTTTCAGTAATTGTATTCAATAAAACTTTCATTTGCTGCAAAGTACTAGTCAAAAGGAATTTTAGGAAGTTTTTATTCCTTTTAATAAGTGCTGACATCGTGACATGTCTTTTATATGTTGTCCGGTAACCGTCTGGATCTATACTGACGCGTTCAATTAACTTTTGGGTTTATAAATGATAGGATCTTCATTCGGAAATATACGTGTGCGTAATCTATATTCATCAACGCCATCTGGCGACATATCCACGACTATGTAACCGTACCTTTCCGAAGTGGCGTCCAAATAGCTGTCCATGAAATATTTCGTTTTATCCGGATATATCTGACCAGCCAAACACTTTAGTTGTCTTTTATCACGATTTGCCTTGAAAATGATGAAATACTGCGTATTTAATGAAATATTTCTAGCGCTAGGACCCTGACACAAGGCGTTTTGTGTTAGAAAAAGGACATTCATATTTCTATGATGACATAATTGCGTGAATATTTTGGCAGCCTCTCTACTTTGACATACGCTAGCCATTAAATCATCTAGAACTAGAAATGTTGGTATCGATATATCTTTCGTAAAATTTAAGATCTCTTCCTCGTCGACTAGTCCTTCGTGAAATATGATTTCATCTTTAAATTGTAGCTCCATATCGCGGTACACGGATTGCCAAGTTGCGTAACAAAACAATATTTTGGAAGGTGAATTCGAACTATTTTGAAACAAGGCATCTCTATGTTTTAGAATTTTGAAACACATGTTAGTTTTCCCCGATTGAGACGCTCCTATCATGGCGATAGAGGTAGGCGAATTAAAGGGCACCAGGCTATGTGTCATGACTTCGACGGTTGAACTTACAATGATAAATACTTGTTTTGCGAAGTCTTTTATTTAAACAATCGGGCCATTGATGATTTTTAATAAGTTAGTACCAAAGAACAAATATAATTTTTTACCTAATCCATTTTATTTCGATACACAATAGTATAACATAAATAGAATATAAACAATTATATCTAATTAACTTTCTAAAGCCTGAATATTCGGTTTAACGCAGGTTTGGCATTCTACATAAGTCACTGCGGATTTGGTGGAAAAGTGAGTCTTGAAATAATCTATGGTGATTAGATCATTGTAATAAGTATCCTCGATATTATAGTCATTCAATATACCTAGTAAGCTTTCATTTCTACGAATATAACGATCCATTACAACTAATGTATATTGGCCACAGATTGTACTTTCATCATCTTGAAGTCTCAAGTTATTGTATATAAATGTATCCGAATTATTTCGTATGAATTCAAATAGACCATATTTTCGAGGATGACCACCCAAACTGTCAAAATACATACATGTTTTCTGACCCAACGTGTCAATCTTGAATACAAGTAAGACCCAATGTAATCCGGGGTGATCGTGCTTGGCCGTATTGACGATATAAACGGCTAATTTACTCGGAGAAAACCGCGGTAATTCGTCTTTGGCGCAGACCCTACGGTAGGCGGTTTTTAAATAAGATGTAGATTCTAATATATGCCTTAATTGGAGAGAGTTCATTATGTTATGACGTTCCTAGCCTCGTCTATCTGAATAACTTTGGGAAACTCCGCCAAAATCAGGATGTTGATCGCTTCTTGTAGAGGTTTTTGAAAATGACCATTGATGGATAAATTACCCCTTCTCTCGATTGAATTAACTTGCGTACTGCCGATGTTATTGACGTCAAATCTTAAAATTGTAGTTCCGTTGGCGAATTCGTCTCTGGATATGCTCGCGTTTCGTTTTTGGTCGTTAAACTGGGGAAATAAGTTGTTGTAACACGTTATATACGTGTTCAGCAAACCGCCTGTTCTGTAATCTAATGTTACGGGATTGGTCACGCTTAGTCCATCGACTAACACGTCTAGATAATCTAAGTTGAAATGTTGAAAGTTGAAAGGATTCAAATCGTACACGCCCATTTGAGATCGAGCCGTGACCATGACTAGGTATATCGTTTGAGGCACCCTACCTAGAAATAAATTATCGATTTGAAAATTGCGGTTTCCGGTGGCCACACTTAAACTTTTCATTTCTCTGCCGATGTACGGATATTGAGCCAGATTCGTCTTTAACGTTTGGGCGTGACCTTCCAATACACCGGGTGTCGGCTCAATTTTGGCAATTCTTAGAAATGCGTCGGTAATCTTAACCTTATAAGCTACGTCGTTATCATGAGCCGCTAGGTTAAAGGCAGCCGGGGATGGTGTTAGTTTGACTTGAATATCAATGTTATTCAACAAATATTTTTCAATCTTAAAGATGTCAGCGTGCAATGGACCCGCCATTTCAACCTCCAAACTCTCGATCGTGTGCGCCATTCTCCTCAGAAATCCATTATTTTTGGAGTCAAACCCGTTATGGTCGTTACCTAGACTGGCTTCATCCTTAAAATACATTTGGGATGATAAGTAACCTTGCATATCTGCTGCTGATGTGTTTAGTACTGTTTGAATATAACTTGTGTACGGGTAATAAGGTCCCGATGTTGAAATTGATTTTTGCTGCATTTGAACATCCACTTGCGAGAATAATGAATGTAACCAAAGATTAGCGCAAGTAACTTTGGGTGCAGATGCCGCCGGGTCGTTTGGATCTATAGGCAATGGACTCCCATCCGGCATGGTTATTTTTGCCTTGACGAATAACACTGTTTTACTCAAATCTAAGTAGTGATCTCCGTTATTTGTTATATCGAAGGTTAATGGATTACCATCTGATAAATTGATCGGTCTAAAATTGACGTATTTCAACTGTTTCGTGCTGACATCTGTATCACGGGTTTCAAAAATCATAAACTGCTCGTTCACAACCTCGTTAGAACTGTCCATAATGTTATCCATTTTTATTTATTTGTTTTTGTTTTATCTGTTTTTCCCTTTTAATCAAATATGGTACTTATACCGAGCGTGTTATTTTCACGTTTTCCACGTTTTTTCTTTAATATGGTGTTACTCCCTTCGATACCTTTGGTACGTGTGGTCTTATTTTTAAATACGGTAGGTTTTATAGATTTAATCCGGGGGCCTGTATCTATGATGTTATCACGACGCATGCGCGCTCTAGCTCTTTGAACACTAGCTTCAGACGGCGATATCATAGTTACACGCGACCCACTTCCGGTTTGGTCGGTTGCACCACTTTTCAAAGGAACGTAATGAGCCTTGTTAACTTTAATTTTAACCATTTTTTTCTCTGGTTTTGAGAACAGATCTGTCCAGATATCCATAGCCTTTGTATTAGATTGGCGAAAAGTTTACTCAAATATGTAATCTCTTTTTAAAATGTAAAACGCAGGATGTGGGACTATTACTCGTAAATTCAACTGGAGAACCGTCCTGATAAGTCAAAGCAATACTAATCTCGTTAAAATTATTTAGTCCTAAATCCACGTAATATATATTTTTAAATTCACAGTATGTCTTAGATGTCGATATAGTACGTAGGATCGTCCTCGAAGTTGGTCCTACTAATGATTCACCTATTATATTACAATATACGTATATTAAGCCTTTATTTATACGTTTACCTAGACAAATTTCGGTTAAACCGCAAGTCCAGTTTTCTAATTTTTTAAATGTTTGGTAATTGGGTAACTTGCTGGTAAATTTACTTTGAGTGTTATCCGCGTAATAAATTAAGGAATCCTCGCTCGAAAGATGTGCGTACGTCTGTTTCAAACTCATAACTAAATTAACTAGTAATGTTTCTTCTTAAATACTAAGGTGCGAGGCGAGTCTATCGAGTATCTATCGGCTCATTGGTCTAGCAGTACGATTCTCAATTTGGTTGTGATAGGTTTCGGGGGTCGAATCCCGGACGGGCCTATTTTTAAAAAATGATTTCATTTTAATTACCATGTCTTTAAATTTCAGAGGCCAAACAAAATATAAAGTTAATTTACATGATCCTTTATTAAGCATAGGTTGCTTTAAGAATACGTATACAGTGTTATAGAATAGTCACTGGCCCTTTTTTAATGGTTCACTGACACTGAGTTTTCATTTACCTATTATATAGAAATTACGATCGAATCGATCTCATTACAGGTAGTATAATTAACGAGACGAACTTATTGTTTAAGTCACGCCCCACGTGCCACAACATGTAAGAAATCACTCGAGCCTGTACCGGCAGGTACGGTCTTACCTATTATCGATTACCAGTCAACGACTGACGCGTTTTTATTAATTTTACTTCACCGGCTGTCAATATTCCGTATCAAATTATCAGAACCTGTACCGACGGTTCAGGCTTTCAAGGTTAAACGGGACGCGTACTGGTTTATCGATTTATTGTTTTTGGCGGGAATTCGAATAGTATCCCTTACAGTAAACGTACAGACGTGGGGGTAGGGCGTCCGTTACCCTTAGGGCCCGAGATTCCCGAAATATGTACACGCCACCACGCCGAGGGGGGAGGGGTGGGGTCCCCGTATGTGCCTCCCGAGCTCAGGGAGGCTCACAGATGTCCCTCCCCATTGGAGCCCATGTTAGGGAGGGTATTATGAAAAATCGTGTCCCTCCCCATAGGACTCCATGTTATAGGTGCGTCAGAACTCTCGTTTCTGTAACTACTCATATAGCTATACCTGTTGACAATTTTACCCCAACCAAAACAGGCGCGTATCGTCATGTACGCAAAATACGCCCAGGCGTACTGTTTGAATTTGAAAAAATATTTTGAAAAAAACATGAAATTCAGTATTTTACTGTTATTTTCTTTGATGATGTGTAGGCCTTTGTTGTACAAGTGTATTAACAATAAGTTCTCGATTCCCTCATTGTCATTCACTGTTTTCGTGATTCAAAGATTCAAATTTTTTCGTGATTCAACTGTTCAAAGAGTTGCGTCATTCTTGTACGCTTATTCAAGGCCGTATGGGGTATGATGGCGAATCCCGGCAGAGTACACGCTCAAAATCAGCAAATTCAGTACGTATAAACCTGAGTATCACTTGACATTATTGAATGTAAGAAGTAATTTAATCATTTAAACCGTGCGATAAGTGGATTTAGCTTTAACTACATTGATTAAATTCCAAATTCGCACGACCTTGTGCAGACGACTTTCTCTATTTTCGTCTGGTGTAGTGTTTTCATTTTTGGGGGCCTGTAATTCACGGGTTCACGAGAAAAAGATAATACTACGACTGTTGGTGCTGCCATCTTTATATCAACCCAGAACCTATGGTAGGTCTGCACGAAAAATCATACGCCAAAAATCGCATTCATCTTCACACATTATTCATCCACATACGGGGGCGTACCCTTGCAAAATGACCACGATACGCGCCTGCAAAATACTATTATCCAATCTGTTAAATACAATGCATATTGTGAATTTATTGACATTAAGGTAAATGATAACATGATATATTGACAGTTATAACACTTCCCATCTGATGTGCGCAGATCACAGACTATGCCCCATAATATCAGAGCATGCCGTTTCAGATGAAATAGAAAGATGCTATGAGTATCAGAATGGTATACTTGAATTAAGGGGGGGGGGGGGTAGGTACGAAAATTTCCAATGAACATGCGTGACATATACGGGATTCGCGTGACAAATCCGAACAAATTGCGTTCGTTTTTTTCCGACGTTCGTATTTTTACCGTATCATAAACATATTTTGAAAATTTTTTTACAGAAACATATTTGCGTGACAATTACCAGGTAAAATGCGTATTTGCGTGACATTTTGTGTCACGCAAAAAAACTGGCGTGACTTCAAATTCTTCAGCAAATGCGTGACAAATACGCAAATTGCGGGACAGTTGACAGGCCTGCATTTGGTGTGATGTTCCATATTATGTTTTATGGTATCAACTTTTTTAGGTAACATGTTTCATGTTTGCCGTGGTAAGCGTTTCGAATTCTCATGAAGCTAACTGGCCTAATTTAGTGGCAGACCGCTTAGCTTTACAGGCGAAAATTGGTTATACTGTTGACATTATAACATTCGATAACAATGCTGGAAGGGAAACTGCTAAAATACTTTGGGTGAAACCAACAACAGTTAGGCAGGTAACCATGCTCTATTTGGAGTCCTTTTAGAATTTGCATTTGATACTTTTCTACTGTACCAAAAAACTTATGTCTAATTATAATTTAGAACCGTAGTCCATATATTTATGTTTTCGTATTATTAATATTTAGTTTACAGCATTTTCTAAAATAAACTATTCAGATAAAACGACTAGTCCGTGGAGCTAAAGAATTGGGGCTTGGAATACGTGTAGTTGGCGCGGGTCATTCGATGTCTCCGATGTTCCCAGACCCCTATATTCAGATTGGGGTAAGCCTTGATGACCTTCGTGGGGAGAAGTATCACTTAAATCAGGTTTGTTTGTATATTTGTTTGTAAGAATTGTAAAAATAAACATTAGAGAGTTAAAGTTTAGCTTAAGTACCACGATCTACATATCTGCCATCAATATCAGCAGCAGTGATGAGAAATATAAAAAATAAATATACCCAACCTGACAAAATGATAAACAAATAGTTTTCATTAATCTTGCTTGAAATTAATGTCAAATAATGCCTACTATATCGCCTTAAAATCCAATTAAAGTCTTGTTTTAATTTTAGATTTGCATATTTAACATTTTGGGACTTTCACAAATTATTTAGTTGAGTTGGTAATAAGAATTCGTGCTTTTGTAGGAAAGGAATAAATTGACGGTTTTATCAACCGAGAGACTTGGAGATGTTTTGAAGTGGGCAGCTGAAAAGGGAGTGACATTAGGCGCAGTCCCGTTTGCCCCTATATTAACAATTCCCGGTATTACCGCTACAAGTAGCCACGTAAGTAACACCACTTCATATATCAGAACCAACTAATTCTATCATTGCCACTAAGATATGATAACAATTGTAAATAATTTGTATTTGCTTGGTAGTCAGTTATGATGTTCAGAAAATTATTTAACCCATTGGAAAATTACAAATCCAACAGTTCACTTATTTCCAAGTTGTATAATTAACATAAGATTCGTTGGTATTTTAGGGATCAAGTATAAAGTTTGGACCTTTTGCAAATATGGTGTATGGATATGAGCTAGTAGATGGGAGTGCCAATGTCAGGAAGTTTAACGAGGATGATAACAAGGAGATCATTGATGCATGTAGGGTCCATCTAGGCTTATGTGGTATCATATACAAAACAATCCTGAAGGTAATAATTGTATGATCCCCCTGGACTAATGTGGTATCATATACAAAACAATCCTGAAGGTAATAATTGTATGATCCCCCTGGACTAATGTGGTATCATATACAAAACAATCCCGAGGGTAATAATTGTATGATCCCCCTGGACTAATGTGGTATCATATACAAAACAATCCCGAAGGTAATAATTGTGTGATCCCCCTGGACTAATGTGGTATCATATACAAAACAATCTTTAAGGTAATAATTGTATGATCCCCCTGGACTTATGTGGTATCATATACAAAACAATCCCGAAGGTAATAATTGTATGATCCCCCTGGACTTATGTGGTATCATATACAAAACAATCCCGAAGGTAATAATTGTATGATCCCCCTGGACTAATGTGGTATCATATACAAAACAATCTTTAAGGTAATAATTGTATGATCCCCCTGGACTTATGTGGTATCATATACAAAACAATCCTGAAGGTAATAATTGTATGATCCCCCTGGACTAATGTGGTATCATATACAAAACAATCTTTAAGGTAATAATTGTATGATCCCCCTGGACTTATGTGGTATCATATACAAAACAATCCCGAAGGTAATAATTGTATGATCCCCCTGGACTTATGTGGTATCATATACAAAACAATCCCGAAGGTAATAATTGTATGATCAACTGGACTTATGTGGTATCATATACAAAACAACACTGAAGGCAATAATTGTATGATCCCCCTGGACTTATGTGGTATCCTACACACAAAACAATCCTGAAGGTTATAATTGTATGATACAAACAATCCTTAAGGTACTTTGAATGTTTCACCTAGACAATGACATGGGTTGTATCAAACTAAACGATTATGAAGAATTTAGGGTCCATCTAATTATCATATTGTCATCCTATCCTGGTACATGTATATTTTCATATAAAAATAATGCCAAAGAGTATATAGTGTGGTATCATGGATAGAAGAATTCTGATTTTTAAGGTATATTATGGTACCTTAATAGGCAGGTAAGGTACCATGTATATCCATGAAGCTATCTAGCTAGATTAATTAATGTGCTTTAATGTTTTTTAAGTTTCAAAACTTCTGTACATGTTACAAGAGTGCCCTCGAGGGAAAGAACTTGATAACTAGTGAATAGCATCTGCATATACGGTTGATTGAAATGTTATAGCCTTGCACTAAGCATACTTAGTTTTGATTTGCCCCGTCAAATGTGAAAATTTAATAACAATGTTCGAAGCTCTTTAAATAGGATAGTTTCTAAATAGCAGAAAAATCAATGGAATCTGGTGCTGCCATCTTTTATTTAGCTTTTAACTTGGGCTAGAGTTCCATTCACTTACATGCTAAAATCTTGGAAAAGTGGCTTAATTTCATGATTTGTCAAAGTGTGTTAGTTGAATCTGTATAAAACTTGAATGATATACCACTTGATGACCCTGTTTATGTGCATGTTGTGATTAAACATGCAAATGTTGATTGACATACAAATAATCCAAGGTTTTAAAGACTTTTAGCATTGCATCTATGGAGATTTGGCCCAAGTTTTTTTAAATTGTCATAGAAAATTATTCAAATTACATAACTGTGTAAATCAAAGCTATTATAGGAGAAAACATTCCACTGAATTCAAATATGCCGTTTAAAAGAAGGTAATGTAAGTCATAAGAGGTCTAATATGCAAGTCTCTTAAAATCTCACGAAAAACGAGATTTAGCGAGATTTCAAAAGCTATATGGAAACTATACTATTGCAAAACTAATTATTAGATCCCCATATATTAACAGAGTGCATACTGCAATACCGTTATAAAAACGAAATCTCACTGAAATTTGATTTCTTATAAGGTTATCCCCGACATCAAATTGAAATTCTCGGTTGCCAACATTCCTGTACGAAAGCTTCTGAACAATGAGAATCGAAAGGATCTTGTACTGAACAACTGGGGAGTCTCGTTTATGTTACCTTCTCAACTCAAATCAGCTACGCAAGATGAAATTGTGAATATGATATCCGAATCACCTCAGAGGATTCCAGCAGACAGTTATGATATATTTAAAGAAGATATGAGTGTGTGGTAAGAATGAAAAGCTTGCAAAAAGTACACAATCTGAACAAGAAGATAGGCTAGATATTTATTTATTTTTTATGAAAATATATACAAAACACGCAACATGTCGCAATATAAGACACCACAGTGGCATATAAAAGAAGTATCATGTGCTAAAAAAGAATCAACATGGATTTAAAATCTTATTTGGAACAATTGCATCTTGTCTAATATTCTTTGACTCTATATTAGTTTCATTGGTCTATTTTAATGATCGCTGGCTACTTTATGGCCATTTAAAAAACATACTAAAAATATTGAAACATGCCAAGGTCACCCGATATTAATCCCCAAACTATTTTTGGAGCTATTTTAAGGATTTTTATCGTCGCTTGCAATTCGAGAAGCATAGCGGTACCAAAAAGCGGGTTCTTGGGGCTCGTGCGAGCCCCCTTCGCCTCGACCCCCCTTTCTTAATAAAATGAGCCCCCGGAACATGCCCCTTCTCTGAAAGAGCAACGAAGCCCAAACTGGGAACGAACCCCACTCAGCTCAGAAAGACTATTTTTGCGTGAACCATGAATCACAGGTTTATACTAGAGCCAACGGTAAGAAACTTTTTGATCGGCCCTTGTATTTGATGATGCACTTAATACAGGGTAACCCAAACAAATGCAACCCTCCATTTCTTCAATATTTTTCTTAAATGTAGGTAAATTGCTCTGAGATTTGGCACACAAGGACTTCATTCAATGTGGGATCCTCTGGCAAAGTTTTAATAATCATAGTATAAAATTGATAGAGTTGTTTCAAAATATGCTCCAGGTATCGTCAATTTCGCTGAAAACAAACTTGCAATGTTCAAAGAAAACTGGTCATAACACGGATGCATTTTTCCCCATGGGTATGGCTCAAATTTTTGCAGTCATTGCTTGTTGGAGTTCTGCAATTGCGGTAGGGTTATTTTCATACACATTATCCTTTAAATAACCCCATATATAGAAGTCAGAGGCTTTGAGATCAAGACGTTGTGATGACCATGGGTTCTCCATCCTAGGAGAGATAATCTTCTCATAGAACTGACTAGTGAGCCAGGCTATGCTATCATAAGAAGTATGAGGAGTAGCTCCATACTTTTAGAACCACTGTTCTTGTCTATTGAAGCCTGTATGTCATTCTAGAACTGCCTAGAACTTCCTGGGAACACCAATATTGAGCTGTGTGTTAACAGTAACAGTGTTGCCATTATCAACCTCAAACCAAAAGGGGCTGATGATTTCATGTTTGGAAATTGGCAGCCCAAGCTTTGCATTTAACAGAATGAAGGGGCCTTTGAAGCACTTCATCTGGAATTTGTGATCCCAGAACACATTATTTCTTGAGTTTACATGTTCAGAAAGAAGGGAATTTGATTCATCCGAAAACCAAACATTGGAAATGGACGACATGTGGAGCATATTTTGGAACGACCATAACTCTATCAATATAAAACTATGATTATTGAAACTTTGCCGAAGGTTCCTAAATTGAATGAAGTCCTTGCGTGCCAAATTTCAGAGCAATTTATCTCCATTCAAGAAAAATATTGAAGAAATGGAGGGTTGCGTTTTTTGGGTCACCCTGTATAATCCATAATCAAATTGGTTCGTTGAAATAGTTTTCTACGTGCAAACCGCCACCCTTACCCCCTTCGCCTTTTCAAATGAAACAAACCTCCAGCCCCCTTGGTAAATCTTGGCTACGGTCCTATAGAGTCGAATTGAAACAAGAAATAAGGATGATTAGAGCCATTAGACAAGATATCTGTTCATGAGCGTGTAGTCAGAAGAACCAGATGCATTCAAATTAGCCTCCAGAGACTAGACAGGCATTTAAAGGATGTTTTGTAAAATTTCCATAAACTCGTGGTAATTTTAAATAGACCAATGAAACTTGGAAGAATATGAGAACAATAAACGAGGTTCAATTTTGCTTTATCTATTGTTTGTTCATGTAGGATATGGAGTGACATTGATCAGAATACAGTGTCACGTAAAAAGTACAATGATACTCTTGAGTTAGCTGACGGATCTACATATGATGCAGTGTCTGTGATTAAACCATTCTCTGAAACAAGCAATGCTGGATATGTTCATACCAAAGAACAATGTATTCAACCGAGATCTACAACATCGTTTTCAACACCAGAGTCTGACGACTTCATGGAAAGTGGCAAAACTATGGCGGTAATAAACATTCGAGGTTTTTCCACAATGTTTCATGTTACATCATTGTATATAACAGTATGTGCAATGACTCTGTCTTTTTAAAGATAATTGGAATCAAGTGTATTGAAATTATATTTCTGTATTATTCGCTATTTTATCAGATCTCAATATTTTCTTTGTTAAAAATCAATCAAAATCAGGATCAAAAGTAAACATTAACATGTTTTCGAAAATATTGCTCCTAATGTGTTGTGCGCCGTATCCCTTATTATCCTACAGTTAGTGTATAAATGTATACTAACATCAAAAAATAAATTTGATATTTATTGGCAAAATGAATAACCGGAGGATATCGTGATGATATACTCCGGGCGGAGGATATCGTGACGATATACTTAGGTAACCCCAATATGCGGAGGATATTGTGACGATATACTCCGCTTGTTGATTTCCCGCCAAATTGACTCTATTTGGCATGAAATTCATTTTGAAATGATACTATGACGTGTCGCAAAAAGCTCGCGCACGCATTGTTACACATTTTGTGGCGTAATCCAGAGGATCCTCGCTTTTAACATGATAGAATGTGACGTTTTTGAGAAAAATGTACACACATGAAAATCCTTTCGTCCTCCACATTGACCTCTATATCTCAAAACATTTTAGACGAAATACTCTGATATCATATATATATTGTTAATGGGCTAGGAGCATCATAAAATACGAAGCATTTGATATTTTAGGTGAAATAAATATACGTGTTGCTGTGCTTGAAAATAGGCGAATGGCGTAAATTAGCCCTATTTTAATGAATTTTGAAAACCTTTCGTCCTCCACTTTTCCACATAAAACAGAAAACACATACTTTTGTGAACAAAATCAACCATTTATTAATAAAAAACTAGAGTTTAGGAGCAAAATTATCATGTATGATTTATTAAAAATTGATCTCGTGTTTTTTGTTTAATGTACACCTGAAAAGTTGAAAGTACCAAAGAATGAGCAAAAAAGGTCGCTGTCAACAGATTCTATTTTTCAGACTCTATGACATCACAATATGGGACGCTTGCTACAATTCATCCTTTGAAATAAAACTTCCATCTACCTTCATCAAGACGAAAAATAAGTTTGAGTTATGAGCGTTTAAAGACGAAAAATAATTCAAAATGTAACGTGTCAACATGGGATATTTGCCAGATGTTTTGGTAAAAAACGCTTTTTTAAAAACGAACGCGCAAAAAATGTGAACGGAGTGTAGTTGATCTAATATCTTCATCGAAACAGCTTTAAAATGATATATAACTTTAATTAGAATATTATCGTATAACCCGGGGAATCAAAGTTACATTCACGCGATACCCTTATAAAACAAATGCGCCACCTTTTTGCGACACGTCTATACATTTAGTACACTCCTTGTAAGTGTAGGATAATAAGAACATCCTATGATGTTTTTTTACTCGGTAATATTGATATATGCACTCGTTCGCATGCTCTCTCGTGCAGATATCAATATCACCTCGTAGATAAAAATGATATTCCTCAAAATCATAGGATATCCTGTAATTATCACTTAATTCTCCCCTTAAAATTGCATGTGCTTTTAGAATTCCCTACATGTAGTGGAAGAAATATTCAAAAACACACGGTTCCATACTGGTGTCACATATGGAACTCTAGGTTTTCGATGGATGAGGCTTATTGATGATTGTCTCTTGTGTACGACAAAGGTACCTTATATCACTTTCTTCTTTTTGAATTTCAGTTAACATAAAAAACAAAAACATGGATTCGTGGTAGCTTTGTTATTTCGAACTGTAAAGAAAAGAGCAACATTTTCAAAAGAGGTTTCAAACTTAAAATAGCCTGATTTTTGTTTTAAGCATTTTTTCTGTTCCCAACACATTTTTGTTGCTTTTTCTCAGTTAGCTTTAACGATCATGATGTCTTTTGATGAAGGAAATAACAAATCATATCATATCTTATGATGCAAATAGCTATACCAGTTGACAATTTTACCCCAACCAATATACTATTATCCATGCACATCACTACGGAAATCGGGGCAGTAGTCACGAGAAATGGAAGCCATAATGGGACTCCTTGTATGAATAAAGATCAAGCGCAGGTGATGGAAATGAGAGGTGGTAAATTAAAGGGGCAATCACGCAGCACTGCTTGGCAACCACGTCCATCTGACACATCTCTCTACCACTGCCCCGATTTCCTTGTTTCCTCTTGGTAGATGGTATTCCAAGGGATATTTCAGCATCCAAGTCAATAAGATCCCAGCAAACCCAATGCATCAGACTTCGACGGGGAAGCTATGGGCATTCCAGCCATTATGCATGTCTTGCTTCTGTTAAAATGTCCTCGTATTTGGTTCGCAGTAACTCGTCGGGAACCTCCATTCTTTCCGCCCCTCAATCAGTTAGTTTTAGCGAGATTGCACACCTTTTGACATCTGATGTTATGATAATGTCTATTTCTTAATGTAGTAGTAGCTTTGTTTTGGGGAAATACTAACTTCTTGCCCAAAAAACGAATTTCGTCACTGAGGTGATTTGCTCCGCCCTTCTCGATAGATGGATCTCGAGTATACATTTAACACGAACATGAATTGTTCCTGAACTTTGTTACAATGACGTTGCGTCAAAGTATCTAGTTGAGAAACAGTCACTGATAAAGAAACCTACAATCTGATTTTCATTTGGTGTCGTATCCTCATCAGATACATTTAAGATGTTTTTACTTTTGGTTTTAACCAATATGACAGTTAATTTGAGTTATCTCCTTTTAAGATGAAACTCTGTAATCACTCATTATTATTGCTTCAGATCATAGCTTAATTCAAACATATTCTGCAGGTTGCAAATAAAAGTTCGGAGTACAAATTGGTGATGTATACTGAGATATTCGTAGATAATGACAAATGTGAAGAGCCTATTCTTAATGATGATACGCTTGAGAAACTTTTAAGCTTGGAGTCGCGGGTGAGTTTACTCTCGTATATTAAGCATAACCTTATGTAATATGTACGAGGCCCGATCAGAAAGTAAGTAACCAAATGCTCTCATTTTTTCATACTTCATTCAATCACATTGAAATTTTCACAGATGATGTAGAAAATATATAAAATATATATGTTTTGGGTAGGCGGGGCACCCTTCGTAAGTGGCTTTGGAAGATGATTTGTAGAGTTTTTTACATGCTGTATTTCTCCAAATGACCTAACATTTTTTTTATGCAAGACTGAATAATTTGTTTTATGTATTATAACAATGGTAACTACGCTCCATTGTCTCATTTATAAGTCATCGACACAAAGATATCATGGGTATATCTGTCATAATGATGGTCATGATTCAGTCACAGTTTCAATCCAGTCAAATGTTGTTGAAGAGGGATTTTAGTGGCATGATGACAATGGTCCACCTCCACAGAGCCAACATTACAGAATATACAGTAGATTAAGCCTTTTCCATGGCCACACAACTACCCCAGGCTCACTATTCCCCAAACCTGGCCCCATGTGACTAAATTCTTTCCAAATGCAAATATGTTGTTACGGAGAGACCGCTTGGACAGCAAAAAGGCCATCATTAAAGCTTTCAATGGCAGTTTGCAGTCATTGAATGGTGCCATGTTGCACTTCTTTAATGACAGAGTGGAACATTGCCTCAACTGCATTGACTTTGGTGGCGATTAATTTGAAGGACTATGCGTTAAAATGTAGTCTTTTACATTTGAATTTGATATATTTGGAGGTATTACAACATGTAGAAAAACTCTACAAATTATCTTATAACGCCACTAAAAACAGGGTGCCCCGCCTACCCAAAACAATCGTCACCATAGCAACAGCAATAACAATGGAATTGACGCTAACCCATTGTCCTTGGTCTTCTTCAATAGGTTAATATTTTCTACATCATCTGTGAAAATTTCAATGTGATTGAATAAAGTATGAAGAAATAAGAGCAGTTGGTTACTTACTTTCTGATCGGGCCTCGTACGTAACATCAGTACCTATTTGTACCTTTTGAAATTCGTCTGTGTTATGCCTATCGGTCAGGTGTAGTAACTAAGTCAACATTAGAAATTCGTATGTTCATCAATATTTACTAAGAATGGTGCCACAATTGAAGTAAATCTCTGGATTCCTATCAGCAAACGTGTAAATGATAATTTTGATGTTCTGTTACATATATTGGTGAAGCAATCTTGAAGATATGTTCTGAATTTCTGAATTTCCCCTGTGTCCCTGTGTACCCCTACTTTTAAGGATGTTATTTGTCATTTTTTTATCATGAACCAACCATAAACGTATTTTTTCTATTAACATATAGAATGAACTTTCTGTTTTCGAATATTGACAGATGGCACTGCATTTATTTTTTCATGATATGGAGCAAACAGAGGCGTGTCAATTTACATTGTAATATCCTACATACTTATATTTCAAGGGTAGTTTTGAAGAATAATCGAGAAAATCCATGTTTTCAAATGGATTCATCCTTTTCAAAGAACGTAAATAAGGATATGTGGTTTGAAAAATTAACAACATGTTTCAAGTTCTTACGTCAATTCTTAGTTGAAGCAAATATTATGAAAGTAGTAATTTCGGATGTAATCTCCTACTCAATGAAAATTGTTGATATTTGTGAAGTTTTTCTTTCGGAATACACATTGCTGAATCACAGAACCCTGCCTTGTTCGAGATGCTCAAAAAGTGTATTGTTGTTAAGACTTGACATCGTTCGGATATTTGGATGTGATTGACGTTTTCGGTAATTTCCTACCACTGTAACTTCCGAATTGATATTTAAGGCACACGTTGGTGCATACAGCATATTTGTTCATTAACTGTCGACTTACATTTGTATAAATATACACAGTTTAACTCAAATCATCAATGCTCGAAACAATTTATCACCTAACTTAGTGAGTCTAATGTTTCATTTTAACTTATAATTATGGTATCGGATTTGAGTATGATTATAGATGAGGCTCAAACAAAGCAAAGGAATTCTATGAAACTTTTTCTGAAAACTTGAATGATATTTCAAGAATCCTCCTTCAAAGTGTTACCAAAGTGCTCCCTGGGAATGGAAATTTCGTCTTGTGCAATCAAGATAATATAATTGCGGGTAGTTTGAATTTTACTTTAAAAACATATCGTCTCCTTGAAAGGTACCTGCCATTTTTGGCGATCTATCATGATAAAGGGCTAAATATCGGGGAAAAACATGAGTTTACACGCTGGCATTTGGAATTGAAATTTCCTACATAATGGTTGACTCGTGTTTAAAAGTCATGAAAACAAGGTTGAACATAAAACATTGACCTACATGTAGTTACTGTCTATTTATCATGGAATCACTAAGGAAAACATCATTAGTGACTTAAATCGTTAACAATTCTGCTGTATTCCAAGAAACTTATCATTAGAAATGCAAAATGTTCAACTTTGTTGTTCAAAAAATTGTCAAACCGTCCCAACCTGTTCTTAGATTACCTATCCTTGCCTATTTTTGCTAGTTATCATTTTTGCTTGTTTTTCGAATGGTTTATGGGGATTTATGCAATTATAAATTGTTACTATATTTATTGACTCTTGATTAAACGCACACTTATAACATTATTAGCTTTCCTGTTGCTAAGTGGTATTTTATGACAGCTTGTTTGTTTTCTTCATTTGTCACGATGATTACTCTAATTCATCATAGTTTACGTACAGAATGATTCAGATTCAAATTGAATTTATTTTCTGTTTCGATATATTGTTATTGTATGTATGCATTCTTGTCAGCTCATAAGCATGGAGCCATTTACGCTCTTAAGCTTTCATGTTGTCGCGCATGTTGAACAATTTTTTATTTGTAATTCTGTAATTTTGTGTTCATATTTTCTAAAAGCGTGTGAAACCATGCGCCTGTAGCACATTTTAATGAATGTCTTTTAGCATTGCCGAATGCCAATGTTAGAAGCATTTTAATATAGTGTATTCTACTAGTTGAGTCACTGTTCTTGATTGTTTTCATTGTTACAGTTTAATCATACAAATTAATCCGCATCGGTATTTGTTTTGTAACTCTATGTAATTCATATGCTTGCACTTACACACTGTTCATTTATAGTTTCTGATTGCACTTATATCTGTTATTGTGTATGTACAGGGTGGTCCAAAAAATGGAACATTTGATAATTGAACTCAAAATCGTTATTTTTTCTCTAAAATGACCAACATTTTACTGAGTATTGTTCAATCACCTATTTATCTGATGCAAAGTTTATAGGTGCAAACAACAAAGTTAATGCATTAAACTAGAGGATGTTTGACATGACCCCCTTTCTCCTGAATTACATGTTGAAGCCTGGGATTCAGTTTTGAAATGATTCATTCACTTTGCTGTTCGTTTGATTTTGTCCAAGCCATCTTGATTAAAAATTCAGCTTGAACAAACTACTTATATGTTTGCCTTGGAAGATAAAATATTTGAACATATTCAACATTTTTTACCTAAATTGATGATTATCAAGCATATTTTGACGGCTATTGTTGGATATATTACTGATTGAATATTCTCCAGAAAGAGGCCAGTGCAGTCTATTTTGACTGGTAAATGAACCCCCAGTCTTGAAAATAACTAGTCAGTTACCCCTCGACTGAAAAGTGGAAACAATGATTTTGTCAGTTTAGTAGCTGTATGGGTTATGCAATCACTCACCTCTGACATGTTCTTTCTTTCCTACTCTTAAATAAAAATAATGATTTGGGGTATTCTTAAGTTGACAATAACACAATAGTTTCCCAGTGAACCATAGATGTTAATACCTCATGTCAACTAAATATGATTTAATAAAATGTGTATAGCAATCAACATGTTCATTAAAGCTTTGAAATAAGGATACTTGAAAAAGTTGCTGCGAAATTGACAAGTGTATATTTAAGAAAAGGGGGTCATATCAAACATTGACTAGTTTAATGCATTTACTTTGTGGTTTGCACCTATAAACTTCACATCAGAGAGATAAGTGACTGAACTATGCTCAGTGAAATTTTGTTGCATTTTAGAGGAAAAATAAAGGTTTTGTGTTCAATTAACAAATGTTCCAATTTTTTTGGACCACCCTGTATATGGTGTCATGTAACGTGACGTTTTGTGAATGTATTTTTACATTTCAGTTTTTTACTTGATTCAAGGAGCGGTATCTCTTAACGTACTTTTTATCATCATTTCGAATACTTATTTCGCGAAAACTTTGTTGAGAATGGATTCGAGATGTACTCCAAATTAATACGTTAAAATGTGTATTATCATCTTAATAACCACATCACAAATTATTTTGGAATTTCAAAGATGTACGATTTTTGAGATTTTTATTTTCGAATGTTGACTGAGTTACTGGACCTGACTGCTAAAAGCCAACCTCAAGAGGCAATTTTTACGTCATGAATGACGACGCCACACTTATAGAAACAATTATAGTTTGGTAAAACTGAACACAGCATATGGTAGAAAATGAAACCAGGTTATTTGGGCCTGTATAGCTCACTTACTTTTCCATTGCTTTTAATACATAATTGTTTCGCTCTGTATACACATGCTTGTCCATTGGAGTAATATTATTTTCATTTAGCATGTGAAAATTACATAGAAAAACATAAATCCCGGTATAACAGAAGAGTGTAAAGAATAATTCTATTTACAATTATAATTTTTTATTTCAGAGAGATAAAACAAGCTCAAATATGAAGGGGTGAAATATATAAAAATTACAAACTTCCCTAGTTGATAATTATAGTTTGGAAAAATAGCATTTTAGTCCCTCATTCTTTCAAAATTCATCAATATCATACCATGAAAGGTACATCTATTTGTTTTAAGGTGGGGTCGAGTTGACTAAGGGTTGAGGTGACCAAGGGTTGAGATGACTTGGGGTCGAGTTGACTAAGGGTCGAGATGACTTGGGGTCGACTTGACTGAGGGTCGACTTGACTTGGGGTCGACTAAGGGTTGAGTTGACTTGGGTTGAGTTGACCAGTTACCAAATTACATACTACCATGTCTACTACGGATTACAAGTTAATTAATTAATTTACGTGTTTTCTATAGTTTGGAGTTGCTGTAATGAAGAACAACTCTCGAGCTCTGTCACATTGGGGAAAGAGAGACAAACACATCCCTGGATCCTCTGATCGTACTAGACGTCAATTCGGAGATGACCTTCTGACCTTCATCAACATGCGCAACAAATATAAGCTGGATAACAAGAACCTGTTTGTCAATACTCATTTGAAGGATATATTTAGAGATACCTTTGCTTAGAAGACTCATCTGATGCCTATTTACTCCTGTTCTCAATAAACATAGATCAAAAGCACCCAGATGAATCAGGGCGTAACGATTTTCTAGTTTAATATTGTGCCCCCCCCCCCCCCATCTCCGTGTAAAAGCGACTTCAATGATCGATTTTTCATTCGAGATAAGACATCCAATTCATAATAAAAAATGTTAACAAACGATATAAAATGTTGCTATTCAGTTTTTCAAAAATACAAATATCCGTACACATAAATCTACTGATAATATTTGAACAGAACGAAACAAATACAAATGCATAAATCTAATTATTTTTTCGTGATATATAACTTTTAAAACCATTTATTAAAGCTAGGTATCCACATGATGAAATGCTACACTGACACCATTGTCTTGTCGGATCATCAACAATTCATTAGTATATATGTACTAGTAAATGTTTGAGTTGGTGTCACTAATCTCAAATCACTAGGCAGCATTGTCAAACTGCAAACTTTTGTAATTTCTGTTTATCAATTCAAACCAGCTCAAGGCAGTATGCTAAAACAACAAGTTAAATAATCATTAACCCCACTTCGGTTGCAACGCAACAGAATGAACTGCAGTTTATTCTAAAAAATGCACAGCTATGACAAAGAGGAGTGCATTATTTTTCTATTGTATTTAAAATGTATACTTGGCGAACTATCCAAAACCAATGTGGAACAAAATACGATTGACTGTCACATGTAGCAGTAAAGCTGAACTAATTAAACCCTATTCACTCATTCAATAGTTGAATAGTAAACACAAAAGAAATCAAATTCTCAGATCACCTAGCCTGTAACTGACAGTGCACTGAAGCTGAATTAATGACACACACTCACTTCTAAACACAGTTGCCTCATAGTCAATACAAAAGAAATCATTTATTCCTAAAATTAGATCATGGACCATTTACCTTTCATTAGAGTTGGTGTGTGGTTTAAGTAAGAGAAACCATTTGTATTTTCTCCTAAAACCCAATACTCATAGTGTATCCCTAACTGAAAACACAAGGCAGCACTCTCAAACCGCAAGGCAACTTATGTAATGTCAGTCTTGTCCATGTGAGTAAAAACCTGTTGTCTACTGTTTTATGATTGTAACGTTCTCTATCTACTTCGTAGACCATCATATTTAAAAGGCCACAATGTTTGGTCATGTGACTTCAAATCTCGTATCATTGTTGCTGTACCCAGAAAAAGTGAATGGCTCCCTTAATTACTTGCCATTTTTGTCACGGTCAATCACTGATTAATATCAATGAGCACTCCCGACATGGTCTTCCAATTTGAGGCAGCTTTATTTGGGAATCATTATGGGGTCTGTGTGAGATTACAAGATAATTGAAGAAAAATGATAAGACGCATACAATTATTTGATTTACACATAATATAATGATGCTAATTACATATAACTTTGCTCGTTTTGCATCATAATGTTTGAACAAATATCATGTGGTAAGACTTTTCACATAGATGAAGCGTGTCGAATTTTGATACGAAAAAGTCCATGATTGCAAACCTACGGTAAGTTGGAAATAGGAACTAAGAGAAAATATTTTAAATATTTAGGATTTATCATAACATTTTTAACTTGTACATGTTCTACGCAGCTTAGCTTTTGAAATATACGTTATGTGTTCAGTCTTATTCAATTTCGAATTGTAGATATTTCTAGACTCTTGTCTTGAACCCTGTATCTGATTAGAAAAGTTGCTTGTCCAGACAAGTTTATCATAAATACGCGAGTATGACAATAATGAAATAAATAAGTACCAAAGGTATAAAGTATAACAATATACACAGAAGGGAAACAGGAACTTTAAGCAGTCTTAAGGAACATAAAAAAAGGTTTATATGACGAACGTTTCTCGAATATTCAATTATATTTGACAAGATCTCAAGATGTTTAATCAAGATGTACAAAGTACGACGCTTATTTTTTTTCAAACGCAGTGTGTGTACATGTGTACTTATGTATGTGTTTGTTTAATCTTCTAAATAAGATTTAAAACTTGAGATAGTTAGCGTGGCTACACATTGGAAAAAGCTCTAGATTGGTGAATAATTGTATATATTATAGTACAATAGAGTAATATGACACAACGGTCTAATATAAAGGATGTTTGAAAAAAGTATTGTATGTTATTGTACAGGAGTAATATGACACAATTAAACGTCCTTACATGAAAGGAAGCTTGAGCAAATGGTAGAACGGTATAAACATCGTTGACAGAACCGAAGGACTGGGTATTCGGAAATGACACTGTTGATGCTTGTATTTTGCCTTTTGACAACTAAAGGTAAGGCCACAATTAAGGCGAGTTTTTCGAAATAATTGACAGAATATGACGATTATGAATTCGTCCAGTGGTTAAACCATTTTTCAAAGTAAACTCTAACGATAAAAACGACTTCTGTTGAACATTTTGAATTAGATAGTAACGGAGGTTATTTATTTAGTGTCTTAGCTTACCCTTTGCGTGGGCTTTCAACTAAAGGCTTTATGATAATTCAAAGACCTTCGATCATCAATAATAATTTCAATTAACTATAGGTCAATAATAAAAAATGATAAATTACATTGAATCTAACATTGTCATCAGTCACAACAACCCCAACTATGCCAAATCATAATCCAACGTGAAACTAAAGTGTTTTTTTTGCTTGGAATGAGCATTAAAACACTCCTTCAAATAGCCACAGAGAAAGATGTTTGAGGATGACGATGACAGAACAAACACAGATAATCAGGTTAATTATCGGCAAATGATTCAAGAGTTACCTTCCAGAGTTAGGCAGGCTAGCCTGGAGACCAAATCATATCCAAATTAAAACACAGTGGTCTCAAATTGATACACAAACAAAAGCTTCACTAGAATCCCCAGCAGTGCAGTTTCTTGAACCTCTGACCTCTCTGTATAAGGGGGCTATAAGACATTGTGAGGGCCTCCCTATTCACCATATTTGACGCCCAATACTTTTTTCTCTGAGACTATTTGAAGGACCATTTTTATGCTAAACCCAAGCTAAGAGACCTAGAACAACTTAAGACCAGCATCCAAACAGAAATCAAAACATTCCCCCAGATATATCAAATGTGATGAACAATGTAGTAGTAAGGATGCAGACTGTCACCGAAATATGAGGTTACATTGAATATGTGGTGTAAAAGGTAACGGGGTAAAGTATCAAAAAGGCAAAACTGAATTAAAAACTGTGTATAAGGGAAAAAACTTTCATCTTTTATCTACAAGACCATGCAAATATTGATTGGTTTGTCAATGGTGTTGATATACTTTTGGGTACATTTTTTTAGACACCCTATATCTGCCCGCTGATGAATATAATAGTTTTTACAAACCGGCTTTATGTACCTGTAACACGTCCAAGTATGGGATAAACTGATTTATCGGTACATAAAGCCGGTTTGTAAAAAACTTATATTTTCATCAGCGGGCAGATATAGCTTTACGTCCCGCTCCGAGCGGGCAGATATAGTATATCTGCCCGCTACGTCATAATCGCCGCTCGCATATTGGTTCATAATTTGTAACGTTCGTGTAATAACTGTAAACGACAATGGAGAAAAACGTAGACAATCGCGATCTGTTTGATGGTTTAAAAGGGAAGGAGCATCCAGTAATCAATGAAAAATTCGAGACCATAAATGTGGGAATATCTGAGAGAAAGGGAAAATCCGGCCACGGCCAAGAAAACAAAACTGGACATGAATATTCTAAAATATTTCCATGATTGAACAATGTGAACCAAATGACCAAGATTGGTATGGGATAAACATATTATCCTATAGTCGGTTCAGGATATTGGGATTATCCCTTGGCCAATATAATATATCTTCCCTCGGGACCTATGGCCCTCGGGCAGATATATTCTATTGGCCTCGGGATAATCCCAATATCCTGAACCTCATATAGGATAATCGCTATGTATCTCATACTTGAGTGGGTTTGGGGTAGATATCACCCGCTCCAGGCCAAATTATCTATCTATAAAATGTATTGAACTAAAGGAATTTTACGAAAATGTTAAATATATATACATGCATGAAATAAAATAAAGATTCCAGTAGCCGTACCAACATGCATGAAATAAAACAAGGATTTCTGTAGCCGTAATAACATTTTTCTAGCTTGGGCTCGACGTTTTTATATGATTTTCTTGATAGTTTAAAAATACGGACAAACGTATTTAACTGATACTTTCTGTTTTGCAGAACTGTATGCAGAAGTGTATTGTTCAAAATATCTGTCTGAAAAGCATGAAATTCTTAAATAGGTGTTATAATATAAAATTGCAGCACATTGCAATCCACCACAAAATGGTGTTGTGTATACTCCAACAAAAGAAGCATATGGCGAAGGAGAGATAGTACAGGTCACATGCAGCAATTCAACGTCAGAAAAAATAAATGTTACATGTAAACCCTCTGGTCATGGAAGTGATTGGTTTCCAAAACTTCCGACGTGTAAGGATAAAATATATATAAAAAAAACATATACGATGACTTACGGTTGTAGTCCTGAATTTGATGATTGGAAATTGATCTTCTTAAAATGTTAAAAATTTTCCATTAAAAGGTCACATCTCTCAATTAACTTCATGAAAATATTGCCATGAAACACTTTACTAGTACTCCACTTTTTCATTTCGACTGTATATTGTAATTGACGATGCTATTTTAGGTGGTTTCCAAGTCGAGATGTTGGTCGCCATTATAGTACCATCCATCCTTGTTATTGGAGGTGTAATCATCGCTGTATATGCTTGGAGAAAGAAACGGAAAAGCACAACAGGTGACATTGATAACAGCAAGTTGTAATTAAAACAAAACAAAATAAATTGAAATATGATTGATCTAGGTAGCAGTTTTAGATTTTCATGGTTCGTACACGGCGTTCAGTAAAAGCTAATTTTGTTCTTAAATTTGTATTTCTTGCAATTTGTCATTCAAATTTTCAGGAAAGAAGCATCTGACATCTTCTAACTACCCTTAGAAGTCATAGTAACGGGAATACAGGTTCTGCGGTGAAAGGAGTGGTATCGATATGGAGACCTGAATTCAACAATGTTTTTCTCTTAACCAATCATTGAAAACATTCTGTAAAACAACACGGTATTTTATGTAATGTTGACTGATTGGCAACAAGTTAATTATTTAGAAATATTTTATATAACTGATTTTGTTAACATGTTTTGTTTTTTGGTGCATTTGTTTTTGCTCCTTTCTACCAATTCTTGAGAATGAAATAAAATGTCTTTCCGAACCTTGTTGGAGCAAAATAGCATAATAGCATATAAAAAATGTTTTTAGACCTCTTAATATTATAGTTATACAAAGGAATTTTATGTTGATTTTAAAAAAGTATTCAAAAAATTAAAACAAAATCCCCAAAATAGATAAAAATCAAGATAAACCTTTTATTTCATTTACAAGATACTTTTTTAAAATCAACCAAAATTTCCTTTGTACAATTACAATATTGAGAGACCTAAACATGTTGTGTTTATGTCGTTTTGTTCCAATGAGGTTTGGAAAGATGTTTCATTTCACTCTGGAAACATGATACCAATAACAAAACAAGTGTTTGATGTGTTTTCTAAAACAATATAGATGAAAGTATATATATAGTTTTCAAATTATATTGTTATATGACCATTAAGTTGACGATGTGTTAAATTTTTAGATTTTTTATGACTGGTTTAAGAGAAACGTGTGTTCAAAAAGTTCTCCGTATCGATACCACTCCTTTTAATAGTTTACTGCATAGTAGATTTTGTTTACGTTAGATTCTGTCATGTCCATGTTTTGATCAGCTCTACTTTTCTTGCCTAACTGTGCCGAATCAGCTCGTCAATAATCTATAATTGAAAATTAAACGATGCGAACACGGTTTGGTAATACTTGGTATGAATAGAAAATCAGCAATACTTCCGTGGGAATTAATAATTGTCCCTAAAATAAATAGAATCGAACTTCATCGAACAAAGTTTGGGAATATTTGGCAGGGTAACTACTAACTAGATCAAAGAAAATTCTATGTTAGTTCTTGAAATTCCCAAATACGTCCAATCAGAGTTCGCCAAACATCAGTAAAATAAGGCTGGTAAGATACTTCAGAATGATTAGAGTCATTCGACAAAAGCTCATGATTTCTCTATATTAATATGAAAAGTAGATGAAACTGTGTAACTGAAATACTTTAATATGAAAATAAATAAAACGGTGTTCTAAAATATGGACTGTCATCTCCTGTGAAAAGGAGGGTTGATTAGAAAAAGAGTTGATTTTTTACAAAATTATGATCTAATTCATCGTATACAGGGTGTCAAAAAACAACGGCACCCCCCTCAACAGCATAAAGTTCTCAATGTTCTATATCGTGTCATACCTCATTTGAAAGATAATTTAATTCTGGAGTTACTCATCATATTTCATTTAACAAAACTTAATATTAAAAAAGCTACATTGTTTCAAAGTTTGCTACTTCGGTACTTTGTTTGCTGCTCTGTTACTGGTTAAAAGTCAAATTTTCAAAAAGTGAAATATGAAAGATTTACCCCAGATTTCAACTGCACTGAACATATGGGTTCATTTCTCAAAAACAGGGTATAGGAACTGATGGACAAAGAGCCTCTTGAAAAAAAGATACAGTAAGGATGTATTTCTGAAGAATGTGAGGAAAGTGCAAAGAGGATTATGCAACGCTACACTTTTATGTGAATTTTTATTGAAATTATATCCGTCCAGATAAGCTGCTGTTTGAGCAGTAACTGGTGGCCATACTACTAAGAATCAGCTGTACATCTGTAAAATTATATGATATAGAGCTGAAATTTCTCAGGTAACTTCAGAATTAAATTGTCTTTAAAATGAGATATGACACACCATTAAGCATTAAGTACTTTTTGCTGTAGAGGGGTGCCGTTTTTTGACACCCTGTACATACAATATATAATTAGATAGATGCCCGGTGTGTGTCCAATATAAGGCAAACAATTGGAATGAAAGTGTTTGCGTTTTTACAACTTGTGATGACAGTAATATTTCAGCAACTGGTATTCAAAAAACTCTTCGAAACAGCTAGTGTAAACTAAATGCTGTATGTCATTAGAATGTTCGGACACTTTAAATAGGCTCTTGTGTGACTTTCTATTAGGCCACATGAAAAAACACATGGGTCATCCAAGGAGTTAATTCCGGTTACTATAATAAGAATACCTGAATGTATTATCAACACACGGACATCATATCCCTTACCCATCGTCAAGTAATCATTACCAAAGTCCATAATTAAACAACAAGACAATGTCAGATTTTATTCATGCTATGAGAGTCGTTTCAATATATGTTGAAGAAAGAGTCCAAAACAATTAGTAGGGAGTTCAGTGTCATGATGGGGGACAGACAACGTAAGTCCCGAGTTGTCAAGAACATTATCTACTGGTCTATAGGTATAATAACATTTCGATTATTCTAACAGAGAGATCGAAGAAAAATACAGAAACACATGAAATGAAAGACATGGCCGTTGTTAATGAAACATCAAGAAAACCATTACTTTCCGATCTGCAACAAACACCTGCAACAACAGATGAAGGTAAGAAAGATGTTATCGCCTGATCACAAAGTTCTCATATCATAATTCATGTCTGGTACTATTTTACCTTTGACGATTCTCTCTTACCATATTTTGCCACTGCCAATATGCTTGCTTTCTTCGTCTGGTATCTTTCTTTTCATGTTTTTATTGTTTCCATTGTGATACCGTTAGTAATTTGTGAGTTTCATTTTAACTGAGATTTATTTCTGGTACTGATGATAACTAATTTAGGTTAGAGAGTCTGAAATGATGTAAACAAAAGCTCACGAATTCTTCCAGTGAAGTGTGAATTTAAGAATAAATAATATTCCCACCTCTTTGACAATCATTTTTTGTGTTTAGGATTTATCAAATGACCTTGCTAATATAAATGACGAAAAAGTTTGCCAACAAATATTTAATGAACACTATGAATAAACAATATAAGGTAAAGCGTGGATTACAGAGGGCGAAGTTGGATATTTTGACTCGATATATGACACAAATTAATAAGATATTGATTTGGAAATCTCAAGAAATTTGTTTTAATTAATATTTCCTATCACTTTCACCATCACCCTTGTAATATCAAGTAAAACTAGATTTGAAATGTTTGCAATAAAACCGCCTCAGCTACTAGTGAGAGAACTTGTACGGCGACCATACTCTCAAAACATTTCTTAAATATTTATTTACAGAAGATAACAACAAACGCAAAGGTGTAAAAAGCAAACCTCCCAAGGATGATGGAAAACAAATACCGACGGAGCAAGGTGCCTACAAGCATCTCAATGGTATTAAGTTTTTTACCTGTAAATGTTATCCAGCAGGTAGCATACAGCATAAGACCCTTACTCGAGCCAAACCAAATACGGTATTAATCGCTATGATATTAACAACAATACACTTCGCGTTAACAAACCAGACCTCGGTCACGTGGTTGAATTGCGCGCGGCGCAAGTCAGCTGCGTAATATTTGATGAAAGTTCTTCTCTGGTATCACGAAAAAGCAATACCCGGGGAGAAAAGTAATATAAATATTACACAATTGACTTGCGCCGCGGGCATTCAAAAACGCAGCCCTCGTGATAAATCATTAGGGTCTTCATCAATGAATTCTTGATCCAGCGGATGCTTATTTGTCTCTTAACTTTGGCCATATTATATAATCACCAGTAAATACGAGACATTAAGCTTTTTTAAGAGATTACGTTTGATATCTATACACCAAATTATTCTTTACGCTATCAACATGGTGTGTCACTGAAACTGCAATTTTTAGCGTACGTAGATTCACCATAGCAAATATCAGTGACAGTATGGAAACACAACAACATCAATGCCCCAAATGTTTTCTTTATTTTCAGACCACGAACGTAAAGGTGCAACAAGCAAACTTCCAAAGGTTGCTAGACAACAAAAACGGCCAGGGCAAAATGAGATGAAAGATAGTGCCGACCAAATCGATGGTATATTAGGGTTATGTACTGGAAAGTTTTTGATACAGGTTATATCCCGAGGAAAATATGTATGCAGGTCTCGAGAAATGCACATAATTCCCGAGCGATAAACTCTGGATCAAAAACCAACCATACACGGCAGATGTATTTACACCTATTGAAAAAAACATAGTAAAACATCTCTTATTAATTCTTTTAGAATCAATATTAGAAATTCATTTAAAAAGTCGTTTGGGGCGGGATTTACTCCCGTCGAGAGCTACTTAGATTTTTAAAGTATAGCTCTCTATCGCTAGAATCAACAGCTTAAGAATCCTGACTTCAAAGAAAATTTCAGGGAATTCAGCTGACTCATGTTGCACATTATATACCTGAAAATGTATCCTACATCGCCATCTTTCATTCAGCTCAACTATAGAACGTCTCACTGCCCTATGTATCGATCAGGACTTCATTTTATTGGTCGTGTCAAAAGTTTTGGCCAGATATATTCAATATGGCGGCTTGACGTTTCCCAAGTTGCGCATGCGTCGATAGTATTTCCGTTTAACCGCCATATTGGAAATGGGTATCGAACAAAAAACGATTAGAACTCCTGATCGCCATAGAAGCACATCCGCGATCCTACATGCACGAGGAAAGTAGACACATATGAGCCCATATGTAGGCTACAGTTTGAGACAAACAGCAAGCCGCTGATTGGCGCTGATCAAATTTAGATGTCACAATTATTCAGCTGGGAGATCCTCACGATGGAGAGCTATACTTTCAAAATCTAACATGGTAGCTCTCGACGTGAGTAAGGCGGGATGGTTACAGCCTGTATTCTACAGACCTCGGCGACAGCGGAATAGCTACTGAAAAAATATTACCCCCCCCCCTTAGTTTCACAATAGACATTTCCGCACGTTCATGACGTTATGTACCTAGAACCTCAATATCTATTGGATACACAAACATTTCTAAATATATATTGGTTAACGAAAACAAATCCTGCACCAAGGGATGTTGTAAAAAAAGTTCGATCCCACGACCCCGAGTTTTCAAAGAGCAACTTATTGATATGATACGAATGTATCTTAATATAATTTATTACTTTCTCTGAGCGTTCTTGGTGAATTTGCCGAAGACCATGAGCTCCCGGGTCATTTGATACCTCCAGTTCTCCAAAACGACGAAAACGACGCGACTTGGGTTTTTACTGTCATTCCAAAAATTAATCAACTTTATTTAAAATTACGCAAACATAACTATTCTTTCCGATTCGAATGTCGTTAATTGGTACTCAACTTTTGTGCATACTTCCGAAATGAGAAATGTCAAAAGTAATGTGTCATTTCAGATTCTCTAGACGATATATTATTGCTGAGCATCGGTAAGAGGATTACTAACAGCCTTGTAGATATGGCAGTCCAGCTTAAGCTAGGCAATGAAGTTGTCGATAACATTATGGCAAGCAACCAACGTGTTTCTAGCTATTGGGGGTACCAGTTATTAACGACGTGGCATCAAAGTACTGAAGTTCCCAATAAAAGGCGTGTACTTGCAACTGCACTAAGGGGTATAGGACGAACCGACCTTGCACAAGAGGTGGAAAAATATAAATCTCTTAAAATTGAGTTGAATAGGAGCGGATCTCTGTGAACCAATCTTGTGATAAACGAAAATATGTTAATTATGTGCCCAAAAAGTGACAGGACCTCTTTTCACTCTTCAAGTCAACTATGCCACTGCTTCCAAACAACAGAAGCCCGGGTTTTCGAAGCCTTTAAGAAAATGATCTTTGCAATATACGTTTAATGAAATAGAATAGCAGTTTGAGCGACGCCATAATACTAATGGCTGATAAAGTTTTATTCTTTTTGGGATTAGGAACGTTTTTAAAATGGAGGTACTTTTGATGAACTTTTCTTTATTATGATCATTTCGATTCTTTCGAATAACGTGCTCTTTGACATACTGTACGCTATCACACTGGCGTTTGACAAAGTTTGAGTTTAGAGCACCCAATCCGATGTTTGACAAAGCTTCATTCTGGCTCACTTTTGAATTTAAGACTGCATTTATTTTTAATGGAAGTCTTCTTTGATCTGGATGCCGAGTATACTTTGATTTGGAACATGCCAGTATATTTAACCCATATTCAAATGCAAATGGCAACATAGGTTCGGACATAGGTTTTGTTTATTTGAAAGTGAATACCCCTGAACTGTTTATTTATATGTAGGTTGTAACCGTATCGGCAAAAGGTATGCCATAAAACATAATTTTGTGATTTATAATAGAATAACGTTATTATTAACCAACTAGAATTAATTACGTTTCTAGTTTTGTTCTACTATTGATTATCATGTGCGCGTGTTCACAGATCGTTTCAGCTTTATCAATAGAAAATATTAACTTAACGATATTAAAATTGCCTTCTCATCATTTAAAATAGTTGAATGCTTATAGTTATATGATATTTTTCATTATAGTGCTTTCTATTTTTTACGAAATGAAAATGTACGATTACATGATACGGATTTTATATTATTTGATATATTCATATTTTTGATTTCTAGTAAATTCTGTTTGTAAAGGCCTTCATTCAATGTCACTTTGTTATTAAATGAACAAGCTTTATGAAAAAATGGCCCCTGACTTCTACATTTGAACATTTCGTTATTTGAACTTTGTGGATTTCCTCGCTCTTGGATATTCGACTTGATCCTTGTATATCTTGTATATCATCCGAAAGATAATTAAGACTGATCAGTCACATTTGCTACGTCGACTGTACGGTCTATCATTTCTATTTGTAAAAGTTCCTGTGAGATACTTTTTGCTACGGCAACCTTATAGAGAATTTTGAGAGAGAAAACTACAACTGCCGCATGCCCTTTCAAATTATGACGCATGTTCACCATAGGGCGTCTAGTGGAATCTAGTGAGTAAAAGACGATCTTACCAAAAACACATATTATTTAGTACAACAAAGTTTTTGTAAGCTGTTATTTGTGTAGACATAGAGGCTGTAAGATACCGGATAATGTATCATTTTCTGTGGAAGATCTTAAACGTCTAGTGTTTTCAATTAATCGAACGCGCCCTTAGTGACGTGACTGTCAGTTAAAATTTGAGACTCCGGCTATAAATTACGACCCAATGATCAAAAATAGGACAATTCATTCCAAAAGGTGTTGTTCCAAACTTTGCACGAATGTGTAGCATGCATGAGTGCTAACAGTTGGACGGCACATTGCCTTAACCCATCAGCTTTATGACGTGCACTTCCGCGTGGGACTATATCTTTACAACGGGAATTTCAAGTTTTTGTCAGTGTAGACATAAAAAGTTGCGGTCCTCTTACTCGCGCAGTTTTTAATATTTTCATTTGAAACTTGCAGGAACGGTGCTTTGAATCTAGCTCTCTACTCTTTGAAAACGTCATGTAGAATCAAAACAGTTGAACTATTTATTTTTTGTCGTGAAAATATTATTTTTTTAGTTTATTTTTATTTTAAAACTTTTTGGGAAAAAATGTAACAAATTTTTATTTCTTGTCATATATATCCGATATTTTGTCATCATGAAATTCGAGATTCCTTTTAATGATGGTGCAAATTTCATAACAATTGATGATTTTTTATTAGACTCCAGATGTCAATCTGGAGTCTATTGTTTTTGCCAGTATTCTTCTTTATTATTCTTTAGACGATTTTTCTATAACTATAAGGTATCCAGTAAAGACCATTATACAGTTCATTTAGGTTCAGTATCTAGTTGGCGGGAAATTGGGTCAATTTTTTATCTAGGTCAAAGGTCAAGAACTAGGTCAAATCTTACATTTTCAACCTTCTGTCCATTGTCTTCGTTGTTATTTATCGAAACGTCTTTGTCTTTTTTCATCATGTAGCTTAGAAACAGCCCTTTCATGATTTGCCATCCATTTTTTGATTACTCCTACCAATTTTGAAATATGGCGTCCAGAAAGTAGGTCGAAATTAGAGGTTTCTCAAATTTAACATATGAGTTATGAACTAAGGGAAGAATTTCCCCAGGAATCCGAATCTGCAAACCAAATTTCGATTCGACTTCCGGTTCGGAAGTTATGGCGTTTTAAAAGCTCAAAAATTTAGTGCCCATGTTAAGTCAATGGGAAAAAAAAAATTTTTGAAGTGAGAAATACGAAATATAGACTGAGTTCAGCTTAATTTAATGAAAGCCTTCAAAAGAAGGGGACCTCAAAAGCCAGTTAGTTTCAAAATTTGGACACCAAAATGCCTAGGTCAAAATCTAGGTCAAATTCAAAGGTTTTCCTTATTTTTGCGATTCTGACACTACACTTCAATTATATTCTTCGAAATTGTGTATACATGTAGCCAAGAGTGTGCTAATAGTGTTAGCCTTTTGCCGTCAGAAAGTATTTTGACCCACTTTTGAGATATGGTGTCCGAAAAGTAGGTCAAAATAAAAAATCCCCAAATTTAACGTATGAGTTATGAATTAGGGGTAGCATTTTGTCAGGAATCCGAATCTGCAAACCAAATTTCGATCCGACTTCCAGTTCGGAAGTTATGGCGTGTCCAAAAAGTAGGTCAAAATAAAAAATCTCCAAATTTAACGTATGAGTTATGAATTAGGGGTAGAATTTTGTCAGGAATCCGAATCTGTAAACCAAATTTCGATCTGACTACCGGTTCGGAAGTTATGGCGTTTTGAAATTTCGGAAAAATCGATCTGATGGTATCCTGATAGAAAGTCAAGAGTAGAGAAGAAAATATTGAAAAATTCATCCATCCTTCCTATCTGATCCTATCCTATCCTTCGTATCTATCCTTCCTTCGTATCTTTTCCTTCCTATCCTATCCTATCATATCCTTTCTTCCTATTCAATCCTATCCTTCTTTCTTATTCTATCCTATCGTCCCCTCCTATTCTATCCTATCCTACCTTCCTATTTTATCCATCCATCTTTTTCTGGATGACTCAGCTTATTCTGGATGACTCGGCTTATTTTGGATGACTCGGCTAAAAAGGTCTGAATCTGGAGTCTGAAATTGAACTCGTTCAATTTCCAAAGTCTAGTTATCAGTGTTATGTTTTCCAAAAACGGTGTACCACTGTGCATGTTTCTTTAATTGACGGCACATTTGCCTTTTTAATTGGGAGAACGTACAGGTCCGGACGCAATAAGCTTTATTTGATTTAATACACTCAAAAATAAAGTTTGCTATCAAATCAGAATGTTCACAAAACATAAACCTTGCCTTTGTTTTCCCAATTCTAAAAGCAGGCGAAATGAACTATGATAATCGTTTGACTCTCGATACTACAGAACTTGAACTTGAACATACTAAAATCGAAGTTACCTATAGTTACGCTTGTAAAGTTAATTATATGTTTAACGGCGTGCTGAGTGAATGTATCTAATCAAATTTGTCACATACCCATAAGATCGTAGATCACAATTCTAAGTTTAAAATGTAATTTGGATTCGTAAGAAGTATTTCTGTTTTAAACTTACCTTTGCTGTCTGAAAAAGACCAATATGCATAGACGGGGATGTTGAAACCTATAGTTCCTTTGAATGACCTGCATTTGTACTACGAAATGATCCTGTGGAGAAAAGTTGATGAATTCCAAACAGCTAGTTCTAGCAAATCTACTAGTATAAGCTTACTTTCTTAAAGTATTTCAATGTTAAAAATATCTATTGATATGTTTCATTTTTAAAATGATCTTTTGCTTCCCTTAACTTATATGTGTGACTTAATGAAGAATGCTGTTTACCATATCAAACTTAAGACTTAAACTTGGCAATTACTCGATACATGTTATAACGCGATTTTCTTTCATTTTCTACAAAAATGGTATGTTTTCGAACGGTCACTTATGTTAATCTATGACCATGGTATGATTGAAAATGAAAGAACTGAACCAAGTATTGTCGACTGGGTTGAATCATAAGATTTATTTTGATTGATTTAATCTCTTCTTGAATTTTAAGACTTTTGTCCGAATTACATCTGCTATGGAATTAAAGTTCAAATATACCTCAGAATTGCTTATTGAATTAACCTAGCAATTAATCTGAAAATAATTCTTTACATAGGTTATATATCATAGATCATAGATATGTAAAAAATAAAAATGTGTTTTGAAAGATGAATTGGTAACAAACGTTTTCGTACACGTGCCATTCTTCACCTTCAGCCCATTTAAAGCACGAAATCCCGTATGACGTAATATAACGAAAATGCGCAGATAATTGATATTTTTTAATTTTAATTCAACTCACATTGACCTTTCTTATTTAGAACGTGTTTAAAGTTCTCATGTTAAGAAAATAGATATGTGGAAAGGCAATGGTTTAAAGCTTATGAAAATGTCAAAATCATAATTCAGTTTTAAAATGAGATATTGACATGCATTCACGCACATGTGACATTATCTCTTTTTGTTCAATTCAAACATAAAAATCTCATTACAGTTATACATATGAACCAATCTTAGTCATGCCTTTCTAATAGAAGGAACTAAATTTGAATCAAAAAATAATTCTGTGTAAAGATTATTCCCCATAGATATAATAAATGTCAAAAATGTCAAAAAATTTATCAAAAATTAAATACTCACACGCTTTTAAGCACACATGACCTTTTCCAGTTTTGCTCATTTCATTTACCTTGAAAACCAAGGAAACCGAACGCAATTGCTATATATACAACCTTGATACGTGTACCAGGTCTATAATTGGATTTTCTTATGGAAGAAACTAAGAAAAAATTATAAAAATAATTCTGCGTCGGGGTGATGCTTCACAAATAATATTAATGTCAAAAAATTAATTCATTTCTTCAAAATTAAATACTGACACGCATTTACGCACACATGACCTTTTCCAGTTTTGCTTATTTCATTTACCTTGAAAACCAAAGAGACTGGACGCAATTGCCAAATACTTCTTTGATACGCGTGTCAGGTCTATAATTGCATTTTCTCATGGAAGGAACCAAGCAAAAATTATAAAAATAATTCTATGTTAAGGTGATGCTTCACAAATAATATTAATGTCAAAACTTTAATTCATTTCTTCAAATCCAAATACTGACACGCTTTTACGCACACGTGACCTTTTCTCCTTTTGCTCATTTTTTATCCTAAAAATCAGTGAGATTAATACATTGTCCGATACTTCTTTAATACATGTCGGTTCTAAAATTGCAGTTTATCATGAAAGAAATCGAACAATTATTATAAAAATAACTATGTGAAAAGGTGATGTTCTTCAGATCATATAAACATCAAAATTGTAATTCATTTATTGAAAGTTTAATATCCACATGCTTTACCGCACACATAACCCTTTCCCTTTTTGTTCATTTCATCTATCTTAAAAATCAGTGAGCCTGAACTCATTGCTAAATAATTTTTGATATGAGTCAGCTGCAGGTCTAAAATTGCATTTTATCATGGAACAAAACGAACAATCATTATGAAAATAATTCTGTGTAAAAGTGATGTTCCAAAGACAATATATATGTCAATTTGATAATTTAGTTACTCAAAATGAAATATCCACATACTTTTACGCACACATGATAATTTTACTGAATGACGCTACTTTTTGGATTCAACCATGCATATAACCTCGTAAAATACACATTTCTACCGAAATTATGCCCAACCGTTTTCGCAGAAAATGTAACAAATGAAGGCATTTTATCGGAACTGATTGATATTTGGTACTTATAAAATATCGTATTTACTTTAACTTTTAAGCGATTCAGACATTTAAAAAAATGATGTTTAATCAATGTTAATTTCGCAGGAATATAGGGTACAAAATGAGTGAAAGTCTCACGTGTTTGATTGCATTTTACTCTCATTCATGTGCATTTTTCTAACATTAAAATGAGATAGTTCGAAAGAAGAGATCAGTAGAATTCTATCCGTCACTTTCATTTTCAAATGTTTAAATGTTTACGATTTCAATGGACCTCATAAAGATGGTAGCCAACGGACCAGAAACAAGTAGTGCGATGACGTCATATATCGCTACACCACTTTGATATAAAGTTTGGTAAACAACAATGTTTTTTTTCAATGTGCCGTCCTACTGTAATGCCTTGGTCACATTTGCTCCGATTTTCACTACGGCGCCCGGCCGATTGAGTATTTTGTTCAAAATTGAATACAATATTGAACAAAACACTCAATCGCCGGGCGCCGGCCGATGGATCGGAGCATATGTGACCCAGGCATAAGTTTGGGGAACAACTACCTTCTAACTACCACGACACCTTAATGCCTTGGTCACATTTTCTCCGATTTTCACTACGGCGCCCGGCCGATTGAGTATTTTGTTCAAAATTGAATACAATATTGAACAAAACACTCAATCGGCCGGGCGCCGGCCGATGGATCGGAGCATATGTGGCATAAACATTATCAAATCGAATCAAGAGTGAACGATTTTCCACAGATACGAGTACGAGTACAATAATGTTTTCTCATATCGTTCGTTATTATGTTCCAATGCGTTTTCTTGAAATGTTCGTGATCTTGGTGATACTGATACCCACTTAGTGATGTCGGAGTCACATTTGCTCCGACTCATCGGATGGATTCCGGTCGATTGAGTATTTTGTTCACAACTAAATACAATTTTGAACAGAATACTTTATCGGCCGAGCGCCAACTGATGAATCGGTGCAAATGTGACTCAGCCGTAAAAATGCTTTGCGATTTCTTGTGTCCTCCTGATCGAGGCAATATCGCTCATAAACTCACATTGGTGAGTGATGTCTAGGTCCCATTTTGAATTTGAGTTATGCCTAGGTCCCAAATTGAATGCAATATTGAACAAAACACTCAATCGGGCGGGCGCCGGCCGATGGATCAGAGCAAATGTGACCAAGGCATAATGTGAGCTAGGCATTATAGTACATGTACATTATAACCAGATTACAATAAACGTTGGTTCCCAAAGCAGGCACAGTTGAATGTTTTCCTCGCTTCATTGAATGCAATCATCACGGATCACACAAATACTTTATAAGCACTTCTATTGTGAATTTCGAAGTGGGAGTTAGCTCATTGAACATGTGCTCTTTTTCGGTTGATTGACGGCGTAAAGCTTTTCAAAAATCATCAGTAGTCCAGAGGTTATAACACCATTCCAAGAAAAATCGAATGTCTTTCTTAGAAATACCATTAATTTATCAAGGGAGTGGTGAAATTCAGCAGCTATGGCACTAGACATCGGCAAATTTTGCCGCATTACCTCGGAACAGGCTATTCGACATTATGTTATGAAAAGTACACTGTACTTGGAAACTCGAAAACTATCCTGGTCGGACTTTAGTACATTCCAAGAAAACTCTCACTGGCTCAATCACTGATAACTTGAGAATGCAGAGCAGATCTAGAGCTGGTTGACAGACCCAAACTAAAGAAAGCTGTTCTGTAAAAGCTTCTAATATCAGACCACAAGACGAGAGAACAACAATCACTTCGAATGAGCGATAAAGTGAATCGTTCGAACTCAACGAGAAGAAACGGACAATACATGGTCAACTTATAAACATCCTCTGAACCTCGGACACATAGCCATGATCGCATCGTCCATCTGTGTTTGGCTGTTCTTACTCACGATCTCTACCATTCTAGGCATTTGCAATGCCAATTGGTCTGACGGTAGGTTATCGCAACTTTTTACTTCTGACTTGTAGGTCTCGTGGTAGTTATCAGAAATTTACCAAACAGAAAGTGAAAAAATGCTGGAATTTTGAAAATTTTTGAACTAAGATAACAGCATCCTGTCTTGATTTTCAGTCGGTTTTACTAGTTCCATATATTATTTACATGACCAGAATCACCTGGTCATGGTCAGAAAAGATGATAAAATCTCTCTGAAATTGTGACTGAAAATAGTTAAAAGTTATCTATTGATCATCATGTTCCTCCTGTGGGAAAAACATGAAATTGTCTGAAACAAGAATTGTGGTCAGAAATGGAAGAAACAGCTTTTTAAATCATTTTTTTTTCTTATTTTCTATTTCTAGAAATGAATTCAAATTTTCAAAGCTCGTTTCGTTAAAGCAATATGTTGGGCACATTTTCTGAAAAATTCAAAATATTCTGTTCAGTGACCTTACGGAAATGCTAACTTTTAACTTTTTTCAGTCACAATTTCAGAGGACTGAAAAAGCTATTTCATTTTGACCATGACCATTGTGATCTTGGTCATGTAAATAATATATGGGAGTAGTAAAACTGATTGAAGGTTAAAGCAGAACCATATATTATTGCAAAATGATATTTTGATTTCTTATTTTTTAGCTTTCACTGACGCAGTTAAACAGTGAAATGGACTCTAAGAATGAATTGAAATTTTTAAAGATCCTATCATTTCAAGCAATATATTGGGCACATTTACTGAAAAATTCAAAAGAGTCTGTTTATGACCTTTCTGAAAGGACAACTTTTTACTATTTTTTCAGTCACGTTTTTAGATGGCTGAAAAAGCTAGTTCATGATTTTTCGTCATTTAAATGTTACTCGGGAGTAGTAATTAAACTGACTGGAGGTCAAAGAAAAATGTGAATTTTTAAATTTTCTTTTTGAACTGAGTTCTACTTGTACTTTGACCTTCAGTCAGTTTACTACTCCCTATATCATTTACATGACTATCACAATAGTCAGAATGACCATTAACATGATGTACTAGCTTTTTTCAGCCCTCTGAAAATGTGACTGAAAACAGTTAAAAGTTGGATTTTCGGAAAGGTCACCAAAAAGAATCTATTGATTTTTTAGAAAATGTGTCCAATATATTCCTTGAAATGATAGGAGCTTTGAAAATTCGAATTTATTTCTAGTAATAGAAAGCATGAGAAAAACTTATTTGAAAAGCAATCCATTTTCCTTTTTATTACCACCACTTTTGTTTCAGACAAAGTTTTTAAAGCTCCTGTCATTTGGAGTAATAAATTGGACACATTTTCTGAAAAAAATTAACATATTCTGTTCAGAGACCTTTCCGAAAGGTCAAAACAGAACTTTGTCATCTCAGTTAAGAAAATCACATGTTTTTCATTTCCTATTTGATGTAAAATTCTGATAACTGCGACGGCACTTTAATGTTAAGAAATATCAAGGTTTCGTGGAAGTTAACATGAAATGACACTGACAAGTGACGGAAATATCAGGATTTTTGAACTAGGATAACAGAGTTCTGTTTCGACTTTCAGTCAGTTTTACTAGTTCTACATATCATTTCTTATATTTAACAAGGATCACAATATAATAGCATTACACAATGCAAACGCTTTTTCAGTTCTCTTAAAATGTACATTGTACATTATAAATAAAATCGTTTTATCTGCAAGAAACATATTATGTCTCAGTCATGTTGATTTAAAAAAACAATATGTCGGAGAAGCATTAAGATACAAGAGACTAAGCATCTTAGCCAAACCACAATCAATCTAAGATATACAAACAAAACAAATTTGCGTGTAAATTAATTGAGTTTTCAATACGACATTGCACTTTCATTTTCTAGGTTCGTTGACGAACAACCCAGTTTAAATGGAGCCTGTTATTTATGAATGTTTTTTTCATAAAATATTATACAATGTTAAGGTGATATTGCTTTTTTAGATTCGATTGATCAACGCATTGTATTTTGACCCTTAGTCAAAGCATTAAAGGCCCTATATAAAGTTTGAAATTATGTTTTTATCATTTAATTACTATTTTTCATAACTTTAAGTTATTTGGAGATTTTTGAAAAACAAATTCTTTGAAGAAAAAAGTTGTAAGCTTTTTATATTTCCAATATCCAAAGTTCCCTTCATTTTTCAAATAAAGAATTTTTTTAATCATCAAATATTCCACCATACAGTGAAAATTACATTATTTTTTAACACCATTGCGAAGATTGAACAAATTAAAAACTATTTCAATGACAAAATGGCTTAAAATGTCGTATTGAAAGTGTCACTTAAATTTTTAGCATATTAAAAAAATGTGCTACCTGTAACATCATCGTGATGTCATTCGGGGTGCTAAAATGTTTTGAAAAATCGCATTTGTATTGCAAACATTTTTTATATATGTCACAATTTCAAAAAAATGTTGATAGTCTAACCAGATTGAAAATGGAAATATATTAAGAAAAATATTTTTAAATATTACTGAACCATTGTTTTCTACGAGAACTTAAATTTTACTTGAAATGCGCTTTTCTCTGATCCACTTTCATGCATGTATAAGCTCATTTCTCGCTTATTTAATTTATTAACCAATTCTCTAAATTTTAAGATAAAAGAAATGTGAGGATGAATGCTATCTATTGGTGTGAATTATCGCTAGTTAAAAGATATGTGTGCTCTTAAATTTAGTTCTGATTCAATTTTGAACAAAAATTTCTTCAAAAAAAAGAAAGTTTCAAATATCACATTTTAATAACAATGGGTAAGACTACAAAATAAGCCAAAGTGGTAAAAACTTTATATGGGGCCCTTTAACAATGGCCACATTTTCACAATTCTAGGTAGTGTCTGTTCATCCCTAATCGTTCTCAAGAACAGTGGAACATTTTCATCGCCTGTAGGGAGTGATGGACAATATCCAAGTGGTCTCAAGTGCGCTTGGTCACTTACAGTTCAACCGATTCATGTAAGTCCATGCATACCCTACATTCTTGTTTCAATCGAAAGCGGTAAGTGAATTAACCCTATTATCGCCCAATTATTTTTTCGAAATAAGCTTGTGGTATCTCTACGAATATGGAGGATGCTATTAGTTTTTAAAGAACGTGTACATGAACGAATAATGCGACACACTTATTTTTATCTACTCGTATTTTAGCTACACAACGCTCCAAAAAGGAATACGAACATCAGACTAGGGCGTAATGCGTATCGTTTATCTAGTGTTTAATATTCATTGACTTAGGTAATCCAATTGACGTTTTCTAAGTTTGAATTGGAACAATCTTTGAACTGTGAAGATGGTGATTACGTTATTGTTTACAACGGCGAGAGCTCACGAAATGACCCACTGGCTACAATCTGTGGGGAGAATGCAAAACCAATATTTTCAACGACGTCCAAAATGATAGTGGAGTTTATCTCAAATGATAAGATTGAGCGCTCTGGATTTACGGCCAATTTTAAAACTGTTGACCAATCAGGTATGCAAAATTGTATAGCATGAAGTGTCAATTATAGTCTCTCTCAGAGGACTTACCCCGAGCGCAGAGACTAGTTCTAGATGCAAAGCCATTGCTTAGTCAAACAAAACGAATGATGTGATCTAGTGAAAAGCCGGGTGAAAAGCCGGGTGAAAAGTTCGCCTTAAAACTTATGATACAAGACTCTCGATCTAATTTAGAGCACTTAATATATTTTATATAATTATAAGCTAGGCATATATACAATAATCCCGACAGAAAACAGACATGAAAAAAACTCATTCTTTTCAGTGTCATATTTAACAAGAAACTATGATTTAATTTCAAAAAGGGATCAAACTAAACTGATGAATGAATCCTATGATTCGTTATATTTATGAGTAATTGTAAAGGCATAATTCAAATTTTCTGTTCCAGCTGCCGCTTGTGCCAGTGGAAGAGGTCCTCTCAATTTGACAGACACTAAAGGTTCAATCAAATCACCAGGATATGATGGAAACAGCATCTACCCCCCTAATATTATGTGCCAATGGGTTATCAAGGCAAATGAAGGGATGGTAAGACATAGCAGCACTATTTGCTAAAATGTAGCTTTTCAATACTCACGTGATCTATCTTTTATCCAAGGGGAAACATACCTTCAAAATATTGTATGTTTTTAGGAGATCGATCTTACGGCAGATAGATTTGCTCTAGAAGAATCCAGAGGATGTCACCATGACCACGTGGACATCTTTGATGGGTCTGAACCCGTGTTATCTAAACTACTAGGAAAATATTGTGGCATCCATGCTCATGTTGAACTCGACCACGCACCTGCTTCAAACATGATGCTTATCACATTTATATCCAACAAAAATGTTGGCGGTCTTGGATTTAGATTTCGATACAGTGTTTATCCTAGGGTTGCTTCAAGTAAGTATAAATACATCGGAAATTATTTAAGAAGTAAAAATACATATTGCCTTATAAACGATAATTGATGTATCTAAATTATGTTATTTTACTAAAGCCTGCGACGTAATGAGATGTGTTGATCTAAACGACATTTAATGTGTGCTATTTTGTTGCCAACACAACTGCAGCTAGCCATGTGATATATATTGTAGATAGTACCCCGGACAGGTTGTATGATGCAGTCGTTTTTTTACTCTATATTTGCAATAGAACAACCATTCTTATTGAAATTTTCAAGATTTATTCTAGAGACAATTTCCAACATGGAAAATAAATATTTTATCAAAATTTCCAATTTTATGATTTTGACAGGCTTTTTACAAAAACACTACACTTTCAATAAAATACAGGTTTTTGCTTGAACAATTGAACTTTTAACGTCATATCAAATATTGTCTGGCTATTGAATTTCCGGCTGCCTAAAGTTTTTCCAGATATATCTGTTGCCATATTAATAATTATGGCTGATTATTGTCATTCACTTGAGTCATATTCAATATTATTACAGTGAATTAGGCAAATAAAAACGTGTTGCCCTGGGTCTCGTTTTGTGAAGCGTTCCCTAGATTGAGCCCAGATAGAGGAGGTCAATCTCCTTGTCCACGGACATGAGTTCAAGCCGGTCACTGTTCAATACTGTCCAAAATGAAGTAAAACATTACAAATCTCCTATTTGAAGTATTCTTGGCATTAGATCTTTCAGAGATGTTAATACAGCTGTGTCAAATTTTATCATGAAATTGTCAGGGAGACCTGACATTTTAAAAGCATGGTACAATTTATGTGCCACAGGCTTGCATGCTGAGTGACGGTGGCGGAAAAACCCAGTGGAGAAAAAGGTGCGTTTTCAGAGATAATGTGACCCAGAATGACAAGTTTTTCATTGGCCTAATGCACTGTAATAATATTAGGCCTAATGAACATGACAAAAATGAATAACAATAATCAGCCATAATTAATATGGCATCAAATACATCTGGAAAGACTTCAGGCTGTCAAAAATTCAATGGTTAGACAATCTTTGAAATGACGTTAAAAGTTTAATTGTTCAAGCAAAACCTGTATTTTGTTGACAGTGGAGTGTTTTTGAATAAAGCCTATCAAAATCATAAAATTCGGAATTTCGTTAAAAAAAAATTTTTCCATGTTGGAAATTGTTTCCAGGATAAAATATGAAAATTTCAATAGGAATTGTTGTTCTATTGCAAATATAGAGTAAAAAAACGACTGCATCATACAACCTGTCCGGGGTACTATTGATCATCTTTCTTAAAAACAGCTTTATTTGATGATGCTTGCGATCAGCTCCTAAAAGATGTTAAATATGTTACCCATGTGTAGCCCTTTTTATTATGATTAAAAAACTATTTGTCTAATATTTGTATCCTCCAACACACTTGTTAAATCAAAAGTGTTAATGCTTTGTTTGTTGAAAGCGGCGCCAAAAATGACTTTAAGCTCTTAAATGACATACAACGAAAGACAAAATATTGTTATTTCTGTGGTGAATTTAGGTTGTGCTGGCCAATATTTTGTATACTCCAAACATTAAGATGTTAGATTTGTATATATCTGATTTTGAATTATTATTTTGAGATATGAAACGTATCTAATGTAGTATTTAAATGATTGTTATAAAAATTCTCAATTATATCTTAAAGGGTTACGTATACCTTCCCGTATAAATACAATATAAATCCTGGTATCAGTCCAAAACGTTCTGTTTCATTAATAGGACATTTCATAAGACCATGCTTTATACTTATACTTGATAGCTAAATCAAGATATCAATTTTTCCCATTAAACACAAACTTAAAATCCTAAAACTTAAAATCCTCAAACTTCACCAATAAAAGGTGAAATTGATTTATCAAAATAAAAATTCCCCTTTTGTAAAAGCATGGCGATCTATACCACACTATTGCTACATAAACAGTCAGAGGTCTTTACACAATGACCTCAACATGTGCACCCTTGAGTATCATTCTGGAATCTTGCCTTTTATACCAAACGGTGAGCAACACAAAAAGTCATCATTAAAAATTCACCATTAAACTATTTTTAGAAAAATAAGCAATATTTTCAATACAAATTATTATGGTCGTGATTTCCCCCTGTGTTGGCAACAAAATGTAACACAATGAATGTTGTTGATATATGATATCAACACACAGTCGCAGTCTTTAGTACCATAACAAAATTTAATTATATAATTTATCATAGAGTGACCCATACATACATGTAGGTTTACTTCAAGTATTGGTCAATCTTTATCTGCCACTTTATTTATATATCCATAGCTTCCATGGCACTGTGATTTTATTCACACGTTTTGTCTTTCCATGCAATCATCCCAACATTGGGTAGGGTAAGATTTGAGTTGATTTATTAATACTTTCTCACATACTGTATCTCTCAGGGTCAAACCAAAATGGAGCGAAAACTTTGTTAAATCTTCCTGGTTGCGGATTACCTGCTATCCGAGATGAAACAGGGATAAATCCTTATATCCTAATAGATGGTAGTATTGAAGCTACCCCTCATAGTTGGCCATGGACTGTCATGATAGTAGACTCCAGTGGTAGCGCAAATGCACAAATCTGTGGTGGTACTTTAGTGAGGAACAACTGGGTTATCACTGCGGCATATTGCATTAGAAGGTGTGTAATCAGTAACCTATTTAACCGCATCATGTACATTTCTTTTTCCAAAAATATAACATTAAGAAGTAATCATTTGAAGCATCAGAACCTTAGCATTATGACTAGACAATACATGATGTATATTGTGATTGTCTTGCAATTATATGGAAGTTTAAGCATACATGTAGGTTCTGAGCCGGCCGATATAAAGATGGCAGCACCGTCGGAATCCAGTATATTTTTGAACATGCCATCTTTATTTGAAAATTATTTCTATCGACCTTAGCCTATGGGTATAAGTTAAAGTATTTCATACAATATCAAAAATTGTTTTCAGTACTTCACCATATTCGCTAAAGGTCAGGCTTGGTGAGCACAGTCAAACGGATTATAACGATGGAGGCTATGTTGCAAATGTTGCGGAAATCATGAAGCATCCAAATGCAAGTGATGGATATGATATAGCAATGTTGAGGCTTGTAGAACCACAACAGCTGACTGATAATGTTCAAACTGCTTGTATTGTACATGAAGATGTTTCTGGTGGTCATGGGTATAACTGCGTTGTTACTGCATGGAGTTCTAGGACATGTAAGTTGTTATCGCCTCTTTTTCAATGTTTGGATACTCACGTACTAGATCTATCTAATTGTCTCTATTGTAACTACTGATATCCAATATTAAAATCCATTGCATGATGAAGTCAAAACAAAGCCTAAAGTTCTGGCAATCATTCTGATTCTCATCACATCTTTCTGTCGTCAACGAGAAATTGTATAAGAAGAAGCTATATGTTAGAAGCTAATAGAAGGCCATATCTGGCAATGGAATACAAGCTTATTTATTTGCTAAGATAAGTTATTATCATAAAATTTCAGATTTTGATAGGCCTAATCCACCAGTTGCTCTCAAGAAAGTTGGCTTTCAAATTCGTCCAAGAAAAGAATGCTATAGGCATTATTCGTATTTCAATGACACCATGATATGCGCTGGATATATGGAGGATAGGTGTCATTATAACGTATGTGTTTAACCTTTACTTGCACATACCATTTCACAACCTAATTGGCATTTTTGGGAAACTGAGTTACCGCAGACCTAAATGTTTAATAACTATTGCTCTAGACAGTATATCCTTGGAAATTCACAAATAAATGAGATGAAAATTGATCCTATTGAATTACAATATAAACCAAAACAACACAATAAGGCGTGTATTGAAGATTTAACTTCCTGTTTTCTCAAAATCTGCTTGGAACTGTATCATTGCAATTGGATTAACATGGGAAATTCCTCAAAAATAAAATTCTAGGGATTAAAGAAGGAGTCAGCATTAAATAATTTGACAAGTTATTGGCATACAGGAAACCTATTTAAAACAGCATTCATCTTTTTCAAAAGCGAATATGATCAATGATTCTCAGCCCCCTGTAGGTTTGAAAAATAACAATACCTGGGTGTTAATCCATGGATCATCGTTGAAAATGAGAAATAATTTTTTGGGGGATTATACGGTGTAATCCTATAGTCAACAAAAAGTTTTAAAGTGTATTCCTGTTTTTAAGATGAACACATCAGCAAATGCATGAAAAAACTCCCACAATCCATTCTGCAAACAACTCGCGGCCCTTTGAAATCTATTTAGGATTAAGCCAAATCTGACATATTGTGATTCAAAACTTTAATTGTATAGAATTGTGTTATATTTCAAGTTGGGAAGAGTTGTCTTGGGATGAGATGTCTTTGGATGAGATGTCTTGGGGATGAGTTATCTTGGGATGAGATGTCTTGGGGATGAGTTGTCTTGGGATGAGATGTCTTGGGGATGAGTTGTCTTGGGATGAGATGTCTTGGGGAGGAGTTGTCTTGGGATGACATGTCTTGAGATGAGTTGTCTTAGGGATGAGTTGTCCTGTTTCCCTTTAATCCATTGATTATCCAGATAAACACCAATTCATTTATCAATAAATACCCTTCAAAGTCTATTAAAAAAAGTAAACAATGTTTTGGAGGATTTGTTTCAAAGGTTTTGTAAAGTTATATAGTATTTGCACTTTTTCAACATTCCAACATTCCTCATCAATCGTGATACAAATTGAAATTTTTGGGCTCTCAGAAGAAGGATGGGACAGTTAGGTTTATTAACATGTGTGATTTAGTTTTTCAGACGTTACAATTTTCAATATATTCTAAGCAGATATCCTAACCCATTCCCTAACTCATCATTTAAAGATATGCTAGGCAGATAAGTAGGTCTGTTGAAAATGATTGTGTTGAAGAATTCATATTGCTTATTGCGAGTGATTATTTAGCATGTTACTGAATATCTCATCAAGTGACCTAAACTACAGCAGCTAAAATAAGCATATCGAAATATTATAATTCAGTATGATTTGGAGAAGGGGATTATACAGTTATAAGGGATTAGAAATTATATATCATCTTACAATTTAGCTCAATTCTTGAATTTGAAGATCTATTGCCATATTGTTTAAAATGCGTTACAATCGATCGATCTGATGGTAAGAACTAGTATGTGATATGATCGATTTTACCTTTTTGTCGTCATTGCTGAGGAATACAATAATACCACTCCAATTAATGATAACTCATTTATTGTATTACTTGTGCTTGATACACATACTGGAAGATATGCTTTTAAAATTAGTAAACCATTACCAAAATTATGGTTACCCTGTAGTAGTGAGAGGCACATTAAAAATGAATATCACCCCCTTCAATCTATTTTTACAGGTTTTTATGATTATGTCACATTTTTCTATATTTTGCGTAACCAGGATGGTGAATTTTCTTCATTTTTCTTCAAACATTTCGCCTTACCAATATTTATTATATCTGTCAATTTCAAGAAAATCGCACCGCTACGTTTGAAAATAATTCAAATTTTGTCGTTTTTCCCATTGAGCTCCATTATAAAAATGGAATTTTCAAACTTAATATTTTAAAATTCTACGCGGTGAAAAGTTCCATATTGAGTAGTTAGTTAATGTTATGGTGTTGAAAATTCAAAACAAAAAGGAATAAAGAAAAAATGCCACAGAGAAGTCTCAATAGAGTCTCTTTAATTACATGAAATTACTTGATTACAAAAGTGTTTCATTTTTAGACAGCTGGGATAACTAGGTTATCCCAAAAGTGCCAATGAGGGTTAAATGCTATTGGGATCTTTGTTAAATGATTTAAGTCAAGGGTCCGTCGATTATTTAACACAGATATGTCTTGTATGATGACTTTGAAAGCGGATGGTAACCTGAAATCAGCGGCTATGATAAAACGAATGCATAAATGAGCCAATCTTGATTAATTCCTCTTCATCGACATGAAGGGATCTATTTTCCGTTATATGTAAAACTGCCTCCATTTCTATTATTTCAACAGAATTACAATTGTTGTTTTATGGTTTATAATGTATCAATAATTTGCTGAATATTTTACTCCAGGAGTTTATAGGATCGCCAATGGTGTGTCAGTTATCATCAACCCCCTCTGCACCTTGGTTTCTTACTGGTATAGTCAACTACATTTACTGTGCCAACGCCGATCGACGACCTGGTGTCTTCATAAGAATAGCAAACGAGGAGATTCAAAATTGGATCATTGAACTAATCGATAAGCCAGTCCCAACAGCTGACCCAAATGATCCATGCTTAAATAGGATTGAATTAACTGAATCCACTGGTGTCATCAAGACGAATGGTTATCCCTATAATTATGCTATTAATTTACAATGTAGATGGTTGATAAGAGGCTCAGTGAACCAGGTTTGCTCTGTAAAACCCTACTATCACACCAAACTCGTTCTCATTACGTTCTCTAAAACGGGCCCAAACTGTGAACGAACGGATTTGACGTAATTATAACGGTTTAGGGTCCATTTGCAAACTTCATGAACGTAGTTAAACGGGTAGGTCCTCCAGAACTCAGAGCATTCTCAAAATTGTCCAGTGGTCGCTACATTCTGCAGTCAGAACAAGTGACAACGTACTTAAGTCGAACTGGACGTACTGCGAACGGAACTGTCTTCCATCCTACCTAGTACGTTTTAGAACGAGATGAACTGTCTTGGGACTATTGTGAACGAGGTAGAACTAATTGCAAATGGGTTTAAACTGATTCAGGATGTATTAAAGACTATTTATGAACGACAGACTAGTTGCCACTACTTTTTTTGTGCGAACGGAACGAATCTAGCTGCAACTTTTATGGTCTGTTTACAAACTTTATGGATATGCTCGAACGGAAAGGTGATTTAGAATTTTGAATCATTTCAAAATTCGATGGCGACAATACCGCTCTATGATTAGATTATTTGACAACGTATTTCAAACGAGATGACCTACTAGACTAGAAACGAAATCGTTGTATTTCGAACGAACTGCGAATGAGATGGATATGATGGACGTATTGAAAACTGTTTGTATACAAAGTAACTAATAATTTTAGATATATTTCTCGACCACACCCAGATTTAGCCTGTTTTAGGCCCACGACATTTTTGAAAAGAACGGTTGAGAACTAGTTTGGTGTGATAGGGGGTAATAGTAATATAACCATCAGTTTGAGGCCGATATAGAATGGTACCCTTGGCCAAAGTTGGTATTCTTTTACTTATCTGATCTTAAATTATTACTATAATCACACCGGTGTAAAAGGGTAGGTGGTCCTATCAAATTTTGGTCCTACTCTCTATTGAATTAAATGGTGACCTAATTACAAGTATTTTCCTTATATATTCAGGGCCAGTAAGGACCGTAAGGAAAGGGGACCATAATTCCCAGGGGACCATAATCCCCAGGGGACCATAATTCCTTTCACACTGGAATAGCCTGACAACGGTAAAGTCAGATACCGTTGTCACAAATGGCGGACATAACCATCGCTTCAATTATATTTTCATGAACTGTATGTTTAAAAGAGCACTTAGACTAAATTCCATTGGAACAATCAATCAAAGTGCAAAGTGTTTTTAATACTCATTGTACAGTTAATAATGTTCTACCATTGAAATAAAGTCTTTAATTTAACCGATCAAAATAAGATACGGGACAACGGACACTGTAATTACCATATGCCGTTGTCTTTCTAAATTACTCAAATATAGATTCCGTTGTCATTGACGATATCGAAGACGCTATATTGTGGCGATTCACAACCTAATTTGATCGAAATTGGGATTTCATATGAAACATCACAAGAGCTTAATAAATGCACAGAATTAGCGACGATAAAATCCCATGAAATGAGGACCAAGTTATTAAACAGTTGAAGCGACGGTTATGTCCGCCATTTGTGACAACGGTATCTGACTTTACCGTAGTCAGGCTATTCCGGTGTGATAATAGAAATCAAGATAAGTAAAAGAGACCGACTAAGGAACGGCTATAAAATGGTAGCAGTAACATCTTTTATTATATTCTCTTAAGTCTTAGGAAAAGATTAGATAGCTCCCAGTATTTCATCTCGATTCTCTTACAAACTTACCGAGCCTGGTATTTTCGTTGGGAGCGTTCAATGGCCTTCTATGCGACGACCAAAAGGAAAGGCTTGTTTTATTGCCCGACACCATAGATATACAGGGAAAGTAAAGATACAAATACTCTTATTTTAAGAGATTTAGTTTTTTTGTAATGAAATCGCTACAGAGTGTAGAGGCACTACATTACAATACATCTACCAACTTTTATAACATATAGTCTAAATGTGTTGAAGTTACGGTTGTTATGGTTACGATGGTGAGGGGTATGCGGAGCAGTTCCAGGATATCGCTAAATTGTTATAAATTGCTAAAATATAACCATTTGAAATAGTGTTTATTATTGTATTTCTTATCAGTTTTTTTTTGTCCGATATTGTATTCTTGCCGCCATAGTATTCTCTAGTATAACGGTATCATTGATACATATCAGAACTATGTAATGTCACAAGTATAATGAAAGAAAAAGAGTGTATAAGTGCTTAGAAAAGTGTCCCTGGATTAATGGGAAAGCCAATAGTGCACCTCCACAGTCAATATTCCAATGCACAAACCAAAGAAACAAATCTTACAACTGAATGTCTTGGCATTAACCTTTTTGTACAATGGCCCATATTTCCCTGATAATGTCCCATTGGACTTCTACATTAATGAATATGTTAAAGCAATATTTGTGAAAATGTCAACATAAAAATCAGAGTCGGCTGGAAACCAATGTTATCAGCAATCTTAGAGACTGACAACAAAGGTTTTGTCAGGTCTTTGAATCTTCGGTCAAAATGCACCAAGAATCTTTAAATAAAGGTGGAAAATACATTATACTTGATAACAATAGTAATGTCAAATGATTAAATAATGTTACAGTAGTACTAATCCTTTTGCTGTTGTGGTACATAATTTGATGCATAATAGCAACAGGCGACGGAGTGTCAAAATTATATGCACAGGAGAAAATAATTTTAAATCATAATTGTGACGCTGCTCCACATACCTGTGACTCCTGTTACCATAACAACCATAACTTTTTTATTTTGAAACAATTTGTCATGACAGTTGCAGGATAAATTGTTACAATGTCATTCTACAATCTGTAGCAATTTCATCTCACAACAGGTAAATCTAATGAAATAAGAGCATTTGTATCTTTACTTTCCGGACACCCTGTATATTCCTAAATAACAATTCAAACCAGTTGAACTTAAAGCCTTGTGTCAATACCGTTCCGGGTCGAAGGGTCCCTATATTAAAGACTATCTAGAAAAATACATAAAATCTATTATTTCTCCATGAAATTATTTAAAAAAAAGTAGGTAGGTTGTTGGTCTTTATTATTGGAAAGTTTAAAGTTATTTTTATCAAACACTGACAAAATATATGAGAGCAGGGCGTCCAATACTTTTGGATCACCCCTCGTACAATAACATATTAGACCAAAACTTACAATAAAAATCCCAAAGTGCAAAATGGCGGCAGTTAACTGTGAAATTAAGTTAACGCGACAGACAAGGTCGTGAACTCTATGACATAATGAAATCGAGATGAAATGCTTGGAGCATTTTGTTTACATTTGCTCGGATTCATCGACCGGCGCCTGGCCGATTAAGTCATTTCGTTCATTTTTGAACAAACTCAATCGGCCAGTTTCTGGCCGATGAATCCAAGCAAATGTTACCAAGGTATTAGTAATCATAGGGTGCTTAGAGACACGATCACTTGATTATTTAATATCAGATTACCATTCATGTTTACAGAATGTAAGGCTGGAGTTTACGGATTTAAAGATGGAGGATGCAGTTAATTGTGAATACGACAATGTCAGTCTGTTTAGTTCTGATGCACCAGATGAAGCAAGAAAACTTGGAACCTTCTGTGGTGTCTGGGTGGCTCCTTCAGTTTATACGTCAACTGGGAGTAACATGTTTATTCTATTCAATTCGGATGATAGTGTGACGAAATCTGGTTTCCGGGCTGAATACACTCTTATTACAAGTAAGTAAATGTTATATTCATGAACATGTATTTGTACATACATTGCACTCAAAATTTAAAGTGTGTCAGATACTTTTTTAACCATAGGGTTTAGGTCAATATATAAATGAAGGTAGGCCTAGTCAGTGGTAGGTATTTTATCTTCAAACCAGATTCATTGCACTGCCATCGTTATTTGAATACTATTTCTTTCTGCCGTTATTTAGCCTCTACTGGTACATCTTATTCCTTAATAATCCCGATGCTCGTGTTTTAGATGGAGCCTCCCCAACATCGGGCCCAACGCAACTACCTTCGGGCCAATGCGGCAGTCCAGCCATAACACCATATCTACCAAACACAGTAGGCGGTTCTGATGATGCTGCCAATAACGTGGTAAATGGAGATAATGATGTACCTCATAGTTGGCCCTGGCACGTCATGCTCACCTCAATGTTTGGTAACCAGTTCTGTGGGGGAAGTCTATTGAATGAGTACTGGGTCATAACTGCTGCTGACTGCTTAAGCAGGTTGGTATAACTACAAGGAAGAGTTCTCATTTACCCGAAAGATATAAATTTTAAATCACAACTTTTAAACAAAAGGATGTCTATATGAGTTTACCTGAAATAAATCCATTTGAGAACTTGTATTTCAAGATTTTTGCATTTTTTTATATTCTAGAAACCTAAAAAGCTATATCTAAAATTGTATGAAAACAGCTTACAATTCTCCCACCTGGGGTACTAGTCTATACCCACGTATTGCTATTAGTCGAGTTTCGTAAGAGTTATTTGCATGGATCTTTCTTAAAGTGATTAATTAATGTTATATCTATGTTTGTCATGTACAAAAATGAAAATGTCAATGACATTGAATAAATAAATAGTATTGCCTTTATAGGGATGCACCCTGGGTGGGGGTGTATAATATTATAACGCCTCAATAACCGGCACTATGGGACGTGACATTTCAATGTTAACATCAAAATCCTATAAGTAGACATACTGTCTGTATAAAATATTGCAATTTAGACTTATACCTTTCGGATGCATGGGAACCCTTCCTTCCTACTAAAAAGTAATATGTTTTAGAATGATGTAAAGATGGCAGCAGTGGTTAAATTTTATCATGTGGGCCTTTTAATGATAAGTGACTTACCGAAACTTGATTTAGAATACAAATATAATAGGCGAGTCTCCAGCAAGCGTTTTGGGAAGTCAGAGGACCACTTGTTAGACATAATTTTTCTAAAAGATGACTTAATGTAGCATAAATTCACATACATCTGGGCTGTATTAGATTGTGGATGAAGGATTCTGAGCCTTTTTACCTCCCTAGAAAAATATTTGAGGGTGGTATTAGATTATCATTCTATAACATCAATTAATATTTGCTATAGTACTGATTTCTACATAGTATGTCAACAGTACAGTGGATACGTGTATCCTAAAATTTTATAGAGATATGTTTATTGGTACAGGAGAAAACGTAATTTATAGAAGTAAAAAAGATTTCATTTCTGAAGAAGTAGGATGGACATCCTACGAAACGTCAAAAAGAAATATCTCTGAGAAAGAAAATCAACAACTTTGTTAATAGTAAGATTATTTTTGTTCATTTTTCAGTTTCACCAATCTTGTTGTTACAGCTTCAGAGAAATAATAACCAGTTATAATTCTTCAAGTAGTATTTAAAAATGATTTCCAAGTTATGTGTGACATTGTAATATAAGGAAAGTAATGATATTAATTTTGAATTTTAAATATGGCTTTGTTGACCCCCACCCCTTAGAAATACAAGAAAGTGGAGTGACACAATTAGATGAGAAATTCTATAATGAGTATTAGTATATGTAAAGTAAATATATAAGCACAAATGCCAAAGGGAAAGGACCAAAAGCTTGACGATGGCTTCTTGATATCAAAATATCATGATTTACCCCAGCAAAACCGATATCATTTTGAAGCCAAGCAGAATGTTACGAGGTAAGGCGCTCCAAGAAAATGCAAAAAACTCCAGATTTGGAGTTTTTCGAATTCTTAACTAAGCCAAATCAAGTATGGCAGCAAATGTTCCTTCAGGCCAGTGACAAATCCTAGATATCTAAATTACGGCCAAGAGGTGCATTTATGCGCCTAGCGTTCTTTTTAATCAAGGAAATGATATCTAATAAAACTGAAATGTAATAATCGTTCATGGTTCTTTTTAATATCAACACATGATATAGATGACTTTTTCAAACCTTATTTGAAGTGGTTTTTAATCTATTTTCATAGTTGATTAAGCATTCCGTCAATATTAAATGTCAACTTAGCTTAATGATCTTTTTTCAAAGTCAAGTTGACTAAATAAGATAGCCCTGGCGTGTTTATGATGATTTTACTCTCTCGATTATCTTGTTGCTCCATGTCAAAAGTTTCTAGGATTTTGAATAGGTTTGAAAATTTTCTGTTTTGCGGCTTAAACAATCAGGCCCCCTTTCTTATGCACTACGTAAACCGTACACAAATTGAACAATTTCTCATTTCATAGATACCGAGAAGATCAGGTTTTAGTAAGAGTAGGGGCACATGACAAAGATGCTACTGAGCCAAGCCAAAGGAGCTATACTGTTAATAGATTCGTCACACATCCACAAGCCAGGGACATTGCCTTATGGAGACTTGATGAACCTGTAGAGATGTCCGATGAAGTGAGTCCAGTGTGCTTGCCAGAGACTGGGGATGTTCCAACTGGCACATACTGTATGATAAGTGGATGGGGATCAGGCTTCAATGGTAAAAAAATCTCTGAATCTGCATGCTGTCAAACATCAATTCAACTTCTTCTCAATGTAAAAAATTAATATAGTGTGGAACAATATGCCATTTTTATTTAATCAATAGATTTACATATCATGGAGCCACTTAGTTGTTCAATTGCACATACTATAAATATATAACCGTTTTGACATAAGTATCACTAATACATATATTTTTGACATCTATCAAAGTGGTGTTGAAAAGTGACCCCAGTTGATAATAGCAGGCCTCAAATACTTTGCATATTTACATTGACCCCCATGTTAATTTATCAATCTTCAAAAGACCCCCTGCAAAACAGTTCTCAAATGATGAACCCCATAATCCTAGGTATGTCGCAATATGATGATCTTCACAATAAGAAGGGTTGTTTTTTTTCTTTTGCTTAGTTCCAAAGGTATTGGCGATTGGAATCCCTATTGGCAATTGAAATCCCTATTGGCAATTGAAATTCCTATTGGCAATTGAAATCCCTATTGGCAATTAAAATTCCTATTGGCTGTTATTAGCTCACATGGTGAGCTTTTGCAATCACTCACGTGTCCGTCTGTCTGTCCGTGCGTTCGTGCGTGCGCCTATTTTCAAAATGGCCGCATTTTTGGCCCGCAAAATTTTGAGCCATTTCCTAGCTTTACAAATAATCTCAGGTGTCCTGCATTGTAAGAATCCATGTCAATGTAAAGAGTAGTTGTATGTAATAATTTTGTAAAGAAAATTATTTCAATTTTTTTATTTTCAGCCATTTTAGTTAACATTGATTTGTCCATCTGTCTCGCGAAATCCACTTTTCCGTCAACAATAGTGGCACGTTTTAAAACCTCTGTCGATAGGGTTCCTGTTTTAAGTTATTTCAACATCAATACTGAAAACTCCTCTATGACTCCTAGTTCAAAAGCTCGCCTATTTTCAAAATGGCTGCCATTTTTGTCTCGCGAAATAATTCCAGGTGTCCTGCATTGTAAAAATCCATGGCAATGTAAAGAGAAGTTGTATGAAATAATATTGTTACAAAAAATCAGCAAAACATAATATCCATTTTTCAGCCATTTTAGTCAACATTGATTTGTCCATCTGTCTCGCGAAATCCACTTTTAGACCATTTGCCTTAAAACCTCTGTCGATAGGATTCCCGTTTTAAGTTAATTTTGTTCAACATCAATACAAAAAACTCCCCTATGACTTCTGTTTCAAAAGCTCGCATATTTTCAAAATTGCCGCCATTTTTGTTCCGCAAATTAACTTTTGGCCCATTTCTTAGCTTTACAAATAATTTCAGGTGTCTTGCATTGTAAAAACTGTAACTGTAAAGAGTAGTTGTATGAAATAATTTTGTTACAAAATTTCGGCAAATTTTTTTGTTCAACATCAATAAAAAACAACCTGTGACTCATGCTTCAAAAGCTCAAGCCTATTTTCAAAAAGGCCATCATTTTTGTCTCGGGAATTAACTTTTGGCCCATTTCCTAGCTTTACAAATAATTTCAGGTGTCCTGCATTGTAAAAAGCCATGTCTTTGTAAAAAGTAGTTGTATGAAATAATTTTGTTACAAAAAATCGGCAAAAAATTAAATCCGTTTTTTTTTTATTTTGTGTCATTTTAGCCATAATTCACTTTTGAGCAACACCATGTGAGCCCAGTACCCACGTTACTATTTTTTAAACGACTATCAATCTGGCTTTACTAAAATTTCCTTTTCTCAGAAAATTCACTATGAAATTTTCTAATATTGTAGATTTCTATAGATAATATATTGAATTTAAAAAATCAAACAGGCACATTTCTAAAAATGTCTTATTTTTAATATATTGATTTATTAACAAGGGGCTCAATATAAATGTGCAGTTTTTGAGGCTTGCTATTATCAACTGGGGCCACTTTTCAACACCACTTTGTCAGATATCTAAACTATATGAACTAATGATACTTCAGTCAAAACAGGGTTCTTTATATATAGCATGATTGTGCAATTCTATGGTTTTATAGACCGAACTGACTCCATTTATAGCCTACTTCTCAAGTGAAAGGGGCACGAGTTGTTTGTAGAATGGATTCGGAGAGTTTTTTATGCATTTCGCTTATGTTTTTATCTTAAAAACAGGAATACACTTTGAAACGTTTTATTGACTATAAGATTGCACCATATAATCCAAAAAAGTATTTCTCATTTTCAAGGATTATCCATGGATTAACACCCAGGTATTTTTATTTTTCAAACTTCGGAGGGGTGGGAATCATTGTGCTCGACGCTTTTGAATAATATGAATGCTGTTTTAAATAGGTTGCATGTATGCCAATAATTTCTCAAATTGTGTAAACTGCACCAATTCTTTAATCCCTAGAATGTTATCTTGGGAGGAATTTCCCATGTTAATCCAATGGTGGGGTTCCAAGCAGATTTTGAGATAACAGGATGGTTAATCTTTAATATACACCTTATTGGGTTGCTTTCATGTATATCTAAAATATGAAAATTGAATCTTTAATTTCATCTTCTACCAAAATAGTTTTCTTTAATTCAACCAGTCTGGCAAGTGGATTTTAGCGAGAGAACCCTCCAACAGGCTGATCTCCCAATTATTAGTACGCAGGTGTGCAATCAACATGGCATGCACAGTGGAACGATAACGCCAAGAATGATGTGTGCTGGTTATATTGAGAGGGGAGCGCCAGGTTTTTGCAGAGTAAGAACGATTTAAGACCAGTGAAGACATCCTCAATATTGTCCTCTTACTATGACATCAATTGCAATATATTCATTGTTACAACAATTGATTTAGAAATCTTCAGTAAATAACCATAAATTTCCAAAATTCCCACATTAAAAATCATGGATATTAACTCAATCAATCATAATATGATACATGCAGGGAGATAGAGGGGGGCCCTTGGTATGCAGATACCCTAATTCAAGCTGGGAGTTATATGGTATTGTTAGCTGGGAGGTGGATTGTAATTCGGTCCTCACTCCTGGAGTATTTGTTAGAGTATATTACTACATGGATTGGATTAAACAAAGACTAGCATGTAAGTATGAAATGTATTTGTTCTTGTGTTTTCTTGGTTCCCTAATTTGTCCAGGCATTACCCATTTTAGTATACACGTATTCCATACCTTAGGTGTTTGGTTGAGTAACAGATATTAATTTGCATTTTGCTCCTTGAAAACCCCCAACTTATTTAAAGATGTCGTTCAATGTATAAATGAAAATTCGTAAAAGCTTATTTTCGTAGTGGTATCTCACACCCCTGAGTTACAAAATAGTGGTCAGTGAAAGAGAAGGCATGTTTAAACGGTGTGAGGGGGCCTTTAGGTCGGTGTGTACCAGGGGTGATCAATAAGTAATGGACGCTTTTTTACACAGATGCTTTTTATAGACCAATCCCTTTGATTTTTCTACCAGTGATACGTCATTTAATTATCTATCAATTCTGAAGATTTGAAGACTTAGAATTTACAGTCAGTTCCTAATGTCAGACATTAACTACATTTCGTCCAGTTTACGAATATCGCCATTTTTCTTGGAGCCATTTTGACGGCGGCCAGCTTTTTTCAAATGGAGTTCACAGTATTCCAGATAAAATTACCTCTAGCCAAGAAATAGGCTAGAGACTTGAGTAAATTCGGTACATTCTAAAAAATTATCAACCCTCAAATCATCATCTAGGTACACTAGATGCACCTTGTGTGCAAAAATGAAGGATGAAGACCATATGCGTGGAATAATTTGTAATGTATCTATCTGAAAATAACACATGGTCAATTAAATGTATCTTCTGTATTTAGTACCAGCCTTGCCCCCTCTCCCTAAAGCTTGCAGTTTCCAAGTCATTGTGTCCGAAGCAGGAGACCTTGTCTTCCCACAATACTACGACTCTCCCAACGAGGATGACATGTACAGGAACCAGCTGACTTGTGTTTGGTTAATACAGGCACCACCTGGAGAGGTTTAGTAGTAATATGTTTCATGGTTCAAAGTTTCCATTGTGTTTCATATCAGACGCATTTTTCTTCTTGCTCTTCAAATGTCCTTTTAACATAATAGTAAAATAAACTGCACATATGTTTTATTTGAAGCAGTCTAATAAAATCCAACATACGAATGCATAATATAGGCATTTGTTTGGGTCACAGTGTTTGTGTAGTGGCTGATACGCGGTATATGGTATACATTAATGGTTGCGCGGTATTTGTGATACAAGTTAATATGGCATACTCACCTGCGGTATCTGACACATTCCGCAAGTGAGGATGGCATATTCCGAATTGAAATATGACATAGTGAATACCTCATATTCACCTGCGTAATATGGTATATTCACTCCGAGAATATGACATACAGGTTGCGGAATATGGCATTTACCGCACGGTGAACGCCATACGAAAATGCCTTGATTTGATTGGTTTACAGAATCAACACTAAATGTAAAACTATAATGGATTACCATTGTTTTAATCGCTTCAAGCACTAAACTATGAATGCTGGAATGATCGAGTAAATTTATTACGTGTGATCGGTAAATTATACTTCTGAAAGTATCAGTAACGTATAAACCGTGATCAAATATTCGTGTTTTCAGGTTTTTATCTGGTCTTTGTAAACTGTTGATTTGTTTGTAAAAGTCACTCATAAGCTTCGCGAACGCAGGTTCGTTTATTTATGTGTTATAATGTTTTCCCTTGAAGGGTGTTTTTGCGTGTAACACACATGTAAAACAACATCAAACAATACAGATACCACTAATGTACATGTATGTTATTCAATTGTATTAGTTCACCTGGCCTTTTGATTTAGTAATCACTATAATAATTCATAGACTTTTACCCGTTCGTTGAATCCATGCAATTGACAAATGCGTACTGCCGTATCGCGTTCTCATCGGTTAATGTCTGTATGCCATATACCGCAGGTGAATCCGTCATACACTGCCATATATATACATATATGCCAGCGACTTTCATGGTCTTGAGATTAGGAATTACTGTACTCTGTTATTTTGTCATAATAATTCACAGAGTAGACAACCTATGCAATACTCATTGATCGTTTTGGGGAGAAACTTTACATTTTCTTTTCAGGGTGTCATATTTAACATCACCAGTATATCTATTGAATATTATCCATCTTATGGAAGATGCACTCACGACTTCCTGTATCTTTATGATGGTTCCTCAGACCAAAATACCCGCGTAGGAAAATTCTGTGGAAGTTCGCCCCCGGGGACAACAACGTCCACAGGAAGGAGCATGTTCGTAGTGTTTAAGTCAGGCCCTCTCAGAGGCGGACGTGGCTTCAAAGCATCAATATCCTTTACTGGTGAGAAATAATATAAGGATCAAAAGTCCATTTTAAAAGCCATTTTTCTTTATAATTAGAATGCTTGTTTCGGGACGGCATTGTATCATTTCGCTCTTTATTAGACTTCAGATTGAAAAATCTGGAGTCTATTGCTTCTACTAGTATTCTTATCAGATGATGTCGGGAGTCTATTGTATTTGCAGGAAAGCTTTATTATTATTAAGAGGCCCTCTAAAAGAGTCGTCAGCTATAGACTCCTGATTGAAAATCTAGAGTCGATTGCTTTTGCCTGTTTTATTAGACTCTTAATAAAGAGACTTTTGAGTTTGCAGGAATTTCTTATCATTATTATTAGCAGGCCATCATAGCTTTCTTGGTTTTCTCATAACATTCTTCCCCTACTTCCAACTAGTTTTTCACAAGAGGGGCCAAAATATGTCCATATTTTTTATTTCAATATAACTTGAAAAATGCATTGATATCCAGAAACTTTTGGCAGGATATGCAGAAATCAAGTTTACAAATGTTCAAATGGTACTGCAATATTGTCCTATTTGCATCCAGATTCTTGTGGTGCCTCCTCAGGAAAAATATGAATTAACGTGATATTTCAAAATGAATGTACTGTACTGATTTAATTATTACATTTGTGTACACCAGTATCTTGTTGACCATTTTTCAGCCAATCATTAGGTAACTATTAAATCCTGAAGTGAACAGACGTAACTCTTTTTGTCTGTCAAAATCCATTTGCATCTAGCGCATTCCTACATCGTATCCAAATATATTAATGAAATAATGAAGTACGATAGGAGAATCAATGGATATTTAGAAATTGTATAATATTTGATAAGTGTAAAGTTGTTTTTGGAGCATTTTTCTTTAGCCATTGTGAAGGAATAAACTATGAAAAAATTGAACTTTGACTGACATGCTTTAATCTTTTATCATGTTGTTTTTTTTGTTTCAGGTCAAACGGGAACAACAGCAGCACCTGTAACACAGCCCCAAGTCACTGATCCACCCGCAACGGAATCTCAAGTTATTAACCCACAAGGTACAGTGTAAAAGATCTGTACAACCAATCCATTTTACATAATTAATATACTAATATTGTACCATTGCTGCCATTTATATATCAGCTATCACAAAACCAGACAACAAAAACATTTTTTTATAAAGTCAAAACATTTTTTTCTTTCAGTTGAACAATGTGGTATTGGCATTATGCCAAATGGCAGAATAGTTGGAGGATCAGATGCGGTGCCTTATAGTTGGCCCTGGATGGCAATGTTGACCACTGACTGGGGATATCAATTTTGTGGAGCAACCCTTATTGATACAAATTGGGTGCTAACGGCTGCTCATTGTACATCTGGGTAATTATTGCATTTATGAAAAAATATTTTTAGTTCACGGTTTTGGGAGGTCCATCCATGGCTGTTGTGCTTTTACCACATAAATGATGATTAAATTGAATCTGTATTTAAAAAAATAACAATTATATTACTATCTGGTCATTAAACTCATCTTTTATTACATCATTGTCATATTCACCGCTCACTTTCTGATTGGTCTATGTCCTATACGTGACTAAAAAACAACAAGCGATATTCACAGAAGTCGAGCTTACGTGGTATATCAATTGATATTTATCAGTCACAACCTAGTTCATTGTAATTAAGTTTACATATCCCCTGAAATACATAATTGTTATTATTAATTGTATAGACATCAATGGTTTATTATTCCATTGATGTTAATGAGAAATGTAAAATTATAAAACAAACATTTAATTCTATTTTTGGTGAGTACCTTTGCATCTTTCAGAAGCTATAGCTATATATTCAACGAAGCCAATATAGAATTAAATATTTGTATAATGTTCAAAATGTCGAGTGATTTGATAAAATATGTTTTGTTCATCGGGAGTTGGTACCCCGCTGAGTTAATGTTCATCCAGTCTTCAAGTTATATTATGCCGATACACAATTATTTATTGATTCAGAATGGACCCTTGGGATATGGTTATAAGACTAGGTGAATACTCAAAGACAAAATGTGAACTTTTGACCCAAGTAATTCCTGTCATTCAAATCATCAATCACCCTGGGTATGACCCTGAGACCACAAACAATGATATATCCTTGCTGAGACTTGGGAAACCAGCTGAGCTTAATGGATATGTTGGGAAGGCATGTCTTCCTGCAGCTGAACCTGAACCGGGACGCCAGTGTGTTGTCACTGGCTGGGGCACCACTGAAGGTAATGTCAAGACTGTACACAAACTAGTTCAAAGTAAACTGGCATGTATAAAAGTGAGGTAATTTATTTAGATTATTGTTTTGTTGGTTTGATTTTATGAATGCAATTACAGACTCGCAATGTATTTGCATTGCTGATTTTGTCATCTCTATGAATACACATTATGAAATACACTACCTTCAGAGGAGGGTTCATCTAGTGATAAATTGAAGGAGGTGCATGTCCCCATTATATCTCGAACTACTTGCAATTTACAATATAATGGCAGCATCACAGATCAGATGATATGTGCAGGAGAACTGCAAGAGGGAGGAAAAGACTCATGCCAGGTGAGCATTTAAATGTTGTTATAGATCTAGTCATACAGCGTATTTGATTCATGCAGTTTGTTGATTTCATTTTATTTCAGTTACAATATTATATCACACGAGACACCACAAGGCATTTATGGGCCTGGATTTGATTCCACCACGGAGCATCGAATTTAGTCGTTACCTGAGTTTGAATATATATTATTTTATTCATTTCAAGAAACTGTTAACCATGTTTTCAATATCCAAGTGCTAAAATGTCCCCTTTTATTCAAAATAGGAACTTCAAGATTATCCTCTGAATTGTAGTGTCAAATAAGGACAGTGCCCGAATGTTTTTTTTTATTCAGGGTGATTCAGGTGGTCCTCTTGTATGTAAAGAAGAAAGCAATGCATGGTCTGTCTATGGTGTTGTGAGTTGGGGGTCTGGTTGTGCTAGAGTTGGCAAGCCAGGTGTATATGCAAATGTAGCACAGTATCTCACCTGGATAGACGATTCAAAAGAAAGTAAGTACAATAAAGACCAGAACATTATATTGTAATCATAAATGGTCGAAGTATTCCAGATTTACTTAGAAAATTATGCGCTTATTATTTTATAGTTAAGACATAACAAATCTTATTTCTGTCCCTAATAGCAAACAAAGATTAACTAGAATAAAAAATATGAATCTATCTGCAGCTCAGGCACCGGCTCCTGAACCCGAGCTTCCACCAGAATGCACTGGTTCACCAGTCCAACTCTCGGGCGCAACTGGCATATTTACCTCACCCAACTATGGACGATTTGATTATCCACATAATGCTACGTGTACATATGTTATAACATCACCTCCTGGAACGGTGAGTTGTTAAAAAAGCAGCTTCATATTTTCCTGATTAAATAAGTGTGGGCATTTGACTCTTACCTATTTATTTTTTAAGATGTTTCTCATAGAAATTTATTCTAAATTTAACAGTTTGCCCCCGAGGAGCCTAATAAGTACAAATAATTTATTGTTTAATTAGCCTTATAAAGGGATAGTTCTCACTGTCGAGGTTTAATAATTATAATATGTTTGACTGAGTTGGTTATTCAGAAATTACAGTTTACATTATTTTCTAAGTCGATATCCGGACGTCATTCCTCAGCTGATCCTTTGCTCACTTATATATCACTCTACTATAACTAACTCCTAGAAATGCATATAAGATACTCTGTTTGTCTAATTGTATTGTTTAGTATATTTTTGAAAGAACCTTATTAACATCTAACAGTCATCCGATAAACCATTAATAAGGAACAAACAAATAAAAACAAATAACATAATCATTACAAATAAGCCAAATGGGTTTCTCATGAACACCAAATGCAAGATATAGTAGAGTGTACTGTATATTGTAGATTAATATGCTGTCATTTAAAATGTGGTTCATATGACAAATAAGAACTAAAAAATCCCAAATCCAAACATCTCTTGAACAAAATTCCGGTTTCATGACACTTAAAGTGTGCACATTCCAAAATTCTTCCAAGAATTTAAGAACAAGAATTTATGGACCATGATTTCAAATCAGGTTGTGCAGCTTGAATTCAAAGAATTCGATGTCGAGCCATATCCCGAGTGTATAGCTGACTATGTGACGATCATTGATGAAACGGCACGTTCCACTCACAAACTCTGTGGGGCTGGGGAGATGGGCGTCTTTGCATCTACATCCAATACACTTACGGTGGAGTTGTCAACGGATAACAGTGTAAGACATCCGGGTTTCACTGCGGTCTACACAGCAACTGAAATAGGTACGGTATTTTCCCAACCAAACACTTTGGACGCACTTTAGACTTGTGTAAACTTGTTATTTCCAATGTACAGTATTGTATTACCTTTCAGGCTGTTCAGTCCAAGCCCAACCATCAATAACCCATACTCCAGGTACTCTTACACCCTCTGATTGTGGTGTACCTTTCATATCACCAAATATACAGCCTAGGATTGTTGGCGGTGATATTGCTAAGCCAAATTCTTGGCCATGGCAAGTGATGCTGACATCAACAACCAGTCCTAGTAATCAGTTCTGTGGTGGATCACTGATTAGCCCTTATTGGGTGCTCACAGCTGCTCACTGCACAGATGGGTAATACGTCAATCAATATTTGCAAAAGTAGCTTCACCCTGAAATGTTTAACCACAAAAACATGATAATTTGAAATCAATCCATTCCAGACAGAGATAAACATTTTCTAACCATAGTACCAACAAAAAGTTCTAAAAAGCAAGAAGAAGAAGAAGAAGAAGAAGAAGCTCTATTCCTACTATTGAAAATAGTTTTTAGCAATACCAGCCAACACGAATGTACTTGTTGAGACTCGATCGACTTGAGCACTTCTGAGAAAATGAGGATTTTAGCAAGGGTGCATTGACTTACAACATTGGCCAATGACTTAGGGTCGAGATACCATCATGTATTTCAACGCACCCTTGGTGAAATCATCATTTTCTCAGAAGAACTCCAGCTGATTGAGTCTCAACAAGTACATTCATGTAGGATTGTATTGCTTAAATCCATTTTCAATAGTAAGAATATGGGTTCTTAAACGGGACATTAAAACTTAACTAAGGCCTTTTTGAAATTCTTGGTTAATACTAATATGTTGTACTGTAAAATATTAATAGTCTCTTTCTCTTAAAAATATCATAATTCTGAATACTTTCCTATTTTGGAAGATTATGGTTTTGGATTTGATTTTTTTTACTCTGTGTTTCAGATCTGAGACCAATGTTGTAGTAGGTGCACATGATAAACTAGCTTCCGACAGCCAAGAGGATGGAAGACAAATTATTCAAGTTGTTGATGTCATAGATCATCCCAGTTATAATGAATCTACATTTAATAATGACATTTCCTTATTACACCTAGCCATGCCGGCTACATTGGGTGATAAAGTAGGTTTAGTTTGTCTTCCAACGATTGAACCTGTAAATGATGACTGGACTTACACTACTGGCTGGGGAGCTACATCTGGCAAGTACTGTATACAGTATATTATGGTTCTGTTTCTGTCCGAGATTTTAGAAAATGTACTTTTCTTAGACAACATAATGTAATAGCAATGGATAGCAAATTGCTAATACAGCACAACTATATTAATTTTTAAGCTCTTGTTACCCTTAGAGGATCAGACCTCTGTTCTGAGTGTCTTAGTTTCGATCCAACGGTGGCGTTGAATTTGAACACTTTTTCATGCCTGTTGGTGACTTATCACTCTACGCTTGGCATTTCGTCATATCCAGGAGGCGTCAACTGTTCATTCATGAAAATAAGGAATCTAAATAACAGAATTAATGCTTATAGCAGTACCATCGAGAACAGTCTCTTTGAATTAATCTCACTTAGCAATTAATAAACTTAAAATCCCTGTCAAATGTACATTTTATTGATGTCCTCCATATGTGTGACTGTTTTATGTATCTATTCAAACGCGATATGTTTTTGACGGGAAGGATTTAGACTCGAATGTATTTCTACAAAAAAAACTATAATCAATAGTAATATTAGGTATTAAATAAGTATTTTTTTCTAATCGCCATCTGACCATTTTAGACTTATTATTTCTAGTTTTGAAAGACTAATATTGGTCTTGATAACATGGATTTTGTGTCGAAAACTACTCAAACAAAACATTCATTTGGTCTCTGAAAACGCATGCATATATCTAGTCTCAGAGCAAAAAATGCCATTTGTGATTTTAGCTGGAGGTCCCGCTAGTAATCAATTGCGTCAGGTTATGGTCAAAATCATCGGTAGACAAAATTGTAGGACTATGTACTCTACACATGAAATCACTGATAACATGATCTGTGCTGGATATGAAGGCGGTGGCAAAGATTCATGTCAGGTACAATACATAGTTGTAGTATATATAGTTGCATACCGAGGCCTGGGAATACCTTATTACATGTTTAAATGTGCACCAGTGTACTGGGTTGTTGTTTACAGTGTATAAAAGGGTGAATTATTATTTAACTAGATAAGTACATACCTACCTACACACAAATAGGAATGAAAAGATGGATGAATGATTTGATATGAATAGATGAAACAAACTATCCATGCAATTTGCTTCTGCATTCACTAGCCTTGGATTGGGTATTTGTATTTTTATTTCATTCGTAAAAGTAGATCTTGAGAATGCAATGTAGCAAAATGCAAAATCTATTATTTCCAGCTGTCATCTGGGTTGGTTGTTTAGGATTTTAGCATATAATAAGCTCTGTAAGGAGTTTGTGCTGCAACCACAGCTCTACAGGGTGTCAAATAAGTATGTTCTCTCCCTTAACTTTTTTATCTTTAAATTTATCATACTTTCCCATATATCATTTTGAAGCTCATGGAAAATGCTGATCACCCTAAAAATCAATCATAAACTCCTCCTAATAAAGTTGCTACAATGTTTCTTGTAAGGTTGTAGTTGACCTTTGATTACGTCAAACAAAATTACCAGGTATAGTGAATGAAAAGATAAAAGTTGATACTGCAGTGACAATGCCAAAATTGGGCGATTTCAATGTTTCTCAATATCATTACAGAGTAAAATGTGTTACATTCAGGGGAGCCTTTGAAGCAGGGGCATCTCTCACCACAAAATAGTTGATAACACCTAAAATTAAACGTTCTGAATGATTCATACAGGATCATATCCTCGTAGAATTGAGGCCCTCCGGGCTGCTGGGGGATACATACAGACTAATATGGACATCACTAAAAATACTCTAAAAAATTTGGAATTTAACCAATCACTCTGAAATTTTGTGTGTAGTCAACAAATTAAATTCCCTTAAGATGACATATACCAACCCCATGTTATCTCTGAATTAAAAAAGTTAAGCGGGGAGAACAGACTTATTTGAAATATAAAAAAAATATATAAGAAAATTTTATATAAAGATGACAGCATCAGTAAAATGTTGCACTGCCATATTTATTTTTAAAAAATTCTATCGCCCTTCAGCCAATTACTAGAACACTAGAAAAAGGTATGTAACATTGCAATGTTCATTGGTTACAATAGCAAATGTTATCTGTCTATTTAGTAAAATCAGTTATATACTAATTCAACATTGGCCAAAAATTGATATGACATTTGCATTTTATCCATAGGGTGATTCTGGTGGCCCATTAGTCACACCAATAGGGGAGTATGGGCAATCAGGCTGGAGGTTATCTGGGGTGACTAGCTGGGGCCAAGGGTGTGCCTCGCCCAATAAACCAGGTGTTTACACAAACGTTATCAAATTTGTCGACTGGATCAGAGGAATTGTGGCTGGTGAGTATTGCGTGTGTGTATTAAACGATATGAATCGAAAACTATTACATAAAATGGTTTAAGGGATGACAAATTCAGTTTTAACAAATTGATTGACAAGATCGAGAGTGACAAATAATATGAACTTTTTACAAATCAGCAAATGTGAAAATAGAAGGCTTTATCTGAAGAGATCAAATGGAAGAGAAATATAATGACGTCCGTGAATTGTCCAACGATCATTTCATATGTTCTTTATTATGATTTTTAGATCTTCCTTCTGGCACTACTTCACAGCCCACAACACAACCCACAACCAGTACATCACAACCCACAATCAGTACACCACAATCAACGAGTACAACAACACAACCATCTGCGCAGCCATCCAACAGAGAATGTGGCCAACCTGCGCTGCCACCAATTGTAACCAAAGTTGTCGGAGGTGTACCTGCCAAACCACACAGTTGGCCCTGGCAGGCCATGCTTGTCTCTCCAAGCAGCGGGGATTATATATGTGGGGGAACATTGATTGATCCAAACTGGGTGGTGACATCTGCCATTTGCACGTTTTGGTAATACAATTCATATTAATTTGTAAAAGTGTCTCGAAAAATCTATCAAAAAAACATTCAGGGATTCGAAACGTTCATTATCAATCCACTTCCATAGAAACAAACATTATTTTTCAAAATTTTCCTTTGATAACATTTTTAAAGAAAAATTCTTATAAAGCAGAATAAATAAGAATAAGATGAAATATGTCAAATGGTTTCGAGCGCTCATATCTTTCACCATGAGTATCTTCTTTCCATTCTCTAATTCAAACAAAATGTTTCCTCCGTGTGTAGTTCCTTAGATGATAAAATATTACTAACTGCAATTCACAATGATTCTTGTGTTGTTAGGATGAATATCATGAATATCCGTGTTAGACTTGGAGAGCACCACAGGTTTAGTACTGATGGCAAGGAGAGGAATGTCAATGTCACACAGATTATTCCACATGATGATTTTGAACCGGGTGGTAATGATAATGACATCTCTCTGTTGAGGCTTGCTGAAACAATCACACATACTGATGAGATAAGTCCTGTTTGTCTTCCTTCTGATGGTGCGAGTGATGGCAAATACTGTACTGTAACTGGATGGGGACCTCACGACGGTTCGGAGTTTTGATTTTTTACACCTATGTGGAATTGGGAAAGGGGCCTTTAACCGACGCCTTAAGGGGGGGGGGGGGGCATTGCCCACAAATCAATGTTTGCAAAGCTCATTTAAAGATGACAAAAGTGGTAGAATCTTTTGATATGTAAAACAGATTGATTGCACTGCAATGTTTATAATTAGAAATTATTTCTTTCGCCCTTTAGCTATAGCGTATCGATCCGCCAGTGCATGTCGATCTGTCAAGACAAGCACAGGGTGTCCCGAAAGTATGCCCCCCCCCCCAGGCAGACATATACCAGTGTCGTTATAGTATGTGTAATATATCATTTTAAAGCTTATCCAAAGTTACATTGATTCGCCAAGTATCATAGTTCAACTCTCAAATGTGAAAAAATTACAGGCATTTCAAAATTTAGTGTTTGGTCAAAATTTAGTTCAATTTTACACCAAAACACTAGTCAATGTGTCCTTCCCGACCATCTTAACAGCAGCAATTCTTTTCGGATCGGATGGATATTGAGTTGGAAAAAGAGAACGGTGAGGGTAGAAACTCTAAGGAAACTCTTCTTAAGTCTCTTAACAGGTTTTAAGAGGGTTGTAAAATTCCACACCCCTATTTGAAGGGCTTCTGAGGTCATATCTGAAAATAATTGCTGCTGTTAACATGGCCAAGGGGGGACACATTGACCAGTAATGTGGTGTAAAGGATGTGTCCGGGTATATGCCCTTTTGGTCCCTCAGTCAAATGTATGTGAAATATGGTTTTTATTACTGTCCTAGTTACATTTAATAAGTATATTTACTTTTTCACGAGTTTATGTTTCAAACTTTTTGCATAAATAATTTATTTAATATTTGCCATTGATTTTTTTTCAAAGTGATATGCACTGTCTTTGATGCCAATATTCTTCATCAATTGTGATACAAATTGATATTTTAGTAATCTCAGAAGAAGGTTAATATATTGAAGTTTAATAATATGTGTGATTGAGTTGGTTTTTCAGACATTACAATTTTCAATATTTTCTAAGTCGATACCCAGACTCATTCCCAGACTCATCCTTTGAACTTTATTTTGACAAAACAGTAACCTTTAAAATTACTGTAACTTTTTCCCATTTGGTACATGATACTTGGCAAATCAATTTAACTTTGGATAAGCTTTAAACTGATATATGACACATACTATGGAATATGTCTGCCTGGGGGGCATACTTTCGGGACATCATGTATATATTTTCAAATTAAACAGCTATAGAATCGTTAGGCTACAAATGAGAGAACAGTATTACCAATGACATCTGTACGTTTTTAAATGACTTTTAGTCTATTCAGAATAAGGGCAAGAACGTGAATCAGGAGGGATTAAATGAGACAAAACATTGTGTTGTTTGTATGATTTTACATATTTTTATGAATTATTGGACATTGACATATTTACTGTGTTTTCAGGGTCCGGTTGGAATTTAAGTACAGTGCTCCGTCAAGTTGAGGTGCCCATAGTATCAACAAATATATGTAATGGTAACCAGACGTACAATGGTTTAATCACAGAGAATATGCTTTGTGCTGGAGAGCCTAGAGAGGGCAAGGACTTCTGCATGGTAATGCCTAACTGTGAGGGATAAACATATGACTACTGTAGGGCTTAACATAGGCCTACTTTAGGGTTTCATAAAAAACTACTGTACGGTTATCAGAGCTGTTTAGTATGTTGTCTCTAATTTTGAAATGGTGTGCATCCTCTATGGGCATACCTTAAATTCATCCATTTGAGACCTTGTATTTTATGATTTTTCTATTATATTTTGTTTAAGAAACCCAAAGCTTTTAAAAAAGCTAAGCGTTTGTGTGTTTTAAATCTTCGTTTTATATTACGAATTCCAAAAAAAACACCATAAAGGGAGCAATTCAGGAACGATATAATGCCCATATATATGTTCGCTAAAGTCCTATACGATATCGTTTTTCTCTAGAATATCATTTTTTATAAAAAACGTCAATTTTTTACAATCCAGGATAACTACATGTAAATCCACTTCGAAGCTCTTTCCCCTAAGAGGTTTGATGCCACATGTTTTGGATTTTCTTACGGGGAACAAACGGCTTTTTAAGTACGTATTAGGCAGTCCTAAATTTATTCATTAAGCTTGGACTCGCCTTATTTAACTATGAGAAAATAATGTCATGCATATATAATGAGAAATTTGTTATATGCAGACCGATCGTGGTGGGCCTCTTGTGTGCACAGTTGGGGACACCTTGACCTATGAACTGCAAGGGATTGTCAGCTGGGGCTCGTGTGCATTTGGTAATATACCAAGTGTATATACTAGAGTGACAAGATATTTAACCTGGCTTAAAGAGATGGTGAACAGTAAGTTAAATCTTATGATATTCAACCTGGCTTGAATACATGATGAACAGTAAGTTACACACTTCAATCCACCATTCATACTGTTACCCAAGCATTGTTTTTCAGCACCCTTTCAAATTGATCGTTTTGTATAAAGAAGACGGAGCTGCCCAACCTTGTATGACTGTCTGAGTTTCCTTATACTAGAGACGGGGATGGACCCTGTTCTATCCCATGTTATTTTCCCATATGGAAAACTCATGCTTTCTGTTGTTTTCAGCAAAAATTCATATCTTCAAAAGTTTGAAAAAGTTCAAGGCCATTCTACTTTTGAGGAAGTTTTAGACCTTTGTTGAATAATCTTTTCATCGATATTTTAATTTTCCTTGAGCATTTACTTGAAAGATAACATTTGATACTAGTATATTGTGTTATTGAGAAATGTCATAATTAAATTGAGAATAAACTCATATTGTGAAAGATATGATTATCTTAAGTAACTTGCTACACTATACCTCGTCATTTTAATTCAATTTCACTGATTCGGTAAATACCGTTGTAAAGTGATTGCTTTAGCAAAATCATATACTGAAATTATATTGGAATAATACCAAATCAACCATTTATCTATTCTTTATCTATTTTAATGAATCACTGATTGGTAATATATCCTATGAATGCAGAAGACAAAAAACAAGTTGAATTGAAAATTGATTATTCGATTAGTAGGTCAGGAATTTGAGATTTATAATGACTGAATATACCATTGCCACTGATGCAGGTACAATTACCGATACTGCAAGAACTACGACGATGAAACCTACAAACTGTGGTAGTATGCTCACTTCAGACGAGGGAGAGATTAAATCCCCTAACTGGCCTGGGAAATACCCAGATTGGCAAGATTGTCACTGGTTCATAGAACTAGAGGATCCATCAATGGTATAATAAATAAAACATAAAATCCAAAAAATGTCTCTTTAATTAAGTGATTTAAGATTTTCTTTATGTCCATATTAGCTGTGAAACTGTACTTTTTAAATGCAACTCGAATTCAGAAAGCTACATCGAAGACATCAAAGTATTAAATGTATATTTTTTTATATTTTAGGCGGTTGAACTTACATTTACCGTATTTGATCTCGAGTATATAGAAAGGTGTTTATTTGACAACGTGAAACTCATTGATGGTGTCGATGGCACGTCTTTATCCGAGGCACTGTGCGGACAGTTGAATGATCTGCCTCAAGTCACATATTATTCAAATTCTCACAAATTGGAGGTCATCTTTACGAGTGATTCAAGCATAAATGGACTGGGATTTCTTGCAAATTTTCAGTCTGTTCAAGGTGAGTATAAGCAGAACCACCATTTACACTATACGAACGTCTATCCAAATGTTCAAAAATCACAGAGATTTTTAACTGAGCATGTTGAATCTTACATTAATTCATGAACAGGGGGTTGTACATGTACTTAGATCCCATATCCAACCTGCTCTCGGGCCAATCTCCCAAGTCTGTCATTCCAAATGAAGGATTATACTTCCAGCCCCAATTTCGGAATTACCGACAGAGTAACTGATTACGTTCTAATGATCAAGGCACTAACTTTTTACTGTAAGATTTATTTAGTGTATTTAATAGATGAACTTTGGGAAATAAATGAATATTGAGAAATTAAAGACTTCAAAAACAAGAAATGTAATGATCAATGATCTTTATTTTACAGAACTGACAACAACAACAACAGTTCCAACCCCAGCCCCTACCCCTGTATTAGAATGTGGAAACCCCTTACATTTGAATGGAACCACTGGAGAGTTTAATTCCCCTAATTTTTATAATGGAGGATATGATAATAACGAATACTGTTCATGGATGATAGATGCTCCAGAAGGAATGGTGAGCTTAGGAATGTATAAGTTTAATGTCTTAATATCTAAATCAGATTTTGTACATTTCTCTGTACAAGATGAGTCGTCCTGTGTTGTGGAAAAAATATATGACCAATTTAGGAACTCAATATGATTGTATCATATCACACAATTGGCTGTTTATATTAAAATACAATTTTTAATTTAACAATTAGACAATTTTGCTAAGTGTTGATGATTTGATAAAATATGTTTTATTTTGTGGAGTTGCTACTCAATGGAATTGCGTTTACCATATTACCAAAGATATTATTCAATTCACAATGCATTGGCCACGATTTAATTTCTCTGTTTCTAGAATGTGCAGCTGACATTCAATACATTTGACCTTGAATATATTGACGACTGCTCTTTTGACTATGTAAAACTGACAGATGAAGAAGGGACCATTGGTGAATTCTGTGGGTCCACTATCCCAGATCCAATAATATCTATAGGACATTGGATTGGTGTCGAATTCAGAAGCGACAACACTATCAAAGGGAAAGGATTTCAAGCATCTTACGCTGTAATTGAAGAACGAAGTAGGTCCTGGGATAATACTCATCCCAAGACAACTCATCCCCAAGACATCTCATCCCAAGACAGCTCATCCCAAAACATCTCATCCCAAGACAACTCATCCCAAGACATCTCATCCCAAGACAACTCATCCCCAAGACAACTCTTCCCAACTTGAAATATAACATAATTTTATACAATTAATTTCAACTTTTGAAAGAATATTTAAAACATGTTTAGAGGTTTTAGCAGTAAGCACACTGTGTTTGGCCATGGAATGTATTTTGAAGTTAGTTTAGTCTAGTTTTAGTTAATTTTTGTTGATTGATTGGGATAAAGATAAATATGTTCAAATTAATATATACTTTGATCATTAAATCAAAGATCATCAAGGGTGTCAGATTTGGATTAACGCAATAAGAATGTATTATCCGGGGTATTATCAGAATAATTCTCCCAGATTAATTCAGTCTTTGTTTTAAAATGTTTTGCTTAATTCCAATATGTCATATTCGGCTTATTCTTAAATAAGATTTCCAATTTTGAACTTTCAAAATCATGATGATTGAATTTTGAAACTATGTCTTTGACTTTTATCTTCAATTCTATATTCTCAAATATATTGAGAATTTGAGAATAACCCAGAATTAATAAAAATACCGGTACGTAAAAATTGAGCATAACTTTCAAGTGCCATTTCAAAATGCTAAAAATTATCAATATTAAGATTGACTGTATAATCAATCACTTTGTAATCGTAAAAATGAAAACGGGAAATATATAATATAGAGGACAAATTAGATAATTTATCAATTATACTAGTGGGATGAGTTGTCTTGGGATGAGTTGTCTTGGGATGAGATGTCTCGGGATGAGTTGTCTTAGGATGAGTTGTCTTGGGATGAGATATATTGGGATGAGTTGTCTTAGGGATGACTTGTCTTGGGATGAGTTGTCTTAGGGATGACTTGTCTTGGGATGAGTTGTCTTGGGATGAGTTGTCTAGAAACCAAATGGACACAGCCAAAAATAAAAAAAGTTGTTTGCATACACATGTAGGCGAGAATGCCAACTGGAAAGTACCAAAAATGTTACAGAGCACCACAAAAAACAGCTACGGGTACACCCGTCATAAGGAAAACAAACACAAAAACAATCACATTCCAAGACCTTAATCCCATTAGCAATATAGTCTCTTAAAAAATGTATATTGGAAATATATGTGTCTACTCCTAGAAATAATTTTTAGGTCTTTCGTCACGCACTAAACCAACCGTAGACCCCTGTGAGAGGACATTGGTGATTAGAAACGCGGGTAGTGGATATGTTACTTCACCAGGCTATGATGCTGGTGAAAATTACGACCCAGATATAACCTGTAAATGGCGTATTATGGCACCTGACGATATGGTTCGTCTCAGTTTTGCCCTTAATAACACATTACTCACCCTGAAGAGTACACAATTGAATTGTCAAGATCCACAATACAGAGCTATCTGGTGATCAAAAAATCCTTAACATTTAGGATAACCATCATATGTATCAGAATATTTATACAATTATACAGTATAAACGTCTTCTGCTTTTAGGTTGTGTCTTTGTATGTAGAGGTCATGGATATGGAATGCCATAAGACTTGCAGATATGACAAATTATTGGTGTATGATTCTAACAATAATGCGAATAAACTTGATATGATATGCTGTAACGATTCTGGTGGAGAGTACACGACCACTCAGAACAATATGTTCATCGAGCTGAAGACTGATGCCTCTACACAGGCATCTGGGTTCAAACTACACTATTGGACACATATCGCAGTTAGAAAGGGTATATTGTTTGTACAAAATCCCTGACGATCCATCCTTGTTTAATTACCTGTACACTGATTTAAAATGATATATATATGATAAAATATGGATTAAACTATTGAAGATTTTTGAAATGTCCGAATTCATGAGTATTGAAAAGCGGGCCGCAGATTACTCAACAAATTGAAGGAATATGATTCCTAATATATAGTCCGAACTAAAACTTTTGGGAAAAACATGGACTGGAATACTAGAGCAAATCAAATATTGTAAAATTGCCACAATTTTTTCTCTATCCCTAGTTATTCCTTTAAAAATAATATATTTGAAAATATTTTTTATTTACACTTTTGCAGCTTTGGCATCAGATTTCACTAAAGATGAGTGTGGCGTTACACATGTGAATGAGACGCATTCGAAGATCACTGAAGCTGTGTCCGCGACCCCTCATAGCTGGCCCTGGACGGTTAGTTTACGCTTGAATGGAGATCACACATGTGGTGGCTCATTGATCTCAGAGAATTGGGTCATTACGGCTGCACAATGTATGGCTCAGTAAGTACAATGTCAACATTTTCTGAGGTCCGTTTTTAAAAAAGTATGTGAATAATGAATTGTGATATTCATCACAGGCTTTCAGTTTTTTGCGGTGTTGCCAAAATTACGAACTAAAGTACAATGTAATAAGAGGAATTGTAATAAATGCTCATTTTAGATAAATTAATTTTGATCATTTACAAAACTTAATATCTTGCAAATTGGAATGTGTAATGTTATAAGAGAATTTATCTAAAGTAACTCCCACACCGTTAAATCATGGTTTGGGATGGTTGGGTTTGTTTCTTTATGACTGGTTTAAGCTTTGATATTTTCCTTTTCTTCCTGTGTTCTGTAACCATTTCCCTTTGGCACTTGTGCACACATATTCAACATATCTATAGAATTCAACTTTTTAAACTAACACGATTAAATTATAATTTTGAAATGATACGCTTAAATAACTTACCCAACTGTAATCGTTTACAGTGCATTGGATCCTGAAGACTGGAGTGCCTCTTTAGGTGAACACAAACGCTCTGACAACTCTGACGGTCAAATAACGCAAGACATTGAAGTGATTGTGACACATCCCGACTATGATGGTGATGTGTCCAATGAGAATGATATTGCGTTGGTCCGCCTTGGGGGAAGTGTGAAATTAGGCCCCTACATAGCTCCAATATGCCTACCAGAGCATGGAAAGGATCTATATGCAGTCATAGAGGAGCAAGGGGACTCTGAGAATCTGCATGATTGTACAACTGTAGGCTGGGGAGTGCAAGGTGGGTCTCAAGTTAAGTCTCAATGTAAATAGTGTCCATGTTAAAGGGGGGTACTTTCAATATTCGAATCCTTGGAATTGGTATATGTGCACAAGGTAGGTCTCAGAGTAAAACGGTGGATTTCGGTGTTCAATATTTTTGTGTATGATGTTTCCAAAGTGGATCTCAAATTGTAATTAATCCACCGTGCACTGGGCGTGCAGTCTATATATAATATGTCGAACTCCATGTCAATTTCGGTCTCATTGTGTCGTGTGTAATGTAAGCCGACCAGAACAGTATACATATGTGCACGCGCAACATGTCGTTCAAGAATCTTTTGGTATATAATCCTTTCTCCAGGAGGTTACTTGAAATGTTCATCTTCCATCCAAAGAATATGAAATTATTGTTTTGAAAGACAATAACAAATCTCAATTGATTGGTCCAAAGAAATGACTAAGTACAGTTATTGCCCCTTTCACTTTGACTCTAGTCACACAACTTAGTACTTATTTTACTCTCACAGGTATAAATGGTGGACTGTCAGATGTCTTACAGCAGGTGAAAGTACCCATTGTGAGTCAAGATGAATGTAATTCGGCTAATGCCTATAGTGGTGAGATCACAAGGAGTATGGTATGTGCTGGCTATAGCACAGTTGAAGGCACATGTCAGGTGAGTTACATGAAATGTAAAGCTCGAAACTCAAATCTACCTGACTGACAATGACAGTCACTTTAACTATTGGCAATGAACTAGTTGCCTATTAGGCAGTGGACCTATATAATGCCAGTATGGTATATTGTTGTGTCACTGCCACAAGTGAACGACATATCATTATGATCTCCAATTTTTGTGGACGTTGTTCGGTGGTCGGCGTCTGTAACAAATGGCAGGTGGTGACATTTTGCATGTTAATGCCTCGATGTTGTAGGACCCGATGTGGTAGGATTCGATGTAATGGGACCCTAGACTTTCATTTAATAAAATAAATCGGGTGTTGAATTGTATGTCATTTTATTATAGCTACATGTATATATCTATTAAGCTAATATGGCCATGGTGATATAAAAAGTTCATACAAACGGTCCATTCTCTCTTGAACATAATTATGTTTTATTCAGTCAAATATACACTATGTCATATTTTAGGGTGACTTTGGTGGTCCTTTGATGTGTCGAGACTCACCGGATTCTAATTACTGGTCCCTAGTTGGAGTAAGAAGCTTTGGAGAAGGATGTGCCTCCCCAAATCACCCAGGGGTCTACACCAGGGTGGCTAGCTATAAATACTGGATTACTAACACCATGGACACTGTTGATGATAAACTTAACAATAAGAAATCTAGTGTGGAGAATAGGGAGAGAGATGATGCAGATGTAGAAGATGAATCTGAAGATGAAATATTATAAATTGAACTCGATATGCCATGTCAAGGTGTCAATATTTATTTGTTTCAGTTGTTGTTGTTGAAATTAGTATGTTGGCTTGTTGTTTAATGACTCATGAAATGCCTTAAGAAGTAATTTCGAGTGAGGACTGTATTCTCAAATTTCTATACTAATTTGCTAATTTAACCATTTGAAATACATGCATGTATATTGTGCAATAATTTGTAAAAATACATTTGTTCTTTTCAATAATTTATGGAAATTGGCCTTCATCCTTTCCATAGTTTGTGATTTACCTTTGCCCTTTCAATAATTTGTGAAAATTGACCTTCGTCCTTTCAATAATTTGTGAAAATTGATTTTTGTCTTTTCCATAGTTTGTGGAAATTGACATTTGTTCTTTCAATAATTTGTGGAAATCTTTTGAACTTTAAAAGGTAAACGACAGTTTATCGCCAAAAACAATTTGGTGAATACCTTTATTTTTTACATGTTCCTGAACGTTTTTGCAAACAATTATATATGATGATAACCCAATCCAAATATTTTTTATTTTCCCCTCTTCAAATTTTCAATTTCACTCATTCGATTTTAAAGCAGATATGAAATGGTATTTCTAACCTAAAGGAATCAATATAATTTTTTGATAAATGTATTTGGACATGTTTTCTCATCAGTAGTGCGAAAACTATTTCACTCTAACGATCGTTATAGCTGCTTAATAAGCAATATTCGAATTGGTTGTGACGTTATTGGCCCCCACGTGATCTCTCACTGGTCCCCACGTGGCCCATAACGTCATAATGCCAAACTGTTTTGTTTTGGTTTACACTACAATCCTATGGTTGCCGTGACGTTGTGATTACTAAGGTACCAATAAACCAAAGCTATATTTTGTATATGACGTTACTTATCACGTGGGGGCCAATTTGATTGATCAGTTAGTTTTATTTCGTTATTTATGACCGTTAGCAGTTATCTAACATTTATTTTATAATGGCTATCGCAAGAACTCTGCGTTGGGCTTACAATGGAGAAAACCGCATTTTTGTAGCTGCAAGTTGAGAAAAGCTATTTCAGTTGTGCTTTAAGTCAAGCATTTATCTTGTGTCTTACTGAATCACCGATTGGTATTTGTAGTACATCTTAAAATATGAATGGTAAAGACAAAACATATTAAAATGGAAATTGTTGAATTTTAACTGCGCGTCCCATTGATTTCAATTTGCGCGATACCTGCTATCTTTGAAAGTGCATAAATTCAGTGACAAATAAGCTTTTAACTTGATTTTTGTTTTATTTGAACGATAATATATTATTCTCTTGAGACATATATATGACGTGCACGGACCTGGGGACAATTCGGGAAATGCGGGCTTATCTCAGCTTTGAACGTTAATCTCTGCCTTATTTAAAAAGCCAACTATGTGTTTTACATATCATTTTGAAGTATTTTTTATTCGCATTTCAATGAAATTATTTTTCCTTCAAAATTTTGATGGGATCCAACACATTTTTAAAGTTAAATATACTCCGACATCGTCAAATACGCTGTAAGACGTAACACTTTACGCTTACAGGGCTCGTTAAAATTGAGATAACTTTTGAAATAATGATCAAAATCCCACTTAAATTTCACAATTTATTCAATGGAACATTTGCATTCATGACGTCACAATTGCTTAACGGCTACATTTCAAATTATCTTATACGAACGCTTTTAAAATTTTCAAAATTGTGTAAGGTTTTGAAGGCGAATGGGACGAGCAATAAGTTTACCTTCATTTAACCTTCTAATTTAGGTCTGATTTGAAAGAAAATTTAACTGCACAATATTGTCATGGCGAAATTTACAAAACAATAACCGGTTTGTTTATTTTGCAAATAATATCAAAATAAGAGCAGGTTTTCGAGACTTGAAAAAATGTGACGCATCGATGTTTTACCACAAATTCCATACATATCAATTTTTACTAACGCCCCAAGTGAATTTCTTGACCGTTTTTCAAAATTCAAAAACATTTTAGAAATATTGTCCTCGAGATCTTGCTACCCTGTAAATTTTGTAATGATTAGATAAGGATAAAGTATTTTATTTTGAGGCTGACTAAACTTGTAAAAAATGTGACGCTTGTCGTTTTTGACGTTGTAAGGCTGTTTGCGCCCTATACTGCTCATTGTTTTGTTTTGTTTTTTTTGACGCCATAATGTTACGCTAATTGTCCCCAGTTTCGTGCGACGTGTAATAGCATTTTATGTACTTTGTTTTTTTTAAATAGAAATAGCAATTCATCGCAGAATGTCAAAAGTTTACACTCCCGAGGTCAGGATGACCTCGATTTGACCTTTGTTGACCTACTTTTTAAAAACCAAGACTTCTGAAGAGGTAATTAAATAGGATATATAACAATACTAAAATAATTGTAAACAGATAAGTGATAAAAATTGCAACTTAGTGTTATTAAAAGAAATTGCAGACATTGGGTTATTGCAACTGAAAATATATGACTGCTAGCTGCCAGGAGGGCAAATGCTTTGGAAGCAATAAAGGTAAACATTGAAACAGCTTGTCACTCGTGCGTACATATTTATTTTTATACGTGCCGAGATAAATTTCAATATGATAGATAAGTATCTTTACTGCGTTTTTGATGTCAAGCGATTCATATATTACTGGTTTAACGAAAACATTTTTGAAAAATTACTATACCTGCACATGGTATTTTCAGGTACAAAATAAAGTATGAACGCATTTGTGTCTTTCCTTGCTTTTTTCAGGAAAGCATAATTTCATTGTCTTCTTTGGGTAAACTTGGGAAGAGGTCCATGGTAACTGCAGAAAATAAAAGAGGTAAAGCAATTTTCAAAAATGTTTTCTTTCCACCAATACCCCGAGAGTTTCCGATTACATATAACTATTTCATAAACGCAATTTGATAAATGTTCAGAGAGATATTTGGGATATGCTTTTTTAATGAGCAGTGTGATCGTTGTTTTACGACAAAATGTTCATATTGTTCTCTAGATTAGAAACCACACAAATCTATTTGAAATCGGTAAATGTTTATTCAGGTGCAACAAGAGGACTTCAGTTAAACGTTAAAGCGTTGAAGACTTCAGTCAAAGCGTTCTACAAATGTCTATGTTTACGGTAAGCGTTTTATATTTGCTTATTTTAACCTCAATAAACATAACAAATACGCTATATCATACAAAATTCAAAGGATCCGTTACGCCGACTACCTAATGGTGCCCCCAAATGTTTCATTGAAAATAATGGAAATGGTTACTTTTATCAATTATGAACATATCCAAAATGAATCGTATGATAAATAAATCCTGTTAAACGTAATAGTACCATGATCACCCCTAGTATATAAACTGTAGCTTTAACCTAGGTATTCAACCTTGGGGACATGTTAAAACATCATTGTCGATAAGCAAAAGAACACAACGGCAACAGCTGAAAACACAAAACCTAGGTATTAGGCCTAAAACCCTACATTAATTTTCTGAAAAAAACACTCCCAGTTTCAAAGATATCCGATGAAGCCATTTTATTGCCATTTATAATCAGTAATGACTATAATCCCATTTGATCGCACGTGACCAAGCATAAACTGATATTTATGAAAAGACTTTATTCCACTCCAAGAAAGTCTCGTCCACCACGAGAAATCACGTGGAATGAGATTTTAGATGCGCAAATTTAATGCGCAATCGATACCAGATACCAGACTGCTACCTTACTGTATAGTGATTAATATGTAATATATTGAGAATGTAGATGTCAGTTCTATTCCAGGTTACTTGTTTACTTTTGATAATGCTTGGGATATCTCAAGCTAATGTTGACGCTAATCTAGAATCAAAACGCATGGCTCTAGAGGCTACTATTGGTTACCCTGTTGACATCATAATATTCAATGATACAGCGGGAAGGCAGTCTGCTAAAATACTTTGGGTCAAACCAACAACAGTAAGACAGGTATAAGTTTTGTAATTAGTTTGAAAGGTTATGCAACATTATTTAAGTTCGATTTACCTCGTGCTACCATATTCGTTTTTACATGCTACATGCTGACATGCAAATAGACGTACATGTAACTCATTGTCTCTAATTATTATATACATAAAACAGATCTCAATAACTGTTAAGTAAACAGAAAACATGGCATAACATCACATCACAGCACAATTGTATAACATAAAGAAGAGATGGAAACATTAATATCATATTAGATACATTATTTAGATACAGCTTCTTGTTCGTGGGGCCAACAACCTAAACCTTAAAATGCGTGTTGTTGGAGCGGCTCATACATTTTCTGCCTTGTACCCAGACCCCCTCCAAATAGGAGTGAGCCTTGATGACTTTCGTGGAGAGAAATATCATCTAAATGAGGTTTGTTCATTTTAGGATAATCGTTATTTAAAGTTGACAATTTTGAATCATCAAAGTGTCTGATAAGCAAGAAGATTAGAAGTTTAAGGGACGATTTATGATAATTTATTGACATACCCTCGTACGGATCATAAAATCTTGCTTTTGCAGAAAAGGGACAAATTGACGGTTCTGTCATCTGAGAGACTTGAAGATGTTTTAAAGTGGGCAGCTGGGAAGGGGGTGACATTCGGTCCCGTCCCAGATGCATTGGTATCCACAATCCCCGGTATCACCGCTACAAGTAGCCATGTGAGTTGTTAAACATTTGACATGATCCAAACACTGTAATATCAGACTCTTTCATTTGAACCTTGATAGTTGTAATTTTGCAAAGAAACTACATTAAAGGTGTATATCTGAGTATAGCGCGCAAGGTTTTCAATATTTAAAGGCTGCATGTAAGATTTCAATCATTGACAAATAACTCATTTAATTACTAGATTGATCATTTTGGCACACTTTGACTTAAGTGGGCTTTTTGCGTTTCAAAATTCTTGAAAATGTGAACCCATTTGTCAAATACGAAATATAGATTTATCCTCGAATACTTTTAGAGCACGGGTGTACACTTTGGACCTTTCGCTAACATGGTTTACGGATATGAGTTAGTAGATGGAAGTGCCAATGTCAGGAAGATTAACGAAGATGACAACAAGGAGATCATTGATGCATGCAGGGTCCATCTAGGCTTATGTGGTATCATATACAAAACAGTACTAAAGGTATGGCCTATCTATATTTTTTATTTATATTATCTTTGATATTAAATGATATGAGAACTTTTTGAAATTCATTTGATTTTGCTTTAAAAGTATTTTACTTGAGAGGTAATTCAGTTATGGTTGGCTCTTAAAAAGCCCATTCAGCAACACGTTTCAAGATCCTAGTGAGAACTAGTTTATTGTGGTTTTGTAAGAAAGAATATATGTCCGGTTATTATTGGTATTCATCTAGCATCCCTTAATTATCTAACTTAACAGGTACTACCCGATAGGATACAAAGGCTTACGATTGCCAACATTCCCATCAAAAAACTTCTTGACAATGAAAATCGCAAGAACCTCGTTATTAACAACTTGGGAGCGCAATTAAACCTTAACTACGACTTTAAATCAGCTACGGAAAAGGAAATGGAAAAAATGTTAGCAGACCCATTAAGGAGGATACCAGACAGTTATGATATATTTAAGGAAGAGATGAGACTTTGGTACGTTTTTGCTATTATCACTTCGTTCACTGGTTTTACTCAAATAATGAATTAAGGGGAACGGCGTATCCTATCGTTCACGGAGCTTTTTATTTAAACTCCGTTCACGAGTATACTTGTTTTTGGGCTCTTATCCCAAAGATTAATGATTATATAAGGTTGCATAATCATGATTTTGCGCTGTCATTACGTAACATTATCTCATGATTACCTAATCGTTTCTTTAGTATACAATTACGCAAGCTCTGATCGATAGATAGCCGTCTCCCCATGTTTAAATTGTATATGTTATATTTTATGTAATAAAATCTATAAAACGTACACATGTTCTTTGGATATAAATTGTGATTTAACAAGTATTTGTTAAATCTGGTTTATATCACAGAGAACGGTGTCTGTCCTACCAGCCCAATTAAAAGTCTGTTGACAGATCCAATTAGGCCGGGACAATAACTTATCTTAATGCTATACCAACTGTTCTGTAGTAGTTTGGTTTACACAGAGGCGGCTATCTATCTCAGCACTCGGTCCTCTATGGTGGCTCTTATCCCAAAGATTAATGATTATATAAGGTTGCATAATCATGATTTTGCGCTGTCATTACGTAACATTATCTCATGATTACGTAATCGTTTCTTTGGTATACAATTACGCAAGCTCTGATCGATAGATAGCCGTCTCCCCATGCCAAAAAGTTTAAATTGTATATGTTATATTTTATGTAATAAAATCTATAAAACGTACACATGTTCTTTGGATATAAATTAAAGGCTATGATATCAATAGATTATAGCCATATAAAACTATCTTTCTCCTAACTAGGTTATGGAGTGATGTTGATCAAAATACACGGTTACGTGACATATACAATGACACGATCACCTTAGCCGATGGGTCCGAATATGATGCAGTGTCGGTTATAAAACCATTTTCTGCAACAAGCACTGGGCTGCTAAGTAATTCCAAATATCAATGTTACCAATTCAGAACTTCAGTGTCGTTCGCAGCACCTGAATCTGATGATTTCACAGAAAGTAACAAAACAATAATGGTAATTATTAGATTGGTGAAAATACACAATTGTTTGCGATGACTGCAACGTGCAATAAAAGTATTTGGTCTCTAGTAGTCATATTGAGAAGTTACATGTATAAAATGATGACAGTCGTAAACAAATTATTAGACCACTGAGAAATGTCAAGAAGATCAGAATATGCACTGAAAAAAACTATAACCTAAAACAACCCATCCCCTTTGGGCGACTGGACTATATAGCATTTTTCAAGGATTTTATAGAACATAATGGTTTATACTAATTAAATTACCTATTTTAGAATCACCTGACCATACTCGAGGACATATTCAAAGATGTTGGATTTTACCCTCACTTTGGAGGAAGCTGGATTCGCTGGATGAAACATTTTGATAACTGCCTTTTGTGCACAACAAAGGTATATTGTATACTTCCTAAATATTAAATGTTTCGAGTATCATATAATACTTCAATCTCGGCGAGATGTGAATTTACTAAACATCTTAATTTCTCTTAAAGTTGAAATACGGCTCATTCAACTCTGGGAACGATTCCGATTCTGTGTTGATATTCTCGCCTTAAAGCGTAGATACTCTATTTTTAGGTGGCGGATGATAGCTCCAAATACAGATTAGTAACATTTACTGAAATGAGCACTGATTTTGATAAATGCGAAGAACCATTAATTAGTGAAGAACATTCAATGAAACAAATATTAATGGAAACGCAGGTAATAGTGACAAACGTACATTTATGTTTTTACAGCTAGGATACAAGGATGTTGTTTTTCAATTTAACTTAAGTACCCGGATACTAATATAGTAAAACCTGCGAACAAGGAACACTCTCCGAACTTGGTAAAATTGTTCCTTATAGACAGGTGTTCTATATAGAGAGGTCTGAACCTCTGACCATCCAATATTGCTGAATAAGCATTTAATTATTGAAGATGAATTACTTAGTGCTATATAATATGTCCAAACATGTTGCTTAGAACTGATATTCGAACATGACTATATTCACGCCTTCTGTAAACTGTAAACAAAGTCAACATTTCACGGCCCGGGGTATATTCGCCAAGAATACCCCTGGTAATACGTGTAATGTGTGACGTCATAACGGCGGGTCGTAGTAATGGCGGACCATCGAAACATTTTGGTGAGTTTCCATGTTCGAATCGTAATATAGACCTCAGAACAGGGGTAATATCGTCGAATACACCCCTTAGGGTTAGGCACAAAACTTACTCCATTGAAGTTCAGTGGAATAATGAAGTCCCAGTTACCTCGTGACCTTGACCTCAGTCATGTGATCTTTGTTCAGGGGATTGACATTCTTACTTCATTTGTTCTATAGTTTCATATGTACTACTCCCCTCAACAAACTGTTTATAATTTCATAAACCCAATTATTGCATAATTATTATACATTGTACAATAAGTACATGTAATTGTATTCCAACAACTGTACGTGTTACTTGTGTTTTGGACGTGTTTGGTTGATACTTGATTCCAGGGATACTCAAGTTTTTTCGTTGCAGCTTGTATTACGGTATGAATAAACACGTCCCCGATTTTCCCGATGTGCAATTTCTAGTTTTTTAGATTTTGGAAGGTGGCTCAGTAACTGAGTCTGGCTGTGAACAGTTTTCTTCTTTTTCTTTAGTTTGGAGTTAGTACGATGAAGAACAACCCTCGTGTCGTGCCACATTGGGCAAAACACTTTCAACACATACCTGGAACAACAGATCAGATAAGACGCCATTTCGGAAATGATCTTCGGACATTTATTAACTTGCGCAACAAATATGGCCTAGATTACAAAAACCTGTTTCTAAACAATCACCTGAAGGATATATTTAGAGATGCCTTTGTAAAATTTCTATAACAGCTTGATGTATATGTATTGATAACTTAATAAATACTCCGTCTTGAGAATGTCACGTCCTTGGCATGATGTACATGTACGAAAATTTCGTTCTTTGTATGCTCATCTCTATTCTTTCTATTTCTATTCTTCTAGTTCTAAAAAGGCGGTCGAAAAGATTTACGTCCAATCCGTCTACACACAAATACTGTGCAAATACTATCATTAGGGTTTATTGGACTGATTTAGCTGGGTTGCCAAAAAATTAACGTTGGGGAAATCTTTTGTATCTATCACCATGGTAACATACCAGGTACATGGTGGTATCCCGACGCTAAGTCAATAGTCAACGCCATGTTAAGCCAATGCACCCCTCCCTAATGAGCCGATATACTTTTTTCCCCAAACTAACTTTTTGTCCAACCCAGTTAAATCACTTCAGAAAACCCTTGTTATTATAAATTAACCATAAAACATCGTGTTTTTAACAATTCATAGGTTCACTATAGTATGTATAGGGGTGACAAATGGACTAATTTGGCAGCTTGCATTTAAGAACGTAGGCTACTTGAGAACGAGTTTGGTGAGAATCGGTACAACCGTGGTATTTGCGTTGGAAGTGCACATTTACCAAAACCAAATCATTGTACCAAAATACAAAATACCAAAATATTTTATGTGAGTTTGCATCATCGTATAACACCTGTCTCTCTACATTTCTTGAAATCATTGTTATGCATTTGTGAAATAGATAGGTTTCGCACAACGTTTTTTGTTGAACGTCTAAAATCCGTAACGTATAAAGATGTTTGTGATACTCCTTAGAACTACTTTTTGTGAATCGCACAAAACGTATTTCGTGTTGGGTGTAAATGAAAATTATAACCTCTATTTCTATTCACGACTTGGGTCTATATAGTAGCCGAGACAACACAAGTCCCATTTTTCAGGCCATTGAAAGACGCCAAAATCTCAAATAATGCAGGCATCTTCAGGAGTCGTTTTTGGTCCCGTTTTGTTTAGAATACCATGTTTCTACATAGCATTTTTCTCGGATATGTCTCAATTACCTAAAACAGTTACACTTGTGCTGAATTAGAAAACATTTGGTCATTTTGGAAAATATTAAATGAATTATTTATGCAAAAGGTTTGAAACATATCTTCCAAAACATTGGTTACTTTTTTTGTATAGACATTGAATGGCATTTCTGGATAAGTGAATTGGTGTTATGTGGGTAATCAAGGGATTATAGTCACTCAAAGTTACTGAGCATCCAGTTTTGAGACTTAAATTGTGTTGGTAATGTTACACATATTTCAGTCAAATTCATGCTGAGCACAACATTTTGGTTTCAATTTTATAATCTCTATACATGACCCTGGTGATGAAGAGTCAGAATCAGTCAAAAAAACTAAACCGGAAAACTGTGCTCATTGTCTAAAAGTGAAGCAACTTTTTTCTGATATTTTTTACATCAAATGGCAACCATCTTGTATTTCCCCCTTCAAATTAAACTGGCGGGAAATTCAAAAATTTGAAAAAAAATTTAATCCTTAAATATATTTCAAAAATATGATTTTCTCTTCAATTCTTCATGGGTCTTAAGTTATTTCTTCTTTGTATGTCATACATGTTGCTATTGGTCTTTTCTATGATAATGACTATTTTTTTGTTTGTTAAGATACTTATTCTGACTCTCAGCAGGGGGTTAATTATGCATCAAAACTCGTGAAAAAGTAAATATACTTATCAAATATAATTAGGACAGTAATAAAAACCATATTTCACATACATTTGACTGAGGGACCAAAAGGGCATATACCCGGACACATCCTTTTGGTTATAGACCATTCAAAATCAAATGCTTCCCTATCTTTAACTAATAAACTATAATCAACACCAATAAAATTCTATGTTAGGATATCTCCTGGGAATATGTATGCAAAATGTGGTGACTTAACTCTTAAAAGTGAAGAAATGAGAGTAAATATACAGACTTGGGACTTGTGTTGTCTCGGCTACTATAATACTTTAATTGTCCACAGTATGAATGCTTAAATAAATATATAAATGTCAAAATATGTATTGTGTATTTATAATTAATTAATTAGTTATTTATATACCTCACATACATTAAACTAAAATAAAGCAATTTTACGCTGAGACGTATCCCAAGATAATAGGCCGTGTGCCCATCTTCTCTGGAAGTGTCAATCAAATAAGAGATAATTTGTGATTCTCCCTAGAACTGCTTGTTATTAATTGAACAAAACGTATTTCGTGTTGGATACTGATAATAATATCATAATCTAAAGGATCTTGTACACCATGCCATTATGATCTCCCCATGAACAAAAATAAATTTATCTGATTTTTCAAAATAAATATACTGCTTTTATTATTACATATATATGTACACTAGTATCTTGTTGACCTATATTCAGCACTGTATTGATGAATGGGCCACTTTTTAGGGCAATATTCAATCATAAAGTGTACAGGGGTAGAGATGCCAAACCAGGAAGTCTTTTTGTGTCTGTCAAAATCCATTTGCATCCTACACATCCCTACATCTTATCAAAATATGTTATTAATTAATGAATCATAACAGTATAATCTTTGGATTTACAAAGTTGTATGGGATTTCATAAGTGTAAAAGTTGCTTTTGAAGCATTTTTCTATAGCCATTTTGTAGGAAAAAATGATGAAAAAAATGAATAATCTTTTAATTTGAAGTATGACCTGAATCGATTGCAAACTTTATATTTGCACATCTGATCTGAAATACCATTTGTGTCATATTGTGAAATTATTTAATTTGCAATCGATCCAGGTCATAGTGTATTTTAGGTATTTTTGTGAAAATCAATAGAAACCAATGGCCTCCATTGGAATCTGAGGGTATCCACATGTTAAGTCAATAGAACACATCCAATGTCAAGTCAATACACCCTTGCTGAACTTAATGACCCCAACCTCAGCCCATGTGGGGCCAAACGCTTAAATATTTTCCAAAGTATTATGTAACATTGTATTCTTTATATTACACCTAAAAATGATTCATTTTGTTCATGGGGAGATCATAATGGCAGGTGTACAAGATCCTTTCTATTCACATAACCACCTAGAATGACCGTTTTAAGGCCCCCTCACAGATCGTAAGAATCCACCAATCGCAGTCTAGGGATTTTGAGAGGGCCACATAAAATACTGGATTTCATTGATACCATACGCAGCCACTTGTCCTACTCAGGACTAAACATTGTAAATAGCTTTCTTCTGTGTATATTCAATATATTGAAATGTGAAATGCTTATCATGTACATATCATAAGCACGTGTTGACAGATAATGTTGGCAGAACACATAGGCATACGTCTTGTTAATACATATTAAGCAAAGTGACATAAAATGGCCACAATAGTATTTATCGTTTGGACGGTGATTTTGGGAGGAATTGGACTTTTGTTGATTCAAGTCTTCGGCTGGTTATACAAGTTACAGAAACGGATAGCTTTCTTTGAAACTTTCCCAGGTCCAAAACTGCACTGGATATACGGAAATTTACACCAGGTATGTATTGTGCAAAATTCCTACTTTTTTCTTGGCGTTCCCAATGCATGTCGTTGATACATCTTTTAAACAAGCTCGTCTCGTAAGATATTTGGATTATACTGTATAATGATCCCGTTGATACCAACGTGAAATTGCAAATCTCCCGTTCTAAACACGAAACTCAAGCTGATCAGGTATCCGAAGTAGACTAATTAGCGCTTGTTTTGCATGCGTACTATAAACAGCAGGGTGACGCAAAAATGAAACCCACCTTATATTATGCTGCATAACTTGTTTGTCCATTATTATATAGACTTGTCCTTTGGCACAACTATGAACTTATCCGCGGTAATGAGCTCGTTGACATTACCACGGAATATAACTGATCATTTCAGTAAAAATGGTGACCTTACCCTGCGGAAATGGAGATAATGTTCCACAGCTATATTTCTTAGAGCGATACAACAGCGCAGTGTCTCTAGGGAATTGATTTTACTTTCTACAGGTAACAATACTATACCTGTGAATAGAGTGGTTCTAAAGCCTTAGCGAAATAACCTCCTTTGTTTACATTTGCCAAAACATAAAGAAATTAGAAAAGTCATACCTTTTTAAAAACTCGATAATCGGAACCGATTTCACTTGTCAGTGACGGGTATTTTAGTTGTACACGAACTGTACATGTCCATGTGTCAGTAGCGTTTGCAATATCTCCAAATTAAATATTTCCCCAGTTGAACAAATTGAATCCAAGACTACGTTTTACCACGGAATGGATCATACAAAAGAGTATTGAACTAAGATGAACCATTCCGTGGTTATACGTTGAATGTCTTCAACTGGTGAAATATATCATTTGAAGGTATTACAAACGACACTGGCATGCTCAGTTCGTGGTCATAGCCACTATAACTGTATATATGTTACATTGATTTTTCTTTTCTTTTTTTACATTGATTTTAATTTTTTTTAAAACTGATAACCCGTAACTGATAAGTGAAATCGGTTCCAATTATCGAGGTTTTAAAAAGTTATGACAACTTTTCTAATTTTTTTACGGTTTGGCGAATGTAAACAAAGGAGGTTACTTCGCTAAGGCTTATGTAAATGGGCTAGGTATAGATTTGTTTCCTGGAAAGTAAAATAAATTCCCTAGAGACTGGGCGCTGTTGTCAACTGAAACGTCTTGTGGAGTTGCGAAATGGATAGTAGTTTGAATGTGCGAAAAACACAAGTCAGAATTTTTTCAGACAAAACAGTGAAACAATATGTGGGATGGTGTCATTTTTGTGTCACGCGGTACGTTACTGTATTGATTCATGGACTTTGCGTCCACGGTTACGTTGTGAAAAACATCGCAAGCTTAAAGTGTCCAGTATTAGACATACGTACGTACAATCACAGAAAGACCATGGAAAAGTGCAACAACTTGTATATTATAAGTGGCTTTTCAGATCGCACACGCGGAGAATCTTAATTTTCAAACATTGTTTGTCCAACCACTTGACAATTTTGAAGACCATCTCTGGTAGAGATTGACCTGAAACAAAACATTTAGCATCCGGTTAGACGGTATATGGTTAAATTTGAGCTCACAATCAACTCTTCCCTGCATCTCTTTTGTTTTTGTAAACCATCTATTATCCGAACATATCGATGAAATGTTTTAAGCCCAACGTCCGCAGGGGGATTATTTCAATAGTTCTTGTTTGCAAGTTTTTAGTGAGCTATTAGTATAGTGCCCCATTGACCCATAGATAAATGACTTTTTGTCGTAAAATCAACGATTATACCTTATTTCAAAATATACATCTATAACTTATTTAATTAACAAATAACAGTTTCAATATTAATACTGATAACACTAACAAAGGAATTGATTTGAAAAATACAATGCAAGCATTTGAATACCATTCAATGTCATTTTAGCATCCTGGCGCAAACCAGAAAGGGCTTGATTGGAGAATTAAGCACCAACGGGAATATGGAAATGTTTACCGCTTGTATTACTCAATACTAAGACCAGTCCTCAGCTTAGATGGACCGGAGGTTGTTAAAGCAGCGATCAAAAGTGGGGCAAAAAAAGTTTTGTTTGGACCCAGCTATAGGTACTTCTATCCATGGTTAGGTACGTATGATTTTTCAAATTGACGGTTCATTTCAACAAATTAAATAATTCGGTTTTTAGCGATACGTATTACGCGATAGTTTCATTTAGTTTTCTACACCGTCGAAACTCAATTTTATTTCGGGAAAAACGCCGATTTGTATAAATTGAAGGTGAGGTAAATAACCATTATTCACATTTGAAAGCCCCGTCACATGAAATATAGCCTAATACACGACACGTTTTTTCGAGCAGGAGATGGTCTATTGGTAAGCGAGGGTGCTAAATGGTTCCGTAATAGACGCCTCTTAACACCTGCTTTTCATTTTGACATCTTGAAACCTTACACCAACGTGTATAACACGGCAGCAGAAAAATTAGGGGTAAGCTTCCCGAGGTCCTAATACAAGACTAGTTAGGTCAACCGATTTCAATATTTTTCCATGTGATCACATGATCTTCGAACTCCATTACAAATGCAAATGCTAATACTAGAATAGTACTCCTACCAGTCATATTTGTAATATCTAAAACATGATTACCCGCATTATTGATCACAAACACGTAACGGTGATGACGCCTTCTTGCCCAATGGTAAATCTTACCACACACCCTTGGTCTTCACATTTCTTGATTCTCTCTCATAAGGGTGTTGCCAGAAGCAAAAACGTCAGGTGAGGCAAATTCCACCAGGGGACGTATGATTAAATGTGTATATTTGTGATTTTTGTTGAGGCGGTAACCCTGCCGGGTTTACTGATCATTGTTGTTTATTTCAGGCCAAATTTGACAGAGTGTGCGACAAAGGCGACAGTTTTGAAATATTCAGTCCGGTCAGTCTCAGTACGTTAGACGTCATGTTAACATGTGCGTTTTCATACAACCAGAACATCCAAGAGACTGGGTATGTAAACGTACTTATTTAGACAGTTGATTAAGATTATCATGAATTTTGAAAGACTTAACCTTATTTTAATATATGCATCAGATACAAGTCTGTCAAAGGACATAAATAAAGTACCTTTTGGATGATACATCTTTAACATTTGCATGAAAATAGTCTGTAAAAAGAATATAGTCTGTACCCTGGTTTTGGTGTCCAAAGTACTAGTTTCACTCTTAAAGGAATATTCCTTGCCAGACCCTTTCTCTCTTGATATGGTAGCTATAATCATATATATAGTTTCCATATTTAGCAAAACATGGGAAAATGTTTTAATATGGTCAATATTGATCATTTAAAAATCTAGTGCTTATTTCCAGTGAGCTGCCATCTTTTAAGATTTCTTGCAGGAAGTGATGTCATCAACTCTCAACTTCTATAACCGTGTCCATAACAGTATAGGAAAGTAGCACAAAATCACTTCTAGACAAGTGATCATTACTTTCTGTGCAAAAATATTTTAAAGGCTTGTCAACTTAGAATAAAAGAAGAGATTTTCAGAAGGATTAAATAAGATACAAAGTTGAAAAAGAATATTTAGCTGGTTTTGTAATTCTTAATAGCTCCTCAACTAATGCTATATGCAAAGTTGAGAGTCGATGACATCACTTCCTGTGTGAAATTTTAAAAGATGGTAGCTTACTGGAATTGAGCATCACATTTCTAAGTGATCAAATTTGACCATATCAAAACATTTTTGCGTGTTTTGCTAAACTTGGCAAGCATACACAGCGAAAAATGATACAATATCCTGCCTGGATATTTGCGAAATATTATAGTGATATGGAACGTATCCTTAAGAATCCGTGACAAATACTCTAAGTATCGCGATTTTGGAGATTCACGGATATTAGTGAGAGACGGAACACTGGTATCCTGAAATATCCATAGTTCTGGATACTACTGATATACATCACGTCTTTTCGCGTATTCTTAGGGGTATGACTAATATATGATTCGAATACTCACAAATATAGCTGAATATTCAACAATTTTCCGGGATATTTAGGGATACAGTTCGTAATATTTTTGGGATATTCACGAATACGGTCGGGATTGCAAGGAGATTTTCGTTCATATTACCTAACAAACTTAACACGAAATGACGCATTTAAATACGTACAGTTTATTATCTCATCAATACAAATGAGATGTACGATAGGTGTAAGCATTAAAACATCTGATCACAAGGATGTATAACAATGACCACATCGATGTACTTAGGCTGTTCTGCTACTTTTACATCTCCTACTTGACGTCCTTCTTCACTTAGGAACTGATGTGGCTGCCATGCTGATCATTGTGTGTTCAATAATTTGAATTTAGACTTGAGGAAAATGCTCGATGTTTAAATCAGGGGCATTGATAACGTTGTAAGTTGTAACGATATTTCGTCTCAATTTATTGATAGCGCGCGGACGTCAGAGAGCAAACTTCCGGTTTGATTGCAATGTTTTAATGGCGACTAATATTTGTGTTTGTTACCTTATTTAAAAGCCATTTTCAGTGTCTACGAATATCGAAATGTAGTAAACAAAAGCTTCCTAGTAAAGTTCATAAGATTCTCTACAAGATGAATTCACGTTTATATCTTGAAAGTACGACCGAAGCCAGATAAAATGAGAAAACTACGAAATGTACAAGCTAAAATTCGACAGATTCACGGTATTATTGAAACAAATCAGTTGTCATGAAGGAAATGTTGTTTCTACTTTAGTTGTTATAAACGTTAATATACCCTCCATGCTTAGAAGCAAACTTTTCTTCGAAGCGCAGCTTATTGTCGATGAAATCGTTGATTGAATTTCCCAAACAAACACAAGTTGGAGTACCCAAAAATATCCTTTCGAGGATATTTCCGGATATTCGAAGTATCGGTGTCTATGTCTATGTCGATAATCTGCAAAAGGCTCATAAGCCCATATGAAGCAGATATATGATTTAACAGTAATAGAATTTGAAAAGAATATAACTTAAAACCTTAACATTTAAGAATAGATATATTTTAGACAATATCCCAGGAACTTTATTTAATATTATCTTCCATGCTTAGAAGCAAACTTTTCTTCGAAGATCAGCTTATTGACGATGTAATCTTCGGTCATCATGAATTTCCTGTCTTACATATGTCTGAATTTCCCAAACACAAGTTTTTCGATGGCAGCCATTTTGAGCAGTTAAGATATCACGAGGAGAATGTTGTTTCACTGCAGAAATTCATACAAGATATTCCACATTCTATATGGCGAAACAAATGTTTCAATGACACTAAAATTGTTAATTGAACGTTATAATTTATGTACTAGCATAATTTCCAGGAATCAATATTCCGGATACTTAAAAAATTTTCTGGATACTAGGGTAGTCAACTATCCTGAAATATCCTTAATTCGGATATGTTGAAAGTTGGAAACTTGGAGTATCCAAAAATATCCCTTTGAGGATATTTCCGGATGTTAGAAGTATCGGTATATTTTAGGTTATTCAAGGATACCTCAAATATCCGGGATTTGCGATACGTACGGAAACTATAGGATATTACACCATTTTTCGCTGTGATATATGTGGTTATAGCTACCATATGAGGAGAGAGATGGTTTGGCAAGGAATATTCCTTTAAGTAAAGAAGAATTTTCAAAAATGTGCGGATTAACATCCTTGGTGTGTGTAACGAAAAGGTCATAAATCATTTCAAAGGCAAAAACAAAAATACTCAGATCGATAGTGTCCTCTTGTATTTCAGAGATGATCACCCATACGTGAAAGCAGTGAAGGGACTTGCCAGCCTTTTCGTTAACAGATTTTTGTAAGTGATAATGGTTATACTATTTAGTTGACCTTTTCTGTGAATTGACCCTGTCAAAGACCTAGTTTCTATACATATTGTACTTTTACAAATCTGAACATTAATCATAATGGTATCAATATTGTATCTATTAAATTCACTTCGGAAAGATTTTAAAGTGCAATGATACCTACTTAAAAATATCGTTTTTATATGTTATACTTCGACTTGCAGCAACCCAATTATGGACATAGACTGGATATACTATCGTACAGCAGATGGAAAACGATATCTTGAATTATCAGAGTTTACGCACAGTGTTTCTGAAAATGTAATTAAAGAGAGGAGGAAAAACCTGGTAAGGTCATTGATAATGACAATTCATTTTCTTTTTTTGGGCTCCCATTCGCACTAATAGCCCAGTGGGCGGTTTTGAATAAACATGTATGAATGTCGAGGAGTGAAGGCTTGGAATAATTATACGTTTTAATGCAATCATCTTCTGTCTGATTAATAGAAGCAAAATCCTGATTCTGATAGAGGTCGACTAGATTTTGTGGATATTTTACTGTCGGCTAAAGATGAAACTGGAAAGGGACTTGACGATGTTGAAATTAGAGATGAAGTCGAGACATTTATGTTTGAAGGTAAGTTTTGACGTATGTGTTTTCTTATCTGTGATAGTTATTAAATGTTGTAAATGTAGTGATTGTTAAATCTTTTTTATACAACATTTAGACTATCAACACTCATTTGAGGAATTAATCTATTGAAGGCCACGACACAACTGCAAGTGCTATCTCATGGATACTTTACTCGCTAGCCCATTACCAAGAATGCTTAGCTAAAGTACAAGAAGAATTGGACGATGTGATTGGTCAAGACGTCAACCAACCAATAAAATGGTAGGAAATACCACATAAAATGTTTTTCCTTGTGATATTCAAATCTTAAACATCTACTATATATTTTTCTCATTTCTGAAAAATAAAAGATCGTGACACTTGGTCATTAGTTGACCATTTTCTCGAAAGAGTGGTACTCGTATAGGTCGATCATAATCCAGCTCCCCAATAAGGATTGCGGGTATAAAATGCCATGCCTATAAAAGTATCTTATATCAATTTATTATCCCATCGAACGAAGTTTGGGGAATTGAAAACAGCTCCCTCCGTACGTACGTACTTCGTTCGTATTCATAGTATGTGTGTCATCCTCTCCCCACGATATATTTTCTTGCTATGAGAGAGAATGAGAAATCACAAGATATATTAAAATTTGATACAAGACTGGTGTGGTGCATTTAAGGGAGGACCTGGCTAATCTGAATTACCTGACCTTGTGTATCAAAGAGGGGATGAGGTTACACAGTCCTGTACCATATATCGGGAGGGTAACGGATAAAGAGATTGTGCTTGAGGGAAGAAAAATTCCACCGGGAACGATTCTTGATATAAACTTATATCATGTCCATCACAATCCGGACGTTTGGGGAGAGGACCATATGGTATGTTTTTAATATTTTTGAGTCTTAGTAATGGGTTATGCTCAATAACTTCTAAAAATGTATTCTAGAATTGGGTACGGTTTATCCTTCCAAATTGTTCATTTTCCATCCAGTTTTCGTCATGTTTTGTAAAATTAACATATAATCATTCCAAATGAAATACAATTTGACAAAATACAAACGTGTGATAACATAAATTCTAAATCATTTAAATACATTGAATATTTCCAGAAATTCAAACCAGAGAGATTCGACATCGATAATAGGGCAGACAAAGACAGCTATTCATTTATACCTTTTAGCGCTGGACCACGGTACGTACGATGGTTATGTAAATTATTCTCTGAGATCTCGGGGAACAGGGTCTGTCCCTTGTTTCTCCTTATATTTTTGAATAGAAATGGGCTTTATAAATGGGTTTCTTATTTTAAATATTGGTCACAAATCATTAAAAACGGCCACTTTGTCAACTTCAAGAAACGTAAAACCTGATATTTCATACTCTCGATATAAAGCGTACCGTATACCTCATGGGAACTTGGATAATTTAAGTAACTTCAACTTACAGAAACTGCATCGGACAAAACTTTGCAATGAACGAAATGAAAGTGGTGATAGGGAGAATAGTTCACAAGTAAGTGCACTACAATAAAATAATATAGAAACTACACATATTTTTACCAAAAACCTTGCGTACATCTCGCCATTTGTATTCTAGTTATCGAAATAATTTTCAGAAAAGCGACCACGAACTTTTATCTTGAACTCGATGGCGATATTAGACTTATATGATATTGCGAATTGATAATCAAGTCATCCCCTAGACGGTTACTTTCGAGACCATATATATTGAGTTTTCGTAAATAGTGGTAGAATACAAGTTTGATGTCCAATCTCACAAGAAAAGAAAATATAATGATACATATACCAAATAAATATATAAATATAGTTTTCTTGCAATTCAAAATTCTGAATATGGGAGATTATCCTACACTTAGTGTATTAAATGTATAATAACATTAAAAAATAAATTTGATATTTATTGGCAAAATGAATATCCGGAGGATATCGTAACGATATACTCCGGGCGGAGGATATCGTGACGATATACTCCGGAAAACCCGATATGCGGAGGATATTGTGACGATATGCTCCGCTTGTTGATTTCCCGCCAAATTGACTCTATTTGGCATAAAATTCATTTTGCAATGATATTATACATTTAGTACACTCCTTGTAAGTGTAGGATAATAAGAACATCCTATGATTTTTTTCAGAATATCATTTTAATCTACTCTGTGATATTGATATATGCACTCGTTCGCTTCGCTCTCTCGTGCAGATATCAATATCACCTCGTAGATAAAAATGATATTCCTCAAAATCATAGGATATCCTATAAATATGCACTATTGTCTCATTTGTGTTTATTTCAGGTACAATATTTCCGTCGACGAAACGCATGTCATAGAAAAGGTTCCAGAACTTATTATGCGAGCTAAAGATGGCATTAAACTATTCGTCACCTCTAGGAAAAGGGTGTAGAATGACAAATGCTGAGCTTGCACATTTTCCATAAACGATATTGAAGCAAAACTATGATGTAAAATATCGTGACAGACATATAGATCACTAAGATCAATGTTAACCAGAAGCGTCAAATCATAATAATAATGTTTTGTAAATATTTTTTATGGAACAATAAACAATTAAAGGGCATCAATATCGCGAATTTGTATGTGTTTTGGAAGTGTGTTGTTAATAATTTATTACATTATAACTAATATTCTTATTATTACTAATAATATGTGATGGATTTAGGCACTTTGTTAACTCACAATGTTTGGGCCAGTTTAGCAAACCACATACATAGTCCGCCCGGACGGAGTTGTTCAATGGTCACTTTTTCTTTAATAACTTTTTTGATTATCAGTATTATCTCTGGTCCATCTTTGTGAATGACTTAGTTACGGAAATAAAAGGTCTTAATAATGGAATTTTGATTAACGATGAATATATTTCAACTCTGCTTTACGCTGACGACATCAACGGAACAGGATTTACAATTAATGTTAGATACAATGTACGTATGGACAACGAAATGGCGTCTATCTGTAAATACAGAGAAAACCCAAGTAACACATTTCAGACGGGCTACACGGTCAAAAACTGATTTTAACTTTAAGTTTGGAAAGTCTAATTTAGTGATAACAAAATCGTATCGTTATCTCGGTCTTATTTTAAACGAGACACTGGACTACACCGAAACTGCAACAACATTAGCTGAATCCAGCGGTCGTGCACTTGGTGGACTTATCAGCAAACATTTTTCCATAAATGGATTAAACTTCAGTACATATACTAAGATATACGACAGTGCAATTACCCCAATCATGGACTATGGATCAGGAGTTTGGGGATATAAGGAATTTAGCAAACCACAGCTAGTACAAAATCGAGCAATGCGAACATTTCTTGGCCTGGGCAAATACGCTCCCCTTCCAGCAATTTACGATGATATGGGATGGATACCGCCTAACACAAGGCACCGATTAGAGATGGTGAGACTCTTTATAAGACTGAGCAAAATGCCTAGAGATAGGCTAAGTAGAAGAATTTTCGACTTTGATTATGAAAATGCTATCTTGGGACACAAATGTTGGTGCAAGGATGTCAGAGAAATATTTATATCTGCTAATTTGCTAAGAGAATATGAAACAAGACACTTTGGAGATAGTTCACTCATCCTCGATTCTGTTAAAACAGCGGAACTACAACGATACATCGAAAAATGGAAATCTTAAGATCTCCAATATGCCAAAACTAAGGACTTATAGGACATTTAAAACATCATTTGGAGCAGAAGATTATGTCAAAAACTGTTTGCCAAGAACATTCAGATCATTGCTTGCAAAAGCAAGATCAGGCGCACTACCATTAATGCTGGAGACTGGAAGATATAGATCCACCCCAGTTGACCAGAGACTTTGCTTACATTGTAAGAATGATAATATATCCATTATTGAGGACGAGTTCCACTTTTTACTAGTATGCCCATCATATAACAACTTACGAGATGACTTATTTTTGTCTGTTAAACGTATTTTACAAAAACAAGAACTTATTATTGATGATGAACTTTTGAAAGATTTATTGCATGATTTTAGATTAGTGCGCCATACTGGAAAATTCCTGAATGCTGCTCTTATCAAAAGAGCAAGCTTTGTTTAATTATCTTATAATATTGTTTTCAAATATATTGTACAATGTGCCCCATAAGCCTAAAATATGCTGGGTATCTATACGAGGCACTTAAATAAATAAATATACATACATACATACATATCAAAATCTGATTACATGCTTGAACATTAGAGTAAAATTCTGACATAGAAAAAAACCACATTAAGGATCATCTCTTAATTTATTGATATAATAGGCATTCATAGTATGAGTAACGCAAACACATAATTCACCATTTTGTCTCATATTTGTTCAAAAATGGCAGCATGTTTTGTGAATTTGAATGCTCATTTGAAAATTATTATTTACGAAATGTCCTAGGCTTACGAAGTCATATTAACTGCTACTTTGGTATGAGGTAATGACTGCATTTTAAAAACCTTGTTTTCATTTTACTTTCATGTACAATACCGCTACATGTACTTAAAAAGGTTTGTAAATTGTATGTACAGTATATTGGGTGGGGTTGCAGGATTTAAAGGTTTTGGTCATTCCATTGTTACCCGCAGTGGATTAGCAACCCTAGTTCGTTTAACCCGTGCAACTATGGGGTCATACTGCCGCAGTCCCAGTCCCATTCCTCTTAGCCCATCCTTGGCATGTATGTGAATTGTTCTTCAGCTTTTCAATGGCCTCTGATATGGCTGTTTGAAGCTCTTGAAAAGACTGAGGACCTACCCAGCTAACAATTTTACGTTGTGATAACGTCGTCAGAATATATGTCTCAAGTTGTAGCAACGTTAAATATGGAACAGGTAGGTGTGTAGGTACAGGAAGGTGTGGACTCGCACAGATGTTTAAAGAACGTTACATTTGACTTAAATATCACGTGTCAGGAACGTAGTAGCGACCTTAACAATTACGTCGCCAAAATAACGAAACTGTAACGTACTTACATTACGTCATATATACGTGGCCAATCTAAATTTCTGGTAACGTTGATATGGAACGTTGTAGGTACAGGAATGTGTGGACTCGCATAGATGTTTAAAGAACGTTACATTTGACTTAAATATCACGTGTCAGGAACGTAGTAGCGACCTAAACAATTACGTCACCAAAATAACGAAAATGTAACGTACTTACATTACGTCATAAATACGTGGCCAATCTAAATTTCTGGTAACGTTGATATGCATGGAACGTTGTAGGTACAGGAAGGTGTGGACTCGCACAGATGTTTAAAGAACGTTACATTTGACTTACATATCACGTGTCAGGAACGTAGTAGCGACCTTAACAATAACGTTGCCAAAATAACGAAACTGTAACGTACTTACATTACGTCATATATACGTGGCCAATCTAAATTTCTGGTAACGTTGATATGGAACGTTGTAGGTACAGGAAGGTGTGGACTCGCATAGATATTTAAAGAACGTTACATTTGACTTAAATATCACGTGTCAGGACGTAGTAGCGACCTTAACAATTACGTCACCAAAATAACGAAAATGTAACATACTTACATTACGTCATAAATACGTGGCCAATCTAAATTTCTGGTAACGTTGATATGGAACGTTGTAGGTACAGGAAGGTGTGGACTCGCACAGATGTTTAAAGAACGTTACATTTGACTTAAATATCACGTGCCAGGAACGTAGAACCAACCTAAACGATGACTTCGCCAAAATAACGAAAATGTAACGTACTTACATTACGTCATAAATACGTGGCCAATCTAAATTTCTGGTAACGTTGATATGGAACGTTGTAGGTACAGGAAGGTGTGGACTCGCACAGATGTTTAAAGAACGTTACATTTGACTTAAATATCACGTGTCAGGAACGTAGTAGCGACCTTAACAATTACGTCGCCAAAATAACGAAACTGTAACGTACTTACATTACGTCATATATACGTGGCCAATCTAAATTTCTGGTAACGTTGATATGGAACGTTGTAGGTACAGGAAGGTGTGGACTCGCACAGATGTTTAAAGAACGTTACATTTGACTTAAATATCACGTGCCAGGAACGTAGAACCAACCTAAACGATGACTTCGCCAAAATAACGAAAATGTAACGTACTCACATTACGTCATAAATACGTGGCCAATCTAAATTTCTGGTAACGTTGATATGGAACGTTGTAGGTACAGGAAGGTGTGGACTCGCACAGATGTTTAAAGAACGTTACATTTGACTTAAATATCACGTGTCAGGAACGTAGTAGCGACCTTAACAATTACGTCGCCAAAATAACGAAACTGTAACGTACTTACATTACGTCATATATACGTGGCCAATCTAAATTTCTGGTAACGTTGATATGGAACGTTGTAGGTACAGGAAGGTGTGGACTCGCATAGATGTTTAAAGAACGTTACATTTGACTTAAATATTACGTGTCAGGAACGTAGTAGCGACCTTAACAATTACGTCACCAAAATAACGAAAATGTAACGTACTCACATTACGTCATATATACGTGGCCAATCTAAATTTCTGGTAACGTTGATATGGAACGTTGTAGGTACAGGAAGGTGTGGACTCGCACAGATGTTTAAAGAACGTTACATTTGACTTAAATATCACGTGCCAGGAACGTGGAACCAACCTAGACGATGACTTCGCCAAAATAACGAAAATGTAACGTACTTACATTACGTCATAAATACGTGGCCAATCTAAATTTCTGATACGTTAATTATGGAACGTTGTAGGTACAGGAAGTTGTGGACTCGCACAGATGTTCAAAGAACGTAACATTTGACTTAAATATCACGTGCCAGGAACGTAGAACCAACCTAAACGATAACTTCGCAAAAATAACGAGACTGTAATGTGCTTATGCAACGTCACATATACGTGGCCAGTTTTAAGTTCTGGTACGTTAATTATGGAACGTTGTAGGTACAGGAAGGTGTGGACTCGCACAGATGTTTAAAGAACGTTACATTTGACTTAAATATTACGTGCCAGGAATGTAGAACCAACCTTAACAATGACTTCGCAAAAATAGTGAAACTGTAATGTGCTTATGCAACGTAACATATACCTGGCCAGTTTAAAGTTCTGGTAACGTTTGTCTTGGACCGATGTAGGCACAGGAAGGTCTGGACTCGCACAGATGTTATACAACGTTACATTTTACTTAAATATCATGTGCTAGGAATGTAGTAGCAACCTTACAATGACTGCAAAAATAAAATAACAGACTGTAACGTGCTAATGCAACGTCACATATACGTGGCCAAGTTAAAGTTCTGGTAACATTAACTATAGAACGTTGTAGGCAAAGGAAAGTGTGGACACGCATAAATGAGTATACAAGTTACGTTCGACTTAGATATCACGAGCCAGGAATGTAGTACCAACCTTAACAACGACTTTGCCAAAATAAAGAGACTGTAACGTGCTTGTCACATACATGGCAAATTCATAACTTCTGGTTACATCAAGTTAGGACAACACATGCAAGGAATGTTCTAGTAACCTTAATTATGCCATCAACAAGATATAGTGATAGTAATGACTAACGTCCAGTTAAATGAATCATTACATGAACATAATTTAAAGTTCCTGTACAGGAAGATGTAGACACCGATGTTCAGTAAAATTATATATAACACACTAAGCCTAACATTTTCACATGTGAAGGTAAAACACAACTAACTTATGCTTTGACTTATTAACAAATGTATATTGTTTTTCCAATAATTAATGAGTTAATACACAAGAACTTTTTTGAGCATCCAAATAGAGAATATTGACACACAGAATTGAATTTAAATATAATTACAGTCTCGTATGTCATCTATCAAAAATCTATCCTATCGTTAATAAGTTTTATTGAGTATTTTATTAACCCCTAAACGGTTAAGGGGCAGGGGAGATTTGCCGTTCTGGCTTGTCTTAAAATTGAATTAGGCATATTTTAACTAATAAATCGTGACTATATTGTATTTACTGAGGGATATACACTGTATCAAAAATCGAGCATTTAATAACTGATTTATCCTATACTTAGTAGATTATGAGAATTAAATATGCATTGAAATTTCCCATTTTTCCCCAAATTTTTTTTCACATTTAAAAAAAAAAGATTTTCACATTTATGAGTTTGATAATCTCAGAAACTTAAAAACCACTTTAAAACACCAAGAAAATGTGTATCTTAAGTATATTGTTGAATTTTGGAACTTTATAAGGTATATGACGTACCAAGAACATCAGTAGGTATGAAATACATCTGTTATGTACGGTCGGTTTTGGATACAGGGTTTATCCCTCGGGAAATATGTGTATATCCCTTGGTCCCTGCGGTCCGTCGGGATATACACATATTTCCCTTGGGATAAAACCTGTATCCAAAACCTCCCAGTACATAACCCTTGTATATCTCCCGCTCAACTCAGATATCAATTATATTCCCGCATGTTATTTACCTATAACACTACTAAGTATGGGATTAACTTTGATGATATTTCGATATTTCATTTCCGAGATTGTGCCCAGATCTCGGCAGATCTATTCACCCCCTTTACTATGAATGTAATTATCTATAGCCTAACTGTTTAGGGGTTATATTGTTATTTTTCTGAACGGGAATGAATAAATATTCTAATTTGAGCTTGAACAAATGCTCTATTAGTTAACATGGTATTGATTTTCAAAAAGCAATAATGACCATTTTAAGTTGGGAATAAATCTAGAAAAATTGCATGTTTCAGATATGAAGCCATTATATCTATGCAATCTTAAAAGTACCGTCCCGTTACTTGTCATAGAGATAAAAATTTAATTCAAACTGGCTTGCTTCTCGGAACAGATATTGTTTATGCTAAGTGTTCATTTTTCCTTGAAAGCATGAGCTCTCATTGGTCCTCATCACTTTCCAAATGTTTTTTCAAATGACTTGTACAGCTCAGTCGTTGTTTCCCTGGTTGCATGTTTAACACATTGCCATTTCTGCTTGTTTTTGGACATTTTCCTGGAAAAAATCAATCTATTGAAAAGTATGAAATGTAACCTGTATACCCATACCCACTCTGTATATTTTGCAGTGTCATTTTCAACCAAAATTGAGCTAGCGATCTATTCTTTACAATCTCAGATACAATATGTCTCAAAGGTCTACAATGTGTTGTAAATCAGTAAGTTATTGAGGATTAAAAGTGCGAAAATCGGGAAAATTTTTAAATTCTTCCAAATATAAATATGGAAGCCATATATATAAAATAAAATACATAATTGTAAAATTCTTTGGTAAAATACTCTAGTATTCCTGAAGTAAAGTCTGCACTTTATATTTTTAGAATAGAATGACAAGGATCTTGCAATTGCTAGATTTGATTCTGCTGTAAACTTAATATATATAAAATACTTCTATTAGACTACGGCCCACTCTGATAATTGTAACTCCTTCCTTACATGAAAGGTTACACATTCCAACCTATTTCAAACCATCTGTATGATGATACTAGACACTTTCTGGGTAGTTGGACTTTCTATAGGGGTGGCAGACGGCCCTCAGACCAATTTATACCCCTACCCCAAAAAACCATGGGGGTACTTTAATACCACCCAATAAAAAGAATACTAATGCATGTCAGATATTCATTGTTTTATATTGGGTAGGGCATGTTATGGTTAGTAAGTGCCAGAAATTTCCAATCTCTAACTGATATGGTTACCATAGAAACAGTATTTATATCTTGAAATATTCTCAATTTGACCCCCTCCCAAATGTGTCCTTTTGATCTCAAAGTGAAATATTTGCAAATCTGTTTGGATTTTATGGCTACTACTTTGTCAAAAATTGTATCAATATGTATATTTTAACATTTAAACACTGAAAAGTGTTCATAATGATCCTATAAATCAATAATATTTATCAAATATAGTCACACATAGCTGCTTTTAGGGAAAAGTGGGCGTGGCACTTTTTGGTACGTGTGTACTTGTTGCAGCATTAAATGAAAAATACATATTATACTAACAACAATTGACATTTAATTAGCATCTACTTATGTTATGTAACATTGTAATATGTTCATTATCATTATTAGACACTTTAAATATTTTATATCAGTGTTATCCTGACCCTTCCCTTTATCCCTACACCCTTCAAGGTGGGCATTACCAATCGTGTCAAGTTAACATTTATTAGGTGCTAAACTGATGAATGGATAGGTAGATGGCAGCACTTGTGCTGGTTGGACTACACGCTAGCATCTACCATAGACACATATTGATTTACCATATTTGTTATTTTGGATTAAAGTAAAACTGCTTTCGCATCAAACTCAATGAGATTCAGATTGTGTTTGAAACTAGATGATCTTCAGATTTTGTGTGAACCTTAAATTCATGACAATCAAAAGAATTCATCATTTAGGAAGTCAACATTAAGATTTTTAACATCGTCTCAATGAGAATTTAGCCCGACCTTTTTCAGAAAGTTAAAGATCATAGAGAATTGAACATAATCAAAGTTCCTCAGTAGAACATTTAATCTCCTAAAATCACATTAAAACTATATCAGCAATATTTCCAAGCTAAATAGTATAAAAACTTCTATCACATCATTTGCAACGTTTTCATTATTCGATAGTTCAACCCTATATGAATTATTGATGATTTTAAAAGTGCAAGGAATCTAAATGAATCAGGGAAGCCAGTGATATGTATTTGCCTTATTAATTGTTGACTTATACAATGAAATAGACCTAGATGCAAGTAGAAATAATCTTGCTTTACATCATTAAAAATTCAAAATTCAGTCAAATAAGTGATATCATATTTGAAATCTTCATGTAGAATTACATTTCTTCATGCAATTGTTAACATTTTAGTGAGTAGTTGTGACTAATGTAATCATGTACTTATACAATTTGTCAGTAAAAGTTATTTATCCTATACTTAGTGTTATAGGTAAATAAAATGCATGAATATAATTGATACCTTAGGTGAGTGGGGATATACATGTACTGCATATCCCGCTTTATCCCATACTTGGTCGTGTTTCAGGTACATAAAGCAGGTTTGTAAAAACTTATATTCTCATTCTCATCAGCGGGCAGATATAGCTTTACATCCCGTTGCGAGCGGGCAGATATAGTATATCTGCCCACTCCGTCATAATCGCCCTCGGGCAGATATATCATATTTGCCTCAGGATAGTCTCAATATCCTGAACCTCATATAGGATAATCTCTATGTATCGCCAGGTTTATCACCCGCTCAGTAATCCCCTGCAGGAATTTCATTCTGTGCAATTTCTCATATTTTCGTATTTTAGTATATGATAAATAATTTTGGGTACAAGGTATAACCCTTGGGAAATACAATATTCTACCCTCAACCCCTCGGGGAGGTATATTGTATTTCCCTCAGATATATTGTATTTCCCTGTATTAAAAACTTCCCATTAATTAAACCTCATATATAATGCACACAATTTTAAATATGAATCAAAACTATGAATTAGTGATATCCATGTTTCTAAGAAACAAACATTCTACTCATATGGTATAAAGATATTACCAGTTGTGTCCATTTTAGATTTGATTGAAGACCTTGAATTAGAGGCAATTTTGAAATTACAATATACAGGGTGGTCAAAAAAAGGAAACCCTGCATTTTCCTCATATCTTTGTCATTTTAAGAAATTACTCCCTAACATTTCACACATTTGTAAATCATTCAATTTTCTACCACCATACCATATTTCATGGCTATCAGACTGATAGTCACAATTTTACAGCACTTTGAACAACATGCTTCAGGTTCGGCCATCATCGCGCTGGAGGCAAACCTGCACAGCTGTCAATGATCCAAATGCATTCCTCAGCAGGTATGGCCTGAATGATACAGATGATCTCACTTTTGAGGTCTGCAAGTGTCCTGGGGTCATTATTATACACTCTATCTCTGCCATATCCCCATAGGTAGGGACATTTTGGTTGACATATGCAGGTTGGTCATCAGCGCAATTGTGGCCACCGGGAATGTTCTTTAAAGTGCTGTAACACAGTGACTATCAATCAGATGGTCATGAAATATGGTAGGCTGGTAGGAAATTGAGTGATGTACAAATGTGCAAAGTTATTTCTTAAAATAATAAAGATATTAGGTAAAATGGTGTAAGGGTTTCCAGTTTTTTGGACCACCCTGTATTAAAAGAGGCTCTGTTGCTTAGATGGGAGAATCAATAAGCTGCATTGTTCAGTTTATGACAAAATTGATGTTTAGTGTTACTTTCATGAACACCCATCCTGTAAAATAGCATTTGGAATCTAGTAGTTTGTATATAGATGAATTAGATAAGGCATTGTCGAGGGAAAATATCCAACTTAGAGTTTGCTTTTTTTCTTATTCTTATTAAGTTCCATTACAACTTTTGGTCCTTTCCCTTTGGCACTAGTGCTTATATATTTACTAGTTTGCTCATGAAATTAGGCATACTTTAACTTGAAACAATTTGTAACACTCAATTTTTGGGGTTTGGAGATCGAAGAATTAATGATGAAAAACAAGCAATTTTAAAATATTTATGTTTTACCCAAATTTTTAAAGATTTTTGTTAGCCTTTGTTTTGTCTGTTTTATTCTCAAATAAATCATGGTCATCAATTCTATTGTGACATAATCATCATTTACCAATTTTAAAATTAAATATTACTAGTTAGAGAATGTGAATGTTCTTACTTTAGGTTATATTTATATCCCGATTTATATGTATAATAATAATTGATGAAGACGAATAGAGATTATCCTCTATGAGGTTCAGGGTATTGGAATTATCCCGAGGCCAATATAATATATCTGGCCTAGGGTCGTTGGTCCCGAGGGAAGATATTTTCTATTGGCCAAAGGCCTTAGGTCCTGAGGGAAGATATATTATATTCGCCAAGAGATAATCCTAATAGCATGAACTGACTATAGGATGATCTGTTTATCCCCTATCAATCTTTCTTATCTGGTTCACATTGTTCAATTGGAGTTAGAAAGAATTCAACCATATGAATGTATTCATGTCTTATTTTGTTTTCTTGGCCTTAGGAGGATTCTCCTGTTTTTTAAGTATTCATCCACATATTCTCGAATCATTGATTATTAACATATGTATTAAGTATGCTACTTCCCTCATTGCTTATCATACACAAATGATGATAATGACTTAGTGGCCAGGTGTAATATATCTGCCCTCTCAGGCCGGGACATTAGCTATATCTGCCCGCTGATAAAAATATAAGTATTTATAAACCTGCTATATGTATCTGAAACATGTCCAAGTATGGGACAAATGTATCTACTTTTTTTGATTTCATACACTAAACAGAATTGTTTAGGAATTATTTGAAGTATTTCAAAAACATATACCTTTGATTCAAACTATCCTCGGTCACTATTTGTAACCCCTCCCTCCTTCCCCATTTAGGCCATGAATATGAAGATGATTTAGAGGTTATGTGAAGGATACTAGGGAAGGGTTAATAGCCAGAGTTATATTAGTTCATTTAAGTTTAATCATAAATGTTATGTAATTCACACTAGCATCAAATATCATACCAAAAGGATTGAACTGTTCATTACTTTTCAATTGCAGTAAACATGGTAAAATGGTTCTAAATATTGAAGCCTGTTGAACAAGCATATTAATTAATTGTAACTCATAGCTCTAGATGACTTGAACTTATCCATTCATATTCTAGGAACAAGTCAATGAATAAGTAAGACTTGACTCTTGACAGACTTAAAAGACCGAGGACCCTATAAGACTTAAACTAAAAGTAAATTTGACCATTGATGACCTATGAAAGGGAAGGGTCAGGATAACACTTATATAAAATATTTAAAGTGTCTTATAATGATAATGAACATATTACAATGTTACACAACATTAGTAGATGCTAATTAAATGTCAATTATTGTTAGTGTAATCTGCATTTTTCATTTAATGCTGCAACAAGCGCACAAGTACCAAAAAGTGCCACGCCAACTTTTCCCCGAAAGCAGCTATGTGTGACTATATTTGATAAATATTATTGATTTATAGGATCATTATATCAACTTTTAAGTGTTTTAGTGTTAATATAGACATAATATTACAAATTTTGACAAAGTAGCAGCCATAAAATCCAAACAGATTTTGAAATATTTCACTTTGAGAACAAAGGGACACATTTGGGAGGGGGTCAAATTGAGAATATTTCGAGATATAAATACTGTTTCTATGGTAACCATATAAGTTAGAGATTGGAAATTTCTGGCACTTATTAACCATAACATGCTCTACCAAATATAAAACAATGAATATCTGACATGCATTAGTATTCTTTTTATTGGGTGGTATTAAAGTACCCCCATGGTTTTTTGGGGGTAGGGGTATAAATTGGTCTGAGGGCCGTCTGCCACCCCTATAGAAAGTCCAACTACCCAGAAAGTGTCCAGTATAATCATACAGATGGTTTGAAATAGGTTGGAATGTGTAACCTTTCATGTAAGGAAGGTTGCATTTCTAGAGCACTTCTACAGAATGGGTTACAGTCTATATAATGAATAATAGATTAACCTGGACTTACCGAAGTCACTTTCCTCGCAACTCCCCAAGCTCAGAGGACTCTAGACTGCCTAACTTCCAAACCGTCAAATGTTCCATTCTGCTTGTACTGCTAGTTTGTCTGAAATATTTTAGAGACTTGTAGTATAAACATTTTATTAGTTGGTTATCTGAAAATGCACCTGAGGGTGTAATCTTTCTTCCACCAGATCTGATCTTTGTCTCAGGGGACTTTTTGGGACTACTCTGGGGTAAAACAATCCCTATGCTCATCTGTTTATAGATCCCTAGTAGCTTTTTGTACTATCCTTTTGTATTTCTACAGTAGAATCATATAGCCAAAACATTCCTTCGTTGACTCTCATAATCTTCATCCAATGATTTAACTAGAGATCTATTTATTAAAATATTCAATTGGATAATAATTTGAAATGTTGGAATGGTAGGAAAGTAGATACCTGAGAATGACTCTTAACTTTCTGAGATAAAATATGGCAGGTCAACTTCGGGTCAGTGTGACACCTCTAGAAATAATATAGGCCTACCTGATTAGCATAACACCACTCATCTCAACACAGCCAAAATCATCTCAGGGTTATCATGGGTGAAGGCTACAACAATCCTGAAAACAGAATAGGTAGATGGGAAAATAGAGGACAATAGTAGTACTTTAAAAGACTGATACTTTATTTTATACTTTTATTTCAAATTGTATTGATTAAGATAAGACCTTTAAATTGTGAATATGATGAGTAAATCTACTGAGATGTTTTAACATTGTGTCAATCAGGATTAAGTTCAAACCTTTTAAAAGAACTTAATTATATAGCAGTCATACTTTTAAATTTTGCACAGGGCGCCAAATTAAAAAGCACCAAATTAAAGCAATTTACAGTATCTCATTTGCTGTGAAACTGTGAAAGTTAAATAATAACTGCATTAAATACAAATGAATACTTTCTGAAGCAAAGAGCCACAAATGATGCAAGTTAATTAAATCAAACGATGAAATAATATACCTGATTAGTATGAAACACCATCATCTAAACACAACCAACAAGGTCTCAGGGTTATCATGGATGAAAGCTACAAAAATCTGGTTCATCTCCTACTTCTGAAAACAGAGTAGAGAACTATTGTACACTAAGATGGAAAAACAGATGACAATAGTAGTTTTTTTAAAGGCTGATAAAAGTTAACTTAACTTAAAAGAAATTAACTTTCATTGAATTCGATCAATAAAAACAAAGCTTAATTTCAGATTTGCTGAAGATGAAATACACTTTTCAGTCTCTATCAATTGTTAAAAGGCGTGTGCTTATAACAAACACCATTTCGATTAAAAAATATAAATATCAATAATCAGGCCCGTAGCCAGGATTTGCCAAGGGGGGTTCATTTTTCAAAAATTTCCAGGGGGGGTTCACATTTGACAATTTTGGCCCAAATATGGACAAAATCACTTGAGAAGTGCTCAAAATGGTGAAAACTGCATGATTTTGAAAGAATTTTTTCAAAAATGACCGTTAGCTCAGCACCCTCCGCTCATTTGCTCCGCACCCAATATTTCCCACAGGCTCTGTCTGCATAGGGTGAATTTTGGAACATAAATAAATGACATGTGAATTTGCTGAAGTGACGATTTCCCATGTTAAAAATAAGAGAATTTTAGAGAGACCATACATCATGCGATTTATCGCATTCTACCCCCACTTTAACAAAAACCTGCATGGCCCAGTTATCTACGCCTGACGTTGTTGGTCTACGACATTTCAGAATCAGGGAGTGGATAACAGGGCCAGACGAGTTTGGTTACCCCCACTTATGTTTTTTACAAATTTAAGTGGGGGTCGTAGAGTAGATGAGATTACAGTAAAATTTTGAATGTTTGGAACTTCTCTGAATCTAAAAAATAAGCAATTAAAGGACCACATTGAAACAGAACATGTAAAAATAGAAACATTTATACATGTTCTTACTTTTGTTTATTTTAGTTTGTTTTGTAGTTTAGCTATCATATCTGTGACCTCATATTTCAATGCTTCTCTGCCATGTTATTTTCAAAAAAATTAAAGAACTCCCTAAATATAGTATGCTATATATTCACTGGTGATCCGCTCGATTACACTGGTTACCGAAACGGTTCATTTTGGTAACAAAATGTCGGAACGTCGAAGGTACGATTTTTCTTTTTTCCTTATTTCACGCATTGTAGGCAGAATCCCCACAACATTTTTTCTCACAAACATGTATCAGCATCATATGTTTTAGAAAATGAACATGTTTGCGAAAAATAGGCATAGCTCAGAAGACAACAGAATCATCGATTTAATTCCTCACTTAAGTTACACAAACGGTTCGGGTTAAAAGTGCAGATCTTAACTGTTTTTCGAAAAACCGTTTATGTAACTTAAGTGAGGAATTAAATCGACGATTCTATTGTCTTCTGAACTATTTGTTCGCAAACATGTACATTTTCTAAAGCATATGAAACTGATACATGTTTGTGTATTTCTGTCATCATGATTATCTATCAGGCTAAAGATGGCAATCACTGACTCCCCGGGCAATGTCTATTCTTTGAAAGAGGTAGATCTAACAGAGATCACCATCAAGATTAAGATAACTGCATAAACCATTTGCCATAAACACTTCACCATCCAATCAACACCTCTGCGCCAGATCCCAGGGACCGGATCTGACTTGAAAGTCGCTGATGGTTAAGGTACAGCTGGAAAGTAACATTTTGGTAAAAAATTGCTATACCTGCACATGTTATTTTCTGGTACAAAATAAAGTATGAAGGCATGTTTCAATTTCCTTGCTTTTTTCAGGAAAGTATCATTACATTGTCTTCTTTTAGAATATCTGGTAGGCGTTCAAAGGGAACTCCAGGGAATTCTGATATTTCACACTTCCTGTTTTTCCAAATTTTCTTTCAAAGTTTCCAGACAACACAGGAGCTACCATTGACCTGTTTCCAGGTTTACTAAAAGTAGACAGTGTAATGATACTTTCCTGAAAAAAGCAAGGAAATACACACATGCCTTCATACTTACACTCTGTTAAGCATGATAAAAGGCAAGAAGTTTAGTTAGAAATAAAAGAGTTATCTCATAAATGGGACCCTTACATAGCTCCTAAAAGGTAGAAGACACTAAATGGTGTAACACTATAAGCTGAATTTTGTCCACATAGAGCATGTGCACAATACTAAAGACATGTAAAATTGAACTGTCAAAAGAACTGAAATATACTTACCAGCTCGCCTCTTCCGGAAGTTATGATACGTTATGGTGTAACTACGATAATTAATTTTAAAATATTGAAAAAATCACATAATACAAGTTCTGAGGTATATCTCGCCATTTTTAAGCGAATTAGCCCATACTATGACTATAAATTCGCACCCCCATATACAGATATATATAAACTTCATCTTCACAATAAATTGAGCTTCTTTCAAATTTCCATTTTTTGAGATAAGTGCCATTTTCTTACAATTCAAGCCGTAAAAATAGTTGGAAAGTGCTTCCCAGTTGAGGTTAATGGCTTTTATACTTACATTAATGTATGGAGCACTTAAAATGTACTTAGAATCGTATAAATAGCTCTATTCTGTGAGATTTATTTTTGTTTTTATTTTTTATATTTTTCTCACCTCATAATTGAAGAGCTCCGCTGTTGATTTACATTCAGTTACACGTATTTCCTTGAAAATTCGCCATGATTGGAACAAATGATGGTTGGTTTATGTTTTATTCATTTAGTTTGTATTTGAATCTAGCTACTTAAACACAAAACATGTCTTCATGTTATGCTAAAGAGCAAAGATCGCGAATTCTAGATGAAGCCAATTATTTTGCACAAGTCATATCCTGATTGCATCATAGTTACTTTGTACTAGTCACATCCTGATTGCATCAGCCAATTCACGTAATTTACAGTTTACACATGGTTTCAATATACATGTTATACTACTTCCGGGTAGGGTAGTGTTTTTTATACTTTAAAAACGAAGCCATTTCGATCAGTTTTTATAATCCTTGGTAGAACTGAGAGGTATTACAATACATATATAAATTAATACACATGAGTGTATTTGATGAACTCTCAAAAAATAAAACCCACAATAATATCTTTTTTATTCACAATTTCATGTCATTGTTTCTAACAAGTCACCTCTTTCTCTCTTTTCTTTATTTTTGTCAACAGTCAAAATCGGAATTTAAAACTTGGTTTCTTTACAAGCTCTGCTTCTGTAAATACTAAATAACATGAAAAATGTTAAACCTTACATCCTACACTTATTTGATATGAAATAGGCGATCATTGATATCATTTTTGTGCTGTTAAGTGTGGATCTTTTAATTTTTTAGTCAAACTTGATCGCTGATCTCTGTCGATGTGACGTCACGCATTAAGTATGCACGCATGGGCAGTACAATACATAAGGCAATATGGCGTCTTAGGGTATGAGTACCGTAATCCAACACCAAATTCGAAAATTCATAACAATACTTTGCACATATGGCGTTCGTGACCAACTATAAAACGCTTACCCCCCATAGTGTTATATATCAAAATGTACCTGTTCATATAGGGGTTCGATTGATCTACATCGAATTATAGGGAGTCAGGTTACTTTTTGAGATATCAGCGTCCATTTATTGTGACTCGCGTTTGCTACCACTTCCTCAATTCTGATATGATGGGCAAACGCGTAGTAAACATGCTCACGTCGGAACTGTTTTTGACCTACATCGCTATTTTCGTAATTCAAATGAAAGTTGAACTCCTCCTCTTTATTTTGATACCAAATAGTGGCATACTAGGTACCCTAGAAGCCAACTATGGCGTTATTTAGAACAATACCACGAGTTTTTAAATGGACTATATAGGGGTCATACCTTTTGGCGGATGGATATGGAACCTCATACCTTAATGTGTTATGACATCACACTGATTTTTGTCTCTGCAACTTTTTTTGGCAGAAAATATCATTTCTAGTTCAAAAATGCATAAAAACGTCGGAACTGGCTGAATATGTGAAAAATTTATCCATTTAGGCTAGAAAGGGTTAATTTGCCCTACCCCAAATACGTTTAAATATGCTAGTCTAACTTTGACACTGTGACGTCACAAATCTAACCTGACTATCTCTGAGTTTATTGAAGAAAATGATACGTCTGACAAACAGCTTTCATTCCCTATATGGCACACCTTCTACTAAGAGTTGCATCATTGACTAAATCTAAGACAAAGGCCCTGTGTCCCGAGGATTTTGACTGAAATTTGGCCATTTTCGACCAAATCTAACTAAATTGCAGTTTCCCTCACACCTGTATTTTGAAATAAATATTGCTACAATGTAGCAATTTAAAAATCACACATGCTTACTGTTTCTGTCTACCTGACACGTGTATCTAGCCTGTAAAAATGATAAAATCGCTACATTGTAGCAATTTCACTGAGATATGGGCCCTGGAAATCATGTAATTTTAGCAAAAAATTAAGAAATAACCTGCAAATTTGACGGAATTTCAGAGGGCTTTCTTTCATTCCAGACCCTCCACGGGCCTCTTATGACCATTCTTATACTCACAGAATGGTTGAAAGTGATTTCAAATCATTGTTTGCCCTACGCAGAACGAAAAAATCGATTCTGTTCTCAAATTCTGCTAGAAAATTGGTCTCTGGCCAACTAGCAGACAATTTTAGGCCTCATATTAAGGTATGAGTACCGTAATCCAACACCAAATTCGAAAATTCATAACAATACTTTGCACATATGGCGTTCGTGACCAACTATAAAACGCTTACCCCCCATAGTGTTATATATCAAAATGTACCTGTTCATATAGGGGTTCGATTGATCTACATCGAATTATAGGGAGTCAGGTTACTTTTTGAGATATCAGCGTCCATTTATTGTGACTCGCGTTTGCTACCACTTCCTCAATTCTGATATGATGGGCAAACGCGTAGTAAACATGCTCACGTCGGAACTGTTTTTGACCTACATCGCTATTTTCGTAATTCAAATGAAAGTTGAACTCCTCCTCTTTATTTTGATACCAAATAGTGGCATACTAGGTACCCTAGAAGCCAACTATGGCGTTATTTAGAACAATACCACGAGTTTTTAAATGGACTATATAGGGGTCATACCTTTTGGCGGATGGATATGGAACCTCATACCTTAATGTGTTATGACATCACACTGATTTTTGTCTCTGCAACTTTTTTTGGCAGAAAATATCATTTCTAGTTCAAAAATGCATAAAAACGTCGGAACTGGCTGAATATGTGAAAAATTTATCCATTTAGGCTAGAAAGGGTTAATTTGCCCTACCCCAAATACGTTTAAATATGCTAGTCTAACTTTGACACTGTGACGTCACAAATCTAACCTGACTATCTCTGAGTTTATTGAAGAAAATGATACGTCTGACAAACAGCTTTCATTCCCTATATGGCACACCTTCTACTAAGAGTTGCATCATTGACTAAATCTAAGACAAAGGCCCTGTGTCCCGAGGATTTTGACTGAAATTTGGCCATTTTCGACCAAATCTAACTAAATTGCAGTTTCCCTCACACCTGTATTTTGAAATAAATATTGCTACAATGTAGCAATTTAAAAATCACACATGCTTACTGTTTCTGTCTACCTGACACGTGTATCTAGCCTGTAAAAATGATAAAATCGCTACATTGTAGCAATTTCACTGAGATATGGGCCCTGGAAATCATGTAATTTTAGCAAAAAATTAAGAAATAACCTGCAAATTTGACGGAATTTCAGAGGGCTTTCTTTCATTCCAGACCCTCCACGGGCCTCTTATGACCATTCTTATACTCACAGAATGGTTGAAAGTGATTTCAAATCATTGTTTGCCCTACGCAGAACGAAAAAAAATCGATTCTGTTCTCAAATTCTGCTAGAAAATTGGTCTCTGGCCAACTAGCAGACAATTTTAGGCCTCATATTAAGGTATGAGTACCGTAATCCAACACCAAATTCGAAAATTCATAACAATACTTTGCACATATGGCGTTCGTGACCAACTATAAAACGCTTACCCCCCATAGTGTTATATATCAAAATGTACCTGTTCATATAGGGGTTCGATTGATCTACATCGAATTATAGGGAGTCAGGTTACTTTTTGAGATATCAGCGTCCATTTATTGTGACTCGCGTTTGCTACCACTTCCTCAATTCTGATATGATGGGCAAACGCGTAGTAAACATGCTCACGTCGGAACTGTTTTTGACCTACATCGCTATTTTCGTAATTCAAATGAAAGTTGAACTCCTCCTCTTTATTTTGATACCAAATAGTGGCATACTAGGTACCCTAGAAGCCAACTATGGCGTTATTTAGAACAATACCACGAGTTTTTAAATGGACTATATAGGGGTCATACCTTTTGGCGGATGGATATGGAACCTCATACCTTAAGCCTATACATGAGCCAGAATGGAGGTCTGCAAGTTGAAATGAATATGTTTGTTTATGCATCAATCGATCACACATATAATCCAGACAATCTTTCAAATCATATACTTAACATTGTAATGGATTTATTTATTTTGTGAGCAAACTTTCCCTTTAATTTTCATTGGTGAAACAATAATTTAACCTAAAATGAGTCCCTGTCTTTGCATAGTGATATTTAAAAATCGAGAAGCAAAACCTATGTTGAATATACTGTGTATTGATGAAGTTTATATATAGCCTAGGGGAACTCAAAAATATTATTATTATATCGGCAAATTCGCTCGAAAATGGTTGTACACCCTAGAAATTGAATGTTGTTGATTTTTTCAATATTTTAAAATTAATTACCGTAGTTACACCATAACGTATCATAACTTCCGGTAGAGGCGAGCTGGTGAGTAATTTCTATTATTTTGACAGTTCAATTTTACAGGTCTTTAGTATTGTGCACATGCTCTATGTGGACAAAATTCAGCTTATAGTGTTACACCATTTAGTGTCTTCTACCTTTTAGGAGCCATGTAAGGGTCCCATTCATGAGATAACTCTTTTATTTCTAACTAAACTTCTTGCCTTTTATCATGCTTAACAGAGTGTAATTATGTACCAGAAAATAACATGTGCAGGTATAGCAATTTTTTACCAAAATGTTACTTTCCAGCTGAACCTTAATTGACCCCTGGACCCCTTGTAATTGACCTAACGAAAATTATGAACCAGGAATTATGATTGAAAATCGTGATGAAATTGAAAATCAATAACATCGATTCAAATATCAGAATATTCAAAAGTCTAATTTCAACTGACAAAAATTTTGAAAATTGAAACGATCCCAACTTTCTCATGAGATTATTCGTGTTCTCGCTGCAAGTACCGGCCATGGAATGCTTTCATTTTAACCTTTGGTGATTGTGTAACATGCATGCATCATTCTTACCTTCGAAAGCTGGCAGTACGGCTCCCAAGTTGCTTTTAAGCAGCAATATTCTTGAACTTGGAACTGTCCTTGTGTTTAATTCTGGAGTTTGGTTGTTCTGTTGATTGTTTCCGATATTTTGGCAATGATATACCCAAAAGTTATTCTGAAGATATATCCATGGTATGTGAGATATTATATGAGCAATAATAAAAGGACACCATTGATTGTCTGGGGGAGAAGCCTATGGCATAATACATCTTTAATTTTTTTTATCCTGATGCCTAGGGACATAATTATGAGCTGCTAAATATTAAGGAGTTTTCAAGATTGTTGTTCAACCAAAATGAATGCCTTTTCAAGAAAAAATTAATTTCTAATAACTTAAATAACAGTAAGTTATAGGATTATGTGCAAATATTTCTATGATGTAATGGCCATTATTATAGAGGATTCTAAAAATGTTAGCACACAATTGTGTTAACCTTTCAACTGTCATCCAATATCACGCCATACATTCTTTTCGAGTTTTCAAAAGACTATATTTGTTGCATATTTTTATTTTTCCGGGGGAATACCAGAAATGAGATCATTCGCTTTAAACTTTCAGAAATAACCCAAATTGAAAATGAATGTGTGATTCGAACATTTTAGGATAGGTGAATTTATTCGAGGCTGGAAATAAAACATAAGAGCAGCCTATAGGTCGAAGTGCTCATAAATCTTAGAAAACCATTTAATCAGCATATGTGTATAATCTAGTGCAGCAAAAATACATACCAAGAACGGTGGATGTTGAAGCAGTAGCTATTGGTATATATGTAAGCTGGCTAGTCGATAAACATGTTGGGCTTGATAGGCATTTTCACATTCGTGATTGTTTTTCTTCTCCGCCGATTCTTCGACCCGAAAAAGAGGATCTTATCCCGGATACCTGGTCCAAAAGGAATACCATTTCTTGGAAATGCGCTACAGATAGATCCGATTAATATTCACAAGGATCTGTTGTCATTGAAGGAGACCTATGGGGATATATTCAAACTAGACTTTGCTGGCGACCAAGTGGTGGTTTTAAATAGTCATGCTGCTATACATGAAGCTCTCGTGATAAAATCGAAGGAATTTGCAGGTATGGTGCTTATTAATTGATATGATGGTTTAGATTCGTAATATTGCACTTACATGTAGGCTATAATAATTCTTAATCGAGGGCAATTAATGCTGTAGAATTCTAACATACTTGTTACACAGCCGGATTGAGTTCAACGAAATACTTTTTTGATAGGAAGGTTAGCTAAAAATTGTGTCCACACTACGTTTATTCAACGAAGCAATCACCTGACGAAGCCATGATTTGGTGTGACACGACACGTGGAATGCTTCGTTGCGCATGCACATTTACCATTACTCATCTGCAACACCCATTTTGGAATACTATTCAGTTGTGGTAGGTGCCAATGTAAGCAATCACGAGATTTCAGAAAATCTCGTCACCAAAAGGCTACTTGGAAAAATTCGAGTTTTCATTTTCAATCGAAAAGTTTTGAACGACCTAAATGCATAATTAATGAAGTCCTCCAGAGATCGTACATTAAAGGAACAAAATGCGTAAATGAACTCTCACATTTAATCTTCATAGTATTTCAAATGGATTGATAAGTACCTGATCTTTCATTTGACACCAAAAACAGCTTAAACAGATTACATCAGAGTTGACACTAGATAATGAAAAAATATTTTTGATCTAGCATTGTTGTTTGCATTAATTATCCATTCATTTTTGATAGGATTTTCAACCATACGCCATCTTTTAATCCAACATTTATTTAAAACATAGACTTTGTGAAAGGTGGTAATTCACTTCCTTTGATCTCTGAACTTCAAATGCTGTTTTCTATGCAAGCAATATTTCTTTCACTTCAGTATTGACCCAAATTAAAGTTTTTATCATATTTGATTGAGTGCGTGAGTAACATGTCTCAAATAATATTTTCTCCCTCTCCCTTCAAAAATAGGCGCATTGCCTGCTTAAGAAGAACTTCGGCATTTAAGAAGCTATCAAAATCACTGTTCCACAGCTAGTTACTTTGACGGAACGTCAATGTAACAAAATGAGTGAACTTCCTGGATACGAGTTTTTGTTTTTTGTGAGGCAATATAGGCTAGCTTTTAGAAATGGTCTCGGTTTGGAATTTGATTTTTAAATAAAGCTGTATTTCATGTATTTAGACCATCGCTTTAGTTACTTTGGCGTAAGTAGTCAAAATAACACACTTTGGTAATATAAAGGACTTTCGTCAATGTAGCAAAAGCGAGGGGCTAAGTATATGAATTGCATCTTCATTAACAAAACAAATTCCGAATCGAAGAGACTTATTAAAACTATACTATATTTTCTAGCTATGTGCCAACTTGTAATATGCAACTTGACTTTTAAGTAGGTTTAAATCGAGAAAACAAAAAACTCGTAACCAGGAAGTCCATCCATTGACGTTTAGTCAAAGTAACTAGCTGTGGAACAGTGAAAATACATAAATGTAGATTGTGGGCCATTGGAGATGATTATCATGGAGAAAATGTTGCTCATGTCTCACCTACACGAGTTACTGGATCATTACATATATGAAGATCATGGAAAAAATCGTTGCCAATGACTCACTTGTAGTTGTGTAATCACATCTTGTAGTTAGGTCGGCAAATGGTATTTGGAAGTAGGTGGGGCCAATGCGCACGTGTAACGAAGCATTAAGAGCAATGTAACACAAAATAATTGTTTCGTGAGCGAATGTTTTCGTTGGATAAATGCAGTCTGGACTCAATTTTAAAGGCACACTATACTTAATTTAAATGAAAAAAAATCATTGAAACATGTTACACACTTGCTCAAATATGACATAAAGTTTGACTTGCTTTAATATTAGACCAAGAAAAAAACAACTCACAAAGAAAAAAGAATTTGAAGTTCAGAGATCATTAGACATGTATGCACATGTTAAAGAGGCTCTATGCCATAGGATAACACGATCAAGACCCCTCTGGAGTTTTTTGCATATTGAGTTTCACCACATATTCATCCATCTACTTACCAAAGAAGAAGTCCCAAAACCCCCTCTTTCAGTGTTAATTTTGCGATTGTGCTGGCCGATCTAATTATTTTCGAAGAGATTAATTCAATCTGTGGGCCTTTAAGATAACCTTCGTTACAAAAATGCTTCATTGGACCCAATCCGACACTGTATAACAAGTACAACTGTTATCCTTTTATTTACTTCCATTATTTTGTTTTCACATGCATCCTGGTTTTAATCATTACCTCATAATTAATTTACAGTATTCCATTCATTGACTGTTAGAAAGAAACATTGGGTTGAATTTCACTTTCACATTTCAGGGAGAGTTGCAGATTCGTTTAGGAATGAATATATGGAAGTTCATCGTGGTATAGTGTTTCGTGATTTCGACAATGAATTCGCCAATGTTAAGAGAGTTATCCATAGTGCAGTAAAAATGTACGATGACAACAGTGAAAAAGTCATCCACAGAATTAATGCGGAAATACAATGTTGCATGGACAAGTTTAATGTTTACAATGAGCGTCCATTTGATCCAAAGAAAGACATCTATACGACTCTAATCAACATTATGGCTGTGTTGGTAAATGTATAAGTTTGCTAACTGATCATTTTGCCTGTATTTGTCTCTGTAGGTCTAATAGGCCAAGCAAATGGGCTCATAAAAGGCCCAAACATCCCAAAAATTGCAACAGTTTTTAAATTAGTCTTATATTATGTATTAATTTCAGTTGAAAAACATATCAAAAATATAGAAAAATGTATGCAGTGGACAAATATGAAATTTCACTTCCCATGTACCCCCTACAACCCTACCCCAAAATTGAGTATTGGTAGGAAACAATTTTTTTTCCCAAATGGAATACTTTAGTCAAGTATTCAAGCTTTATTATGATAGATCACATATTCACAAATAATTAAAATATTATTTTAATCATTTTTGAGACCAGTAATTGGTCATTTGACCCCAAAGTATAACAAAATAGGCTACAAAACAGGCATGTTATCACATATCGATTTAGATATTTTAGGATCAGTTTGTCAGAAAAGCATGAAAAAATTCATGGTGTTACATATTCATATGAACTTCATATTTGGTGAGTGTCAAAATTCTAACCTGTATACTTAGGAAGAAAAAAAAAATTCTTTTTCATAGTTTTGCCACGCCCACTATAGGGGGACTATAGTTTTGATCACTAACTCTTACAATGCATCACATTTGTATTAGAGTTGACATCTAAATCATTTATATAGGCTTGTCATCATCTAAAATACAAGTTTTGTGAAGGTTTATACCTTATTAGTATGAAAAATAGGAGTTATTAGTTGCACCAGGTGAAATGTTAAGGTGACCTTAGGGTATTTGATAACTGCTCTATACTAGGCTTATCTAAATAATGTAAGTTGTAGTTTCTGTGGAATTTAATATTGTTTAAATTATTAATTACAATCCGCAATTACAAAATTTTTATATATTTAAATTCATCAGATAAATAAATCATTACATAAGAGTACATTACTATGGAACTATCAATTGGATGTATAATGCTGTAGAAACGAATTTATGGTTATTAAACGGAATTTAAACTGATAGAGCACATTTATATCTCAGATATCTGGGGAGTCTTTCATTAATATAATTTCAGTGTGCAGGAATGATGGTAATTCTGTCTGTCAGGTTGGAAAACATTGAGTGTACATGTGCTACATTCAGAATTGGATTCAGATATTGTGATTGTGAAAACTGCAATCCAAAGTGTCCAAACCTAAAATACAATACTCATACAGATCTCCTTGTGCTTCTCATTTATCATGCACAAAACACAAACTTCAACAGTTTCTTCAAACCTGAACCAAAAGCAGCAACCCAAGAAACAAAATGTTGGAATATAAATGAAATAAGATTGTCTTTTGGAAAAGTGGTCTGTGACGATATTTTGTTTATCTTTTCTGGGGTGTACACCGCATTCAGGTTAAATGGCATAGACAAGAAGCTATCATTGAGGCAGATAAAAAAGAGTGAGTTCTTGAGAAAACAAAATGTCTAAACGTCGAAGGTACTATTTTTCTTTTTTCCTTTTTTCACGCGGTGTAGGCAGAATCCCCACAATGTTTTTTCTCACAATCGTGTATCAGTATCATATGTTTTAGAAAATGCACATGTTTGCGCAAAAATAGCTCAGAAAACAACATAATTGTTGATTAAATTCCTTACTTAAGTTACATAAACGGTTTGGGTTAAAGTGCAGATCTTAACTGTTTATGGAAATACAGTTTATGTAACTTAAGTGAGGAATTAAATCGACGATTCTGTTGTCTTCTGAACTATTTGTCCGCAAATATGTACATTTTTTAAACATATAATACTGAAACATGTTTGTGATAACAATGTTGTGGAAATTCTACCTACAATGTGTGAAATAAGGAAAAAAGAAAAATCATACCTTCGATGTTCCGACATTTTGTTACAACGTAATCAAGTGGAAAACCAGTGAAATGCAAGCAACTCTGTCATTGCAGAGGAACATGCTCTTTTGTCAATTTATGGTGGAAAAATGGTGAAACCCTAAATGAACTTAGGCTTCAAAAATTCTATTAAAAGAGAGCAGAAAGATCTGAATTATTGCAGCCCCGTGTTCTTCCTCCAACTTCTGATGCTGCGGAATACCACAGTTATAGAGTGTACCATCAGATCCAGGAGTGGGAGGGAAATAAACTGCCTCCGTTATAATTGGGCTGGGAAATAAGCAACGAAACTTTTGTACAAATTGCCTAAATGCAGCTCCCCTCTCTCAGAGATCATCCATTGTGTGTGTAAGGCAGATTGTACTTCTATGAGATGTACTTGCAGAAAAATGGAATAACTGTTCTATGGCATGTAAGGGGGCCCCTTGGGTGGGCCCAGAAAAAAAATTGGGCCCAAAAAAGACCTTTTTGGTCATAAGTGGGCCTTTTAAAGCCTTATTTTTTAATTTCAGGCTGAATTTTGAAGTAAATGGGCCTGGATATTTCAAAATGTGGGCCCACTTTAGGGTTTTAGGGGCCCAAAATTTTGCTCTCACATTTTGCACACACATATATGAAGGTTAAGATTACAAAATTAAGGCAGCATTTTTGATAATGAACATAACATAAGCGAACCATGCCCTGTATATATATATCTTTTATTGACTCTCTGATGTCATTACAATGACATATAAAGACCAGGGATTTACTTTGCGTTACACTAGTTAACTCAGTAGGATTTATTAACGTAGAAACCTTTTCCTCCTTTTTATTGAATTTCATTTTTGAAATCCAACATTCTTCAGTTGAACTTCTTCATTTCTATGTGGTTAAGAACACCTTAGTCAAAAGTAACAATTTTTCTTTAATACAGGGCGAGCCAAAGACTGAGGTAACCCAAACAAATCTTAATAACCCAGTCCAGTCATCCTGCATGGATTTAGTGTCATTTGGCAGAATTGAGTCTTGGTCAATGTATTATCGATCTACCCAGTCTCAGTGGTCTATCTCTAGTGCTCACGATTTTATGGCCATTTTATACCATGCCATGAAATATGGGTGTCATGCCTGGAGGCCAACTTGAACGTATTGTGCGTACATAGTTGTACAAATCAGGAGCATAAAAATTTTGTGTTATGACTCTCATCTTCATTCGTATCTCTTGTTTTTATGTTTCAAGTGTTGTTAGTAAAGAAAAAGGTCTACAGATAAAAAAAAAACTGGTGGTATTGATGTCCAGTCAGTTAGGCACATTTCGATATTTTGAGCACATTTTGTAAATGGCCATAAAATTGTGACTATTAAGGATAGATCAATGACACTAAAAAGAATGAAAGAACATTGGACAAGGTAATTTTGCCAAATATGATGTCAAACCCATGCTGAATGACTGGGTTATTAACAAACATTTGGTTGGGTTACCTTTTTTGGCTCATATTAATAAACTGATGTCAGGGACAGGGATATTTAACATTTTGTTGCCTTTCAAGGATATTTTTAGACCACTGATTGTACTTAATTTCTAACAAATAGTTCTCTGTTTTACCAGAAAAGGTATATTATATATCAAATTGAATTTAAAAGGAAAAAACATTTGATAATTTAGCAGTTATCAACTAAAAGTAGGGCTTCCCCTATATTTCACCTGGCATTTGCTGTTATTTCTACTTTTTTTTTACATAATCCTTTCCTGAAAACATCAAAAAACTGTTTTCAGGACAAAATAAGCCTTTACAAATAATTTAGTTGTGCTGATGAGTTCAAATATGACATATCTTGGAAATGATTAAACAAAAGTAAGGTCACCCCAAAAGTGGGTGTGGTAAAATACTGAAATTTCAAATATTATTTTCACCCTCAATATTCACTTAATGACCCTGATACTTATCAAATACAATGGTCAGGTGTACAATAAACTCTTCGATTTTTTTCATGCAATTCTGATGAATTGATACAGAAATAGATACATTGTTATATTAAATTCGGGCTATTTGATGGCCTATTTTCAGATATTTGGGGCTAGAAATGCCAATTATTGCACTCAAATAGTTGGTTAACAATTTTTAGTTGGTCTTATGTCAGTAAACTATCATAATATTACTCGTTTAGTTGATAAAAGCATTCCATTTTGAAATATAAAAATATTTACAATCCCATACTCAAATTTGGAGGGGGGTACCTAGAATGTAACATTTCATATTTATCCACTGCATATATTTTTCTATATTTTTGATATGTTTTTCAACTCGTATCAATATACAATATAAGCCTAATTTAAAAACTGTTGCAATTTTTGGGATGTTAAACTTCCATTTGCCTAGCCTATAAGTACATGAATAACCATTGAAATCAAATCGTTGACGCATGAACTGCATACGGCACAAATTGATTTATAGTTTATATGGTAGTACTAGATCATTGTTTTGCACACCTAATTGTAGCTAGCGTCTCATCGTTTCGAGGACGATGACCCTAAATTGAACGATATCATAGAGTACCAGCACGCAGTATCGGAAGCCCTCTCTGCCGGTGTTGGAGATGAACTCGATATGTTTCCTTGGTTGCGATATTTTGGAAATCAAACGTTCAAGAAGATGCAATTTTTTCTAAAAATGAGGAATCAGATAATTGGCGAATGGGTGGAAGAACATAAGGTAAGTCCGTTTTTGGCTAACTGTGGAGAACTGTGGTAATAAATACTAATAATTACAGCGGACACAGGTGAATAACGTGAAACTGCCAATATGGCCCCAATTCTTTTGACAATTCTTTTGACAAGCCTTTGACAAATCCCAAATAAATTTCCCTCCATGAGCATTTAGAAAATTTAAAGTTAGAACTAATTTAAGATAGCGTGTAGGTGTTGGTAGAATATGTAGTCTCATATTATCAAACAACAGTTAGAAAAACACATAGTAATGGGTATTATGTTTTTGTAGAAATCTTTCAATAGGGATGACATCAGAGACCTCACCGAAGCCCTTCTTAAGGCGAGGGAAGATGGAGATGACACTTTCAGCGATCATGTAATAATCCTTTTAGGTAGAACAATCTTTGCCAACATATATCCACACACATTGGATGCATATCCATGTACACTCCCCTCCAAAGGTTTGGCAACCTTAGCTCCCTCATTGAACTACGTGTTAAAGGCTCTTTATGTTTGAACTTTTATTTACATAACCTGTGAGGAAAATACATAGTACTTATGATATTAATGGAAACGTAACTTGACTTCATTAACCAATGCCTCCAAATTTTCCCAATTCTAATTCTAAATTACAATGGGTCGAAAATTGATGGTAAATCTGATGAAGTTTTGAAAATCGACATTCCCATGGGAAATGGTAGTTTTGCCGCAAGTCATATGACAAAATATTCATCTATCCGTGTTCTTGCAAAAATACAAAGTAAGTAGTCAATTGAATTTGCTAACTTTATGTAATAGAAAATCATACGTTTCGTCAGGTTTAAAATAGTTATAGGTCTTCAAAGTCAAAATGATTTTTCAAAAAGCTCCTTCTATTGAAAAAAACACATGAGGCGAAAAATGATTTTCAAAAATGACTTTGAAGCTCTGTATTAGTATTCATAAAGTAACTGAACACTTAGGTTACAAAAGAGTTAGGCAATTCAATGTTCTATATAAAAATATTCTTTGGCGAATCTTTTACTGGATAGATATCCTGAAATCAGATTTACCTCGAACCCACAATTTCCCATTGGTTTACATGGGAATGACAATTTTCAAAAATTCTTCAAATATATATTCATCAATGCTCGACTTATTGTAATTAAGGAAAAATTTGAAAAATTTGGAGGCATTGTAAATGAAGTCAAATTACATTTTAATCAATATTATAAGTTTTTTCCTCATAAGTTATGTAAATAAAAATTCAAACATAAAGAGGCTTTAACACGTTGTTTAATGAGGGAGCTAAGGTTGCCAAACTGATGGAGGGGAGTGTATTTACTATATTGGATAGTTAATTTACTAACTACAAATTAAAAACATTTTTATTTCCATTCGCGTGTCTTATTATCGGTCACAATCAAAATTAAGCTAATTGCTTTCATTTCTAGTATTAGAAAAGGGGTAACATTTGGACAAAATAAGCACCTCTAAACGTTGACCTTTAAACCACTCGAGTGTCAAATTCAAATGTCAAAACTCTGAAATCACATTTTAACTAGTACGACACACTTCCTCTTCAATGATATGTCCATATATACTGTATACAGTGCGTCCCAAAAAGACGCAAAATATATTGTAAAGCCACAAAACCAGTGATGATTACATCAATTTCATTTAATTTACGCAAGCATCAATAGTTTTGTGGTTTTATTATGCGTGCTTTGCTTGATGCGTTTTTGGGACGCACTGGAAGGGGGCTAAAAGAAGGGTTTACCGACACATGTCCTTTGTAATAAAAACATGATCGCATGTGAACAATGATATAAAATGAAAGGACAGTCGACTTTACCCATATACTGAATGATGCCATAATAATATCATTCTCATGGGAAAGTATCTACTTTCTGGTGCTATGTTAATATTACAAATAACTTATCACGTTACTGCCATCTACATCGCCACAAAGTATGCAAGCACGTGATGGCATTTTTGTCAAGTGATTTTGGTTTACAGTGAATGACATGCTTGGAGCAGGCATAATGACCACGCAAGTTGTGGTTTCTGCCTACCTGCAGTTGATGATACTTCACCCTGAGGTACAGACCCGTCTACAGCATGAGGTTGATTCTGTCGTAGGGACATCTAGGGCGCCATCTATCGAGGACAGGGACGCTATGCCGGTGTTGCAGGCGAATATACATGAAATATTGAGATATGTGTCACATGTTCCTATTGCTGTACCACACAAGACAACTGTAGATACTTCAGTCGGAGGATACGATATCCCGAAATCCACACAGGTTGAGCAACGTCAGACATTAAAACCATCAGCTTTTGTCAATTTTAACAATTTTTTGCCGTTAATAAGTATCGTCTCTCATTTTCAATTTAGACGCGTTTGATTTGATTCTTATGCTAGAAAATTCAACAAATCTGAAAGATTTACTTTTTCAAAAGAAAGTTCATAGTTGAATTGCTAGATAAATAGGAGCACGACACGGGGAAATATGTTAGGTCTTTTAGAATTTTTTTGAAATGATAGGCTTCTTAGATATAGATCTACTTAAAAAGTCGCATCACCAACGTGCAAATGCCAATGTTTTTGTTGCAAATCAAACAACAATGGTCTACACGACCTGTAATAAGTACATATTGACATTTTTATCACAAAATTAATGCTATTACTGTTTTTTAAAATAGGTTTCCATACAATAGATAAAAAATGATTAAAATTGAACGAAGGGGGGGGGGTGAACAGATGAGTAATATGACTTTATGGTGGAGGAAATCTCTGCGAATTCATGTATTTGTAAAATTAAATCAGTAACTCAATAACAACTTGATGTTACAACTCTAAAGAGTGAAAAATAGGGAGATTTGGAGATGTTGGAAATAAATATTACTCCCTCCGTTCACCCACCCCTGTTTAGTTTTATTTATTTTCGATGATTTTTTATATAACGTATGGTAACTTATTTTACAAAACCAGCAATGACAAACGTTTTGTGATAATAACATCACTTTTACAAGTATTTATTACAGAACGTGTAGACCTCTGTTGGATTTAGAGCAAAATCATTGCCATTTGCATGTTGGCGACGTTGCGCCTTTTTCAATAGATCTAATATCCTAGAAGCCCATCAGTTCAAAATTATCCTAAAAGACCTGACATATTTCTCCGCGTCGTGCACCTATTCATTTAGAAATTCAATTGTAAACTTTCCCTTGTCGAATTTCTAGCGAAAATCAGTCATTCCCCCTCAGTACATTTTTCCGATATCGGGCGTGTGAAAGTCATTTTATTTTATTATCGCTTTGTGTTTTAGGTCTGGATAAACCTGTTTGCCTTGCACCATGATGAAAAGATATTTGATGAACCATGGAGTTACAAACCTGAGAGATGGCTAGACGATTCTGGTCAACTGGTGTCTATTGAAGAGAGAAATAAGTATGAGGAAGGTGGCCTATTTGAGAAAACCAATTTTTATGTCACCACCAAAAGCTATTGTTATGGTCTTCTTTTTTTGTGACGGCGGTTGTCGATCGGCGTCTGTAACAATATTTTGAGTAACTAAGTGGTGTCATTTTATCATGTTAATGCCTTATTGATATATCTGAATTGTTACATTGAACAAGTTGGACATATACATGAGTAAATTCCATAAAATAATTTTGTGATCTCATTTTTGTTAATGATTTGGAATACTAGTATCCATCCATCCGAAGACAATTGTCTGATCCAACTGTTTAGTATGTAGATGACATATATAGGACACACCTTTGTTCAGGCATTTTTATACATAGGTTAAAGTAGAAATTATCTGCTATATTAAAAGAATATTGGTCAAAGATAATTGTACGACGGAATGTGGGTTAAGTTTTGCCCACCAAGTAACTGTGTGTACATGTATTTATTTCAGAATCTTCCCATTTGGCGCAGGACGTAGAGTGTGTGCAGCGGAACAATTTGCGAGAACGAGGATGTTTTTGTTCCTCTCCAATATACTACAAAGATTCACAATCGTTCAACCTGAGGACGCAGAGCAACCTAGTGCTGACCCAAGAAATTACACACTGGGAATCATACTCGAACCAGGACCATTTACTATCAAAGCCATACCACGCTAATCTATTTTATTTAATCAGAGATTCTTCAAGGATCTTTTGCAAAATGTTCGTTTCCATTAATGATACATGATCAGTTTTCATTGAAACCAATGCTACAGAAATGGAATTGCTTGAATTTGAAAGGTTAGCATATCTAAAAAAAGATCTACGAGATAAAAAAATCAATTTCTGTAATCATGCACCCTATGTCACACCATGTTACGTAATGAAGTCACTGTTTTTTAATAATGCTATTCAATAATATAATTGAATTTGAACACACTACGCCACATCTGTCACACCTTCTTTCAAAAGGACCCCGGCCGGTCTAATGTTTTTTGCAATGTCTAAAACTTGGTCCCTAGTTGATTTTGGTCCATTGTGCAAAGATAATGTATGATTATTCAGCCAACAATGACCTCATGTAAATAAATGATATATCATTGAAAATGTAGCTTAAAGACATGTTAAGCAGATAAATAGGTCAGTATTACATAATCAAGAAATGAATAAGTCTGAAAATACAATTGGTCAGAATAAACTAAAACCTGCTTCAAACTGAAAAACATTGCATGCTCTATTCCACACAATTTTGAAGCTTTTGAAATTCGCAGTAACAATGAATAAGCAGCCTGTATATGATCATTGCATAGAAAACACTTCATGTAGTGTTTATCAGATGTATTGAGTTGACCAAAATACTCCTTTGTTTACTACATACTGGACTACATACTCGTACCCTTACATATATGTTACTGTACATATTGTAGAATTAGCCCATAAGAGCTTTGCAAAATCAACATCTTATACTATCAAGGTAATAGACGGCTTGCCCAACCTTACAGGCAAACTATTATATACAAATTTGAAGATAAGACTGATATTGTCACATTGAATTATGATAATAAGTAAATAACTTTTGCAATATTTTGCACGGGTATAACCATGCACAGTAGAATAATACACAGGGTTACCCTAAATTGTAGAAACATGAATATGTTTCTAACTTATAATTAATTAATTCATATATCCCAAGGATTTCACCTGTTCCCTTCCTGACCAAACCTTGTTTTATTTTTGATTTTTACAATAAAATAAACTACTCCATCATTTTTATTTCCATTTATTGACATGAGAACTCAAATGATCAATGGGAAAACAATGCTAAACTTGCACACTGAAATAGGTATTCCAGCAGGCCTAGGAAAATATGGCTAGATAAAGATGATACACCTAAAGCCCGGTATACACCAATGGGGCAAAATCCCAATTGCCCCATCGAGTCCCATCTTGCCCCATCAAATCCCAACTTTGCCTCATCGTGCCCCATGGAGTCCCATCAAGCCCCATGGAGTCCAATCAAATCCCACCGTGCCCCATTGGTGTATGTCGGGCTTCACACAACACGTCATATGATCGAAAATCCCACGATGCCCCATGGAAAGAATGAACATGTTCATTCTCGATGGGACTTCGTGGGATTTTGCCCCATCTTGCCCCATCGAGTCCAACCAAGTCCCACGTGGGACCTCATGGGACCTCGTGGGACTCGATGGGGCAAGATGGGGCAAAATCCCACGGAGTCCCATGGAGTCCCACGGACTTTATGGGGCAAAATCCCAAAAGGTCCCACGAGGTCCCACGCAATGTTAAGTCTATGGAGGTCCCAACTTGCCCCATTGGTGTATACCGGGCTTTAGGGCTACAGGTGGACAAACTATTCCCCCTGAAAAGCTTTTTAAGGGTCGGATCACTAAATTCATGATTGCATTGAAAAGCTTTGAATGCTAATTTTCAAGAATGGATGTATTACAAAAGAAGAAAGTATGAAGAATTCATATAGTTTATTTCGGGTGATTATTTAGTGTCAAGTTTTGTCTCTAGTGACAGCATGTTACTGAATATCTCATCAAGTGACCTAAACTACAGCAGCTAAAATAAGCATACCGAAATATTATAATTTAGTATGATTCAGAGAAAGGGATTATACAGAGAGATTAGCAATTTATATTATCTATTATCTTACAATTCAGCTCAATTCTTGAATTTGAAGATCTACTGCTATATTGTTTAATATGCATTATAACAGATCGATTTGATGGTAAGAACTAGTATGTGATATGATTGATTTTACCTTTTTGTCATCATTGCTAAGGGATATAATAGTACCATTCCAATAAATGATAACTCACTTATTGTATTACTTCCGCTTGATACACATGCTGGAAGATATGCTTTTAAAATTAGTAAACCATTGTAGTAGTGAAAGGCACATTAAAATAAATATCACCCCCTTCAATCTATTTTTACAGGTTTTTATGATTATTTCACGTTTTTCTATATTTTGCGTAACCAGGACGGTGAATGTTCTTCATTTTTCTTCAAACATTTTGTCTTACCAATATTTAGTATATCGGTCAATTTTTCCCATTGCATTGAGCTCCATTATAAAAATGGAATTTTCAAACTGAATATTTTAAAATTCTACGTGGTGAAAAGTTGCATATTGAGTAGTTAGTTAATGTTATGGTGAAAAAAATCAAAACAAAAAGGAATAAAGAAAAAATGCCACGGAAATTAATGAAATCGATGCAGTCATCATTGCGTTTTCTTTCCCATGTTCAGCACAAGACGGCCCCTTATGCTCTGAGTCAAAACCGTCTTGGATCTCTTTTCAAAATTATTATTTATGACCCTTTTATAAATATAATAATGACACATTATCGTAAAGTATATTAGAAATGTTGCTTCATGGTACATAAAGTGAAATAGATTTAGTCATAGTCATCACTAGTTTTGTGTTTTAAGATGTTTGTGTTCATTATAATTTTATGTTTAATATGGCATTTGCCCCTGTACAGCTAATAAATATGTTGAACGTTGAAGCAGTAGCCAGTATACTTGCAGCTGCTGAATAAGCATGTGGATCTTTTCGTGCATATTCGCTCTCGTTATAGTTTTTCTTCTCAGGCGATTTTTCGACCCGAAAAGAGGATCTTATCCCGGATACCTGGTCCTAGAGGAATACCGTTTCTCGGAAATGCGCTACAAATAAATTCAGTTAAAATCCACAATGATCTGTTATCATGGAAAGAAACATATGGAAATATATTCAAACTAGACTTTGCTGGCGACCAAGTGGTGGTTTTTAACTAATAAGAGGGATAATCTTTTTCAGGATACTTATTGCAACATAAAAATCTACATTAAACAGTCATAATATTAGACACAATACTCCAAATCCTGATTCTCCAAAACCCATCACTCCGAATACCAGTGCTCTGAAAAACTATAGTCGCATAATCAGATCGAGAAAGAGCAAACAACGACAAAAAGAATATTCTTATTAAAGAATATATACTTCTATTTTCCACATACACATATATTTGCATTTGTCTAATGCAGGACGCGCTGTACAGGCGCATTATTTACGTTTATGACGTGAATATCGCACATAAAAACGTAGAATACAGACTTTAATTTACGTGTGTGAAAGCAGAAAACTAAAGGGTTGAGAGTATAGATATGATAATATCAATGTCTCAACTTGAGACGTTGATATTATCATATCTATACAAGTGTAGAAAACGTCTCATTTCACAGGATAGATTCACCAACCAAAGGATACAGACCATGTACGTGTTCTCGAAACCTGTTTTCGATTTCTCCCACAAAACGTCTTTCATATTTAACACATTTTAGTTCGGTTTCAAGTTCATTTAGTACATACGTGCATATGTGTCTGCTAAGCCATTTTTTATATGTAAAAGTTCCTGGTGTCATACAGCTACATCAAGATGATATGTTACTTTCTCATGCAAACATGTTCGTCGAGAATACATGTTTATGAGGGTTATTTCTAATACTGAGAACTTTATCATTTGTGGATGTAGTTAAACCTGTGTATATTGAACATTTTTGCCGAGAAAAAAACTCAAAGTGTTGGTAGGTGTTAACTTCAATCAGGATTTGATTTCATGGAATTTCCCCGTATAATCTATCTATAGACCTGTCAATAAACAAGCTTAAGGCTCAATTTGGAATTTTAGAATTTCGGGTCAGTTTAAATCTCATTGGCCTCTGTATTCAGATAACACAAGAGATAAAAGTAATATCGTACATATCTTTGCTTCATTATCAATTGATAATTCATTGCTCAAAATTTTAGACCTATAATATACAATGTGACAGCAAACTTCAATAATTGTCGCAAGTATCCTCTGATGCAAATAGTTTTACAGACCGAGCTGGATATAACATCTCGCTGCTGAGCCAGTGTTAGGCGATTCTACCGATATGATTATTGTCACTGTCTTTGGCGATACGTTTTTTTCATCATTATATTTTAAATACGTTGTTCATTATATTTCGAATTATAGGCCGATTATTCTCTTAAATGCTCTTTCTAATATAAAGATTTCAGAAAATTATCTTTAAAATATGCAATTTCGTGTGACAAATAACTATTAAAGGCCCGGTCACACCGCCCGTACGTTGCTGGAGCGTTCCTTGAACGTTGAAAAAATTCATCAACGCTCGTAAACGTTCACCACCGTTTAACAAAAGTTGGCATCCGTTAAAGCAACGCTGTAAACGCTCGGCCAACGCGGATGTTTCTCGAGTGGCCATCCTAACGCTCCAAAAGTTTTGAGCTGCTCAAAATATTGTGAGCGTTGAAAAAGGGACAATTTTACGCCCTGGCAAAGTTTATCACCGCTCCACCAACGCCCAGTCAAAGTTTGGCACCGCTAGACGCAAGTTCGTGGACGCTTGAATCCGCTAGATCAACGCAGAAATCTTAAACGCTGGGACCACCGCTGCTTCGCCAGCGTTGCCCGGGCGGCGATTAAACGTTGCATAAACGTCGGTGGAGCGGTTGTTAGCGTTTTATCAGCGTACATGGGGTTGTTGGAACGGTGTCGGACGTTGTCGCAGCGTTCCATGGCGGCGATGAACTTTGCTTTGGCGTTGGTATAGAGGTGTCGGAGCTGGACCAGAATTTGGCTATAAATACGTGGAGAAATGCACCACTGTGTAGAACACTGTGGAGACACTTGTGCATTTTACATTTGATATATCTTCATGTCTGGCATTTCAATTTTTTGCATTGTAAATTCCTAAATTAAGCGCTCAAAGTTTGTGATTTTGGATTTTAAAAAGGTGAATTATGCGATTTTTGTTTTTCATTAAATGTTAATACAAATAGACTTTTACTGAGACTTTTATTCAAATATAGTATATACAGGGTGATCACTAAGTTCTGGGAATTGGTCTGCCATTTCAAAGTTTTTCAACCATTTGAGTTGAAATTTTCAGCAAGTGTACATTGTATAATTCTGAATTGACAAGCAATGTTTCATATACATATCACATCTACAATTTATTTTATTGTAATTACAAAAAAAGTAAAAGTGGTTCGCGGGTCAGCAAATTTTGACTGGTGTTAATTTGAAAATTTCCTGCCAAAACATATTCATCTTGCCTAGATGGTTGCTTCAAACTACTTGTACTGGAGGCAGAACAGTACTCTTAAAGTCATTTATTCAGAAGTATTCTTCATTGCTGAGAGGATCATTTCATTTATGATTGTTTCCATTAGCCTGGAAGCACATGCGTTGTTGACAAACTTAGTCCATAAAGATGTGTTCCAGTCCTCCCTTTGGAATCCCTTGAAGATTTGCTCAAGCCGTTGAAATCAGTCCCTTATCGGAATCAAACTTATGACCTCTCATATAATGCCTTAGCACCCAAAATATAGTAAAGCCTAATAGTGCTTCATTTTGTGAATATTGTCTGGTGAATATGGGGCAGTAATAACTTGTGTGAACCCTAATTCTTCAAGAGTAGTATGGGGAGCTTGAGTGATGGGAAGGAGCATGGTCATAATGGAAGATAACTCCCCGCTATTTTTGGTCATGGTATGAGTACCGTAATCCAACACCAAATTCGAAAATTCATAACAATACTTTGCACATATGGCGTTCGTGACCAACTATAAAACGCTTACCCCCAATAGTGTTATATATCAAAATGTACCTGTTCATATAGGGGTTCGATTGATCTACATCAAATTATAGGGAGTCAGGTTACTTTTTGAGATATCAGCGTCCATTTATTGTGACTCGCGTTTGCTACCACTTCCTCAATTCTGATATGATGGGCAAACGCGTAATAAACATGCTCACGTCGGAACTATTTTTGACCTACATCGCTATTTTTGTAATTCAAATGAAAGTTGAACTCCTCCTCTTTATTTTGATACCAAATAGTGGCATACTAGGTACCCTAGAAGCCAACTATGGCGTTATTTAGAACAATACCACAAGTTTTTAAATGGACTATATAGGGGTCATACCTTTTGGCGGATGGATATGGAACCTCATACCTTAATGTGTTATGACATCACACTGATTTTTGTCTCTGCAACATTTTTTGGTAGAAAATATCATTTCTAGTTCAAGAATGCATAAAAACGTCGGAACTGGCTGAATATGTGAAAAATTTATCCATTTAGGATAGAAAGGGTTAATATGCCCTACCCCAAATACGTCTAAATATGCTGGTCTAACTTTGCCACTGTGACGTCACAAATCTAACCTGACTATCTCTGAGTTTATTGAAGAAAATGATACGTCTGACAAACAGCTTTCATTCCCTATATGGCACACCTTCTACTAAGAGTTGCATCATTGACTAAATCTAAGACAAAGGCCCTGTGTCCCGAGGATTTTGACTGAAATTTGGCCATTTTCGCACAAATCTAACTAAATTGCAGTTTCCCTCACACCTGTATTTTGAAATAAATATTGCTACAATGTAGCAATTTAAAAATCACACATGCTTACGGTTTCTGTCGACCCGACACGTGTATCTAGCCTGTACAAATGAAAAATCGCTACATTGTAGCAATTTCACTGAGATATGGGTCCTGAAAATCATGTAATTTTAGCAAAAAATGAAGAAATAACCTGCAATTTTGACGGAATTTCAGAGGGCTTTCTTTCATTCCAGACCCTCCACGGGCCTCTTATGACCATTCTTATACTCACAGAATGGTTGAAAGTGATTTCAAATCATTGTTTGCCCTACGCAGAACGAAAAAATCGATTCTGTTCTCAAATTCTGCTAGAATATTGGTCTCTGGCCAACTAGCAGACAATTTTAAGCCTCATATTAAGGTATGAGTACCGTAATCCAACACCAAATTCGAAAATTCATAACAATACTTTGCACATATGGCGTTCGTGACCAACTATAAAACGCTTACCCCCCATAGTGTTATATATCAAAATGTACCTGTTCATATAGGGGTTCGATTGATCTACATCAAATTATAGGGAGTCAGGTTACTTTTTGAGATATCAGCGTCCATTTATTGTGACTCGCGTTTGCTACCACTTCCTCAATTCTGATATGATGGGCAAACGCGTAGTAAACATGCTCACGTCGGAACTATTTTTGACCTACATCGCTATTTTCGTAATTCAAATGAAAGTTGAACTCCTCCTCTTTATTTTGATACCAAATAGTGGCATACTAGGTACCCTAGAAGCCAACTATGGCGTTATTTAGAACAAAACCACAAGTTTTTAAATGGACTATATAGGGGTCATACCTTTTGGCGGATGGATATGGAACCTCATACCTTAATTAATGTGTTATGACATCACACTGATTTTTGTCTCTGCAACTTTTTTTGGCAGAAAATATCATTTCTAGTTCAAAAATGCATAAAAACGTCGGAACTGGCTGAATATGTGAAAAATTTATCCATTTAGGCTAGAAAGGGTTAATTTGCCCTACCCCAAATACGTCTAAATATGCTGGTCTAACTTTGCCACTGTGACGTCACAAATCTAACCTGACTATCTCTGAGTTTATTGAAGAAAATGATACGTCTGACAAACAGCTTTCATTCCCTATATGGCACACCTTCTACTAAGAGTTGCATCATTGACTAAATCTAAGACAAAGGCCCTGTGTCCCGGGGATTTTGACTGAAATTTGGCCATTTTCGCCCAAATCTAACTAAATTGCAGTTTCCCTCACACCTGTATTTTGAAATAAATATTGCTACAATGTAGCAATTTAAAAATCACATAATTATGCTTACTGTTTCTGTCGACCTGACACGTGTATCTAGCCTGTAAAAATGAAAAATCGCTACATTGTAGCAATTTCACTGAGATATGGGCCCTGAAAATCATGTAATTTTAGCAAAAAATGAAGAAATAACCTGCAATTTTGACGGAATTTCAGAGGGCTTTCTTTCATTCCAGACCCTCCACGGGCCTCTTATGACCATTCTTATACTCACAGAATGGTTGAAAGTGATTTCAAATCATTGTTTGCCCTACGCAGAACGAAAAAATCGATTCTGTTCTCAAATTCTGCTAGAATATTGGTCTCTGGCCAACTAGCAGACAATTTTAAGCCTCATATTAAGGTATGAGTACCGTAATCCAACACCAAATTCGAAAATTCATAACAATACTTTGCACATATGGCGTTCGTGACCAACTATAAAACGCTTACCCCCCATAGTGTTATATATCAAAATGTACCTGTTCATATAGGGGTTCGATTGATCTACATCAAATTATAGGGAGTCAGGTTACTTTTTGAGATATCAGCGTCCATTTATTGTGACTCGCGTTTGCTACCACTTCCTCAATTCTGATATGATGGGCAAACGCGTAGTAAACATGCTCACGTCGGAACTATTTTTGACCTACATCGCTATTTTCGTAATTCAAATGAAAGTTGAACTCCTCCTCTTTATTTTGATACCAAATAGTGGCATACTAGGTACCCTAGAAGCCAACTATGGCGTTATTTAGAACAAAACCACAAGTTTTTAAATGGACTATATACCTTTTGGCGGATGGATATGGAACCTCATACCTTGGTTGATAGAACAGAATACGATAAAAAGCCGAACGAGAAATACATCAAATTTGCGAACGATGTACTTTCCGTTTGTAACGCTCGCCCTTGTTGAAAGGGACTAAAATTTTTGTCCCGAGGTCTAACAAATCGCCGGAAGAGTGGAGTTTTAGTCAATTTACCGATAATTCGCAAACTTTAGTCAGAGGAAGAAAATATGGAATTTTATAACTCTGAGAGGAATAATACATGGAAAGTTCCAATTTTGAGAGGAAATTGACATGGAAAAAATGCTCAAAAAGGGGGTCTTTGGCGCGGCACATAGGTATTAAGAGGTATATTGGAATGAACCCCCCGGGACAGAACGTCAGACTTTTGTCAGCAATAACCCATGGCAAAATTACAACGTCGGAGAAACGTTTTCTTTACATCATATTTCCACTCTCACTCTCAATTACCACGTTAAGTTCATCTGTGTGAGCCAACATATGCCTGTGCCTCCACCGATCAGTATTTAAAGTTACCACAACTCGAGGCATACATGTATATTCGTTATATATTTAACATTTACTTCACGTCACAAATAAAACGAATTTGTTGAGACCACAACGTCTTTGTCACGTTCTTTTTTCACATACATGTATATGTATTTTTCACGTTTAAACCGCGTTTCGTCAACGTCAAAATTAACTGTTTCGACAACGTTGCAAATAAACCAATTTCGTGTAACGTTTCCTGCACTTACAAATATTTTTTTACATTTCAATTGAAAACACGTTTCGACAACGTTGAAATTAACCGTTTGCACTACGTTGAAAATGAACCATTTTGGTCAGAAAATGACGTCTTTGTAACGTGTGTTACAATTACAAATATATTTCACATTCAAACCATGTTTTGACAACGTTACAATTAGCCATTTTCACTACGTGGCAAATGAACCAATTTGGTGGGAAAACAAAGACTTTGTAACGTTTCCTAGACTTACAATTATCTTTCACATTTAAAACACGTTACGACAACGTCAAATTTTACTGTTTATATTACGTAGCAAATGTAACAATTTGGTGAGAACTGCAACGTCTTTGTAACGTTTTCTACACTTACAAATATCTTTCACATTTAAAACACGTACGTTACGACAACGTCAAATTTTACCGTTTACATTACGTAGCAAATGTACCAAATTTGGTGAGAACGCAACGTCTTTGTAACGTTTTTTACACTTACAAATATCTTTCACAATTAGAACACGTTACGACGACATCAAATTTTACCGTTTATATTACGTAGCAAATGAAACAATTTGGTGAGAAGTGCAACGTCTTTGTAACGTTTTCTACACTTACAAATATCTTTCACATTTAAAACACGTTACGACAACGTCAAATTTTACCGTTTACATTACGTAGCAAATGTACCAAATTTGGTGAGAACACAACGTCTTTGTAACGTTTTTTACACTTACAAATATCTTTCACATTTAGAACACGTTACGACAACATCAAATTTTACCGTTTATATTACGTAGCAAATGAAACAATTTGGTGAGAAGTGCAACGTCTTTGTAACGTTTTCTACACTTACAAATATCTTTCACGTTTAAAACACGTTACGACAACGTCAAATTTTACCGTTTACATTACGTAGCAAATGTACCAAATTTAGTGAGAACACAACGTCTTTGTAACGTTTTCTACACTTACAAATATCTTTCACATTTAAAACACGTTACGACAACGTCAAATTTTACCGTTTATATTACGTAGCAAATGAAACAATTTGGTGAGAACTGCAACGTCTTTGTAATGTTTCCTGCACTTACAAATATTTTACACATTTAAAAAACGTTACAACGTTAAATTTTACCGTTTATATTACGTAGCAAATGAAACAATTTGGTGAGAAGTGCAACGTCTTTGTAACGTTTTTTACACTTACAAATATCTTTCACGTTTAAAACACGTTACGACAACGTCAAATTTACCGTTTACATTACGTAGCAAATGTACCAAATTTGGTGAGAACACAGCGTCTTTGTAACGTTTTCTACACTTACAAATATCTTTCACATTTAAAACACGTTACGACAACGTCAAATTTTACCGTTTATATTACGTAGCAAATGAAACAATTTGGTGAGAAGTGCAACGTCTTTGTAACGTTCTCTGCACTTACAAATATCTTTCACGTTTAAAACACGTTACGACAACGTCAAATTTTACCGTTTACATTACGTAGCAAATGTACCAAATTTGGTGAGAGCACAACGTCTTTGTAACGTTTTCTACACTTACAAATATCTTGCACATTTAAAACACGTTACGACAACGTCAAATTTTACCGTTTATATTACGTAGCAAATGAAACAATTTGGTGAGAACTGCAACGTCTTTGTAATGTTTCCTACACTTACAAATATTTAACACATTTAAAAAACGTTACGACGACGTTAAATTTTACCGTTTATATTACGTTGCAAATGAACCAAACTGGTAAAAATTCAACGTCATTGTTACGTTTTTCACACCAGCACAAATTTCGAACTTTACTAACACATTACTACAACGTCATTTTTTAACCATCCACCGACGTTTTGCTGAATGTCACAATTTTACGTTGCTTTGACGTTTATATAACGGAAATATACAACGTCTCCAGTGAACTTATATACCACATATGAGTGACGTTACATTGACGTCACTGTTTGCTGGGTACTCTCATCACACCCCACACATTGGGGCGGCACCTTTTCACATCCTCTTGAACTCAATCCAGAACATTTCAATAGAGTTGAGTTCATACACCCTTGGAGGGAGTTGACCTCTTGTATTTGATGTTTAGTCAGTTGGTGCATTACATCAGGATTGTAAAGGTGGCAGCATGACCTTATAGGCATATGACAATCTTTAAATATTAACTCTCAACTGAACATTCACGAAATATGATGCCATTTTGAACAAATATGACACAAAATGGTAAATTATGTATTTGCGTCACTCAGTTATGAATGCCTATAATATCCACAAATTAAGAGATGTTCCTCAATATTTTTTTGTATGTCAGAATTTCACTTAAGTTTTCAAATATGTAATCAGATTTTGATAATACTGAAAACAAAAAAGTTATTAAAGAAAAAGTGACAATGCTGTCCGGGCTGCTATGTTAAACGGTGTAAAGCGCAATGACTGAAGTGTTTGTTATTTAATGAATGGAATTCTAGTATGCACCGATATTCAACCAAACTTTTGGCAAAATTTCCTTGGTTTTAAACCTTGTATATAGATGGATATAGTGTAGGTTATGTACTATATGTTTGTTATATCGGGTGTCCCAAAAATGACAAGTATTTTCTCCGCAAACGATAACTCTGATTCGTTGAAATTTCTATAAAGTAGCCTGGGAGTATCATTAGTTTAGTCCTACAACTATGAAAGAATATGGCTACAGATTATTTGAGTTGTAACAAATTCAAAAATGCATGTCATAAATCCAATATCAGAACTGCGCAATGAGACCTTCATATAGTTTGTGACAGCTATCAGGTAATGGCATCTGTCAATCAGTTTTAGTCTCAAAAAGCCTGTCTGTGTGACAGGTCTATTGATTTTTTCATGTTCTCTGTTTCCGACATCCATTCTGTTCAGATTTCAGTTTGGAAGGATTAACGATGCCTTTCAGTTAAAGCGATCGCGATAGGCTAAGTGTTTCAAGGTGAACGTGTGGGATGGATGATGAGTAAAGGCATAAAGGCAATGGTTGGAGTCATGTACAAGTAAGTGTAAATATATAGACTTATGAACAAAAATCTACATTCAATATGCATTATGAACGGGATTATTATGTCATGAGAGGCGATACTCACATAATATATTAGTGGGATCTTTTATGCACCTGCTAATGATATTCTATGGTTCCTCAATAAAAATGTTCAAAGAATTCGGCTTATCTACATTGCTGAGAAAAAACTTGTCAAAAAGTGGATAATTGTTTTGTTTTTTGGGCACCCGATATATTCTCACAGATATAGATCGGTATATATTTGTGTTGAGAGAAGAACTCCCATTTTGCCCATATTGTCATATATTATTTTATATTATATTATGTTATGTTATATTATATTATATTATATTATATTATATTATATTATACAGAGTGAGCAAATAAAAATGAGACTATCACATATATCCTATTCTATAACGGATTATAAACTTTGAACATTCCTGTACATGTATGTGAAATTTCAAATCAAACAATGCGAGTTTCCATTATTCTTTGAACAAGAAATGTGACGCATTACTTTTATTTCTCCTTATTTTTCATCATTTTACACATATCTTGCAAAAATCATTGTTATTTGTAGCCTAGACTATCTCCTATATTTCAAGAATATAATTGTAACAACAGTGTTATTTTTATCATAGAAACTGACGTTTAAGGGGAATCTTGCATGGATTGTTTAAAATAAACTGAAATCACGGTTTCTGTGCAAAATTGGAACTTCATTATGACGATAAGTTGTTGGATATCGAAACAAATTGAGGTTAGAATGACTCATGAATGGTAGAAAATGTTTCAGGGAGGCAACGTAATGTAGATTAATGCCTTTTCTGAGATTTAGTTATTATCACAGACAGAGATAGACATATTCGACATACCCATTTTCATGAATTTCTTCATATTTAGATTGTAAAATCTGTTTTTGTGAATTGAATTTTGACATTACAAACAGAGAGTGTCAAAATATTTCTACAACATTCTAGATAAGGCACATACTATTTTACTTTATTATGCACCTCATTAAAATACTCAGATCTGATTGGTTAAGGGCTGCAGGGTATATTGCCATACGTTGCAGCAAGATCTCGTTCTATCCAGTATTGAAGCAACGAGATATTCAACCATCCCGTATGCCAGGAAACCTATCCTCGAAAAAAATACTAGGCTCGGCTTCTGTTTAGTAGACCCGGTCTTTAAAATAAAATATTTCTCAAGGGAGGTGCATAATAAAATAAATACTGGATGACCATGAGGTGGATATGCCAGAATACCTATCCGAGGAAAAAAATACTAGGCGAGGCGAAGTTAAATCGATTTGCCATCTTTTGGTATATAACACCTGGTTTTAGATGTGATCCTGAACACTTCAAAAATGATACAAAGTGTATCAAAGTGTATTTTTTGGATAATATAAGTGACGCTTTTGGGAACTATTTTTTACCTTTCCTGCAGTGTTCTGTTATATCTTTTCAGAGAACTGACATTCTTCTTTCGCGTATTTATGTTTATCCCATACTTGGACGTGTTACAGGTACATAAAGCAGGGGTTTAAAAACTTATATTTTCATCAGCGGGTAGATATAGCTTTACGTCCCGCTCCGAGCGGGCAGATATAGTATATCTGCCCGCTACGTCATAATCGCCGTTCGCATATTAGTTCATTTTTGTAAAGTTCGAATAATGAAGAGAAACGCAGACAATCGCGATCTGTTTTAAAGAATGGAAGGAGCATACGTATCTCTGTTAATCATCAAAGATTCGAGAAAATAAATTTGGATGCACATCTGAAAGAACAGGAAAATCCGGCCACGGCCATGAAAACAAAACTTGACATGTATCTTCTAGAATAATTCCACGGTTGGTTGGAAGTTTTTTGAACTGTGACCAATTGAACAATGTGACCAAGATTGGTATAGGATAAACAGATCACCCTATAGTCGGTTCAGGATACTGGGATTATCACTTGGCCTATATATCTAACCTCGAGACCTACGGCCCTCGGCCAGATATATTATATTTGCCTCGGGATAATCCCAATATCCTGAACCTCATATAGGATAATCTCTATTTACATGATTACAATAGTGAGCCCGTAAATCATATATTGGATAAACAAAAATGAGAGAAAGAACCGATCGGCGTAAATAATAAATGCTCAAAATATGCTAAAAACCATGTGCTTTCTGTTATAACCTTCACCTTAAGTACCTATATAAAGGCAGAGTGTTGTTTTATTGCATGTGAATCAAAGTCCAATAGATCAACAATTGTAACACATATACACATTCTCAAATAAAGTAAAAATGACCACAACAGTGTTTATTCTTTGGACGATGGTGTTAGGAGGAATTGGATTCCTGCTCATTCAAATCTGTAGCTGGTTGTATCAGATGAAGAAACAAATTGATTTCTTTGAAACTTTCCCAGGTCCAAAACTGCACTGGATATATGGAAATCTACATCAGGTATGTACACATAATTAGTGTTGCTTCGAGGCTTGAATGATTTGGCTTCACAACTCGCACGTATTGAAAATCTGAAAGTTAAAGTAGACGGGGTTCAGAGATCTGATGCAAGTCTGCAGGTCCGGAGGTTCATTTTTCTATCACGGCAGTGTTATGAGGTCCTTTTACCTACTATCTTATCTTACATATCAAAGTTGTTTATCAGGTGACACTGGCAGAAAACAGGATAGCCTCTCCCTAAATTTGACTAAATGGGACTAAATTTTTTTAAATCTTGTTTAGAGAAAAATAGCTTTTCAGTTAGGCTTGAAATGTTCCAATCGGGGTAACTACTAATAATACTTAAAATAAATTATATAATAATCATGCAATAATTGGATTTATGAGATTATAAAAAGTTTGTTGAAGGGAGTAGTACACATGAAAGTATAGAATAAATGAAGTAAGAATGATCCATCCCCTGGACAAAGATCACATGACTGATGTCAAGGTCACGAGGTAACTTGGATTTCATTATTCCACTGAACTTCAAAGAAGTATGACAACTGAAAACAACTCACAACCCATCCTTGAACCAAGAAATATAGGGTAAAGTAGATAACATTTGAACATAAAAAGCTAAGCCAAACAATGAAATATCTTTAATTTAATAAAAATCAATAGATAATTAGCCTAATTAAGCTAATTAAGGGATGTCTCTAAGTAAGTTATGAAACATATCCCTTTAATAAGGCTAATTAATTTATCATTTAATTGTACTAATTAGGCTCCCTGACGGCAAACTGTTAGAATCAGAATAAATGATCTACTATTTAGATCGCGATACATTTACCTTCCTTGATAACATAGACCTTGGTTGATCGCGTTTTATGGTGCACTGTTTTGTGTCTCATAACAACCCCCCCCCTCCCTTCTCCAACCATCTGCACAATACAACCACCGGAAGAATTTATTTATTTGAATGTCACCCAATATATATTATCATTCATAAAGCCTTTCATATCATTTCAGAATCCTGGGCCAAACCAGAAAGGTCTTGATTGGAGGATTAGGCATCCACAGATGTACGGCAATGTTTACCGTTTGTACTATTCAATACTAAGACCAGTTCTCAACTTAGATGGACCGGAAGTTATTAAAGCTGCTGTAAAAAGTGGAGCGAAAAAGGTTTTAACAGGACCTGGTTATCGTTATTTTTATCCATGGTTGGGTACGTTTATGTTATTGGAGAGGTTAAGCTTTGCATATATAATCGAAACTGAACCTGTATGTATCACTCGACCATATACAAATTCATGTAGCCTTCTCATATAAATAGCCGTTCAAATCCAGTGTTTGTTTAGACTACACCATAGCGTGTAATGATTCTATAGTATGTCATTGATGCGGTTTTATAGCTGGTTTTCTAATACATATTTTAAACGAGCTCGTTTCGTAAGATTTTTGGCGCTAAATCATGCATGACATACATCATCGTGTTCAGCAAGAATTCAACTGTGCATCGAAATCAAAATTGACAGCATAGTGTTCAATAGACACGAGTAAAATGGTTCCCGTTGACCCAACGTCAAATATTCAAATCTCCCGTTCTAAACCCGAAACTCTGAAGCTGAAAGAGTATCTGAAGTAGACTAAGCGCGCATAAAACTATGAGCGCTCGATACATTCATTTGTTAATTTTTGTACTTTGCGTTCACGGTTACGTTGTGAAAAACATCGTTAGCTTAACCTCTCCATTGATTCATCGGTTATACGTATCATTTAAATACACCATCAAGTGTCTATACTCGTGAATGCACCTTATAAAAGTATCTAGTTATAACAAGACCGACGTATGATGTTAAACGTCTCACTTGACGGGGCTCGTGCCAACCCCTTCCCCGATCAATGTGGCACCATCCCATAAACATATTACAACAACAACAATTTGTTGGAGCAGGAGATGGTCTTTTGGTTAGCAAAGGTGCTAAATGGTTCCGTAACAGACGGCTCTTGACACCTGCCTTCCATTTTGACATCTTGAAACCTTACACCAACGTGTACAACACGGCAGCAGAGAAGTTAGGGGTAAGCTAAATTGACCCCAAAGTACCAATGCAAAAATATCAAAACGACTAATTTTCAGTTGGAAAATTAATTTTGTTAGGATGTAGTTGATGTTTGAAGAAAAAGATCCTGTGGTATTTGGCAAAAAGATCCTGTGATAACATATTTGATATTAATGTATCCATCGTCATGCGTCTAACTTCATAACCATTGCGACTGCTAAAAGTAAACACGTGACTGATGGCTTTTCATATAATGCCAAAACATTATGCCAAAAACAGCTATCTGAAGGTTATTTCCCTGTATAGTGCTATTGTTTGATTTTAGGCCAAATTTGACCGAGTGTGTGACAAATGCGAAAGTTTTGAAATATTTGGTCCGGTCAGTCTTGGTACCCTTGACGTGATGTTAACGTGTGCGTTTTCATACAACCAGAATATTCAAGAAATTGGGTATGATTTTATGATCATCATAGGCTACTTTGTTAGATGCTACAGATAATAGGTCAATATATACAAGTCCTTCAATGCACATATGAATTTTAAAAAATTCTCTTAAGGATTTTATTACTACAGGGTGATTTGGGGAATACAAATACCTATAAGGCATTTTATTTTTGGGCTTACCCCAAAGATTTGTAACATAACTTCATATAGTTTGAGAGGTGATGTTTTATTGTATAATACATATTCTTATATTATACATAAGTTTTCCTTATACAGGGTGACAAAAAAAAACTGGAACCCATAAATCATCAAATTTCTCGAAAAGTATTATACCTACATTCTTCATTTCTTCAGGGTAGAAACTAGACTGAATGCATGACAAAATGACACCATAGTGAGTACTGTAGCTTAGATATTAACCATGCCATGGACAACAGAAGAAAAGACTTATATTGTGAGAAAGTATATCGACACAAAATCCTATAAAGAGACACAAACTGCCTATAGGAGAGATCACAGGGCAAGAAGAGCCCCTTGCAAGTCACATATCTTTAGGCTTGTACAGAAGTTTGATTCAGAAGGAACTGTAAAACCAACAAAGAAGAAAAGTGATGGTAAAACAACCTATTCGGGGAGAGAGAGGTCTGTCAGAACTCAAGACAACTCAACAGTCAACACAGAACGTTACATCCCTAACGTTCAAAAGTTTTTTCAAAAGTTTTGGAGAGTACTGGGTAGACTACGTGACTTGAGAATGGACCAGCAATGGTTCCAACAAGATGGTGCCACTCCCCATACCTCAAATGAGTCCATTCGATGGCTTCAGGCTCATTTTGGTGATCGATGAATCAGTCACAATACCCGCCACATCTGCCCCCACCTACTCCCCTGATTTGAACCCCCCACATTTTATCTGTGGGGGTATCTCTAGAATAATGTGTATACAGATATTCCACTGACCATTGATGACCTCAAACTCAACATTGGAAGACTAATTAGAGAGATAGACAGAGATGAATGCAGTCGGGTCATTGACCATTTTGCGAAGAAGAATCCAGCTCTGCATCCAATGTAGTGGTGCACATTTGGAGCACATTATCTAATCGTGCCTCATTTGGAGACTAATTGAGCTAGAATGCTAAAACTTTAACATCTTGTCATACATTCAGTTGACTATACATGTAACAAATAACTAAGCTCAATATGCATAATTGACGAAGTTATTAAGACTTAAGTGGGTTCCAGTTTTTTTTGTCACCCTGTAGTATATATAAGTTCTCCTTATAGTACTTTATAAGTTCTCCTTGTAGTATATATAAGTTATGGAGTATACGTTAACCTTTTTTATTCCATAGTTAGCATGATATTCATAGGATAACATGTGAAAATAAAAACGGTATTTTTGTAATCAGTGGTAAAATATGATATTTTTGACAAATTTTCACTTAACCATAGCATACTGTTTTTTAGCCATGACATACGACGTCGTATGCGATGGTTTATGGATTTTTGCTACTTCAGACTCAAAACGAGGCTAAGTGTCAACATCGCCGGATCGTTTGGAAAATTCGAATTAAATTACTTAATTTCCGACGATTCTGACGATGACTTTAACTATGGAATAAAAAGAACATCCTATGATTTACTCGTGATATGATTTTAATCCACTCATGGATATTGATATCTGCACTCTCTCGCTACGCTCGCTCGTGCAGATATCATATCCATTCGTGGATAAAAATCATATCACTCATAAATCATAGGATATCCTCTATATATTGTTCATTATATCTTATATATTCATTATATAACTTTTAGTGTATACTTTGGCCTATCACGAGGAGAAATTATATTGTCTTCACCTCGCAAACGGTTTCGTATAGCTAATGCCGTGGTGGATGTATTCCCTATGCCAAACCTGTTTATTTGTAGGTTATTTGAGTTTAATACTGAAGAATAAATTGTAGTAATTTAATTTGCTATTGTGTAGTTCTTTGCCAATATAATGGAGATAAATGCTCTGAAATTTGGCACACAAGGACTTCATTCAATGTGGGATCCTCTGGAAAAGTTTTAATAATCATAGTCTTATATTGATAGAGTTATGGTTGTTTCAAAATATGCTCCAGATGTCGTCAATTTCGTGGAAAACAAACTTGCAATGTTCAAGGAAAACTGTTCATAACACGGATGTATTCTTCCCCATGGGTATGGCTCAAACTTTTGCAGCCATTGCTTATTGGAGTTCTGCAATTGCGGTAGGGTTATTTTCATACACATTATCCTTGAAATAACCCCATATATAGAAGTCGGGGGCATTGAGATCAAGACTGTGGGATGACCATGGGTTCTCTGTCCTAGGAGAGATCATCTTCTCATAGAAATGACTAGTGAGCCAGGCTATGCTATCATTAGAAGTCTGAGGAGAAGCTCCATCCTTCTAGAACCACTGTTCTTGTCTATTGAAGCCTCTATGCCACTCCAGAAGTGCCTAGAACTTCCTTGGAACGCAAATATTGCGCTGTGTGTTAACAGTAACAGTGTTGGCATTATGAACCTCAAACTAAAAGGGGCTGATGATTTCATGTTTGGAAATTGGCAGCCCAAGCTGTGCATTTAACAGAATGAAGGGGCCTTTGAAACACTACATCTGGAATTTGTGATCCCAGAACACATTATTTCTCGAGTTTACATGTTCAGAAAGAAGGGAATGTGATTCAACTGAAAACCTAACATTGGAAATGGACGATATTTGGAGCATATTTTGGAACGACCATAGCTCTATCAATATAAGACTATGATTATTGAAACTTTGCCAGAGGATCCCACATTGAATGAAGTCCTTGTGTGCCAAATTTCAGAGCAATTAATCGCCATTTAAGAAAAATATTGACGAAATGGAGGGTTGCATTTTTTGGGTCACCCTGTATTTGATATTCTAAATATTTAGCTTGTGATAATTCCCATCGTTGCAGTAAGGGTATGTTAGTATTAGCATAGATGAAGTCCTTTGAAGAAGGATGATAGTTTAGTTTAGTTTATTTATTTATTTATTTATAATGGTTAGTCTTACAATTCGATAATAAAATATATTTACCAATTTTTTACAATTTTACCCAAAACACCTTCGGCTTATTAACCACTGTTAACAATAGGAAATACAAAATAAATACATGAAAATCAATATCACATGTTGTAAATGAATTGCCTTCTCCGCACAAAAGCCATCTTCATAAAGGAGCATGTAAGGTATGGCAAGCCATTTTCAAAGGGCTATATCTTTGGTTAGAAGAATAATTTAACCACAAAATCAAATGGTTCTGTTAGATCCATGTCTTATCTTCAATAAATGACATGAGGATGATAATCAAGTTGATTGGATTATCTCTTAAGCTGTCCCTAATCCACCCATCCTCACCAATTTTCCCCAATTCTGACGCAATTTTCACCACAAGTGCAGGCCTTTTTAATAATTTTTAGTGCAAAGTTGTATTGAACTTTCAGACATGATTTAAACTGTAAAGGGGAAAATTTAATTATGAACCTACTTTTTAGTATTTTTTTTCGTGATTTTTTTGTATTTTTTCTGATATTATAAGGTGCTTCATACTTATATTATACAATTACAAAATAGAGGGCAGCTAAGTGTCATAAATAATTTTCAAACACTCGGATAGTGACTTACTCAGCCTTATGAATTGCCTTAATCCTGTATTTTACCTTGTATTGTTTGTGTATAAAACAGTTGTGTCATTCACGTAGAGCTATTTATATACTGAATAGTTCTTTGTAATTACATGTGCCTGGTTTTGGCTATTCAATCTAGACTCTTTGTTTGGGCCGGCTGAAATGAATAAGTGTGAAAATAAAATGAATTACAGGGTGAGGCAAAAAATGTCATCCAAAGAAATGTTATTAACTCATTCATCCAGTATGAGTTGAAATCATATTTAGTTAATCTTTTTGTATTTAACCATGTTTTATGGGTCCATTCCTCAAGGTCACAATTCTATGGCCATTCTACAAATTTCAGCCTCGTCCCTTCAGGCAGACCTGCACTGGTCGGTTGAGAATGTAAGGTCACCGTCACAGAAATTGTTCTCCTACTTGTTGTAGGGGTTGACATTATCTCAGAGATAGCCCGTAGTCATGAGATGAGGCTGGCATTTTGGACCATGGTTCGTTTTATAGCCATAAAATCCAGACTATTTGGGCAGGGTCAATTAAACTTAGTAAAATGAAAGAGCATTAAACAAGGTTTTATTATGCGAAATAACACTTTAACAGATGCGGAATTTGTTTGGGCTACATTTTTGGCTCACTCGGTATTAGACTGCACTTTGATAGTATTCATGATGTCATATGTTGGGTAAAAGGCGATGATTTAACCTACTGTTGATGGCAAATTCATTTTAATACGAATGAATAGTGGCAGGTGCTATTTATATCTAATGAGCCATAAAATAGTAGGTTGATCTGGCAGCTGTTAGTTGAATTCTCGATACTACTTGTAATGGGGTTTCAAAGGCCGTGGTCACCTATGTTGTTTCTTCATCCTAGGTCAAATCCACTCAAGAATGCCCTTAATTACAATGGTGTTATATTAGATGCAGCATCTATTAATTTCTTGAATCACAGCACCCCTAAGCTTAATCATAATTCCGTTGATTGACCTATAGCATAGGCCTAGGGAAAAGTAGTAGGAAGGCAGCTTATGAATGCTCTCGATGTTCATAAGCTTACTACTAGTTTTACATAGGCCTATGGCCTACAGATAAGTTTGGGATCCCTTATTAAAACCAAAAACTCTAATTCTAATTACAGCCCCTAAAAACAACAACCCCGAACCAAGTGCATGTGGCAGCCATTGAACCCAAAAGCATGTTTATATGCTAACCTATAATGAGACCCCCTTTAGTGAATAACAACCAGGTAGTCGTCTAAGGTATAGCAACATGTTCAGTTTGTAATTTTATAGAAGGTCACTGAATCCTCTAATCGTTCATTCAGTTATGGATAAACTATGAGTACTGGGTTTTATGAGAAGTAATAGCAAAGGGGCTTGGCCTGAGGCTATTAGCTCTCATAAGACCCATTTCGAATAATTTATCTAACTTAAAACCCACACTGACTCTTAGGAAGGGTAAATGACCCATGATGCAAGTTTAGAAAAATTATTTTGTATTAACTGTGAGGTAAATTTGTAGAGAAGTGGGTTGTTTTAATTGGTTCAGCTTCAATGCACCGCATGTTTCAGGCAAGGTACAGTTAAAAAGTGTATTTATTTTGTGTTTACAATTCAACTATTGAGTGATTGAAAATGGTTTAATAAGTACAGCTTCGGTGCACTGCATGTGACAGTCAAGGTGTAATATTGAGCCAAACACTGTCAATCATATTTTGTGCCACACTGGTTTTAGATAGCTTACGGTGTCCATTCTTCAAAAACAATACAACAAGAATGCACTCCTCTTTCTTACTCCTGTACATTCTTGAAGGTGAAAAAGGTCTTCAAATTGATCAGTTTTTCAAAATCAGATCAGCAGGGTCTCAAAAATTCAAATCTGACTTTAGATTTTACAATTATTGACCGCCAATGACCTCAAAGTAAAAAGGGTCTAAAAGGTATTTTTCAACTTGCTTCGAATTGACCGAATTTTCAAAATCACCTACAAGTTCTCAGAAGTCAAATCTGACTTTTGAATTGACATTTGACCTCTCAAGTTCAAAAAGTTTAAAAAGGCATTTTCAACTTGCTTCAAATAACCTTTTCTTTTCAAGATTTGACTTAAACTACAAGGTGGTGGCATTCGTATCTCATATCCATGTACATGGGTGGTGATACAGTTTTGAAGGGTTCAATTTTTAAAGTTCTAAAAGATTATTCAATGTAATGCTATCTGAGGTATAAATACATTCATAGTATCCATAGATGTGAAATTCGTCTAGTCAAAGATAGATAGATATAGAGTCATAAAATAAAGCCAGAATTGTTAATTTTAGTTTTTCATTGATTGTCAAAATAGCGCCATTCAAACACGTAGGTCTACAAGTGTATTAATGCACCAACAATTCATATAATCTGAATAATCTGAAACGTTAGAATTAAACTCTTCAAAGAATATATCATGCCCCAAGTACGCGGGTAAGTGGGTACGAGGTATAAGGTTTTTCATACAAAGCCCGAGGTATTGACTAAGAGAATAGAGTGATCGAGTGACAATATCATAATTACACAAGGCAATACACCTATTGTCAAAGGGTAAAACCCATAGCATTAAACTGTTTATTCCATAAAAATCCCAATCAGCAAAAACAATCCAATAAAAAGAACAGGCGCGTTTATTGGCAAATAATATCGCCATGGTCAAAATAAATAATTCTTAGATGTAACATGAAGAATGGAATGTTATATAACTCTTTGGAAAATATTAAAATGCTCGGGCACATATAGGCTGAGATAGGGGCCATTTAGTTCAGTAAGGTTGTATTGACTTACATGGGACTGTGCATCATTGACTTAACATGAGGATATCAGCAGATCCCTATAGAGGCCATTGGTTTCCATTGATTATCACCAAAATACTAAAAATACACTACGACCTGAATCGACTGCAACCTTAATAATTTCATAATATGACACAAATGGTTTATCTCATCAAATGTGCAAATATGAAGTTTGCAATCGATTCAGGTCATACTTAAAATTAAATGATTTTTTCATCATTTTTTCCCTACAAAATGGATATAGAAAAATGCTCCAAAAACAACTTTTACACTTATCAAAAATCATACAACTTCGTAAAACCAAAGAATATACTATTATGTTACATTATGTAGTAACATATGTGGATAAGATGTAGGGATGCTTAGGATGCAAATGGATTTTGACAGACATAAAAATACTTCCTGGTTTGGAATCTATGCCTCTACACTTCATGATTGAATTATGACCCTAATAAGTGGCCTATACATCAATACAGTGCTGAATATAGGTCAACAAGATACTAGTGTGCATATAAATGTAATAATTAAAGCAGAATACTCATTTTGAAAAATCAGATGAACTATTTTTTTTCTCATAGGGAGATCCCAATGGAGAGTGCATATGGTCCTTAGAAATGAACAAAAAGTGCAACAAATGTTTGGCCAAACCATTGGAGAAAATTATTATCTGCGTGTCTTCTGTATACAGTGGTACCTGTATCAATACCTACTACATATAACACTATTCGAAAGATCATTTATGTTTTACTGAACATACTTTACACGACACAGTCATGTTGACATTATCCATGCTCATTTCTATAATACGCAATTATGCAACATTGAATACACACTCAGGGTATTAAGCACTCACCTATGTAGAATATATCATGCCATCTATGGAACATATATAACTCTATCTATAAACATCATTGCATAAAATAGGGTACATCAAATGTCGCTCTAAGTGACATCTTTTCATACACTTCACACTAAGGTCATGGCCTATGAGGTAAAAATGACAAATGGATTATCAGATAATGCTTATCTCATTTAGATCATTTTTTTCTTTTTGGAAATCAATCATGTGAAATAGCTCAATGTTTTCGTGCATTAATCTCATTAAAAAATTGCTATTTTTAGGTAAAAAATTCGGCCTAAAAAAGTTATTGTTTTTGGATTATCCTAATCCCAAAGTAATCAAGTTTTCCTTTTTAGAGGTAGATCATTCCTTGCAATAAATTGTAATTTTGCGATAAAAGCTGAAATAAAATGCTGCATTTTTGGTGAAAATTGCGTCAGAATTAGGGAAAATTGGTGAAGATGGTTGGATTAGGAACAGCTTAAGAGATAATCCATTCAACTTGATTATCATCCTACTGTCATTTATTGAAGACAAGACATGGCTCTAACAGAACCTTTTGTTTTTGTGGTTAAAGCGTTATTCGAACTAAAGATATAGCCCTTTGAAAATGGCTTGCCATATCTTACGTGCACCTTTAACAATTTTACAGGTATGTTCCCTAAAAAGAAATTCAATTTTGCTACCTTCATTATCCAAATCTTTAAAATTTACCTCATCAAAGTATGTTTTTCTCAGATCATCATATCCACCCGTCGGTTGTTTTAGGCCCAACATGCATAATCGAATATAAAGCGTGTTGTTGCATTTTTGGTGTGCAAATAAAATATAATCTGCAACTGCGCTCTGTTCTGTATAAATATCCTTATGCAACAAACAAGTCCAAAACAGCAATTTGAGCGAAAGTATCATCATAATATTTATATAATTTCAATAAATGATAAAAAATCCCAAAGGCAAAGTTTCAAATTATTTATATTATACAGCAAAATACAGTATATAGTAATAAAGTCGATACTGAATCCTTGTATTTCAGAGATGATCACCCATACGTGAAAGCAGTGAAAGGACTGGCCAACCTTCTTCTAAAACGTTTTTTGTAAGTAATAAACACTTTTATATTTAACTTTCATCTTGACGTTTTGAACATGCAAAATATTAAGTATATCGCCTCGAATTAAATGCCTAGATTATCATATCATAACAATTGCATGCTTTTTAAAATCCATTTGCTTCTTGCCCCTTTCTTACAAAGGACATTTCTTAATTGAAATCGCCGTTATAACGCATGAAGATGTTACACTTGGTCATATTTCGGGAGTTGAGCTGCATGTATGAAGTGTACGCGAATACCATTTTTTAAATTAATCTACAATTTGATTATTTTTGCGTTTATGTGGCAGCAACCCAATTATGGACATTGACTGGTTATACTACCGGACAGCAGATGGGAAGCGATTTCTTGAACTATCGGAGTTTACGCACAGTGTTTCTGAAAATATAATTAAAGAGAGAAGGAAAAACCTGGTAAGAGTTTTCGAAACGTTGAATTACAAAGCCTACTACAATGAAATAGTAATTATTGTATCATTGTTTTATCGTTCGAGCTCCCATACTGTACAATTATTTTGTGACTTAATCTGATTTATTAGCCAGGGCCAGTTAGATGCCATTGCCATGTATTATCTTTAAGGGATCACATTCAATCTGACTAATTCAATCACTGTGAAGAAATTTACGAGTTGAGTATTTTTTATCTTGCTGGTCATGACCAGTTTGGAACCATTAACGTTTATATATTATGCAAAAAGGTACTAGATCACTTTATATATTATGCAAAAGGGTACTAGATCACTTAATATACGACTAGAATCATGGCCATCTTCCGTCTGATTAACAGAAACAAAGCCCTGGTTCCAATAAAGGTCGTCTTGACTTTTTGGATATTTTACTATCGGCTAAAGATGAAACTGGAAAGGGACTTGATGATATTGAAATTAGAGATGAGGTCGAGACGTTTTTGTTTGAAGGTAAGTTTTGTCTTAAATGTCCTTCCTAATCTGTTAATTATTATACAGTTCACATGTACATTGTTAGTGTAATTTCTTACTGTTGTAACAATAGTTTGAGGATTTAATCTATTGAAGGCCACGACACAACTGCAAGTGCCATCTCGTGGACACTTTACTCTCTAGCCCAATACCCAGAATGCTTAGCTAAAGTACAAGAAGAATTGGACGATGTGATTGGTCAAGACGTCAACCAACCAATAAAATGGTAAGACATGTCTGGGGGCAATATAACCCCCTGCCATGAGACTATATGATATCAGATAGTACAAATGATATTTTTCAATGTGTTTTATCCATGCATATCACACAGGATAATATACCTTCTAAAGGTGATCACTACAATGTCAAAAAACTCTAGATTGACGCAAATCTTGTATCGAGTATCTGCCAGCTTCTCTCCACATTATCCACTCTTCGAGAGAGAATTTTGTATCAATGGAGCCTGCTACAATTAATACTAGATTGGTGCATTAAAGGGAAGACCTGGCAAATCTGAATTACCTGACCTTGTGTATCAAAGAGGGGATGAGACTGCACTCCCCTGTACCCTTTATCGGGAGGATAACGGATAAAGAGATTGTCCTTGAGGGAAGAAAAATTCCACCAGGAATACGTATTGATATGAACTTGTACATGGTCCATCATAATCCGAATGTTTGGGGAGATGATCATATGGTATGTAATGTATTTTCCGAGTCAGAATAGTGTGTTTGCTCACGTTTTGGAGATATCTCCTTCCTCAATTAGATGCATCGTCCGTTCTTCCAGTCTACACATTAAGTACAATCAAAAAATATTTTCAGTAATAGTTCAAGTTATGTATGTTTATTTTGATACATTTAGGAATTCAAACCAGAAAGATTCGAAATTGACAATAGAGCAGATAAAGACAGCTATGCATTTATACCTTTTAGTGCTGGACCGAGGTATGTGAAATCATTATATAATACACTGTACATAGTAATATAATAGTGTTTGGTTTTGTTACATAATGCTGCATAATGTCAATGTTTGTTTGAGAGTAAGTTTTAGAATACTCTAAATAAATGCATGTGTACTGTAAGAACTTGCATAATTACCATTTCTACAACTTACAGAAGCTGCATCGGACAAAATTTTGCAATGAACGAAATGAAAGTGGTGATCGGGAGAATCGTCCACAAGTAAGTAAAAACAAGACACTTGTAAATGTCACCAGATTTTCTTCAAAATTCACAATATATAGCTTTTCGTTTTTAAAGCCAAAATGCAAGTTAGTGAAATAGTAAGTAGCCACCATGGACTGATACGGGATTTTGGCTGATACGGGATCCAACACGGGATTTGATGTGGGATTTTGGCTGATACGGGATCCAATACGGAATCTTATACTGTATTTTTTTAATATCATTTCCTTTCCCTGTTTACTCCCAGGGAAATGATGTTATTATTGAATAATACATATTAATTTGTGTATTTCAGGTACAATATTTCCGTCGACGAAACGCATGTCATAGAAAAGGTTCCAGAACTTATTATGCGAGCTAAAGATGGCATTAAACTATTTGTCACCTCTAGGGAAAAGATGTAGCTGACTTTGTTGTGTTGAGAAATGATTAGCTGACAGTTTGATGTAAAAAAACGATGGGGCTCTATTATCAACCTCAATGACTTAATTAAATACCTTCTTTGAAAGAACAGTATGACAAGAGCATAATGTAAAATTTCAACTGAAAAATTAGATCAAGTTGGAGTCCAAGTTCACAGTGGATGGTATAACTCATCAAGCACTATATCACTTTTTTAAAGCTTATTGTTACAGCCTTATGTTTTTAATTTGCTTCTGTTAGTTAGGATTATATCTTTGACCATTTATGAATTTTTGTGCACCATACAAGGTTACAGAACTTCATTTATGAACGATTTCAGCAGGGGTCTATTTTACGAAAGTTAAATATTTTTCGGGATAGTTCTTAGATGAAAAACTAGTACATTGTTACGATTAAATTACATCATTAAGGTGTATAAATTATGAAAACAGGCTTCATCCTGATGTCTACAATTTGATTCGTATCACGCCATATCACAAATGGGGGGGGGCATTGACCTCCACTTGGGGATCTTTATTACTTATAAGATTTTTAAACAGGCACTGAATAGGTGTAGACTTTTATAGATACGTTGATAGCAAGAAGATTTATACAATTAAAACTGTAAAATGAGAGAAAATCTCTCCCCTTTGCTTTATGCTTTGTTTATAAATGATGTAGAAGCCTTTTTACTTGACAATAGTTGTGAACCTATTCCACTTATGGATGACGCACAACTAAATGTACTTTTAAAGTTGCTTGTTTTATTGTATGCAGATGATACTCTGATCTGATATTTGCTAATTCTATGAACAATTTGCAAAATGCCTTTTCTAAATTATCACAATATTGTAAAAATGGAAAAATCCACATCAATTTAGATAAAACTAAGACAATGTGTTTCAGTAATAATAAAACTGGTAGAAGAGGTATTCAAAATGTAGTTTTAGATGGAATTAAACTGGGAGCATGATTTGAGCATAGTTGAAAATAGATGGCATGCCAGATTGTTTTGATTTAGTAAGGTCCTTTGAGTACATGTAGCAGATAGGGTATATGTAGACCCAAAGAATAAGTACAGTAAGATTGAAAACTGCATCATTGTTATTATCCTAGGTAGTATCTTGCTTGTGTAAGGAAAAATGCACATGTACTTTTAACTAGATATTGGAAGATAGGTGTTTATTATTTGTGAGGCATTCACATTTAGAGAATGCTTGCATATATAAAAGGTCAAGTTAGCACAGAAAAGAGAGAAAGTTAGAGAGAAAATGAAGAAGAAACCGAGAATCCGAATGTCACAATTAACACAGAATGGTTAAAAAAGACAAACAATAAAGAAGTTTACAAGATTTTACTAAAAAAGAACAATGCTGTGAAACTGCCAAAGAAGATGGAAGATAAGTGGCAAAACAAACTGCAACTACAAAATCCTTTGATGTGGGCCAAAATCCACAAAAATAGAAAAAATATTCTCAGGACAAAAGAGAAATATTTCCAAATAAAAATATTCTTCCGGATACTATATTATAACAAACAACTAAAACAAATGAACATAGACGGCTATAACACTGATATATGCAGTCTATGCCGTAGTGACATAGATACTTTAGAACATGGAATATACCATTGTGAGGCCGTACAAGACTTCCTAATAACATCTTTCAACCAACTTGACGAAGATGTACCCACAATTGAGACATTCCTTTTCGGAGATGGAAAAACAGAAAACGAACATCTATTCCTGAAACAAAAGATATTCCTAAACACATGTAAAAGGAAAATAAGGAGACCTAATATGATAGGCTGGCAAAACTTCCTAAAAACAGAGAAAAAAATAGAAGAAAGAATCAGCCAAAGAAGAAAAAAAACTGAACTTATGGAACAGCAATGGTTGAAACTCAAACATTTCATAACGTAGTAAAATACACACTGGGAACATAAAAAACCCCTCACCAAGCTCAAACCATCGAGCAGAAAATCACAAAAAATCCCCCTCTTGCCTTTTCCCTTGCCCCCCCCCCCCCTTCCCTTCCTCTTGTTATCAAAACTACTATGCTAAATAAGGCTAATATTATATATAAATACGATATTATAGCATATGCAACTACTGTATGTTTTCTTTCTACAATATTGTATTTGTACAACTTTTAATACAGAATAAAAAAAAATAAATAAAAAAAAGTTAGCACATTGTTGATAAGATTGACAACTGTTTTTGAAGTTATAACAGTATCGTATTTGAAACATGTCTGCCTCTGCAGACCTTATTGTAAATATTCATCATTGTACATATTTCATATTATTGCTTAGTTTTATAATACAGTTACATATATATTATATAATCCAATCATCTTTTTCTTATGTTTATTTGGTAAGATAGTTTGACGGTAGATTAAAGTCTAATAACAACCACCACACTCTCTAGACATACGCTACGGTACCATAGTAATTTCAAATATTTCAACGCCTTGTACTTTTTATTACGTCACGGCTAGGCGAGTGTGACCCCGGTTGTTACACTTTTATTCTATTGGCTGATGTGAACAGCAAAAATTAACTTTGTCATACTGTATCACTCTTGTTCGAGTGAATTTACCCATTCTGGTAATGCATCCCGTGCACTATGTGGATGTGTTGAACATGAGTTTTACTGAGTTTTACATGTCCGATATAGGGTGATACAACAAGAAAGAATTTGTATATTCGTCCTTCAGCTCAATTACAATTTAGTTTTTTTATATCGATCAAATAAATAGAGGATATCCTATGATTTATGAGTGATATGATTTTTATCCACGAATGGATATGATATCTGCACGAGCGAGCGTAGCGAGAGAGTGCAGATATCAATATCCATGAGTGGATTAAAATCATATCACGAGTAAATCATAGGATGTTCTTTTTATTCCATAGTTAAAGTCATCGTCAGAATCGTCGGAAATTAAGTAATTTAATTCGAATTTTCCAAACGATCCGGCGATGTTGACACTTAGCCTCGTTTTGAGTCTGAAGTAGCAAAAATCCATAAACCATCGCATACGACGTCGTATGTCATGGCTAAAAAACCGTATGCTATGGTTAAGTGAAAATTTGTCAAAAATATCATATTTTACCACTGATTACAAAAATACCGTTTTTATTTTCACATGTTATCCTATGAATATCATGCTAACTATGGAATAAAAATAAATATACGATTTACTATACACAGTACATACGCATTTATGAGAATTATTCTGCATCGAGGGGAAAGAGTACCCGTATATACAACCTACCGCCGAGCAAAGACCCGAAGATGTCTGAAAATGTAGGGGTTAAGTTATAAACTTTTGTTTATATCTTGAATTTCTCAATATGAGAAACAGATAAAACACAGAATTGTGTGTAACTGATAAATTTATAATTCCAGGCACTCATGTTTGAAAAATAATGAGTACTTAGCGCAATGTTTACTATCCAATCGCTAAATTCAACTTCTAAATATTTGAATGATGATTTACATCTTGAATAAGTATCAACCATGGCTGTCTTTACTTCATTCGATTCAAAGATACAATAGGTGTAAATGTATCATATTTATTTCACTGCCATACGTTGCATATCATTGAAATCACCGGTGAAAGTTGAAAATGAAAGACCCGATTATGTCACGAGTACGATTATATAGGACCCGAATCTACCACCTGAGTATTCCGACTATACCGTGAGTAGAACCCGATGAGGTAGTGAGTAAGCTTTCGAATGAGCATATAATATCATGGTGATATCACAAATATTCCTGTTTATTTATCATATACTCCTGGCACCGGAATATAATATAATATGATATAATTCCCGCAGCACTATACGTCGACGTCTGTTTCCGGCAAAGTTCTTAAAAACATTGAAATTATGCTTACACTTGAATCACCATAATTTCCTATGTGTCTGTGGTAAGAGTGCAACCCAAAAACATTTAATTCTGCATTGCAAGCGCCATTCTATTCAAAGAACACAACTTGAAGAATCCCTCGAATAGTACAACCTGTGGACCCCACTCAGTGGACAAGAAAAAATTGAATATCTAATTTTTCAAAATTCCCTTTCACTTGGAAAGGATTCTGAATTAAAAGAAAAGTTTGTTGAATTCGTTTCTAGTAAAACTTAATTCCCTTCTTCATGATTTACTGTTGGCATTAAAGCTTACTGGCACTTACTCACTCGCCTTCTCTAATTTTTGTTTTATGTATAACTTGAAATGCTAGCCTATAATGCAAAATGCGCTAGGCAGCGACTACTGTAATTACTCTATACTTTTTAAATTGAATAAATGTATATATGACGTGCACGGACCTGGGGACAATTCGGGAAATGCGGGCTTATCTCAGCTTTGAACGTTAATCTCTGCCTTATTTAAAAAGCCAACTATGCGTTTTACATATCATTTTGAAGTATTTTTTATTTGCATTTCAATAAAATTATTTTTCCTTCAAAATTTTGATGGGATCCAACACATTTTTAAAGTTAAATATACTCCGACATCGTCAAATACGCTGTAAGACGTAACACTTTACGCTTACAGGGCTCGTTGAAATTGAGATAACTTTTTAAATAATGATCAAAATCCCACTTAAATTTCACAATTTATTCAATGGAACATTTACATTTATGACGTCACAATTGCTTTACGGCTACATTTCAAATTATCTTATACGAACGCTTTTAAAATTTTCAAAATTGTGTAAGGTTTTGAAGGCGAATGGGACGAGCAATAAGTTTACCTTCATTTAACCTTCTAATTTAGGTCTGATATGAAAGAAAATTTAAATGCACAATATTGTCATGGCGAAATTTACAAAACAATAACCGGTTTGTTTATTTTGCAAATAATATCAAAATAAGAGCTGGTTTTCGAGACTTGAAAAAATGTGACGCATCGATTTTTACCACAAATTCCATACATATCAATTTTTACTAACGCCCCAAGTGGATTTCTTGACCGTTTTTCAAAATTTAAAAACATTTTAGAAATATTGTCCTCGAGATCTTGCTACCCTGTAAATTTTGTAATGATTAGATAAGGATAAAGTATTTTATTTTTAGGTTGACTAAACTTGTAAAAAATGTGACGCTTGTCGTTTTTGACGTTGTAAGGCTGTTTGCGCCCTATACTGCTCATTGTTTTGTTTTGTTTTTTGACGCCATAATGTTACGCTAATTGTCCCCAGTATCGTGCGACGTGTAATAATGAATGAATGGATATTTTCATTGTCGATGATCACTTCTATTCTATCTGATCATAGTCCAAAGATTTTGGTACGACATTTGGTCCTTCGCACTCGTTACCATGTTTTAATTTATTCAAAAACTTAATTATTTACTCAAACTGAACAGGTGTTATACAAAATGACTGCATAAAACATTTAAATCATTTTAAAAAGCACATACTGCTTGGAACTATATTCTTTGCAGTTCAATGCAAAGAAGTTATTTGTCAAACCATTTTCGGCGCTAAATTCAAAACCAATGAAAAAATAGTATCCATCAGATATACATAGGGATTATGTTCCTCCCGAGGGCTCATAGGAACCAAAGGAACACATATTGTATATCCCAAAGAATATTTTAATACTCAGTAATGGATGGTGCTGACTGAAGTGGACCACAAAGTCATCCATCTCGTGTGATTTATAACTACTGTGGAAGCATTTGTACCGAGGACCTGAAATACAATGTTTCGATGTGCAGTGGTAACTGGTGATGGCCACATTTTTTCAGTTTCATTGATTGTTCACAACAAAATGATTCACATGAATGATGCAGATTGTATGTTTATTATTTGTTCATCAGCACGTCATACACTCAACGATATAATCGGATCTCAACAGATTTTACTCAAGTAATGTTCGAATTCTGAGATCCTTTACTCAAGATATTTTCGGATCTTTATAATATTACTCGTCGATCACATCGGGTCCAATGTCCGATAACATCGGATCTTTTAACACAAAGTTTAAGTGAAGATTTTGCTGTTCAAAAGTGCTATTTTGACCTAATATTTTGACACTTATTATATTATGCATATGGACATCCATTTACCGACCCAAGTATGTCTTATGTATGGCTCATTATCAATTAAAGCGAGTATGAATGAGAAAAACAAATCGAAAACCATTATACGTTTAACTTATCTCTTAATTTGGACATAAAAATATATTTCAACTGTAATTCTAGGCCAATTGCGCCTGCTAGAACATCTTAGTAACAATTCTAACCATCCAAAGGAATTGATAGTGACATTATATTACCTTTATTGTCCATTTTCCTACGAGATGACATTATCAAACATTTGCTCGGCGGTATATGCGTGTCTTGCTCGGCGGTAGGTTGTATATACACGGGTACTCTTCCCCTCGTGATATATAACATATGAAATTACATTTTTAATTACACTGCGTTGAGTGTCATTTCTCCGTTCTACACAATGTGAAAAGTGCAATATTTATGACACTGCATGACTGTTTTATTGTTTAAGTGTGATATATCAGATATTATAAATAGAGGGTGTTCAAATGTCAATTAAAACAAACATTTGCATAAACGATGTATTTTTCAAATGCCATTTGGATTAGTGTCTTCGGGAATGAACGATGCATTACTACATTGTGGTGGTGTACTGGGTCCTGTACCGATTTCATAACATAACAGGTACAATTTTAATTACTGTACTACATCTAAATTTTGAACTTTTAAGGAGCAGGATTCTAACTGGGAAGAATCGTTCTACTTCAACTCTTGCTAGAATAAACAGACTTTTTATAGAATTGAACAGTCAATCAAAGAAGATTTGTATATTCTAAAGATCAAGTGCAAGCCTTTAATGAATTATTGAACCAATTGACTGATGTTTAGGAATACTAACTGCTTCGACCCTTTGTAAAGATGGAAGCATAACGGCGTATGACATCCCATGCAATTCAACTGTAACAGACTGCCCTATTGGGAGTAGATGTACCCAGTGGGAGTGTTGTGAATTGACGTGTAAACCATTGTAAACGTGGGTACCCACTGAGAGACCGCTTTACGGCAGCAATAACGACATGCTATAGAAACAGAAGAGGACAACTGAGATGTCCTGGAAATGCAACTTGTGAGAAACTGAAAGCAGGTGGCATCATACATAAAATATGCTGCAACGGAAGTGATTGTAGGTAGCATTTAGATGTTATACTTTGTGTTTCAGAAATGCAATCTATATACGTTTGTATAAATTAAATGTAATAAATTCACTAATTCATTAATACAAACATTTGTATATTTGTAATAAGTGCACCAATTCAAAACGAGTACAAAACTTGTATGTTGTAACAAGGACGTCTAGTCTTAATTGAAATAAGTACACTAATCAAAAATGGTACAAAACATTTTGTATATTGTAATAAGTACACTAAGTCAAATTAGTACAAAACATTTGTACATGTATATTGCAATAAGTACACTAAGTCAAATTAGTACAAAACATTTGTATATTGTAATAAGTACACTAAGTCAAATTAGTACAAAACATTTGTATATTGTAAAAATTAGTACCGTGCGTACTTGGCTCACATGGTGTTGCTCAAAAGTGAAAATAAAAAAAAACGGATATAATTTTTTGCCGATTTTTTGTAACAAAATTATTCCATACAACTACTCTTTACAAAGAAATGGCTTATTACAATGCAGGACACCTGAACTTATTTGTAAAGCTAGGAAATGGGCCAAATATGAATTTCCCGAGACAAAAAATGGTGGCCATTTTGAAAATGCGCGAGATTTTGAAGCAGGAGTCACAGTTTTTTATTCTTTATTGATGTTGAACAAAAATATTTTAAAACGGGAATCCTATCTACAGAGGATTTAAAAAGAGCCAAGTGTTGACAGACAGAGGTTTTAAAACTTGCCACTATTTTGGACTGACTGAGAGACAGATGGACAAATCAATGTTAACTAAAATGGCTGAAAATAAAATTAAACGGGAATCCTATCGACACAGATTTTAAAGCAAATGGTCCAAAGGTGAATTTCGCGAGACAAAATGGCGGCCATTTTGAAAATAAGCGAGCTTTTGAACCAGGAGTCATATGGGATTTGTTTGTATTGATGTTGAACAAAAATAACTTAAAACGGAAATCCTATCGACGCAAATGGTCAAAAAGTAAATTTCGCGAGACAAAAAATGGCGGCCATTTTGAAAACAGGCAAGCTTTTGAACCAGGAGTCATATGGAATTTTTTGTATTGATGTTGAACCAAAATAACTTAAAACGGGAATCCTATCGACACGGGTTTTAAAGCATAGGCAAGCTTTTGAACCAGGAGTCATATGGGAGTTTTTGTAAAAATGGTGGCCATTTTGAAAATAGGAAAGCTTTTAAAGCAGGAGTCATATGGGAGTTTTTTGTATTGATGTTGAACCAAAATAACTTAAAACGGAAATCCTATGGACACAGGTTTAAAAGCAAATGGTCCAAAGGGGAATTTCGCGAGACAAAAATGGCGGCCATTTTGAAAACAGGCAAGCTTTTTAACCAGGAGTCATATGTGAGTTTTTTCTATTGATGTTGAACCAAAATAACTAAAACGGGAATCCTATCGACACAGGTTTTAAAGCAAATGGTCTAAAGGTGAATTTTGCGAGACAAAAATGGCGGCCATTTTGAAAATAGGCATGCCTTTGAACCAGGAGTCATATGGAAGTTTTTTTTATTGATGTTGAACCAAAATAACTTAAAACGGGAATCCTATCGACACAGGTTTTAAAGCAAATGGTCCAAAGGTGAATTTCGCGAGACAAAAATGGCGGCCATTTTGAAAATAGGCGAGCTTTTGAACCAGGAGTCATATGGGAGTTTTTTTTATTGATGTTGAATCAAAATAACTTAAAACGGGAATCCTATCGACACAGGTTTTAAAGCAAATGGTCCAAAGGTGAATTTCGCGAGACAAAATGGCCGCCATTTTGATAATATGCGAGCTTTTGAGACAGGAATCATAGGAAGGTTTTCTATATTGATGTTGAACAAAAATGACTTAAAACTGGAACCCTATCGACAGAGGTTTTAAAATGGGCCAATTGTTGAAAGACGGACAGACAGACGGATGGACGGACAGACAGACGGACAAGTGAGTGATTGCAAAAGCTCACCATGTGAGCTCATAAGTACACTAAGTCAAATTAGTACAAAATAGATGTTTCATGTTTTACAAATGATTATTACTGAATTCTAATATACAAACTGCATATTACTGGTAGACATTATATAACAATGTGGGTAACAAAGAACTTGGGGTTATAACAGAAAGTTAAAGAATTGCTATATTATTTGTTGAAAACATGGATATAATGACGTAATGTTAAGAATACAATGGGCATTGGGAATGTTTAACTAAAATGACCACATTTGAATTCAACACCTCAAACACAGTTGAAATGTATAACATTTAGCTAGCAGAGACCACGTGTACAGTTGAGGGGGATGAGGTACCACGATGGAAAACATGGAGGTCAAAAGATGGTTGTCGCAAATGCAGGTGTAATAAACGGCTCCAGTGTAAGATAACGCATCTGCCTCAGTGTGTTACAACTACATCTGAATCATACACGATTCCAACACTTACGTATGAAGAACAATCATCTACTACTGACATCAATATGTCTATGTTACCCACTGATGTATCAATAACTTCGATTTCAATTCCAACAAAAGAAACACCAATAAAGGAAACATTTGCGCCAGTATTTCAAAGTACTACAGAAGTTAAAACAATCGAATTTTACGGCGATCAAAATATTACAGAAACTCAAATAACTGAACGTACAACACAGAATCAAACATCCGAGAGACTAACAACTGAAAGAGATACGCCTCCACTCCCAACGTTTAAACCAACTACGGCATTGACAATGGGTATGCTCCAACTAAGCATTTAAGTATAATAGATTGCTATATTTAGTGTATCATCCCAACATCTATACTACTGTGCATCGCATCCCAGATAGAATTGACATAGTCCAAAAATCTCCTGTTTTATAGGATGTATTTGGAGCAGTTGGGGATCTTACATCGACAGAATATGTTCAAAGCCGTGTGGGTCTGGCATATTGAAAAGGACGCGAACAAGAAACAAGATGATAGGCAGTTCCACTGACCCATCTCATTGTATTGGAAGCTCTGTTGATATTTCAACGATAATATGCAATACAATCAAATGTAAGCATGATAGGTTTATGTTTGAAATAAATCGCTTTTTGCTTTTTTAAAATTAGGAATCTCCTATTCAAACATGGATATGTGGAAACCTAGGCGCCAATCAAACGGGTATTACTTGCAATTTTCTATGTTGTTGTGTTTACAGACACCCATCTTTTGTTACAGTTTCATCTGAGTTTTGTACGTCTGAATATACCTAACATGTACATGTATAATGAATCTAGGTTGTATCTGGAGCAAGTGGAGTTCAAATGAGTATGTAACATGCACTAAACCCTGCGGAACTGGAATCAAGTTGAGCACTAGAACCAGAACTCGTATGTACATCACAACAGGGAATAGTCCTATATGTACAGGAGAGTCCATTCGAACAAATACTGCACCATGCAATACTAAACAATGTAAGAAAAACAAGCACCTGTATTTTTATCAGATCTGCTTATTATTATTTCGTCAACTGTCTTAATAAAGGACGACTCATATTTAACACAGGTTACATGAAAGAATGTAAACAAGCTACTGTTGTCATCACAAAACCATTTTTCTTCTTTTCACAACCTTTATTTTACCAAACAGGACATTTCGGATCTTGTCTGGATCCTTTTTCAACTGAATACAAACTTTTCCTGTGAAAGGAAGAAAAAATAGTTTTATGATTCAATAATCCAACCTGAAGAACATGTTTAAGAATACTGTTATCATGTTTGATAAGGTAATCACACAGTGATGTATGGTATTCATTATTCTACAGGTTGTAATTGGGGAAACTGGGGCAGTTATCAGTTTGGTCCATGCTCGAAAACTTGTGGTAGAGGGAAGCATACCGGAAGGCGTACGAGGAAAAAGGTTAATAGCAGTATTGGAACAACCCCAAACTGTAAAGGTTCACCTAAGTCAACGTTCAGCAGATCGTGTAATACACAACCGTGTCTCAAAACAGCATGTATGTACTTTCAAAAGGCGTATGTCCAAGATAGTACAGGTTGACCCAAAAAAATGCAACCCTCCATTTCTTCAATATTTTTCTTAAATGGAGATAAATTGCTCTGAGATTTGGCACTCATTCAATGTGGGATCCTCTGGAAAAGTTTTAATAATCATAGTCTTATATTGATAGAGTTATGGTTGTTTCAAAATATGCTCCAGATGTCGTCAATTTCGCTGAAAACAAAACTTGCAATGTTCAAGGAAAACTGTTCATAACACGGATGCATTCTTCCCAATGGGTATGGCTCAAATTTTTGCAGCCATTGCTTATTGGAGTTCTGCAATTGCGGTAGGGTTATTTTCATACACATTATCCTTTAAATAACCCCATATATAGAAGTCGGGGGCATTGAGATCAAGACTGAGATGACCATGGGTTCTCCGTCCTTGGAGAGATCATCTTCTCATAGAAATGACTAGTGAGCCAGGCTATTTCTTGTTTATTGACGCCTCAAAACCACTCTAGAACTGCCTAGAACTTCCTGGGAACGCAAATATTGCGCTGTGTCTTAACAGTAACAGTGTTGGCATTATCAACCTCAAACCAAAAGGGGCTGGTGATTTCATGTTTGGATATTGGCAGCCAAAGCTGTGCATTTAACAGAATGAAGGGGCCTTTGAAGCACTTCATCTGGAATTTGTGATCCCAGAACACATTATTTCTTGAGTTTACATGTTCAGAAAGAAGGGAGTGTGATTCATCTGAAAACCTTACATTGGAAATGGACGACATTTGGAGCATATTTTGGAACGACCATAGCTCTATCTATAAGACTATGGTTATTGAAACTTTGCCAGAGGATTCCACATTGAATGAAGTCATTGTGTGCCAAATTTCAGAGCAATTAATCTCCATTTAAGAAAAATATTGAAGAAATGGAGGGTTGCATTTTTTGGGTCACCCTGTATATTAAATATATATCAATATTTGCTATTTGCTGTGCGTCCAATTACACACCAAATCTTGTACTTCACGATAAAGACAGACTAAATATGTATCATCTCTTTTTAGCTGCAAGGGGCTGTCAACGGTGCGATTCTAGTTGCGGCAGATTTCCAGCAAACACAATGTGTTGCTTTGGCTGTTGTGTCACTCGCACTGGAGTCAAATCGAGCTGTTGTGGAAAACGTAGCTATGACACGTCTGGAAGCCTTTGCTGTGGAGGGAAAATAGTTAGCAAAACTGGATTTAGGTCACAATGCTGTGGCACCAGGAGTTATGACACTTCAAATAGTCTTTGCTGTGGAGGGAAGGTAGTTAGCAAAACTGGATTTAGGTCACAATGTTGTGGTAGGCGAAGTTACGACACAACAAACAGTCTCTGCTGCGATGGTGTGATCCAAGCAAAACCCGGTTTTAGGTCTGCATGTTGTTGTAAAAAGGCATATGACACTTCAAAAGCTAAATGTTGTAGCGGCTGTAGAATTTGCTCAAATTTTCCTTGGAATTGAACTTTGTACCCTCATCAAACTGTGAACATTTAAACATTTAAGGGATATGTAGACAGAATTTTAATGAACATTTTAATAAAATTAATTAAATGAAAGGTTTTTATTGCTTTTAATGAGAATACAGAATACAAAATCGTGAGGATAAACGATAAATGACATTCAATGCATGAAAGAGAATTTATAAGACACACCTGGTGGTCATTGCCTAAATGCTCTTTTGATTGAAATGGTATGAGGGTAGATCAGTCAATACTATTTACAAATGCTTCCATATCCATGCTCATGGTAGAAACAAGATAGAATTTTCCAAGACTGAAGGCAATTTATAGAATGTCTGTAGTTATTTTTGATACGAAGCCCAACTCATCAATACTGTTAACGTTCTCATTTTATATTTTATGAGCCACCAGGCCATTTCTGTAACACAGAACACAGACAACCTAAATAGACAATTGAGTGTTTGAACAATATATAAAACTTTATTGATAATAATCTTTAACATTAAAATGCAGTTATCGATTAATCTGTTGTTTCTTCCTTCTTTTCTTCTTCAGTGAAGAATTCCTGAAGAGCTTTTTGGATCTCAGCCTTAGCTTCTTCTATTTTTTGTTGTTTTTCCTCTCTTGCTTTTACGATGGCCTCTTTTCTCTACAACAGATCCATTGTAATTCACAATTTAGCTCAAAAATGATCGAAAATATTATTCATAATTAAAGAATTAATAAATAAACTGCAAGACGTAAACTAATGCATAATGTGCTGAATTTTATTCGTTTGCACATGTGTAAACATAGAAGGAAAACGTAACTGATCATTTTGCTTTGGATTTCCTAGCTTTGCTATTTCATAAGTGTTAACACGATTGATGATAAAATATGTCAAAGTGATTTAACAATTTCTATTTAAAATATTGAAGTACCTCAATCAGGGTTTTCTGTTGGTCCTCTGGAAGTTGATCAAATTCTTCATTCATGGTCTTAACAACTTCTTGCTTTGCAGCATCGACAGCTTCTTGGACCTCTTTTCTAGCAGCAGCAATTTCTTCCTGTGCTTGTTTTACTGTCTCTGCCATCTTTTGTCTCCTTTCCTCTCTGATTTTCTTTTGGTTTTCGATTTCTTCCTCCATTTTCTTCGAGAGCTATTTGACAAATAGAAAAACACACACATAAAATAACCCCATAACATAGGTAATTATAAAGTTAAAAATATTCGATGTAGACATTAATAAGTTGTTGGATACCGCGATGTATTACTCGTATTAGTCTACTAGTATGTTACTAGAATTACCTATTATTATAGTGTTACCGCCCGTTATCACATAACCAAAAGTATATACCATTATGATATCACATGTGATAAACAAATATTTTTGTTTAAATTACTCTTTGGGAAAAATAGTATGCATGATACCATCAATCAAAACTGATGCCCAACACTCATATTATATTAAAGAAAATGTACTATTTAAATTCTCTCATCATCCCAAACCCTAAGAAAAATACCAATTAAGAACATACACGTTTATGAAACTACAATATTACCTCTTCAGCCAATCTCTTGCGCTCTTCTTGTGCTTCTTGTTTCTTCTTCTCTAGTTCTTCCTGGGCCTTTTGCTTGGCAGCTCTTGCCTGAAAACAGCAGGCTTTATTCAAAAGTTTGTCATACACTCTTACGTGTATTTGTTCTTTCTGTTTTATTTGCTTTACCCGATGATAGTTTTCAAACACAAACCAATCGTTGGAGAGCTATGTGATCATAAGTGTTGGTGCCCATTATCAGTCATAGACTTCGGCACGTAATTTGCAAATTGTTTGCTTGAAAGGTTCCCATGAATATCACATAAATATGTCGTCCATACCTCAAGAAGCTCATTCTGGTCCTCCTCAGAAAGTCCATTGAATTTATTTTCAAGTTCTTCCTTGATGTCTTCTTCGGTCTGTATAATAGTTTCCTCAAATTCCTTCTTCAAGTCTTCCATCTGTTTTTTCTGCTCTTCTTTTCTCTTCTGCAATTTAGAACTCACTTCAGAATATATTTATTCAAATTTGACGGAAGACAAGAGGACGACAATACTACTGACTTTATAAAAATCTTAATTGTATTTTACTTACATTAACGGCTGCTTCTCTCTTCTCCCAGAGTGATCTTGCATCAATGAGAATTTCTTGGATATCCTCGGGGAGTTTATCAAATTCAGCTTCAGCTTCTCCAATCATGCCTCTCTGGATCTCATTCTTTAAAAGACAAGTGGGCTTTTCAAATAGCATTTATATTAAAATAATATACGATCAAATGATTTCAATTTGAGCATGTAGGAAGCATGATTATAAAAACAAATTCCAAACATTTTCTACTAACATAGTTCTAGTATCGTATTGTCTCCAATCAAAGCGATTTCAAAGTTTTTCCAGTCACGAATGGCTCGCCGTACGTTTTCATACTTAAATAAATCATCTTACAAATTACTTAACGTACAACCAATTGTTCTAGTTCCTTCTGGAGCTGTTCCTCTTCGGTCAACTCCTCATCCTCCTGCTTTTCTTCAATTTCCAATTCTTCCTTCCTCTCAACTTCTTCAGTGAAAAGTTCCTTTAGGGCTTTCTGGATTTCAGCCTTTGCTTCTTCAGTTTTTTGTTTTCTCTCCTCTCTTGCTTTTACGATGGCCTCTTTTCGCTTAAATATATTAGATAGGTAAATGAGTTTTCCCCTACTACAGTGTCAACGATAGTACATATTATTTATTCATCATTGAGTTATAAATGGATTAACATAGAATAATGAATATAAAGCAATTTGATTATTGAACTTTTATTTGAATCATTAATCTACCTCAATCAAGGTTTTCTGTTGATCCTCTGGAAGTTGATCGAATTCTTCATTCATGGTCTTAACAACTTCTTGCTTTGCAGCATCGACAGCTTCTTGGACTTGTTTTCTAGCAGCAGCAATTTCTTCCTGTGCTTGTTTTACTGCCTCTGCCATCTTCTGTCTCCTTTCCTCTCTGATTTTCTTTTGGTTTTCGATTTCTTCCTCCATTTTCTTCAAGAGCTGGTGAAATAAGAAGTTGGTATAAGGAAAGAAATCAATTCATTTTCTCAAAGTACCAAAACCAAGAATGTATAAATTAAAAGTATGGTTATAATCATTTATGTAAATATTAGTACTATGTTACCTCTTCAGCCAATCGCTTGCGCTCTTCTTGTGCTTCTTGTTTCTTCTTCCTTAATTCTTCTTGGGCCTTTTGCTTGGCAGCTCTTGCCTAAAAAACAGTGAACAACATTTTACTGTTTTGTCACAAATTGTGTTTTACCAGGATTTTATTGATTGAATGATCTTACTTTACAGTGGTTTCTGTGCATTAAGTGGTAATTGATTTGCAATGTGATCACAAATCTAATGTCCATGATTATTCAAAGATTTTGAAAGTTTCGTATATACAACTTGCATATTATTCGATATACGAAATGTTTCTGGTGTTGTAACATCAATATATAGTTCATACCTCGAGAAGTTCATTCTGGTCCTCCTCGGAAAGTTCATTGAATTTATTTTCCAGTTCTTCCTTGATGTCTTCTTTGGTCTGTTGAACAGTTTCCTCAAATTCCTTTTTCAAGTCTTCCATCTGTTTTTTCTGCTCTTCCTTCCTCTTCTGCAATTTAAAATATACTTTTATAACATATTACATTTTTTTACATGAATGTGTGCCACACCTGTTTGTTCCACATTATCTGTACCTGAATGCTTGTATGAGTACAAAATATAATTTACTCTTTCATATCAATGGAGCAGACATGAAGATAAGGTAACAACTGGATCACTGACATCAATATCGGTACTTTGTTCAACCTACATTGATGGCTGCTTCTCTCTTCTCCCAGAGTGCTCTGGCATCGATGAGAATTTCTTGGATATCTTCAGGGAGTTTATCAAAATCAGATTCGGCTTCTTCAATCATACCTTTTTGGATCTCATCCTTAAAAGAACAAACAGACTTAGAAAAGGGATTTACAAATACCTATATTTGTTCAAATAGTAGATCAATGCACAGTGGGTATGACTTAGAGATTGAAATTTCAGAATCTACAGGAATGATGATAAAAACAGATTCCTACCAGATAATTAAGGACTGTCAACATATTTCCAGAAACGAGTACCAATAAAAGTATAGCATAGTACTGTCTGACCTCAATGTTATGTCACAAATTATTTAATTTTATTTATTATTTAATTTAAATCTTAATGTACCACCAATTGTTCCAATTCCTTCTGCAGCTGCTCCTCTTCAGTCAACTCCTCATCCTCCTGCTTTTCCTAAACACAGGATCAAACATATAAGTATATGATGCAATTGCAAAATCATGCGTACGTATTATGACCTCGACCCTACTTTATTTTGAACATTGTTTTTGACAAACAGTCTTCATCAAATCATCATAAATACTAGCAAGGGATATTCAGCGAAAAGACTAGATGTTGTTATAACTTATAGCTGTTGCATAACATATTTGAAACATCAAGAGTATGGTTTAAAACGCCAAACATGAAATTAAGGTGCATTCATGAAATAAACTTAATGTATATGCAATTATAAACATTTTTTCATTCACAGACGTAACATTGCATTCTTCATTTATTTTAGTTTACTATGATCAGTAGAACGATTACTACGTCACATACCCATGATCTTATTTCGGCACCGAGTTCAGCGAAGATTGCATCCATTGTATCGGAAACTTCAGTGGTCATTTCATCAATTGTCGCGAGGAGTTCGTCAAGGTCCTTCTGCAGGTCCTTTTCCCATTGTCCTTCATCAACCTCATCTTCCTAGCCAAAGAAAGTCACTAATATTATTCAACTACTATTATAAGAAAGGCAACATAATACCAATATGAAAGCAAAGTGACATACATGGAAAGGCCAACGAGTATTACCAAACATAATACAAAAATGAACATCTTAGAGCAGAAATGTGTGCGCATATGTGCCAAAGGGAAAGGACAAATATGGTTACAGAACCGGCAAGAGAAAGAAAACATCTTAATGTACACCAGTCATAAGGAAAACAAATCCTGATTTTCCCAAATAATCCAACTTGAAAAGAAACAATGTATATTCACGAACCCATGATATGATGCTATACACATAAACAAGCTCGGATATATAGGTTCATGAGCCCCTAATAGTTTTACCTGGCTTTTTATTTCCTCTTCTTTCTCCTCGGCACCTTCGAAGAAGAGTTCGTTAATAATGGTTTCGTAAATCTCAAGGACTTCATCAGAAAGTTGCTCGACGGTTTCGAAATATTCCTTCATTAACTGATCGAAAGCATTGATTTCTTCTTCCTCGGTTACTTCATCTTCAGCTTTCTCTTCTTCAGTTGTTTCCATTTCTTTCAGAGCTTTCTCGAGTTCAGCCTTGGCTTCTTCTTTCATCTTTCTCCTCTCCTCTTTGGCCTGTTCAACAGCTTGCTTCCTCTATGATTAAAATACATAATTTGTTATCGCAGCTATACGTGTAAGTAAGTTTATATCATATAGCATACACATATCATTTTGGTACACGTTATACAAGTTATATTCTTGCGCATTACAATACCTTGGACCAAGTTTAATCCAATTTCTATAAAAGAAATTACCAACCTCCAGCATTTCCTTCTGTTCTGCTTCTGGGAGTTTATCAAAATCTTCATTTAGGGCATTGATGAATTCTTCTCTTGCCTGATTGACTTCTGTCTTCACCTGCTCGACAGCTTCCTTCATCTTTTGGATCTCCTCTTCTCTGGTTTTCTTCTGGTTCTCAATTTCCTCTTCCAGCTGTTTTCTGATCTAAGTGGCAGATTTATTACATAGTACATAAGATATTATAATTCATATACATATCAATATTTTAAAATACAATGTTTATGTTCTGGTTACTTTATGTTGTATAATTACTGGGGATTAAACTGAGTGTCACTTTACAAAACTATAGAGAGTTATACATAAACACGATGGTTGGTTTACCTCTTCTGCATCTTTCTTGCTAGCTTCAATTTGAGCCTCGATCTCAGCTTTGAGTTCATCCATTTTCTTTTGTTTTTCTTCAGCCTCTTTCATGGCTCCTTCTCTAGCCTGACTCACAAATGAAAACATGCGTAATAAGCCTATGTATCATATTATCTTCAGTATTATACAGGATGGGCCAAAAAAGGTAGACTAAAATCTTATACTAAGTGACTGAGTTAAAAAGATTTGTATGTATTGCCTTTTTGGCTCATCCTAGCGTTGCGCCCCCCCCCCCCCCTCACCGAAAGTAACGTGCCTTAATTAGATTTTACGATATTTGACTAATTGCAAGCTGTATAATACGAGGCTGGTTTTCATGTTTAAATTGAATAATACATGTAGGGCTCCGCTAAATTTGGGCTTTACCTCGATGAAGACTTTCTGCTGTTCTTCGGAGAGTGCTTCGAATTCTTTCTCGAGTTGTTCCTTGATTTCATCTTTGGCTTTGTTGAGCTCTTCATCAAAGACTTTCTTCATCTCGGCTAGTTTGGCTTTCTGTTCCTCTTTCTTCTTCTGCAATATGAAGAGTAATTCAGGTAAATCAAGTAAGAGTTAGTCTGGGGTCGAGGAAGTGTGTCAGGGCCTTGGAACTATATTTTCCACTATGCATCTTAATTACTATGTGTGAATTATGTTAGATTCATATATCAAAACCTACAACTCCTAAAAAATACCACTCGGCCATGGAAGCCGGACCATCTATTCATATAGACTTCTATTTTGTTCATTTAGGATAATGTCTTATGTTGCATTGACTTACGTTGCTTGCAGCCTCTCGTTTTTCCCATAGAGATCTTGCATCAGCAAGGATTGACTGGAGATCTTCGGGTAGTTTATCAAATTCTGCTTCAATTTGGCTCATGATCTCTTTCCTGATTTGTTCCTAATTTATACATAAACCAATAAAATCAACAGCATTTCGGCAAAAAGTATTTTAAATTCAATTGTACCGCATGTACAAGCTGAATGAAACAAGCGTGTCAAATAAAACTTATAATAAGCTGAAAACTAGGTTGAAAGCGATCTCTTAAACCCACGTGTTCTGTTTGACCATATTTATAAAACTCTTGCATAGAGGTATATCATCTGCACTTACCTTCTCTTCATCCTCGACCTTCATTGGCGCTGCCATGGCAACAGCCAGACAAATGGCGAACACGAAAAACCTCATTTTATGTCTGAAAATATGATAATATGTTTTAGTATCCGATAACTTCACTAATGGAAAGAACACTATGATTAAAATAGGTATTGATGTCTTAATTATTTTATTTTAACTCAGCACTGCCATGTGAATTCACCATGTTAATTTACGTTGTGAATGGTGGTAGCATCTATTGTTCTATCTATTTTAGTGGGTTTGTGTTCTTCAAATTGTGTACATTGCGTTTTATATTTTATATCTTTGGAAATATGATTAATTTCATTTTGACATTAAAAGGCTAATGACACTAACGCAGGAATTTTTTCGTTATATCAAGATGCGTAGATTATTCGAGGCGGTTGAGCAAAAAGTATAATTCTTCTGAAATCTAAGCCAATGTAAATATTGTAAATATTTTACGCGTTAACTTTCTAAATCACTTACCACTGCAAATCAACTTGAAATATCAGTGTAACAATAGCCCAGTTGACGCTTGAATATATACCCACTTGCCCGGGAACTAGTGGGAGTTGCTTTTGTTATCAGACAAACAACAACAGTTCCCATGAGCCATTTTGAGAGATAAAATATAGTTCTGTATATCCTGCATATGAAATATACCTTCAAACGTGATGGGATACGTAGTCATGAAGATGTGGTATCAGTGCTATCTATCAGATAATGTTTAACATTGTGGGATGGTACAGATGGTAGCATCAACAATCAACATTGTTATCTATCATGATCAATTCTACTATGCGCATGAAGTGTTCATGGTTCAACCCATGGCGATAAGTATATTTTGTTGTGCGTTTACTCATATTATCAGATACCTGGTCATTGTCCACTCACTATCGGGAAATCAAATTATCTCAATGTCATCTAGATCTATTTTGGAATCATGTTTGTGAACGTTGACTTCTGTGTACAGACAGATACTGTGCTTTTACCCTACTTTTTTTTGTTAAATCAATGCAGAAATATTATTTTGAATACTGCTGATAGGTGGCGCAACTAACAGCATCGTTCTGTTTTTTGTTTTCATTTGATATCAACTTAAGTATCAGATGGGGAAATCATGATATACCGCTGCTAAAATATCTTAAGGTCACGAAGGGCATCAATGCTCGAAATTGTACATCAATATATTTGAGGGATAATATGACACATGTAATTGTATCTTAATGAGGAACGAGTCCCATATACAGTCACTCCATGCGATAACTATAATATAATGTTCTGTGAATTTCCATCACCTGGTTAGTGTAATTTATTAAAAAACATTTCTTTTAAGAGTATGTATTTATTATATTTTTCAATGCAAAATACTGTTTACTTGAACTATATTCTAGGCTGTTTTCTTTAGTACATATTGTGTACGACTTGGCATTTATATTCTTAAAATAAGTGTAAAACATTGTTTGGTTCTTTTTATTTACAATAAGATAAGTTGTCCCTCTTCTGACATTTAATACATTTTATTTCTTTCACTTATTAATGACATGACCATAGTGAGCATACCTGTACACTTGGTAAATTAGTATTTTGTGCAGGTCTCTGAAAACAGTTAAATGTGTTGCACCACATGTTTCTTGACACTCTCATCCCTTTGAAACAAGTGTTACGTCACTAGATTTTCAAGTCATTTACCAATCTTCATAAAGTCTCAACTTTTATGAATGAAATGTCCCTTGGTGTTCTGGTCCTGGATTGTGATATCGGTTCTCGATTGGAGAGGGGGGAATGTTAAACATTATTTCCTTTCACGTTAGATCACGGCTTCGGTATATATAGGGTCTATTTTCTTATGACTAACACTTTTATGGTTAACACTTTGAGTTTTACTTTTCTAGCTAGGTTTCTTTTTCTTTACAGTTTTTGGTTATTTCCCTTAGGCATTTGTGCTTAGATATCAACTCCGCATTTTTATTTGTAATTTTTCGGCAATTACGAATTAAACTTTTTTCTGTATAGTTGTTAAATGCATAGAAAGCTTAGACTTTGACCACCATTTTTATGATAACCAGGGGCGAGATGGCAATTCAAGCAAAGAAAGTATATCGTTATCTCGCAAATTCAAAATATTATTATATGCTTTCCATGGTAATAATATTTACAGTATATATTCCTTCCTATATGTATGCTTATATATTCAATGTTCCGTCATACGTGCTCTAAATAGTAAATATACATACTTCATTGTATTTATTTTATATATTTACAAAATATTTTTACAATTTGTTGCAATTCAATTCACTGGGAGCCTCAGCAAAATGGGCTGACTTTTCACAACTTTGTTCTTCTATGTCCAATCTTTCATTAACAACATCTTTCTCGTCACTAGTAGCTCCGATCGCTCCCTCGTCACAGGACATAGCGAGCACTTCATCATAAGATGGTGGGTTACACTCGAGAGAATCAGTTACCGCATCATCGTACGCGGGGGGTATTGGAACCGTCACCATTGAATGTTGAGAGATAGACAATTTGGGATAAACTCCCCTATAAGGACATTGAACAATCACACTAGGACCTTCAGTGTGCTGTTCGAGACCAGTAACAGTTGGATGTGTGCCATTTTCAACAACAACTTCGCCAGAAATGCTATTTTCTTCCACAACTCCTTCATTTTCTAATGATTGAAGATTGTCTGCTGAGTTTGATGTATTCAAATCGGTTGTGGATTCTCCTTCAGTCTGGGGTCGCATTAAGTTTTCTATCACTGCAATAAAGTTGCGTTCTCTCTTGTCATCTGCCTGTCTGTTACCTCGTCTGAAATTCAAAGGTTTAATGAGATATTCTTAAGGTATACTAAAGGAATGTTAATGTAACATCTTCGCTCGTTGAAACGACCAGTCACGATATTTATAGAATCATAAATATATTATTCTGAAAGTTAAAGTTGAACTCAACCTTACATTCTACATAAGTGACATAGCCTTGCAAATCCCATTGCCAAGCACACAAGGCACACAATTGCAACCGCGGGAACGATAATACTTCCAAAGTACCCTGGGAGGAGACTTCTGGTGTAGAAAGGTGGCGCTATCGTAGTCCCATTCATCCGGGGTATTCGTGTCGGCATGTTTGATAGGCTAACAAACTCTACCGTGAATTCGAAGTCGATCATGCGGAAGTCAACTGGTGTGTTCCAGAAGGTTAAAAGAGAGACAAACTCATTGCTCTCGCTGAAATAATCTTTGGGTGCCTTACTAGTGCAGAAGAATCGTTTCTGGAAAAGGAGGTAAAAATATGTTACTTTTAATAGTATCTTGGGATTTCGCTCTTTTGAGCATTGTATTTCATTCTTTTAAGACTGTACTTAAAGTCATTGTATGAGTTAAATGAGATTGTATGGCTAATTATGTTCTGCATTTTGCTGATATTCTTTACTAAGTGCTACATATCCTGAAATGGGGCATCCGTTCAAGGTTGTACCAAAAACGCTGATAAGATGAAAACAATTATTACCATGCCGATATCTCCATGCATCATCAGATCAAGCTCAGCGTATGTTTTACACGGTAGCCGCAGATTGTTGAAATGTATGTGTAGTCCTAGGTTAGGATTGTTCCCACTGATAACAAGCTTACAGAAGGAAGGACTGCTGGGGAACGACATTCCCCTTGTGTAGCTATGAGCACTGATGGTCACTCGGTCATTTTCTAGGAGATTTACTCTGACTGTGTTATCTCTTGTCCCAATGCATGCATGGTTGTAGCCATTCAGACTGTATGAAAACTCTATAAATAGCAACAAATAAAAAAATTTATATAATCATATAATATAGTATTCATTTGAAGCATAAACATCGAATTATAAGAATTATTTTGAGATTGAATTATTAAAGTTGTATTGTTTATCAACCGTGATACGCCGTCGCATCACATGACTGTCACGCTGAGTTTGTTAACTTTAAAATAACTTACTAGAAAAAGTATATTAATCAAACTGACAGAACATCCAATGCATGAAAGGTAATGATCATCATTGAATTATTAAAGTTGTATTGTTTATCAACCGTGATACGCCGTCGCATCACATGACTGTCGCGCTGAGTTTGTTAACTTCAAAATAACTTACTAGAAAAAGTATATTAATCAAACTGACAAAACATCCAATGCATGAAAGGTAATGATCATCATTGATTATTTGAGAGCATTGTTCTAGCGTGAAATGGATGAGAATGTACAGGGTGGTCCAAAACCCCTGCAACGGGCCATATTTCCCTTATTACTTGCAGGGATTCTTTTTTATTTTCACATGTTGTAGAGGAAGGTCTAACATTTATGTTGGTACCATACATTATTCTTAGTCTTGAAATTTGCAGAAATTATAAGCCCTAACCAAATATTACTGAAAATGGATAAAATGTGATTTTCAATATCCGCGATTCTTCAACACGTCAACACCCTTCCCCTGACATTTTTTAAGCTGCAGTTTTTAAGAACTAATATTTTCAGACTTTGTTCAATTTTGAATCCCGCTCATTATGGCTTTAAACTAACATCCTACCTTTGTTAGTTGCATTTAGTTATTGTGATCCAAAGAAATGTTCTAAGCTTCCATCGACGAAAACATTTTCCAGTGAAATCGCGAACATACCCCTATATGATCTTGAAATGTCAATATCTTCATGAATCATGGACCAATTCTAATGAAATATGGCTCAAAACATTGAATATTGGATTTTCTTTTGAATTTTTAAAGATATTTGACGAAGGGCTTCTCAGATTCCAGGTCACAGGGGGCAGCCTCCCTTCACAAGAGCCCCCCCCCCTCCCTCTCTCTCTCTAACTGTTGGTGTAAGTAACATAACTCCGAACTGTTGAACAGTTAAACTGCTTCAAAATGATCAATAAGAGTGTGAAATGTGTTTTCTGCTTAACTAGTGTCCCTTTTGTCATATGGTAGGGTTTTAAACTTCTATCTCGAACTGAATTAAAGCTGTTCAAGATCATCCAATATGTTTCAACTAATTCCGTGAATCACATTGGTAAAATTTTGCACAATATCTTATTTTCAGGCATGTTTGTTTAACTCTTGTAATTTCTTCAAAATTTAAGACTGAGAATAAATTATGGCACCAAAAATTTAGACCTGTCTCTACAGCATGTGATATAAGAGTCTATTCATGCAAGTATTAAGGAAAATATAGCCTGTTCCAGGGGTTTACTTTTTGGACCACCCTGTATACCTTTTAAAGTTGAAACGTGATACAATGTATTATTGTATCATTATTTGTGTCTATGGTCGTATACGAGTTCATTAATCACACTATTCCACGAACTTTAATTACTTAGCATGGGTTGCTAGGTAACCATGACGTATTGTAACTCCAAAAAATAGATAAAATGATATCAAAGATGATTATTCATGTACATTATAAGCAATACTAATTTCAACACGCGCAAAACCTACTTATATTAATTGAAGAGAACAGAAACAGTAATAAAAACAAAGTTTACCCCTCCCCTTTAGTATATTGACTTTAGCCGTGTGATCGCAAATAGTAAAGATAAAAAGCTTAACGTGAGGAGAGTATACTAGATAGTATTCAAATAGAAGTTTAATTCCTGTGATCCCTCTCCCAATAAAATAACAAAACAAGGCGTGTGCGGTTGGTTAGATGGCAGAAGCTTGTCTGTTAGACTGGTCATCGCCGGGAGGGGTGTGAGTGTGGACACCGCGATTCCCGGGGTTACGATGGTCAGTCTAAGACGCTGCGTTTTTACAAAACCCATTTACACAACTCGACAGCCCCCAAAACCGCCAAACCGCACACGTGAGCCCCTAGTCCTTAAGATAAGGTTATGACGTCTAAGCAACAGGTGTCGGTACGGACCCTAAATATGGAAAACAAAGTTGTTACCACAAAGTGAAGTATCCTAGGCGAAACATAAAATATCGAGGACCGTATAGTAAATAAGATAAGAGGGATTGTAAAAATGCATAGGGGTTAAATAAAGGTACAATGACACAAAGTAATTTAAAATTGCCGATATGATATCAAAACAAAATAACAGCGAAGAGGAATGCACATGTCACATGTATGAACGCACATGGAAGAAGAATTCAATTGACACGCAAAGTTCACATTCATTCAGGCTTCGTGACTGCTATGCAGTTAGATAAGCATTGTTCGTCCTATACCCTGTGAATGTGTGATATTTTCTAAAATCAAACGTGTTCAGTCAATTGCAAAATGCACTGGCAAATGATCAAACTTGAAATTAGCTTCGTGTGTGAGCCTTGGTAGCCTCTCCTGTGTGGGAAAAAACCTGCAGAAAATCAGGAATTGATTGTGATAGGCTCGAAATGACTGTTGATCCCATGGTAAAATCTTAATATGCAAAAGAAAAATGCAAAACATGCATGTATCATAAGATATAAATGGTTTTACAACAAAGCTTACGCCTAAGATAAATAACACAGTGTACGTATAGAAGTCGCATAATATTCGCACCATTAGTATAATAAGGTTCTAAGTGACATTTTGAGAAAAATGCTGTAACTTTGCATATTGACTAATTTGGGCATGCTCTTTCCAATGAAATCAACCACAAATGTCCATCTTTGCTCTAAATATGCTTTTCTCAATATCAAAAGGGTGTAAGTCCATTTAATTTACAATAAACTATGTATAAGAAGGTTCTAACTCTTATCCAATCAAATTTAAATGAAAAAGTTCTATAGACAATGACAGTTATAGCTGGTATTATAAGGTTCTAATTAACTTCAGCTCTTGACCAATCAGAACTTAACATTTGATCATGTGACAGGAAAACAATAATAATTAACACGTGGACAAGCATTGAGTTTTTTAAAATGTTGAAATTGTTTATTTGGAGATATTACGAACCAAATTGACATGTTCGGTACGTGAAAGACTAAAGTATCTGTCGCTGGCATGTGAAATCGGTTTCAAGAGTTTTGAATTTAAAAAATTTAGAACAACTTTTGTCATTTTTCAAGTTTTTGTAAATGTAAACAAAGGAGGTTGGGACCCTAAGGCTTTTTCATTATTCTATCCACAAAGATGTGTTTGGTGTCTATAGAAAGTAGAATCAATTCCCTAGTGCATGTGCTATACAGATCGCCGTGCGAACTTGCTGTGAAACATAATCTCAATTTCCGTAAGACAAGGTCACTGTTTTTCATGAAATGATATGATTTATTCCGTATAAATGTCAACAAAAAAACTAGAATTAAAACTAGAAAGTAAGAGGAAACAGCATAAGAAACATTAGAAAGTAAAAGTATGGACAAGCAAACATAAGCGATAGTGTGATAGTGAAGATAATGTCCATAAGAGTATTTTTTATAGTAAATATACAGTAAAAAATCAATTCAGAAAGCAAAAGAAACAGCATATGAAACATGAGGAAAATTAAGGAAAAAGTTAGTAAGTGTTAACCATGAAGTGGTAGTGAAGATAATGCTCATTATTATATTATATTATATGGAAAGTGTGTGCCAAAGTTATGAACCACATAATGTATGAAATCAAAACGTGAACGTTAAAAGAAACACCATAAGAAACACAAGGAAGTAAAAGCATGGACAAGCAAACTTTATACATATTTAATATATGTTGATAAAGATAATACCCATGCTCTTTGATTTTTTTAACTTTACAAGGGTATTTTATTACACTACCTTATAAGTGTTTCATGAGTCATTACTGCTGATCTATTGGTTAAGGCCATTATAAGTAAATTGGTGTATGGAGGATACCCTTGTATAAGGATAAGGATAATTTCATTTTAAAGTATTTTTTATATTTGCCAGCAGTTTAGGATTTATAAATACAGGGTGGTCAAAAACAGGACCGAAGAAGAGTTGAATTACTTTGTCAATTTTGTATATTTTCCTTGAAATTTCAGAATCGTAATTCATTTATTGGGTTTTCGACTTCAAGACAAAATATGCAAGATTGACCAGGTCATTAAACTTTTCTCCGGTCCTGTTTTGACCACCCTGTACATTAAACCTGAATAGTATTAAGATATTTTTCTGATGACAGTGAAATATATTAATTTACATATATATGCATAGTAAGTTTCAATACTGCAATTGCAGAGTTTTGTTTGATGATACAGTGTAATTGTGCAATATTTTGATATTGATGCTTATTTTATGATGACATGTCTGGACTTACTAGTTCTTTTTGTATTTTTTAGAAATATTTTTCTTTTTTTCATAATTTTGTTATTAATTTGACAACATGAAATCAAAATGACATTGTTGTTTTTTGATTCTGATCAAAATACTTTCCCCCCAATGGAATGAATGGAAAAATAAGTTCTATATGCAACCAATTAAGAACTTGGTTAGCTTTTGTCAGTAAAAGGTTCTATTTGCATTTTGAATTTTGCTTAAAAATCAAGATGTGCAGTGTCAATTTCATCAAAAATTCACCAAAAGGCAGGGTTTTATGTCATTAACCGATTCCCAAAATCTTGATGACCTACAATAAATAAAAAAAAAGGTTATCAAAGTCCAAAACTTCAATCCTGTTTTTCTCAAAACATGGTTTGAGCCACTTAGAACCTTATTATACTAATGGTGCGATATATTGCGAGAAACAGCAGGTCATGACCATGAATATTTCTAGAAAGGAACTTATTGAAGAGTATGAATAATCATGATGTATAATCAAGTGCTGAACCTGCGAATGCACGCCCAAAGACAGGGCATTGACAACGTGCGATCCGCTCATGGGTTGATGCGTGATGGTTAGATAGTAAATGGTGAAGCAAGTTTCGGGTCGCATTTACATAAAGATATCCATGCTATGCTGTTCTTAAATGACAATGTTGAGCCTTAAAGAAAATATAATCAGATTTCCTCTGATGCTTAAAATATCGAAATGTTGATAATCTGTAATTAAGAACCAATATGCATGCATCCTTGGTATTCGAAAATTGGACATTGATTTGTAGAATTTCAAGATTCAGGGGGACGCTTCTGGACTCTGAAAAGGGAAATTAATAAGAAAGAGAAATGCCATGATCAAAACACAGTGAGATGTCTCTCGCCATTCACTTTGCTACTCTGCTCAGTGCGTGAAGGCATGTGCATGTGACTTAGCTGAAATAACGAGCATAATATTAAGGCAGAATCAGGTTTATGGGGGTGACAAAATTACAATCAACTTGTTCAACTGAACAGCCAGCCAATCTATTCCTTACAATCCCAAATACGATATCCCAAAAGATCCACTACATATTATAAATCGGTAAAGTTATAATGGGTTCAAAGTCCGAAAATAGGTGCAAAATGTTTAAATTCTTCAAAATGATAAAAATAGTAACCAGAAAATTACATTATCGTACAAATGGTTAGTTTTCTTAAAATGAAATATACACTTTGGTGATTGTTAGAAAATAGACATGAAAAGGATTGACATAAGCCAGGAATATTCTAAAATATTTCTTGCTTGGCTGTTCGCTAGATCTGATTCTCTCTTTAAATTGCATGAATAAACAGATATGGGTGTCGTTCGGTGTTGATTGCATTGTCAGCATAAACGTACAGTTTCAGTGTGCAACGAAAACATGCTGAGTTATGTTATCATCCTTAAGGCAGCTTAATGATGTAGGTAGCAGAACAGAAGTTATCAAAACAAAATTAGGGAAGAAATGAATGTACGTTAAACCATGGGCTCTAGAGCCCATGGTTAAACGAAATGGCAAACAGAGCATGCGGCTGTGAAAACGACAATGCATCTAATACTAAAATAATTCGCAATGCTTGAGCCATTTAAACCCCATTTAATAGAAATAGGTAAATACCATTTGGACAAAGTTTAAACAATTTGAATTATCAATACATTAAGGTGTAACCTAAACATGCGTGGTAAAAGTCTAAAGGTGATGACAACCACTTAAAGGTTCATTAGAAGCTATTTTAGATATCACATTGTTCATGCTATTAGGCTTTAAAGCCGAGAATTCCATGCTACAAACGCATCGGAACACTAGGTGCTACGATGACGTCTACTGACGCCTATATGATATGAATAGAAAAACTGAAATTCTGGTATTCAAAATGAAATCATGTCCAAAGTCAGTAATGACGTATTGTTACAGAGAGTAGAATGCTGGAATCAATGGTATTGTTGTTCAATGTGACAATGTCACGACAATTCGTCAAACAGGTGGGGTATAGTTCATCACATAGAAACTGAGAAGCTAGCCATGCCAAGTCGCAGGGGTTCTTTCTTCTGTTATCCGTCACCATCGGATAACATGGTGTAGTTTCTTGATTGTGGTCTTCTTTGTGTATCTACGTAGTTTAATCCGCCTTCGCGTAATCAAAACCATTCTTCGATATAGTTGTGTCTGGGTAGATCATACGAAAACATCCTTGTAGTTATATAAAGAGGGGGAGAATTTCTCGGATTCTCTATTCAGCTCCTGCGTTCGAGTATTGAAGCGATCAGTTCGGGCTGTGGGTGGAATCACGCTGGGTAGTGGTCGGTTCGGTATCGAGACGATCGGTTCAGACAGTACGTCTGGCCAAGTTGTAGGTCTTTTGGTACTCATAGTTAAATGCTTATTGATCGTTCCTTATAGCTGTAACCGATTCGAAACCAAGGAATCGTACGCCAAGTTTTGATTTGCGAACCTGAGGGTTTTGTAAATCGAGCTGACACATTTGTCCATGGAGAACGACACGTGAGAAAGGCCGAGTGATGTGACTATTTATTTTCGGGCCAAGATCGCTCGGTAGATACTTTCTCCATACTATTTTTTTATCCTTGAGTATATAAATCTCGCTTTCACTCGAATGTTATATAATGACGAACCGATGAAATGATCATCGAAAGTTTATCGCAAATGCCATCTGGTTCTGAAGCACATTGTGCACATAATTACGAAGAGATATCCAAGATGTGAAAATATGTTCTATCTATCAGCCCAGTGCATCTGTTAATTAACTTTTTTATACAACGTCTGTTCATCTCTTGAACATTTAAGTGTCCTTATTCACTAACGTGATTCTGTATCTCCAGTGGATTCAGAGAGTCGTCCTAGGCAGTTTCTTCTTTTTTTATGGTAAACCAAACTATTTCTGTCGCAACATTGTTCGGCAAATGATGCTGATATCTGAAGACCATTGATGTTCAAGAAAAAGTTGTAATACAGTAAAAAACGTATGAATGATGGTATTGTAAGAATAATGAAAACGAGTATGTTGACTGTTGACTGACTGAATACAAGATGCTCGAATGTATAGTTACTGAAGTGTGTGGAGCGAGAAGAGATACGCAAGAGGCGTAACGTATTGGTCGAGTGATCAATTCCATTAACCTGGTTTTAATTCAAAAACACAATATTAGGAAACAATTTGCAATTGATATTGAAGTTAACGAAAATAAATAAGAATCAATTAAAATTCAAGTAAAAGTTCAAGACTTTTTGGACAGCCTTGAACGATGCCACCATTGATTGCTAGTATATTCAAATTTCTAGGTAATACAGTTATATAGAATCAGATAATGTCTTAACAATACATCACTACATGTAATTTGGGTACTGCAATCAACAGCAGACACGATAACAGAAACTGAACATAATCTAAGTGATGGACACGACATGAAAATTGCAGAATTGGTATCGGACGCGCCAATAGTAACTGACAAGGCTACAGATTACGACATAATTGCTGATGCCTGGGAATTCAAGTATAATTCGCTGAAGAAACAAATATCAAAATTTGCGCTGATCACCTCCATTCAGAGTCTTCTTCAGGTCCGCAATGCAAAATCTGTGCTCGTTAGAATAATTTGGTTTCTCATAACCCTATTTGTAAGTAGTCTCACGATTAAAGGAGTCCATGAAATCACTCAGAAGTACCTCAGTTATCCAAGTGAAGATATTCTGTATAGTAGGGAAGAATTGGTAACGTTTCCATCAGTTACAATATGTGGTATAAAACCTGTTGTTTTCACAGACGAGGAGCTAGCTGTTCAAAGGAAAAATCCTCTCCATGTATCACACACAGTAGATACCGAAAGTGCTTGGATATACCATGATTACCGTCTACAAATGTTGGAATCTCGAGCTTTTTCAGATAAAAAGGAAAAGGATCAGAAACGCATTAATGCTGTTATGCGACGGATTGTCTCTGAGGAAAGATATGTAGAAAACCTTCACAACTGGAACCAAATTCGACTCAGAACGTATGACGACCTCATCCTAGAATGCCGCTTTAAAGGGAAACCATGTGGCAAAACAGATTTTAAGCAAGTAACAGTTGGACGTTATGGCAATTGCTTTACGTTCCAAACAAATTCCACAGATGACAGGTATAGTTTAAGCGAATCTGGGCCAGATTTTGGTTTGAATCTGATGTTGTTCCCAAACAGCTATTCGCCTCTGGATGAATTTACAAATTCGGATGCATTTAGAATTTTCTTAATGACAACCTCTTCGGACTCTTCAATACTTGGTGAATTCAACAGTGACTTTTCAACAGCAAGAGATGGAATCAGATTGTCCATTCATGCTCCTGGGACTATGCCCGATCCTGAAAATGATGGAATTGACCTTTCCGCAGGAACATTCAGTTCTATTGGTCTCTCACAAGATGTTCGAACTTTGTTGGGACCCCCACATGGACTTTGCACAGATAAGAAATTCAACGAACACACAACTTACACGTACACTCAGAAAATGTGCCTCAAGCAATGCCAGCAGATGGAAACAATAAAAAGATGTAAATGCATGAACCCGAAACTCCCTTTGCCATCACATATCGAAAAAACACATAAGATACAATATTGTGGATACAAAATGAGACAGGAATACATAAAAGAGTTCATTAGGGAAAGAATGGCTTTCTTCCCACCAGAGAAAATCCAATTTGACTGGAAAATATTTATTGAAAACCATAAATTGTATGAGTGTGAAAAGGAAGTAGCAAAACTATTTTCTCTCGGTGGAAAGAAATGTGGTTGTACGCGAGAATGTAAAAGCACAGTGTATTACTATCTAAAGCACTCGATTCCATGGCCAAATGAAAGATATTATAAAAGTCTCAAACAAAGAAATTTCATTTCTTTCATGAGAAATCATCCAAAGGTATGTAAGTTTCTAAACAAGACGTATTGGTCAATGATTGGAGTAGATACACTAAGTGTTTGTGAGTGGACAGTTAACTTGTTTTCAGCTGAAATTTATCAAACTGCCGTTCAAAATGGTGGATACGCGTATTTAACTTGTCCGCCAAATTCCTCATATCCCTTTGCATACCCTTCCTCATATCCCTTTGCATACCCTGCTATAAATTGGTACCCATTTATCAACAAATTCATTGAAACAAACTTCTTGAAAGTCAACGTATTTTACAGTTCTCTCAATGTGAACAGGATTGCCGCAGAGCCTAGCTACCCATTCAATAAATGGTTATCTGATTTTGGGGGTATCATCGGAATGAACATGGGTATGTCAGTTGTGTCTCTTGTAGAGTTAGGATACCTAATGGTATCCATGGCCTTCATTCTCTACTGCAAGTATAAATAGGGACAAGTAGACACCACTTTAATACTTGATATTGATTTATCAGCCACAGAGGCATATGCCGTAAACAGCTTTGCAAAAAGCTATATGCAGCATGATTTACAAAATCTTGTACCCGATCCGAGAGACAAGGTCTCCAAACAAACTTTAGTATAAAAACAATATATACAGGGTGGGCCAAAAAACAATACTCAAGTTTAAGGTGAAATTCATATGATATAACGTTAAACCATACCATGTATTGTATATTATTTTAAAGATAAATCATTTCCTCACAATATGAAACCATCTGATTGAAAAACTGTTGTTTCCTTGTGAAGTTAGAGACTCCAATTGACACCAGGGGTGTCATGAGCGACCAAAAATGTATTCACTGTGGATTTCCAAATTGTGGAAAATGGAGGGAAATTTGAACGTTGGCACCTTTAAAAGAGGTAGATTTATACAAGTAAAGTGAAAAATTCAGCAATAATATTGAGATATTTTTAATCAATTATCAATTGTGTATTGCTCTTAAATAAATCATTGATGATTTAGTCAAGCAAACTGAGTGCAGCTGTGACTGCAATATGGAGGAAAATTTGGGAATTTTCATTTTTTGATTTCTGGTCCCTCGCGGCACCCCTGGTGTCAATTTTAGTTTCTAACTCAACAAGAAAAGAAAGGTTTTTCAATTGGATGGTGTCATTTTTTTAGGAAATGATTTATCTTTAAAATGATATACTGTACAATTCATGGCATGGTTTAACATATATCATATGAATCATTCATATTTAAACTTGGGTATTGGTTTTTTGGCCCACCTTGTACATGTAATGATGAGAATATGATATCCAAGAGCAGTTTTCATGTAATATCCAAGACTAATTATCATTTGGCTTTAAAGATGGCTTTAAATATGAATTATTGTAAACTATGTTATCTTTTTTGATTGTTGATTAGGGATTTAATTAATTGTGTTAAATCCTCATTAAGATTTAGAATATGTGTTGCCCTCTACATTCTAAATATCGTACTATGTCCTGATCTCATGCCATTTACAGAAATACCTTCAAATAATTGCACATCTACTTTTCTGAAGACTCTTGAACAATGCTTTTAACACAATATACGTATACTATGCCTCGTATACTGTGGTATGTAATTACAATTAAATTCAAGAAGAATAGGTATTTTATGTCATTTTGACATGGCTTTATTGTATGTTTTCTTCATTGTATTAGCCTATGCGATCTTTATTCTATTATTACAAGGGGCATCTGAGAAAGAATCCGCAAATTACTCGTTCGTGATAGATTGAATGGTAATTGTACATTTGAAGCTGGAAAAGTCCCGGTGTGAAAGAAATTATGGTCCCCTGGGGATTATGGTCCCCTTTCTAATCGCCCCTTACCCTACTATCACACCAAACTAGTTCTCACTACGTTCTCGAGAACGGGCTTCAACTGTGTACGAACGGACTGGACGTACTTAGAACCGTTTGGGGTCTATTTACAAACTTCATCGAACGTACTCGAACGGGTAGGTCCTCTAGAACTTAGAACATGCGCAAAATGATCTCGTGGTCGTCACGTTTTACAATAAGAACGAGTGACCGCGTACTAACGACGAGCTGGACGTACTACGAACGGAACCGTCGTACTTCAATCCTACTAGGGACGTTTTTACAACGAGTTGAACTGTCTGAGGACGTTTTGAGAACGAGGTAGAACTAATTGCAAACGGGTTTAAACTGACTAAGAACGTATTAAAGACTGCTTATGGTCGAGTTAGCCAAAATATAGCTATCACACCAAACAAGTTGCCACTGCGTTCTTCAAAACTGGTTTTAAACTTTGTGCGAACGGAATGAACATAGCTGCAACTTTCTAAGGTCTACTTACGAACTTCATGAACGTTCTCAGACGGGAAGGTGATTTTAGAATTTTGAATCGATTCAAAATTCGATGCCGACCATACCGTTCTGTAATCAGGTCATGATGACCTTCTAGACTAAGGGACGCGTTAAACGACGTTGCACACCGATCGTGGTACGACCTGAACGAACTGCGAATGAGATGGACGTATTGAAGACTGTTTATGATCGAAGTAGCTAATTATTTTAGAGATATTTCCCGACCACAGCCAGATTGAGCCCGTTTTACGACGTTTTCGTAGGACTGGCAAGAACGGGTAAGAACTAGTTTGGTGTGATAGGGGGGTTACTGGCCCTGATTGTGTATAAGATAATAAGGGAAAGAGTTGTATTTAGGTCACCATATAAATCAATGGAAAGTAGGACCATAATTTGATAGGACCACCTACCCTTTTACACCGGGTCAGTTTAAATACAAGTATCTAAAGACTGAAGCAACATGAAGCAAAATACCATTTGTTTGGAGTTGTCGGAATTTGATGAGTTAGTAATTTTTCACTTGTCCCTTTTTAGCTTAAATCTCGGCTACGCCATTAATAGTTGGAGAAAGGTTTCAAACAGCCCCAAGGAGGATTGGCTCCGAGAATGCAACATCGATATTCTGTGTCATATATGGGCATGTCGTGATACAATATTCGAATTCAAACAGTCGCCATTATATTCACTTCAACATTTGAATCGTGAATTTTGGTCTTATTTCCTAACGAAAAATTCCAAAACCCACAAGTAATGATCTAGATGTTGGTTCGATTATTTTGAACTGTTTATTTTGAATTTATAGTCGGTTATAATTTCAGAAAATTAGACGTTTTCATTGTTTGAGTTTTGATCCTGGGACCCAATCCTCCTTGAAACAACCCATAGTTTCCTCCCGGAGATTGTTGTTCATCGTTGTGTTTCATTAACTATGGTATCGGCTTTACAGATGGAGATTCACTTTTGGCCATGATGTTGTATAACTCAATAGCATCAGTATGAACATTGCTTAAAGTCTTATGGTTTGATTTCAGTAATAAGTCATGCGTTTCCCCAGTTTTCAATACTTTTTGTAATACTTTTGACATCAAAAGTAGCTGTAGAAACAAGTTAGCATATAAGGTGGAGAGCATTTAGTTTCATATGATTCAAGACAGAAAAAAGACAGTCTCAAGTTCAAAAAAGTGTCAAAAGGTAAACATTCATCCACCATATTCATTGACGCGAAAGTCTGAAACACACTGCAGTAATCAACATTAGCCAACAGGATGAAACGTATAAATTAGCAATAGTTATATCATCTGAAAATAGTTCGATTTCCATAGGTGAACCGAACTATATTAACCATCAAAGCCATTTACGATCCATGCTAAAATGATAATAAAAATGACTCAATAATTCATTTGTTTGACTTCGAATCAATCATGGAAAGCATTCAACTTACCCTTTGCTCCCGTCATGGCCAATACTCCACATGATAGTAATATTAAAAATGCCATTATTTCATTTCAAATCAAATATATTTACAAATATTAGGATAAAAACTAACATTTGAAGGTCTATGTTGCCTACATTGCAAAAAGTGCGTATTGAAATAACAATCATCCCTTGGATATATTTTTCTGTTTTTTATTATAATAGATTGAAAGGATAGACCAATATATGCATATTACTGATGCAATATAAAATGAAATTTGAATAAGCAAATGTATTGAGAATATCAACCCAAAATGGGTCACTTTTAGGCCAAATGAAAATGGTTCAAAACGTGTTGACATGGTTCTAAGGGTAGTGCGATAGTCAACAAAATAGCTTTAGGATATTTTTAAAGCGAGTCTGATTCGAGGTTGTCCCATAAATGCCATTGTATATAATGATTTGTAGTTTTTACTATAGACACTAGTCAGATACATGTTGTTATACCTTGAATTTCACTTTTTACAACATGTACACCGTTGCTCATAAATATGGATTTTTTTCAAATTTTTCATCGATTTCAAAAGAGGTTTTCATTTTTCAGTTTGTTCATTCCAATTAAATAATCCGTCAGAATTTGTGGGGAAATATTTCGGCGAAAGACCATATTCTTGAGACTTTCTAAAGTTTCCTGGAATGAATTCCTTAACCGTTTTAGAACAATAATTTTTGTTTTAAATCTAAATTTTGTTTTGAATTATAATGATGAAGAAAACTGATTTATGCAAGATATTGGAGCAACTGTGTACTACTATACTTTTGCACACTTAATGATGTAGTGTTACGATCGTTTTGAATGATATCCGGGATCTGAAAATAATTTATGGTTTTTCTAAAGTAAATACCGTCTACATGTGTAATCTGTATGATCCATGTATTCCAAGCATCAAAATCAATTCCAAATGCTTCAGTAATACGATCGCTGTGAATTGTATAATGTGGTATAATGACACTTCTATATTTTTGTGACTGTATTCGTGCTTGTGGTAGACAATGATGGACTTAAACATTGTTAAAAACTGCACTCATTACTCACTCATTTCTATTCTCAATATCATCTGATAGAACGCGATTTATTTCACGTTAGATCATGGTTTTGGGCTATATGGGGTTTGTTTTTCTTGACTGGTATGCATTTAGAGTTTGCTTTTTCTTTCTAAGTTCCATTACAACTTTTGGTCCTTTCCCTTTGGCACAAGTGCTTATATATTATAAATTTGAAAAGTTGGTGGTAGTCTAAAATTCTGGTAAGAATATGATTACTTTTGAACCCATATAGGACGGTGATAACTGTATTTCTGTTAAATAAAATAAAAGGAATTTTCATATAATTGTTTCCAATACTCACGTTTAAGTGATATGTTATAACTATTCTAGAAATATATATTACTCAAATAATTGATGTTGTGTAATTGTACTTAAAGGGGTGATGATGGGTTACACATGTTTCTCTGTTTGTATGTACCCCAACGACTCAACCCACTTAAACTCAACCCCAGTAAAACTCAACCTCAAGTCAACTCAATCCCTGTAAACTAAACCCCATTAAAACTCAACCCCAAGTCAACTCAGCCCCTGTAAAACTCAACCCACTTATATTTTAGCACTGACAAATTTGTATTCCATATGATATGAAAGTTTGTTGAATAAAAATAATAATATTCCATTATAAGACCTGCCTATATTTGATAATGAGCGCGATTCCTAAAGCTCAAAACTGTCAACATGGTCCTACTAGGATTAATATGTGGAATTAATAGGATAACAGCTACTGAGAAACGCTGAAGGATTAACAAGGGGGTAGTTATTACAGGGAATTAAAGATGATTTAATCTCATCATTTCACATGTCATTTTATTTGAAGTTTGAATCTTATAATAAGTTTGTTCTGTTGTATACCTTTCATGTTGACAATATTGATCATCAATAATTTCGTTGATACATTAACATTGTTAAAAAATCATTGTTAATTGCCAAAATTGTATTTTCCTCAAATTTGATTTTAAGAGATCTGTCTTTCAAATATTTCAACAAAGTATCATTTAAATTTGTAAATAGCTAGATTTTTAAAATAAATAAAATAGAGAACTAAAGACATTGCAGAAATGAATGGGGTTGAATTTTACAAGGTTGAGTTGACTTGAGTTTGAGTTTTACCGGGGTTGAGTTTTACTGGGTTGAGTTGGCTTGGGGTTGAGATGACCTGTCACCAATTATTTCATATCTGAAAGGCTTTCTAAAATATTATCACAAGGGTAATATGAAAATTGATCCACTAAACTGATGAATATTCAAGTTAAGATAACGTTCTACTATATCTCCCATGTTATCTGACCCGAAATAACCTGGTGGTGAAACTAGTAACTACCTACTGGTATCTGTGTTATTACATTTTCCCACAAACATTAACAAGATACGCAAATCGTTGTTTAGGTTAGTCTAATTGATGTATTTTATACAAACCGGTTATTGTCTAATTGAAACAGGATACATTAGGTAAATTGCATTAGTCTCGCCAAACATTTGTCGGTTAAGAATCTACATATTGAGGAAATAGAATGTCAAAATAGTAAATGTTGTCACGCCTACATAAACTACAGGTCAAGTCAACATTTCCCACCTTAGTTATCTACTTATACCGTATCCCTCCCAACATACCAACAATCATTTCGAAACTTAAACAGCCAGAAATTCAATGGCAGAATCAAACATCTATTGTTAAACTTGTTTTATTTGATTCTTCCAAACCACATCGGAATAGCCTGACAACGGTAAAGTCAGATACAGTTGTCACAAATGGCGGACATAACCGTCGCTTCAACTCTGTGCATGCATTAAGCTCTTGTGATGATGTATCATATGAAATCCAAATTTAGATCAAATTGGGTCGTGAATCGCCACAATATAGCGTCTTCGATATCGTCAATGACAACGGAATCTCAATTTGAAATAATTTACAAAGACAACGGCATATAGTAATACAGTACCGTTGTCCCGTATCTCATTTTGATCGGTTAAATTAAAGACTTTATTTCGATGGTAGAACATTATTAACTGTACAATGAGTATAAGACACTTTGATTGATTGTTGTTCCAAAGGAATTTAGTCTAGGTGTTCTATTAAACATACAATTCATGAAAATCTAATTGAAGCGACGGTTATGTCCGCCATTTGTGACAACGGTATCTGACTTTACCGTTGTCAGGCTATTCCGGTGTGCAAACACACATGTACTTCTAATTGTTATACTCATTATTGCGGCATTTAATAATTAGGCATTATAACATTTGATGACTCTTCTTATTTACAGCTAATAAACCCTGGATATGTCGAATAAAAAATACATATCAAAAATCTTATTTTCAGCTGCATATTATGATATTATATCATTGTTCAGTATTGATATTAGACCAATGCAAAATCTCTATATTATATATATATTATATATATGATAATGAATGCAAACAATGGTCGCGCTTCTGCTGATGAATTCTTGTACTTACTAATAAATATGTGGTTAGCTTTTATTATTGTAAACCAATTTAAAATTTCATACCACGCAAAACCATAACCGTTGGAGTAGACCATAACACAATAACAGAATCGTTAATTAATCATATACCAGATGAGAGAAATATTTTGTTTTACTTTTCACCAATGCATTAAAACGTTAAGTGGTGGCAAGATGAACAACATTTTAATCTTTATGTACTTCATTTGGTACCTTGAAAGGGGTGAGTATGGATTGAATTTAATCAGATTATTTATAATATCATACCAGGTATTTGATTTTAATGAATAGCGACTATCGAAATTTTTAGTGCTTTTATTGCATTTCTGGTTCACGAAAACAAAATGGTCGATGTACATTTGTACATTAGATCATATATGGTTTTGGATATTGGTATTTGGTTTCTTCTCACTTATTCTTTTGCTCTTAAATGTTTCCCTTTTCCCTATTTTTTTTAAAAAAACCCGTTGGTCGTTCCCCTTCCTTCTGTTTATATATCTAATATGTACTCGAATTGAAAGAGATTCTATGGATTCATCTAATATCTATTTATTCACTAACAGGATTTATATATGTAGAAGCAAGGCCGAACACAATAAAAAATTACAAGTTTGAAGTTTCGCTTGGTTCTAATGATGAGTACCATGTTTATTGGAACTACACGATGGACAAAATTGTGTTCGAAATTCACGCAAAGACAACCGGATATGTGGGGTTTGGGTTTTCACCGAATGGGGACATGCGTTACTCCGACATGGTCATAGGATGGGTGCGTGATAATGGAATGGTTGAACTAAAGGTAAGAGTAGTTGTTTAAATGTTATATATTATGATTCATATCGACTGATACTTAAAGTTAGAATTTCCTATTTTCTATTTCGAATTTGTTTCATTATTAGCATTAATTTTACTATTTATTATTTTTATGCATTTCTTGTCTGCGTCCAGAACATTGGTATAACTAAATCTCCCCTTGCTTTTTTCACATTCCATGATAGCAGCAATGCTGTATAGATATCTATTTTAGGATAGACATACGCTGGGAGAAAGAGTGACCCCCATAATTGATCACAAACAGGATTACCATTTGGATGTTGGTCTTGAAGAGGATGGGTGGACTATTTTAAGGTTTTGGCGTTTGTTGGACACGTGTGATCCTCCATATGACATGAAAATTGATGTATGTATAGTTGTTCACACAAGACTGCTTGATGACCATCAGTCTCTCATTGATCAAAATAATCGTGGCCTCAAAAATAACCAAATACATTACATACCCCTCGTTTCAATCAGTTTGCAATTTTTAACAGGATGGCACGATGAGGTTAATCTGGTCCATGCATCACGAGGATCCTACATCCGAGACTGACCTACCGTACCATGGTGGCAACAGGGGGTCTAGGTCCGTTCAACTGTTGTCGCAAAATACTAAAACTGTGAATTTACCAGCTGATGCTCTCCATTTAGATATTACTTTAACAAATGTATGCATTTTGATTTATTGACACTATATATATGTATATGTGTAATGAGACAATAAATACCGAGTTGTAAGAGAGCATGAACAGGAATAGTTTCTACTTGATCAGTCATTTATTGAATTCCAAACGAGGCTATGACGTCACATCACATTTAAAGGGATACTATAACTTTAGTCTTACATGATTATATGACAATATGTATTAAGAAAATCATTGCAAAAATTATTGACCAACCCTTGTATTAACGCACAAGAGGAAGTATTTTCTGAAGTTACAGGATGCAAATTAGTAAAGCCTGAATTAAATTCACAAGTTTTAGATCTAAAATTAAGTATAGGAAACATTCGATAGACCGTCTCCTTTCCTCATTCCATTCTGTACTAAGTTAACCAATCTTGCATTATGGACCTTATCCCTTACCATAAAACGTTAACCGTTCACATGTGTATATACAAATTATTGCATGTCGTTTTCAGGTCTCCGTCCCAGGAGATAGCACGACGTATTGGTGCCAAGCCTTCAAGCTACCGAAATACAAGAAAAAGCATCACGTTATTGGGGTAAATGTGTCAATATTAAAAATGTAATTAGTGATATCAAACAGTTTACGAATAATATAATTGAACTAAGAAACAATGCTTATATTTTAAAAACGTACAATAATGATTTCCAGTATTAAACATGAAAACATTTATCTTAGTTGGAAGCGAATATTCAGCCTGGAAACGAGGACGTGGTTCATCACGTGATTCTCTACGCGTGCTTTCACGAGATTAATGATTCAGCAAATATTGATGGATATGCAAAAGCTTGCTACAGACCAAATTTGCCTGAAAATCTAAGTCTTTGTCAAAGTTTGGTCTTTGGTTGGGCGAACGGTGCTGAGGTATGTTGAAATATCTAAGCACTAGGGAAAGGATCAAAAATTGAAAATCAAGAAAACTCCAAGTTTAAACCTGTCGTAAGAAAAATATACCCTATATATCCCATATCTGATTGACCAATGAGAGAACAAGTATCACAGCATGGAAATAATAATACGGCGTATTAAGATTTTATTCAACATACGTAAACATTCTAGATATGAACATTTCGCGCATTTATTTATCATCAGGACACTTGTCTTTCTGCTGGGTTCATTGGTTGAGCAATTTCTATTTAATATTGATAAATAATCCCAATTTTTCTATTTCAGCCATTTTATTACCCATCCAATGCTGGAATGCCCATAGGACCTGGATCTGGTTTCAAATACATTTGGATGGAAGTACACTGGAATAACCCATGGCACCAGACTGGTGTGTGTAATCTTGGAAACTGTTTGTGCTTTGGAGTTCAATGAAAACTTATTCTTATTGGAACGATAATCTACTGTCTTAGATTAGCCCCAGTCCCGACTTCTTATTTTTAATATTTGATTTTATACAAAACAGAAAAGTCATCCAAACTGGGTTGTTTTTCGTGCAAGTACTTTCCTTTAATTATGAGGTTTGGGGACATGGTCCCGATATGTGCTTGAATGGTATTGGATAAAATGTGAGATTTTTTAGAATTGGCGATTTCTAATCAACCCCATGATGTATCGAATTCCAAAAACTGCATCACACTTATATTACTAAAACAAAGATTTATTAACAAGGACAATATCATTTCATATTAATTTGAAGTAATATGTCTGCTTCAGGGAGGTTTGATACATCAGGTATGAGGCTAACCGTCACGCCAACCCTTAGACAATACGATGTTACTGTCCTGGAGGTCGGCACAATGTCTTTCAACCACTTAGTTGTTATACCTCCCCACGCACCAGCGTTTATATCAACTGGTGTTTGCGCCGGTGGATGTTTGAAAGAGGTAAGAATGTATACAAGGAGGATTGGAAGCCGTTATTCAAACTCATACTCTGTTGCCTGACGTAGACCAATTTGGTAACAATATTACTCATATTTTGAAGACTATAACTGCTTGAAAACTACCAAAATATTCGCAATGACCATCTTTCAAGGAAATAGTCGGTCTAAAGAGAAACTTGAAGAAATATTTTTACTAAATTGTTCCACTGAAGGCAACGGCGTATCGAGTTTGAATAATGGCTGCCAATCCTCCTTGAATGTATATATATATATAGGCTTTGAGGTAACTACATGGGATCATAACAAAAGAAACGTTTCCTTTAATTCTGCTTCACATTGGAAGTCAAAGAGGCATTTAATGGTAAAGTTTAAGACGGATGGAACAAGTTATTTAGCGAATAATAAGTGTATTTTATTCCAGGATTGCACTTTTGTTGCAGGCGATGAGAAAATCAGGTGTTACAGGAGGAATTAAGGTTATAGGAATGCTAATGCATGCACACATTACAACAACTTCAATTGTTGTTCGGCACTTTAGAAATGGCGTTGAACTTCCAGCAATATCCAGAGATGATCATTACGACTTCAATTTTCAAGAAATGAGATATCTAAAGAAAGAAGTTGCCATATTGCCCGTAAGTGTATTGAGGCTATGTCATTTAGATTGATTTCATAAATGGACCTCGTGTGTATATGACGTGGGGGCCACGGCCGACGGGAAACTCCTAGAGAGTATCCCGAGAACACTTTGACAGATATCATTATAACACAAAAACTACAAACAGTTACAACGGAGCAAACCTCACCATCCAAAAATGGTCTTTAGAGCAAAGAAAGAGTTACAAATGAGCCGCTTGTCACCATGTGTGCAAGGCATACAACCATTAAATAAAATTGTCCACTTGTTTTTTTTCTTGTACATGGCTTTGTGTTTTATATCAACAGGGTGACGATATCGCCGTTGAGTGCACACGGGACACGACAAGTAGACAGAATATCACATGGGTAAGGGTTTTCCATCGCCATCATTGACTATAATGTTCTTGAAATAACTGGTTTTGATATCAAGGAAGATTGGCTCCAACTGGTTTCCACTTCGAAATTCTGCCACATACGGAGTCATGTCGTGATTACAAAAATAAAAATAAAAAAGCTGTCATTCTAACACTTCATAATTGAATGAATCGCAAGTTTTGGACTTAGTTCCAAAGACGTTTCAAAACACACAAGAAGTGATCAAGATATTACTTCAAATCTTTTGGATCGCTGATTGTAATGCATCAGTCAGTTATAATGTCAGACAATGACTTTTCAATGCTGTCGTCGATATCGGCCAAGGCCACTAGCATATCCCATTCTCCTTGCAGTTCATTCGTGCGAAATTTGCCTGTAGGCAAACGAGTGAAAAAAACAATTTCTTAAAAAATATGGCAGGACAATAAACTTGCTTACAAACCTTTTATTTTTTGACGAACTACATCTAATCTTTAAATTGGACTAAAACCTGTTTGAATATTTGCAGGGGTCCATAGAAAGTAGGGCTGAGATGTGCTTGGCCTACATTGCATACTACCCCAAACTAAAGATGTCCCAGTGTAAATCGGCTCCAAGAACAAAGGATTTATTATCAATTGCAGGAGTAACTGAAGTGTAAGTAGCAAGAATTCTATTCAACGCTGTGTAAAATACTCAATTTATTTCAGAATCATATCTGCAGATACCACAAACCATCGACCAATTATGCGGAACATGTATAATTTTTTAATCAATATGACCTGTTGTTTGCTGGAATGTTCTAAAAGGGTTATGATATAACCAAAATATACTCAATAGAAAAACGTATAACATCATTAATCATTATATCTATAAGTTAAGCATATAAATCTATTAATCTTATTTCAGTTGGAAACAATTGTCATAAAACAAAAGTATTTCAAACACTTTAACTATGCTTTGGCCATTGTTTTAGGGAGACAGAAATTTATCAGCTCCAAGGAGAAATAAACGTTTTAGAGCCAGAAATATGGAAAGGGAGACATTTTACCGATATACTGAGTACTGAAGTGGATTGGACAAACGCAACGGTTAGAGATGAATTTCAAAGGATCACAAAGAATGCTGATCGGATTTCGACATGTAGACAATTTCCACTCACTTTTAAGAAGGTATCTGTTTTCATTTTTTAAGTATCTTGAGCATATATATAAATTAGAAATGTCATAAAAACATTGAGACCTGAAGGCCTACGACTTGCTTGGTGTATAAAATGTTTTTGACTCAGAGCCCCTCTTTATCCCATGCTCGAGACATGCCCAGACTGTGTATTCTAAAAGATAGTAATGGCTGTGAGTGTGAGTGTGACTACTACTATTGGGAGCACATGGCACAAACATAACGGGGATTCTTATTATTTATAACATGTTTAACTCACCTATGTTGTCCAATTAGTTCTGCATGGGTTTGCGAAATATGCATGTAAACTGGGTCCAGCTGCAAGAAAACGTCCACAATAGAGATTGAGCCCAATCCTACTCCAGATTGGTATTTTCTTGAAATACGAGTCTAATCCCACAAGTAATGAAGCTATTATGTTATTTCTTTAGTTCGACGACAAGTTCCTGCCACCCTTTAACTATAGTGATGCAATACAGCAAAACACACCAGATAATTGCCCATGACTAACTACTAGCTATACCAAGAACTATATCATTTTACCACGCGACAATATACGAGGATAACAGGTCCAAAGCATCAATGCAAGCGATGACAATTGCAACATTCTCTGCTATAAAAAGAGCTGATGCATCGAATACTGTTAAAAGCAAGATTAAGTATACACACACAGCTAATAGAGACATTCCTTATGATATACAACAGCTTTAAACAACTTTTCAGGAAAATCAATAGGGTTTTATATCTTATTCTCGTGTTTCATATGTGTATTGGTTCACGTGTCAATGTGGCCTCTTTATATTTGACAGTTTTATGTGTATCATTTATTCATAAGATCGAGGAACATTGAAAGCATCGATAGTGCAAGAATTGTATTTGTTAATCCGTAACACCTCTTATGTAGTTGTAAATCAGATATCTTGTGAAAGCTGGGTGTGCATTGTGTGATCAGTTATAATTGATAACAGGATAACGTGAAAAGGAATAAAATATTTTAACTCCATAATAACAATGCCTGTTTTAAATTTTAAATTAACCGTTCTAGTACTTTAAATGAGAGCTTTCTATATCAGTTATTTGGAATAAATAGACGCAAACTTGACAAGTTGTACTTGTACACGTCGATTATAGCACTGGGGAGGAACTCTGGAAACGAAGATAGGGTGATTTCGTCCTTCAACACGCGGTCCTAACTTCAACCGTTAATTTGAATTTTTGACCTACCAGATGCTTGAAAATCAAGGATTGCGAGTCTCATACTGCACCGTTTTTCTTCAAACCTATACCATTAAAAGCAAAACAAAATTGTATTTCTGTCGGTGCATTACTTTATTGTAAAGAGTCCCTCGTTCTAGCAGCGTTTTGGTCCCCAGCTGTTAGAAGGCCTTCTTACAGCTGGGGAATAAAATGCCGCTAGAAGTAGGGACTCTGTTGAAGAGAATAATGTACCATCAGAAAGGGATTTTTGTTATGCTTTGAATGGAACAAGTTTGAAGAAAAACGGTGCAGTATGAGACTGAAAAGATTTCTGTAAAGATATCCTGATTTCTCATTTGCCCCGAACTCTCCATTTCCCATTGGATTACATGGGAATGATGATTTTCAAAAACTCATCAAATTTATCATCAAAAATTTTTTAGAAAATTTGGAGGTATTGGGAATAAAGTGAAGTAACGTTTCCATCAATATTATTAGTTATTTCATCGCTGGTGAAGTAAATAAAAATTCAAACGTAAAGGGGCTTTAATAAGTAGTTCAACAAAACACAAAATAATACAAGATTATAATTATAGATATATCTGTGTTCTCCCTGACTGAAAAATGCGTGGCGCTCGCGCCACGCATATTGTGGCTGCGCCACGCTGATTTATTGCGCGCCACACATTTATTAACAGCGCCACGCATTAGACTTTGACAGAAAAATTTCCCAAAGTGAAAATAGAAATTGAAAAAAATCAAAGTTTTAATCACATCAAAATATCAGCCCGTTTTGCTTGAAAACGATACAAAATGCTCTATGTAGATAAAGAAATGTCTGTACTTACCTTTCTTGCACTAAAGAATCTTCAATTTACCTTCTATTTTGATAAAAAACAGTTTGATTTGCACAGAAATGAAACATGTTTTTTCTAGGTCAGGACTCACAGCCTCCGATTTTGAAGACTACACTGAACGAAAATGAACATGTGTGCACATTTTCCCGGGAATTTCGGACTCAATAATTATAGTTGAATTATATTGAAGAAATATATGGCCACATACTGAAAATTATTTTGTATATTGAACTTTATATTATATTATGGAAATAAATATTAAATTGAACATTGAATTAAAACAAACCTCTGAGCATTTATATTGCAACATGGCCTATTGTCATTAAAGTAGATGATAATACAGTGCTAAATTTCATTTGTTTTGATGTTATGTAATATTTATAACAATTGGCTGTTGATGCAAATGATTGTGATTAAGAAATGCCGCGAAGCGGCGCCGATTTTTTTTAAGCACGTTTTTGTAAACTTATCACCACCCTAATAATTTTGCCACCACCCATCAATTTTTATTCAAACTTTTTCACCACTCACTTTTGAAAAATTAGGGAGAACACTGTATATTAACTACAAGTTTCCCTTATTACAATATAATCATTAAATATATACATTTGGCTTCAACCCAGTCATTCGTTTGCCGAAAACAACAGCCTTTACCAACTATTATGTGATGTAAGATACAACTTTCGTTAGATTCTAGATATTAAGTGCTAGATGTCTAATACTCGTTTTACTCATGAGTGGCGAGCGGCCAATCATGCGATGCCATAGATAGGTAACTGCTGTGGACACTGTACTCCCTGTACTATGCTGATGCATGCACATCAGTTGCTGTTCGGCACTTTAGTAATGACATTGCATTTCCGGAAATATCCAGAGATGATCATTACGACTTCAATTTTCAAGAAATTAGATATCTAAAGAGAGAAGTTGCTATACTGCCCGTAAGTGTATTGAGGCTATGTCGTTTAGATTGATTTTATAAATGTACGTCATGCGAATGAGGTGAGGACCATGACCAACGGGAAAACTCCTAGAAACTAGATATCATAACACAAAAAATACAAACAGTTACAATGTAGCAAACCTCAACATCCCAAATATGGTATTTAGAGCAAAGAGTTTCTAATGACCCGCTTTCCACCAAATATGCAAGGCATACAACAATAAAATAAGAACTTGTATCATCGTTTAAAGTCGTTTAACTTATTCTAAAATACTTGTTCTTCATTTGTTTTGTCTTTTACATGGTTTTGTGTTTTATATCAACAGGGTGACGATATCGCCGTTGAGTGCACACGTGACACGACAAGTCGACAGAACATCACATGGGTACAGGGTTTCCCATCGACATCTTTGACAATAATGTTCCTGAATTTGGTACAAATGAGAATTGGCTCCAACTGGTTCCCACCTCGATATTCTACCATATATGGAGTCATGTCGTGATAACAAAAATCAAAATCAAAAAGCCGTCATTTTTTCATTTTATACTTTGAATCGCAAGTTTTGGTCTTAAACAAGCCGTTTAAAATCACACAAGAGGTGATCAAGATATTAGTTCAAATATTTTTGATCGCTGATTGTTATGCTGCATCAGTCAGTTATACTGTCAGACAATGAGATTTTCAGTGTTGTCGTCGATATCGGTCAAGCACACAGGCTACTAAAATATTCCATTCTCCTTGCAGTTCATTCTTACCGTGCGAACTTTGCCGGCGTAGAAATCAGCAATGAACAAATTGCTTGAAGATTAAAAATATCGATTTGGTACCCTGGGGGCCAATCCTCCTTGTTTTGATCCCTAGATTTTTACAAATAAATTATTTTTCTCGATAAACATTTAAACTAAACCAGTTTATGTTTTGCCTATAAGCAAACGAATGATATAACAATTTCTTAAAAAGATGGCAAGACAATCAGCTAGCTTGCAAATCTTTAACGAACTACATCTAATCTTTAGATTGAAAACCTGCTTGACTATTTTCAGGGGCATATACGAAGTAGGGATGAGATGTGCTTGGCCTACATTGCATACTACCCAACACTAAAGATGTCCCAGTGTAAGTCGGTTCCAAGAACAAAGAATTTATTAGCAATAGCAGGTATAAGTATCAAGAATTCTGTTCAACACTATGGATTAATGGAAAATACACAATTTGTTACAGAATCATATATCATATAGATACCAAATAACATCGACCAATTATGCGGAACATGTATAATTTTTCAATCAATAGGACATGTTGTTAGCTGGAATGTTCCAAAATGGGCTCTGATAATGCCCAAAAATATATACTTCTGGACGTATTACATCATAAGTCAATATATCTAAAAGTTAAGCATGTAGATCTTATATAATATAGACTATATGCAAATAGAAGTAAACATGTTTTGCGTTATTAGTATTAGATATTCAATATTCAAAAGTGATATCATATTTGAAATCTACATGTAAAATTACATTTAGAAATTCGATTTAAAAATAATTATTTATCAATTGTTTATCAAAAATTAATTTTCTTATGTGACTTCTAGGTCTAGATTCCCCAAGGACCCAATGTTATAAAATCACAAAAAGTGAAATGTTTTTCTAATATTGGACAGATTATATTTTATTTCACTGGACATATTTTAATTCGTATAACTATCAGTTTAAAATTGAATTGATCCACTAAAACTTTTTTTTTATTAATCATTTTTATTTCAAGTTCATATATTATAACATTTAATTTCATACAATGAAAATTCAACAAGGTTAATCAATTTAACATTTGTGTTGAACTTCGAAGTAAATATACCATACACTTATATGCAATACAAATTTGTTACAATTATTCGTAACTATTCATATATAAACAAAAAGGAAAAAGTACAATTAAAGCTGATATTGGAATGCTTTACAAAAAAAGGTGTGCAGTGGTGTAAATTATGGGATGGTGTAATATACATGTTAGTCAATCTTGGTTGCTTGTAGGAATTTTAAAGTTGCTTTCAGCAGAAGTGTATTATCTTCATTACTAAGTTCACTGTTACCATGCAAGAGCATATTTACTTTGCTAACAGAGTTAGCATCTAAGAATTTTTCTAAACAACCAATAATATGGAGATCTATAAGTAGTTGGATTCTATCATTTACAAATTGGGGGCATTTGAGGAAAAAATGAGTAGGGGTTTCATTTTCATTGGCAATTTAAAAAAAATCACCAAATTTGTCATAAATTTCTAAACAATTGTAATTACAGAACAAAATTAATATTCAAACATCGACACTTTGACAGGTTTTGATCACGTGTGATGTGCTATCCAATGAATGATCAAGTTTAAGATAACGTTAGATACTGTATCTGCTATGTTATCTGACCCGATTAGCCACCTGTTGGTGAAACTAGTAACTACCTACTGTTATCTACTAGGTTATTGACATTTCCCACAAACATAACAAGATACGCAAATCCTTGTTTAGTATATGTCCGTCCAATTGTTGTACTCGAGTCATTATTGCGGTATTCAATGATTAGAATTATAACGTCCTTTGATGACTCTTCTTATTTACAGCTAATAAATTCTGGATATGTCGTATCATAAATATTTAATTTTCCAAACTCTTATTTGCAGCTGCATGTTATGATATTATATTGTTGTTAAGTATTAATGTTGGAGCAATGCAAAATCTATATATGATAACGAATGGAAACAATGATCAGGTATCTGCTTATTTAAAAGCTGTGGCTTTTCTTGCGAGTAGAAATGAACTCGAATTACGTCATTTAATATTCAAAATTCAGTCAAAGTGATGCTATATTTAGTACATCTTGAAATGTGGATTCTGAAATTGTTGATTAGCTCTTGAAAAATTAGTCTTGCTCAAAGACTGTATCCACCCCCCCCCCCCCCGTCACCTTCACTATCTTTACCTGGCAATGTACATGTAATCCTATAGAGAAGGATAAAGATAAAGGGGGGGAGTACAGGGTCTTTTAAGCAAGACTATGAAAAATTGATTTTTTGTTTACTTCGGGGAGATTCCCCATAGACCATATGTCATAAAAACACAAAAAGTGACATATCTTCTCTTGTATTGGACAGATATGTATGAGATACATAAGGATATGAAAATTGATCCACTGAAACTGATCAATATTCAAGTTAAAGGGGACTTTCTACTATACCTGCCATGCTATCTGACCCGAATGAGCCAACTGGTGGTGAAACTGGGAACTACCTACCCGCATCTAAGTTATTGACCATTTATAATCGGCATGCATTTTACATCCTGACGTTTCCATATATGGAATATAAAGATATTAATCATTTTTATTACAATAGATCAATTAGGAATTCCATACCACAAGAAATATATAAAAACTGTCGGAACAGAACACAATATCAGAAGAGTTGATTCATTATATACCAAATGGACAAATGTATTGTTTATTTTTAAATCAATACATTAAAACTAGTAGTGGCAAGATGCATACTATTTTTATCTTGGCTTGGCTCATTTGGTGCTACGGAAAGGGTGAGTATGATTATTTTTGAACCGATAATTCATTACAATATATATATTCAATCAATTCAAGTTAGCGGCTTAATTATTAGAGCTTTTATTGAATGGTAAAACTCAATTGGAAATATAATCCTAGCGAAGGTGGTCAAGGTTAATGCATTACATATTCGTGTTCAGTCTCTTAAAGTATAGCTTGAATTAGAAAAATTCTCCTTTTAATAATCATATTCACGAATATGATTAATGAGTTTTTAAATCAAGATATAACATTTAATTTAAAAAATTCAATTAATGGTCAGTGTTAGGTATTGTTCAAGCTTTAGAGAAAAATGTAAATACGTTACTGTACTTCTACTTAATTTGGCGCTACTTATTTTGGCGGATTAGCCGTTTTGAACATTTGGCGGATACTAATTTGGAGGACTATGTACTATTGGGGCTAATTTACAAGGTACTAAAATTACACGGGAATTTGGCGGCTACTCAATTTGGTGGACTTTAACAATTTGACGGATCCGCCAAATTAAAACGGCCACCAAATGAAGTAAAAGTACTTTGTGTATATTATAGTTTGGATTTTGGTATTTATTTTCCTCATGACTGTGATTTTAGATGTTTATGCTTTCGTCTTTATCTTTTCTTTTGAGAACTTACATTGATTTATCCATACATCAGAATTTATAGAAGCAAGGCCGAACGCAACAAAAAATTACAAATTTGACGTTTCACTTGGGTCTAATGATGAATACCATGTTTATTGGAACTTCACGATGGACAAAATTGTGTTCGAAATCCACGCAAAGACAACCGGATATGTGGGGTTTGGGTTTTCACCGAATGGGGACATGCGTTACTCCGACATGGTCATAGGATGGGTGCGTGATAATGGAATGGTTGAACTAAAGGTAATAATTAAGTGTATTTGTTTAAATATATCAAGTAACAGACTGATATATTTTATGATTTATATCGACTGATACGTAACTAAATTTGTTAGAATTTCCCATTTCTATTTCGGATTTATTTCATTATTAGCATTAATTCTACTATTATTTTTTGCATTTCTTGTCTGCGTCCAGAACGTAAGTACGACTAAATCTCCCATTGCTTTTTTGATATTCCATGATAGGAGCAATGATATATAGATATCTATTTCAGGATAGACACACTCTGGGAGAAAGGGTTACCCCAATAATTGATCACAAACAGGATTATCACTTGGATGTTGGTCTTGAAGAGGATGGGTGGACTATTCTTAGGTTTTGGCGTTTGTTGGACACATGTGACCATCTATATGACATGAAAATTGATGTATGTATAGTTATTCACAATAGACTGCTTGATGACCATTAGCCTTTCACGGATCAAATTAATCCTGATTTCAAAAATACTTTCCAAATGCATTCCATACACCTCGTTTCAATCAGTTTGCAATTTTTTACAGGATGGTACGATGAGGTTAATCTGGTCCATGCATCACGAGGATCCTACATCCGAGACTGACCTACCGTACCATGGTGGCAACAGGGGGTCTAGGTCCGTTCAACTGTTGTCGCATAATACTAAAACTGTGAATTTACCAGCTGATGCTTTCCATTTAGATATTACTTTAACAAATGTATGTATTTTGATTTATTGACAGTAAATATGTATTAAGTAAATCAATGCAAAAATTATTGATCACCCCTTGTATTAACGCACACGGGGAAGTATTTTCTGAAGTTGCAGGATGCAACTTAATAAAGCCTTGATTAAATTCAAAAGTTTTAGGTCTGAACTAAAGTATAGGAGAACATTCGATAGACCCCCACTATACCTCATTCCATTCTGTACTAAGTTAGCCAACCTTGCATTATGGACCTTATCCCTTACCTTAATAATAAAACGTTAACCGTTCACATGTGCATATACAAATTATTGCATTGCGTTTTCAGGTCTCCGTCCCAGGAGATAGCACGACGTATTGGTGCCAAGCCTTCAAGCTGCCAAATTACAAGAAAAAGCATCACGTTATTGGGGTAAATGTGTCAATCTTAAAAATGTAATTAGTGATATCAAACAGTTTACGAATAAAATTGAACTGAGAAACAACACAATGCTTGCATTTTAAAAACGTACAATAATGATTTCCAGTTTTAAACATGAAACGTTTCTTTTAGTTGGAAGCGAATATTCAGCCTGGAAACGAGGACGTGGTTCATCACGTGATTCTCTTCGCGTGCTTTCACGAGATCAATGATTCAGCAGATATTGATGGATATGCAAACGCTTGCTACAAACCAAATTTGCCTGAAAATCTAAGTCTTTGTCAAAGCTTGGTCTTTGGTTGGGCGAATGGTGCTAAGGTATGTTGAAATATCTAAGCACAAGTGCTAAATAAAAAGGGAAAGGGCCAAAAATGAAAATCTGAAAATCAAGAAAACTCCAAGTTTAAACGTGTCGTAAGTAGTATACCCTACATATCTCAAAACCATGATCTAATGTGAAAGGAAATAATGTCTTACAATGAAAATAAAAGAAACCCAAAAATAATGTCTTTTATTCACATTTGAATCGTGAATTTTTGTCTTACATGTATTTCCTATCGAAAAATTCACAAACTCACAAGAAATGATCGATATATTGGTTCGAATCTTTTGAACCATTTATTTTGAATTTATAGTCGGTTATAATTTCAGAAAATAACGACATTTCGAGGTTTTCATTGTTGGAAAATATCGTGTTTCGATCCTGGGAGCCTATGGGCTGAGGGCAATACATACTGCAAAAATCATTGAAATATGAACAGGTATTGCCCTCCATAGAATGAAATATTTGGTTAATATTCAATTTAAATGACGCCACTGCCGGGGAAATACATATTCTAAGCAGGGATACATGGAATACCTCTACATATTTTTAGCCACATGGTATCTGATTGACCAATGAGAACAAGTATCACAGCATGAGGTATATCCAGAATTATGGCAATATTATATTATTATTTTTTATACAGAAAACCAAATCACTAACGGTAACCGCTAGTGTCCTTACTCAGGACTATATCCATAGAAAGTATAGACATAGGGATTTCACCAAAATGTAAAGTATAGAAAGTATCGAAATTATCGAAAGTATAGACATAGGGAATTCACCAAAATCAAAAGTATAGGCAGTATAGACAGTATAGAAAGTATAGACATGTATAGACTTTAGAGAGTCCAATCGTCTAAGACTGAAAAAAGTATCATTTAAAAAAAGCAGTTCGAAAGTATAGAAAGTATAGAATATGCCATAATTTTGGATATACATGCACAGCATGGAAATGATAAAATGGTGGATTCCGTTTTTATTCAACATATGTAAACATATTCTATTTATGAACGTTTTATGCATCTATTTATCATCAGGACACTTGTTTTTCTGGTGGGTTCATTAGTTGGGCAAATTCTATTTAATATTGATAAATAATCCCATTTTTTCTATTACAGCCATTTTATTACCCATCCAATGCTGCAATGCCAATAGGACCTGGATCTGGTTTCAAATACGTCTGGATGGAAGTACACTGGAATAACCCATGGCACAAGACTGGTGTGTGTAATCTCGAAAACAGTTTGTGCTTTGGGGTTCAATGCAAACTCATTCTTATTGGAACGTTAATCTACTGTCTTAGGTTAGTCACAGTCCTGATTTCTTATTTTAATATCTGATTTCATACGAAACCGATAAGTCAGACAAATGGGGTGTTTTTCGTGCAAGTACTTCCCCTAAGCTTTAATTAGGAAGTTTGGGAACAAATATGGTCCCGATATGTGCTTGAATGGTATTGGATAAAATGAGAGACTTTTTAGAATTGGCGATTTCTAATCAACCCCATGATGTCTTGAATTTCAAAAACTTCATCGCACCTATATAACTAAAACAAAGATTTCGTCACAAGGACAAGATCATTTCATATTAATTTGAAGTTATATGTCTGCTTCAGGAAGGTTTGATACATCAGGTATGAGGCTAACGGTCACGCCAACCCTTAGACAATACGATGTTACCGTCCTGGAGGTCGGCACAATGTCTTTCAACCACTTAGTTGTTATACCTCCCCACGCGCAAGCGTTTGTATCAACTGGTGTTTGCGCCGGTGGATGTTTGAAAGAGGTAAGAATGTATGCAAGGATGATTGGAAGCCGTTATTTAAACTCGATACTCCGTTGCCCGTCGTAGACCAATTTGGTAACAATATTACTCATATTGTGAAGACTACAGGGCGTCCACAAAAAAAGTATACCCAACTTTAAATCCAAATTACTGGAATTGTAAGCAGTTTTTTAAAAATACAAAGCTAGTAGTAAAAAGCCTGATTTATTCTCCATCAAATAGTACCAAGATCATAATGTAACTGTCATGTTTGACTGAGTAATCTTGACCATTATGAGAGGTGGTAAAATTAGCACTATGCCAAGTTACCTTCCTGTGTGGCAATTGATGTGTAATTGGCTTAGTATTCCTTTTCTGTTACATTAAGTTAGAGGACAGGCCTTCCATACTGAACTGGACTTGGGACTGAGTAACTCTCTTATGAAAAAAGGTTTGGCAAAAAGCTTAACTTACTCTAAAATAGGCCTGCAAAAATGGTTCAACTGACACCTGAGCAGTAGAGCCAACAAAAAGTCCTTAAAAGCAAGTCCCATGTACTGTTCATAGAACCCCTATTCTTACTATTGAAATGGTTTCTAGCAATACTGCCCCATATTAATCTACTTGTTTGGACTCAATAATGGGGATACAATTGACTTCAAAGCTGCATATCAGCATGTAGAAGTTTCATTGCTGTTCAAGAGACTCTTCGGATCCAATTTCTCGAAAGGGAGGTACCAACTAAAAGTTATGGAAAATTATGCAAAAGTGTGAAGAACATAAAACGAGTATCAATTTGAACATTAATAATGTTTTGAACACAAAAAAACATTCACTGTGTCATTCCTACTTGAATGCTAACTTGGTGCTGATTTTACCACCTTTCATAAAAGTCATGATTGCTCAGTCATCCATGACAGTTGCATATTGATCAAGGTACCATTGGATGGAGGACAAACTAGTGCTTTTACTGCTACCTTTGTATTTTTTAAAATTGCTCAGAATTCTAGTAACCTGGCATTGAAGGTGGGTATACTTTTTTGTGGACGCCCTGTAGAACTTCTGAGGAAGCTTGAATACTACCAAAATATTCGTAATGACCATCTTTCAAGGAAATACTTTGTCTCAAGAGAAACTTGAAGAAATATTTTAACTAAATTGTTCCATTGAAGGCAACGGAGCATCGAGTTTGAATAATGGCTGCCAATCCTCCTTGAATGTATATATATTATATAGGCTTTGAGGTAACTACATGGGATCATAACAAATGAAATGATTCATTTAATTCTGCTTATTGGAAGTCAGAGGCATTTAATGGTAAAGTTTAAGACGGATGGAAGAAGTTATTTAGCGAATAATAAGTCTATTTTATTCCGGGATTGCACTTATATTAAATTTTGTTGCAGGCGATGAGAAAATCAGGTGTTACAGGAGGAATCAAGGTTATAGGAATGCTAATGCATGCACACATTGCGACAACTTCAATTGTTGTTCGGCTCTTTAGAAATGGCATAGAACTTCCGGAAATATCCAGAGATGATCATTACGACTTCAATTTTCAAGAAATGAGATATCTAAAGAAAGGAGTTGCCATATTGCCCGTAAGTGTATTAAGGCTATGACGTTTAGATTGATTTTTATAAATACGTGAGAACTATGGCCGACCGGAAAACTCCTAGAGAGTATCCCGAGAACACTTCAGATATCATAACACATAAACTACAAACAGTTACAACGGAGCAAACCTCACCATCCAAAATGGTCTTTAGAGCAAAGAAAGAGTTACAAATGTGCCGCTTGCCACCATGTGTGCAAGGCATACAACTATTAAATAAAATTGTCCACTTGTTTTTTTCTTGTACATGGCTTTGTGTTTTATATCAACAGGGTGACGATATCGCCGTTGAGTGCACACGTTACACGACAAGTAGACAGAATATCACATGGGTAAGGGTTTTCCATCGCCATCATTGACTATAATGTTCTTGAACTAACTGGTTTCGATACCAAGGAAGATTGGCTCCAACTGGTTTCCACCTCGAAATTCTGCCACATATGGAGTCATGTCGTGATTACAAAAATAAAAATAAAAAAGCTGTCATTCTAACACTTCATAATTTGAATCGCAAGTTTTGGTCTTAGTTCTAAACAAGACGTTTCAAAACACACACAAGAAGTGATTAAAGATATGCTATACAGATATGTAGGTCAGTATTACATAATCGTGAAATGAATAAGTCTGAATATATCATTGGTCAGAAAACACTAAAACCTGCTTGAAACTGTAAAAGTTAATACACTCTATTCCACACTGTGTAGAAATAAAATAACTTACACTATAAGTAACTGTGAGCCAATCATTGCATAGAAAAAACTTTATGCACTGTTTATAAGATTCACTGAGACAAGTGGGTCAATACTTCATGTACTTTATGTGCTCTCACACAATTACCTTCCCTTGCATAAAGTTGCTGTACAGTTATATGTAACTGAATATTGTATATTCATCACAAACAACCTTAGCAAAATGATGGTTCGACGAAATGGACGGTTCGCTAAAACCAATAAATCAGGCAATCCAGGCCAATTTGGAAAGAATCTAGATAGCATGATAGCGAATGAGGATAGTAAGTGAAATATATTTTGCAAAGGTCAGCTTGTAAACTACTGGGTAACCCTAAATGATGAGAAATATGTACAAAATATGTTTTGCATGATTTATTCATATCCCAATGATTTAACTCCTTCAATGCATATAATAAGGTATATACTTAGGTGGTTCAAAAAGTTTTGCAGTTGATGCCATAACTTAAAGGAAAATAGGACTTTTACAATGAAACTTGGTACACATATGTGTTATACATTTATACATTATATGTTAAAAGGAAGAGGTGCGATTATTGGCAAATACCCCTATGGTCAAAATGAATAATTGTTAGGTGTAACATGAAGAATAGAATGTCATATAACTCTTTGGAAAATATGAAAATGCTTGGGCACACATAGGCTGAGATAGGGGCCATTTAGTTTAGTAAGGTTGTATTACCTTACATGGGGCTGTGCTTCATTGACTTAACATGAGGATATCAGCAGATCCCAATAGAGGCCATTGGTTTCTATTGATTATCACACAAATACCAAAAATACACTATGACCTGAATCGATTGCAAACTTAATAATATCACAATATGGCACTAATGGTTTATCTCATCAAATGTGCAAATATGAAGTTTGCAATCGATTCAGGTCATACTTAAAATTAAAAGATTGTACATTTTTTCATCATTTACTCCCTACAAAATGGCTATAGAAAAATGCTCCAAAAACAACTTTTACACTTATCAAAAATCATACAACTTTGTAAAACCAAAGAATCTACTATTTTATTTCATCATGTAGTAACATATTTGGATAAGATGTAGGGATGCGTAGGATGCAAATGGATTTTGACAGACACAAAAATACTTCCTGGTTTGGAATCATATGCCTCTACACTTCATGATTGAATTATGACCCTAATAAGTGGCCTATACATCAATGCAGTGCTGAATATAGGTCAACAAGATACTAGTGTGCATATAAATGTAATAATAATTAAAGCAGAATACTCATTTTGAAAAATTTGATGAATTATTTTTTTCTCATGGGGAGATCCCAATGGAGGGTGTATAAGGTCCTTTGGGACCTCAATTTTGATTGGTTCTTGAGAGATGGTTGCTAAGGTAACCAGAGTGGTGGGTACCATGTTCAACCCGAAATTACGTTTTTCCAAATAGTTTTCTTGCTTGAATAAACTCTTTGCAAAGTGGCAATTAGCAGGTGTAAGTGTCTTTGGGTGGCTATTTTTCTTCAAATTCTTCAATTTTTTGCCAGCTGTCAACACATTCTGGCAATGCTTTAATTTTAATAGAATTATTTTAATATTTTACTAACTGTATAATATGTAGTGTGCATTACTGTTGATAAATAAATAAATGATTGCACTGTTCAGTAAAGAAATATACTAATTGTATTATTTAAACTGACTATACACTATAGAAATGATTTTCATTGAAAAATCAAATCAGTACCAAAATTATGGTTACCCTGTAGTAGTGAAAGGCACATTAAAAATGAATATCACCCCCTTCAATCTATTTTTACAGGTTTTTATGATTATTTCAGATTTTTCTATAGTATGCGTAACCAGGACGGTGAATTTTCTTCATTTTTCATCAAACATTTTGTCTTACCAATATTTATTATATATGTCAATTTTATCAAAATCGCGCCGCTACGTTTAAAAGTAATTCAAATTATGTAGTTTTTCCCATTGAGCTCCATTATAAAAATGGAATTTTCAAACTTAATATTTTAAAATTCTACGCGGTGAAAAGTTGCATATTGAGTAGTTAGTTAATGTTATGGTGTTAAAAATTCAAAACAAAAAGGAATAAAGAAAAAATGCCACAGAGAAGTCTCAATAGAGTCTCTTTAAGGTATAAGTCAAATCTTTTGGATCGCTGATTGTAATGCAACAGTCAGTTATAATGTCAGACAATAACATTTTCAATGTTGTCTTCGATATCGGCCAAGGTCACTAGCATATCCCATTCTCCTTTCAGTTCATTTGTGCGAAATATGCCTATAAGCAAACGAGTGATTTTCTTAAAAATATGGCAGGACAATAAGCTTGCTTACAAACCTTTTATTTTTTGACGAACTACATCTAATCTTTAAATTGGACTAAAACCTGTTGGAATATTTGCAGGGGTCCATGTATATAGGAAGTAAGGATGAGATGTGCTTGGCCTACATTGCATACTACCCAAAACTAAAGATGTCCCAGTGTAGGTCGGCTCCAAGAACAAAGGATTTATTGGCAATTGCAGGAGTAACTGAAGTGTGAGTAGCAAGAATTCTATTCAACACTGTGTAAAATACACAATTTATTTCAGAATCATATCTGCAGATGCCACAAACAATCGACCAATTATGCGGAACATGTATAATTTTTTTAATCAATATGACCTGTTGTTTGCTGGAATGTTCCAAAAGGGTTATGATATATACCATAATATACTTAATAGAAAAACGTATAACATCATTAATCTATAATTATATCTATAAGTTAAGCATGTAAATCTGTTAATTTTATTTCAGTTGGAAACAATCGTCATAAAATAAAAGTATTTCAAACACTTTAAAACTATGCTTTGGTCATTATTTTAGGGAGACAGAAGTTTTTCAGCTCCAAGGAAAAATAAACGTTTTGGAGCCAGAAATATGGAAAGGGAGACATTTTACCGATATACTGAGTACTGAAGTGGATTGGACAAACGCAACGGTTAGAGATGAATTTCAAAAGATCACAAAGAATGCTGATCGGATTTCAACATGTAGACAATTTCCACTTACTTATAAGAAGGTATCTGTTTTCATTTTTTTAAGTATCTTGAGCATATATAAATTAGAAATGTCATAAAAACATTGAGACCTGAAGGCCTACGACTTGCTTGGTGTATAAAATGGTTTTGACTCTTTATCCCATGCTTGAGAGATGCCCAGGCTGTGTATTCCAAAAGATAATAATGGTTGTGACTACTACTATTGGCACATGGAACAAACATAACGGGGATTATGATTCTTATGATTTATAACATGTTTAACTTGAACCTATTTTGCATGATATGTTACATGAAATTAGTTCTGCATGGGTTTGCGAAATATGCATGTAAACTGGGCCCAGCTGCAAGAAAACGTCGACAATAGAGATTTAGCCCCATCCTACTCCAGATTGTTATTTTCTTAAAATACGAGTCCAATCCCACAAGTAATGAACCTATTATGTTATTTCTTTAGTTCGACGACAAGTTCCTGCCACCCTTTATCCATAGTGATGCAATACAGCAAAACACACCAGATAATTGCCCATGACTAACTACTATACCAAGAACTATATCATTTTACTACGCGACAATATACGACGATAACAGGTCCAAAGCATCGATGCAAGCGATGACAATTGCAACATTCTCTGCTATAACAAAGGCTGATGCATCGAAAACTGTTAAAAGCAAGATTGAGTATACACACACAGCTTATAGAGACATTCCTTATGACATGCAACAGCTTAAAACAACTTCAATTTCAGGAAAATCAATAGGGTTTTATATCTTATTCTCGTGTTTCATATGTGTATTGGTTCATGTGTCAATGTGGCCTCTTTATATTTGACAGTTTTATGTGTATCATTCATTCATAAGATTGAGGAACATTGAAAGCATCGATAGTGCAAGAATTGTATTTGTTAATCCGTAACACCTCTTTTGTAGTTGTAAATCAGATATCTTGTTAACATGATAACGTGAAAAGGAATAAAATATTTTAACTTCATAATAACAATGCCTGTTTTAAATTTTTAATTAATCGTTAAATGTGAGCTTTCGATATCAGTTATTTGGAATACGTAGACGCAAACTTGACAAGTTGTTCTTGTACAAGTCGAGAATAGCACTGGGGAGGAACTCATGAAACTAAGATAGGGTGATTTCATACTTCAAATCACAACAAAATATTTGGCAAATGTGTAGTTTGTGAATTCCGGTTTCAAAATATGATTTCAACTTAGAAATTAATTTTGCCATTGCTGGGATATTCACAAATAAATTCCCTAGATTAAGAAACGAGGAAAAAGCAAAGCTTCTAAAAATGTACTGTCCTGGTTTCTTTGAGAAACATTCCTCCTCAGTGGTATTTACGTCATTTAAAAGTTGCAGAATAAGTTTGGCTGAAAACTTACATGTATATCGAATGCACTGAGATATACAAAACTGATTGGTTGAGACAAATTGACATAGCTGAAGTACTGGTCGCACTATACGTCTTGGCATGGTAGTATAGAGATACAATGATGATTTATGTAAAATTATTTGCTTTTGGGTCGATTATAACATACGCATGTCCCGATGATGTTCAGTTTCGATTAATCAAGCAGACATGTTTAATATTGATTATTATTATATCACTGTCATATTCCTCACTCTATGATTGATCAATTTCCTACACGTGACTAGAAATAACAAGTGATATTCAACAGGATCATGTGACTTCCGTTGAATATCAAATGATATTCACCAGGCACGACTTTGTTTTTATCACTTGTTTGCCTATAGGCAAAACACATACAGGTTCAGTTTAAATGTTTATCAAGAAATATAAAATGTCTATCTAGTAAAGCATATTAGATTTAGACATCACATCGTAAAAATACCACTTTGGGCACCATTACCATTGTTCAAGAGACACTCGAACATGTCTACTAAATAATTATTAAGTCAAATTCCATACGATTTTTTGCAAGAAATCAGGGTCAGCTACTACAGTACTATTCGAGGAGACCAATGCAACTTTTACACCAACTTTGCCTCAAAGCCCTCAACTTATAAAATCATAATATTGTAGAAACAGCTGAGATACTGAGAGCATTTCGTGATATTTTGCTGACATATACACAGAAATGTATTATTTACCTTCAAACAATGTTGATTGTAAATAACAATTGTGAAATATATAGAAACAATGTCACTTCCTTATTGTTTTATTTTCAAATATTTGTTATACAACTGCATCGTTTTCGACATTCTCAAAAGGTCATTGCGACCCAGATTTTTACCTATCCCAGCAACGGCATACATTAGCCAATACTAGCCAGACATTTTTGGGACAATAAATAATAATTCAATGTATTATTGTCAAAACAAGAAATGAATGACAAGTGCAAAAATCTTTTACTTGAATTTATGAGTTAAACAACGTTTCGAAAATAACAAGATAAAACTGGGCTTGGTTCAGAAATATGTGAAATATGTTCAGAAAAATGTGACATCATCATGACATTATGCTGTACTGTTCCGTATACTAGAGAAGAGGGAGTTTAAGCTTGCAGTGTTTTTCACAACCTAAACGTAGACGGAACTTATTTAAGCATGCATTTGTATGGACGATTGGTCATACGTACAGTTTCGATTTTGTATGCAAGCTTAAACTCCCTAAATAGACGCATGGTGAACTTATAGAAATAATTATTTCAAATCCTTAATCTTAACAGAAAGTTACAGTTCTTATATCAAATATAAATACAATAAACACATACAATAGTGAGTTACATGTAATAAATTATTTAACAATGACAACTCTGACGTCATTGATGCATAGATTGCTGCAAAGAACTTTGATTTTGACCATTTTTCAACTGATTGGAGATAAACGTTAATTAGTTATAGTGCTAAAGGTCTATGAATTAGAATGACGTGGTTTGTAAGTACATGTGTCATATTCCAGGTTAGACGTTGAATATATAGAGATTATCCTATATGAGGTTCAGGATATTGGGATCATTCCTTGGCCAATATAATATATCTACCCGAAAATATAAGGTTTTACAAACCGGCTTTATGTACCTGTGACACGTCCAAGTATGGGATAAAAAGGCTTATTCAGATATCCCATGTTTATGAATGATACAGATCATAAATCATATGTAGTAATACAAACATTCCATGCTATTGAGGTGAGGACCCATGGCACACAAGTGATGTTGCACAAAGTTCGTTCGTGGCTTGCCACATGGTCACAGATATTCCAAAAATTTGAGAATACCACGTGATCGTTCAAGTATTGTGACCTATATTTGTCCAATAATATTACGGCAAACTTGACAGTTGAATTGTGTAATAATTTGAAATACATCAACATTTAAAGTTACACATATTTTCTATTTAAGATAACAAAAAATATTTACATAACTTTGATTTCAATTCGCTCTCATTGATTGTCATCTAATTGAAACTGAACTTTGTGCCATTAGATTGATCAATTAGTCTTGACGTCACAAGTGTTTTCTTAATCTTAACATATGCGATCAATACATAAATATTTATGAGAATTTATGCTGTCTGAAAGCTTCTGATAACCAATAATCGATCACCAAAATGTGTCGTCACTGTTCAATACTGATGATAATAGAGTCCCTAAATGGGACGCTTGAATTTTTAGAACAATAAATCACTTGGCACCACTTGAAAATGTGTATATAAGAACCCGGTTCTTACATATTCAACAAGCAATTGAACAATAAGAAGAAACAAGAATTTTTAAAAATGATATTTTACACTGCTGGCATTTTGGCATTTTTTGCCATTTGTACATATGGTTCGCCGATTCAGAAAAGACAAGCTACAGGTAGGCTATAGCTATATGTAGATTTATTTTTATTTTTTGATTTATTTGGTACTAACCTACAATGCAATATTAATGTTACATTCCACATTTAACATAAAAATATGTATTCTAGTATATAGTGATTTCAATTTAAACATAATTTTATCTTCACTGAACTGAACTGGCAAGGTCAACCGAACAACCTATTCTCCATTTAGAATCTTGAGAACGTGTTTCAATCATACATCATTAGACTCTTCCTTCCTTTTTTATTCTTCAGAATGGACGTGGGTGGATCTACCCGGAGGCTGTATCAAAAACTTCAACAATAAAATAATAAAATCTGTGGAGAGCCTAGATGCATGTAAACGACTCTGTGAGGTAGAAACAAGCGTAGTGTGCCTTTCTATCGATTACAACAAGGGCAAGTCACAGTGTCAGCTTTCTGTCAAATACTCTGGAAATAACCCCTTGAGCTACCCATGCCACGCCGGCACTGAGTGGAGCTATGCCGAACGCCAAATGCAAGGTAAAAGGAAGCTTACGAATATGTTCATAGGTTTCCGATTTTTTGCGCTTAATAATTCTTTAATTTTTCGTATTTTGGTTTCAATAAAACAATGTATATATTTGACTCAAACTATGAAACAAGGCAAATGACCAAAGCAAACTCATATTGCTAAATAAATATTGTGTTTTAACAGGATCATGCCCAATTGGACAAGTGCAGTTCAACACAGCCTGTTACCTTATAGACACCGAAAAGAAGACACACGAAGCTGCCTCGAGTTCATGTCAGACACAGGGGGGTCAACTGACGTCCATTTTGTCTGCCATCGAAAATGCATTTCTCGCAGTTGAATTAGAGAGAACTCACACAGAGAGCAAGCATACATATTTCTATATAGGTAAATATTCTAAATTGAAATATAGTTTGTATAATCTAGGGTATAATTTCTATGAAATGCGATGTAATGTAAGTTTAATATGTTTATAAAATGCATATTTCCAAAAAATAAATTACACATACAGTACATAGTCATGCAATCTATTTTAATATGTATACTTGATATAACATTACAATATTATATAATATAATAAAACATAATAAAATAATTATATGATATCATATACTACTAATGTAATATAATATACTAGTATAGTAATTAATAGAATATATTATAACATGATATATTTATAACATGATATAACATATTAGTAATGTACAATTTATGATACATTATAATTCAGGACTTTCTGGCAAAAATAACGAGTATACACAATGGGCAGATGGCAATAGTGTAGGTTACACAAACTGGGGCAAAGGTGAACCAGAAAATAACAAAGAGGAATGCGTCACAATTGAGAAACAAGAGGGTTTTAAATGGCATGATGTTACATGCGGCAGATCCGAAGCATCCATCTGTAAATTTGAGCAAAAGATTGAACTCAGTAAGTTTGCATCGGTTTTAACAGATCCAATCTTAAATTTCGGCCATTTTTATAATCATGTTAAAATAAAAATACTTAAAATAAAAACAGATCCAATCTTAAATGTCAGCCATTTTTATAATCATGTTAAAATCAAAATACATAGTAATTGAATGGTCTTTATTATTTTAGATGAAAACTGGGTGGATACACCAGGCGCATGCATAAAGAACTTCAACAACCGCATTATAAAGCCTGTTAACACTATGGATGCTTGTAAAAAACGATGTGAAGACGAGACTGCTTTCCGGTGCTGGTCCATTGATTACAATGCTGGAGCTTCACAGTGCCAGCTATCGGAAAGGTACTCTGGAAATAACCCCATTAGTGACCCTTGCCATGCTGGACCCCAGTGGAGCTATGCAGAGATTTTTATTGAAGGTAACATTCTATGTAACGTTTTCTGGTAATAGCCATCAAAAAGAAATAAGCTGAACAAACTATTGTCAAACGGTTGACCCGTAAAAGACCCTCAAAACGATTTACCACATCAGAGGTTGAATTGAAAACTAAATATCATTAATGAATAAACACAAAGACCACATGCGTCTCGAACTCGCAACCTCGTGGTTACGGCGCCCAATCGCCAAGCTCGAACGTGCCGGCGCTCAAGCTAATTAAAGTGCATAGTTGTATCAAATATATGTATACATTCACAGGTACAATTGATATTACTGCTGATGACGCTTACGACCTGTTTGTCGATGGTGCCCAAGTTGGTTCCGGTAGAAGCTGGAAACAAGCACAACGATACTCGATTTCTTACCCGGAGAATGTGCAAGTGATTGCCGTAAAGGGTATGTATGTCAAGCTAATTAAATCGAATACCACCATCACACCAAACTAATTCTCAAGCCGTTTTTAGAAATGACGAACGGGTTTACAACGTGACTGAAAAAGACTCCCGACCATAGTCACGTATATGGTTTTAGGTAGACGGGATAAGGCCTACTCTGATGTGACAATAGATTTACGTACGATCTCTTCACTTGTTTAGACACACATAATTGGTGTCGTAAAGAATGTTTTAACAATTGTGTTACAATACAACTGAAGCCGTGTTCAAAACATCATTGTCGACAATTCAAAATATACACTATTAGACTGTAAGCTTATGTATACGTATTTGATTATTCCCAGGTTGGGACACAGGCAAAGTGGTATCGGGAATCATTCTTTCATTCCGTCATAGCGATGTCCTTCTTAACACCGACAGTAGATGGAAATGCTTCTTTGGATCCGTTGACCCATTGTGGAATCAACCTGGTTACGATGACAGGTAAGGTTGTACTTCGCCATGCTTTTACATACTACTCTGTGCTTTTATAAAACAAATTGGTAGATCGTTTGGAATCTTTTAAAGATTATATTTTTTAAATGATAAAAACAATTACAGAATTGGTATGCATTCAAAACCAGTAGCAAAACATCGTTTTATGGGTTGAGCGTTACCAGTTTAGTTCACCTGTTGAACGAATTCAAATTAATGTATGAAAAGCATAAAATGAAATTTTCGATAACCATATTGCGGATATGATATTGATCGATGATAAACATAGTATTCTTTTTCTTTCAATTATTATTAGAAAACATACCGAGAAGTCCGATGCATATTTATAATCATTGTGTGTCTATTTAGCGTGCTGAAACAGTCATTGTAAGTTATTTAATTCTCCAGTGCCTGGCCCGCGGCAGTGGAATTCAGCACAAACCGTGACGATTCCTATGTGAAGACCAACAATGGGAAACCTTGGTGGCCTCAAGTGGACAAGGCAGCAAAGATGATTTGGACCAAAAACAGCTATAGAGACACGACGGTATATTGCAGATACAGTAAGTCAACAATATGCTATTGTTCACTGATTTGGAGGTTGATTGAGCAAACTATATATCACCCATTGTAGACCTTCTATTACTTCCGTACTAGTTGAAAACAGAAAGATGTGATGTGTATCAGAATGAAGATTGACCAACAGAATTCTGTTGAATAGATTGATGTGTATTTGTCTTAAGTATCTGAAAGTGCAAGTAGATTTATGTTATAAGTTCAATCAAAAGAGCAATCCACGCGTTGCGTTGAATACAGTACCACGACATGTAGACCAACACTAGCTATCAAACCGTTTAGGTTTATTATATGGACATATTAGAGCTGAAACGTTAAATCTTAGTATTTCACTTTCAGCCTTGAAAGCGTCAACGACACCAAGAACAACTCCCGAGACAACAACACCAAAGTTAACTACTACACCAACTACAACCATACCTGTACCAAGTAAATATTTTTCTTTATTATGAAACTCCAATATAAATATATAATAGTACCTGAAATATTATAGCCCTGGAAAAAAACAATATAACAGTTTCAGAAAAAGTCGGGTGCTTAGATAGAATCTTGGATTTGATAGGAATCACACATTTCACTTGTTTTCCATAAAATATCAGCCTCGACAATTTCATCAATTTGATATAACCATCCCACGCTAGATACAATTGGAACACAGTTAATGGTCGAAGAAACCGCCGATGACCAGTTGAAGCTAAGAATGTAGTCAGCCATTGAATTAATGTTCATGGTTGAAGCCTTAATATAATCAGTTTTCCAATCTGTCTGGAGAATATATGTCAAGTCCAAATTTTCTGTAAAGCCTAGGGATGACGAGTCATTCAAATCACAGACATCCCCTCCCACTCCCACACTTTATATGAGTATATAGTTGTAGATTAAAAAGGAATGACACGATGTTTCTTTTATTCCAGTTTGCCAGTACATTGGTCAGTTACTTGCTGATAAAGTAGACCCATGCAGATTCTACCAATGTGCCTATGCCGACAACAACCTGAACCTTAGGGCAGTCAGCATGCCCTGTGCTCCCGGGACTAGTGTGCCGCCCTCTTACGTTGCAGGCAACCCATGTATTGGACCAGCTCTGGACCAGTGCCCCAAGGGAAAGGGCATATAAAATATATTGGACCAATGAACAAAGGAGAAATAGGATATATAATATATAGTAAATTTGACTTATAGTTAGTAATAAAAAATGTATAGATATATTGGATCATGGAAAGAGAATAGGAATGGAAAGGAATCTTTATGGCAACTGGTCTCTCACAATTTATTTTTGTTTCTATCAAAGGAGCACAAGCAAAATTCTCAGTTTACGACACGTATCTCAGCCATTCTTCTTTAATCCTACGTGCTAGAATCCTTTAGATCAAGTACAATTTGTTTATCGTAATTGGTAAAATCTACAAATCGATTTAAAAAATGGCCAAAAAAATCAAGTAGCGCCATTAAAATATGAATGCTGTTTACATTTTATGGTAAATATACTTACTTATAAAGAGAATAACAAAGTTTTTGAATGACATTATTCGTAAAATGACTCGACAAATGATGACTAATATTCGCTCTGGCACAGAATTTTTATCTGTTCCCCTAGTTGATAAATAAGGATGCGGACATTTAGTCAATTGCAGATTCCAATCCATTTCTTCAATTCTATGACTGGCCTTTATTAATTTGTTAGCATTAAGAAGAGACACAGCTGGTCTGAGAATCTGCTTATCGAATTTGAAATTCACTTGCTGAAACAATTAATAGTTCTAACTTATAACCAATGTTTTAACTAAATTATTATTATGTAATCATTGTAAATCAATCTTGAAATATATATTGTATAAAAATGCATATTGGGAGTTGCATTTATTACAAACTAGAAAAATAGAATTTCCACACTAATAGTAGCCTGGACAGAAGGTAACGTGATTTCTTATTCCTGATCAAGCCTTGTTAGATAGCAATGTTTTTGTGAAATCCAGACTGCACAATCCCTGACTTTTTGACCTCGTACATACGTATTAAATGGTTTTGACATTTTAATTTAAAATAAATGATAGACGTTTTTGCACAATCTAGTTACAAGTATCTGCAGTATCTACATTTTGTCACTCTAATGGTCAGTTGAGAGACTGGATTAAGAAATTAAAATGTAAGCACAAGGGGAAAGAGCAAAAATTGTTACAACGCATGCAACAAAATCAGGAAATCCTCACAACCCAATACCTCACACGGTGAACTGACGAACGAATAGCCAATAACCCCCGTCTACCTCCCACTTTTCAGGAACCATTATCACAATCTAAAAACACAAGGCTATGAGGCATTCCATTCATATCATTCATACTGGAGTCATAACACTTTTTGCTGAAGAGCAAAAAACTTCAGACACCCATTTATGCTGATTCTTCGAGCAAAGAACAAATTGGTGTGAAAGAAATTATAGTCCCCTGGGGATTATGGTCCCCTTTCTTAAAGGCCCTTACTGGCCCTGACTGTGTATAAATAATAAGGAAAATAATTGTAATTAGGTCACCATATAAATCAATAGAGAATAGGACCAAAATTGATAGGACCACCTACCTTTTTACACTGGCTTGAACTTGAATCTTGAAACTTTTTGTTTCAGTGTGAAATGTATGAGTATCATACATAATTCTAGAGAAAATGTAATTTGAGAATGAACTGATTTTGCCTTTTTAAAAAATTGGTGTATATTTAGTTATTTGTCAGCTTTGTTATCACTCCATGCTGCTAACTTAACGTTGCTGTTGCTTCGTGTAGGCTAAATATTTTTCAAAGCCAAATGTGATCATATCATATTGAATGTGGCATATAGGATTAACAGCATGGGGTTAACTGTAAAATGGCAGCTAATGAAGTGAATGATCATTCATTATCGACGTATTAAAAATATAAAGACTGGAAATAAACAGAACAGAACTCTCCCTTTAAATTCTCAAGATTTCAAGTAATTCATCTTCAAGATGTCAAGATCAATTGACAAGAACATTTAATATAGATACCATACTAATATATAAATTTAAAAAATCTTTGTATACAAATATTGAGATTGTCCAAAATACCATTATGCGCTATTATCAATTATGATTATGGTTCTCTGGTAATATACAAATAAATTCCAGTTGGTAGCTAGGATACATAGACTCCATATGCTCTCATAACTCAAAATGAATTTTTAGATGTTAATTATATTTTTGAAAAGTTAAAAAATAAAACAAATTGGATTTCTGAATATTTCCAAGTCCTAACTGTAATGAAATCAATAAAAGGCTTTATTAACATAGAACAAGTGAAATTCACAAATATACTAAGAAAACCCAACTTTAAAGTAAAAAACATCCAATTAGACTTTAGAGGTAAAAAATCCAATTTCTTTTATACAATACTGAAAAATAAAAAATCTGAAAAATGGTTTACCTACAAGAAATGGGAAAGAGATTTTTGTATATAATGAAGGTAAAATAGATGAAATAAATTGGCCAAATATTTTTACTAGCAAGATGATAAAAGTTAAAGACAAAAATTGCCAATTTTAATTTCAAAATAATTAACAATATTCTTCCTGGATTAACTGACTTATTTCTCTATGGGATAACAGATAATTATCATTGTAGTATTTGCAATAATTTATGTGACTTGAAACATATTATTTTTGAATGTTCCTTAGCAAAAGATATATGGGCACTGATACATAAAACATGTGGCCTTAATATTTCTTACAGAAAAATTATAATTGGTTATAATGGCCAAGACTCACATACACATTTTTAAAATTATTTTATCAGCATTGTTACAAACAGTATTTATAAATCATATATTTTAGAATTGAACAGTAAAAAACAAACAACATTTGAAAGCATGATTTCATTGATAAAATATGAAATTAATTACAGAAAAAATGTATTTTATTGTTCAAAGTGGAATTTTGTATCAAAACTATTAAAATGAAAATTGTATGAATTATCTATTTTATGTCATTGTTTATGTTATGTAAAATGACCAAAAGCTGAATAAAGACTATTTTAAAAGAAGAAAAAATAGACTCCATATGCAGCATTTCAAGAAAAGCAATGCCCAAATATTCGTTGTGCTGCTTTACCTTCTGCGCAATTTTTCCTTTGGAACCACAAGCGACGTCAGGGAAACCACTGAAACCTACAAAAGAACCACAAGGGGCCTCTAGGGAACCCCTAGTACCACTAGTACCTGCTCTGCTTGTCTAAAGAACCATTTACTATACTTGATGCTAAAGGGTCTAATTGTTCGTTGGAGCAGGACGATTCTAATTCCCTGGATGGAACTTGTGGTCCACTAAACGGCCAAAGGTAGATGACAAAAGTAGATGACCCTAGATGACCCTAACCCCAGAAGTCAACGATGGTTTCCTAAAAGACTCGAGAGGTTGCCTATAGGTTCTTATACTGGTTATTTAATAGTAGTCTTGCTTAAAAGACCCCGTACCCCCCCCCCCCTTTATCCTTCTCTCTATATATTGCCAGGTAAAGAGAGTGAAGGTGACGGGGGTGGATACAATCTTTGAGCAAGACTAATTTAATAGCCTTGCCCAAGTCGATATTTTTTAATTATCTGATCTTGAATTATTACGGCGGTCATAATATAAATCAAGTATAAGCACGGGGAATAAGCAAAACGAGGGCGAAGCCACGGACTGCGACTCACGTAATTCAAAACGAGGTTACAACGCATTATAGCTGAACAATGGCGGTAAGTCCAAACTTAATTTGGAAGGCATGTTAGGATTTGGGGTAGATTATTGGTTTGGATATTCTACACAATAGCTAGTATGTTCCAGTCGGTGATCAACATATTCATACTCCACCTGCAATGGCATTCTTGGTGCTCGACTGTCCAATAGTTTAGCATGAACACAAATGAATTCGAAATCTGCCACAAAAAATGTAATTTTGTCAATATTTGTCCCTAATATACCGATTTAAACAAAGGAATCAGAAATGACATCGAATTAATATAATTATTCATGTTCTATTGTTACAATTACATCTTCGTGTGATATTTGGTAAGCGGAAAACGTACAATTACATAGAAAATTGGAATTTATAATAGTCGCAGTCCATCCATCTGCCCAACGCAGTCCGCGACTCAATGTTGCTTTATATCTGAAGCTGAACGCAATCACAGCCAAAGGTAGATAGCACAATGTGTGAACAGGTGTGGCCGAAATGAATGGAGCAACTTTGGACAAAATTGAATATAAAGGGCTATTTTAATAGACCTACATCGTGTCTCAATCCATTCTGCAAATATATACAAGCTGTCAAATACAGCTGAAATCATGAATTTATGGTAGCTAGCAATATTGATGGACTGTTGGAAAGATCATCCAAAATTACATTAACTCACCAACTCTCCAATTATTTGATATTTTCCTGATATCTTAAATACTAGTTAATGTACCCTTCCCCAACAGCTTTTATTGCATCATCAAAAAGTTAATTGTTTCGCATTTCTACTTCTTATAAAAAGTCTCACCACTATCCAATTATCTATATATTTAACCCTATCCACAAATTGGTTTGTAATAAACATATTACGTTGTCATCTTGCGCTCGACTGTTCTGCCAAATACGCTATTGAATTGCCATATTTCTAGGTCTTAAACGATACAATATAGCAATTTGGGACATTGATTCAGGTAATATATGTTATCAACGTAACTTTGAATGATAATCTGGATGCTGACTTTCTTTTCCTGAAACAATAATAGCGTAGGAATATAGTTTACACTATCTTATTTATTTCGTGTTCGCGGCTGGACTGCGTTGCTTAGAATATCAATGGAGGCTGTGTTGCGTTGTTGAAATAGCTTTGTTTACTGGACTGCGTCCACTATGAATGCGCAGTTTGAATCTAATTTTTCTCCTCATGAACACATTCTATTATCAAATCATTTTCACGAATTATACTCGGAGCCTTAACTAACCTTTAGATATCAGAAACGTGTTAAAACTCCTTTCAAATGTATAGTAAATTAAATAATATGCACATATTTTACAGGTAAAATCAGAACTTGGCTACTGTTTTAGCTTGATCTGGACAACTGCTTGTTTTCTTATCTACAGACCAACAGTAGATACAGAGTAATATTTTGGTCACCGATTAGACACTACGATAGCATTTAAAATAGCTGGATTTCTCTATTTTGTCGGAAGAAGCAGAAGGCACTGCCGGATGTCCCTCCATTTTGGCGCTGGGCTGCGGTGTAATGTTACGCGAGTCGCAGTCCGTGGCTTCGCCCTCGTTTTGCTTATCCCCCGTGATAAGAGACCGACTTGGGCAAGGCTAGTTATTTAATAGGACCTTGGTCATTACCAAATGTAACTATATGAAGTTCTTAACAGTGTTTACAGTGCAATTCACGTCACCATGCGAAGAATGCTTCAAGTGCCATATTATTGACATTAATTATTAGGATAGAAATTTATTATTTATAAAAAAAATTAAATTATAAAAAGAAACATGACATTTTGGCATGTATCAAACATGCCAGAATTATTGTTGCTACACGTCTGTGAATATTCAGATCACATGGTGTGACCCCCTTAAAAATAGATGCCACAGGGTGTAAATGAATTTTTTCTCCTCAGTTATAAAATTCAAAATATGAAATTCCAGATATAAAAATATTTTTGACAATTAATGACAACACAAATATTATACTGTATAGCTAAGATGGTTTTACTGAAATCATTTTTTTATTTATAATTTAATTTCTGAATCTGAGAATATCTTCGTAAACATTTTTTGAACTACAAATATAGGAGACTTTACCACACTCTACCAAATATATGGCACAAATTATGAATTATTTCAGATTAAAATTTTGTTTTGTTCACAAATTTTACCGCTAAAACATAGTGACCCTTTGCAAAATGGCTGGGGCAAGGGGTGCAACTCATGCATTTCTCATAGATTTTGATATTTTGGGTATTAAAAAGTAACAAGTAAATTAGCATAATTATAGTTTATCTTTGTAGTAGTCTTGGTCCTTATTATAGTCAACATCAACAATTCTTGCTTTCCAATTATGAGTTATGGTAGAAATGTCAGAGCAAATAAATGATTTGTTTGATATCGTTTCTGAAAACAATGTTTATTTTAAAATGTGGTTACTTTAATCATATGTTCTTTTTCTGTAAAAAAGGTACTTTGACAAAGGTCTTGAGACAATTTTGATAATTTGATGTATTTGAGGGGGTTATGACAGGTTACAAGTGGCATGACTCGTATACGTGACATGTAACTTAGTTTGTGTCTACAGTGCAGCGTATGCACTTTTAAACTGTCTTAATGAATGCCTGATGAAATAATCCTTGCACGAAAGTAAAATGAATTTATGATGTTTTTAAATTATCAAGATGAGATTATGCTAGCTATTGTTCAGAAATATTTGCATCATCGCAACATTGTGGCGTATCCTCTCGATCGTACGCTAGAAAAGACACAAATGGTAGAGAACAATTAGAAAAACAAATCAGTTTCAAAAATGATGTAAACTTTGCAGTCTTCAGATTAAACATATATTCAATCAATCATATCTAATACTTACAATGATGAGGTCCATTGCATTAAATCATTCAAAAAAACAATTACTCTGACGTCAATGCTACGTAAACCACTTAATTAAGAACTTTGATTTTCATATATATTAAACTCATAATTGATAACGTTTATGAATTATGGTGCTGCCGGTCTGGGGATTAAAACAACATAGTTTGTATAAGTTGGACGTTTGAATGCAAACATAACATGGCACTACAAGTACATTGTTCTTGGTACATTCTACCTTCAAAATTATAATACTATTCAAACCTTTTTTGAAAATTGTTGCCAATAATCGAATTTGCATTTTGATTGTTTAGACATTGTAGCGTGCCTTGACGGGAACATGTTTTTTTAAACCTCGAAGTCGGTGTAAGATAAGTGCACCGCTGTCATTTGTGCCTTGTGACCAGAGTATGACTTATCGTAAATGAACATGCTTGATAGTGATGCAACAAATAGAGGTTATTCAATGGGAGAGATAGAATATAATATTGACCAAGGAAAATATCAAACTGACCGAGGGCGACAGCCCGAGTGTCAATATAACATTTTCCGAGGCCAACATCATATTTTTCGAGGAACAAATTCATATTCCATCACGACCATCAGTAACCTATTTATTCCATAATATTTTTCTGAAAATGTTTAGTATGTCGCCATCCAATTATGGTGACATTAAATGATACAATTTAGTTTATCAAATGACATTTTCAATGTTTATTAACACGTTTGAAATAGAAATAATTTATAATACTAACATGGATCATGATATGCCATGATGACACAATATTTAGTTTCGTGAAATTTTCTGATAGTTCTGATACGGGATCTGATACGGGATATTTTGAATATCTGTTTTATTCCCAGTTTATTTCCCAGGGAAAACATGTTATTATGGAATAATTAGAGATATACATGTATCATAGAACTCTCCGATATTGAAAGTTTTACCCTTTATACCTAGGTAACACAAAATAATTACATTGACGAGCAATTCGCACTTATTAGATTGTAATCTAGTTGAAATTGAACTTTGTGTCACCAGATTGATCAATGGCTCTTGACGTCACGAGTGTATTCTTGATAATCTTCTTCTTATCTAGACCAATGACAGAATCTAACAGATATGCTAATCGATCAATACATAAATATTTTTGAGAAATCATGATGTCAAAAATCCGATAACCAATAATCGAACAGCAAAATATTTCACCATCCCTCAACACTGATGATAACGAACTCCCCAAGTAGGATGCTTGAATATTTGGAACAATAAATCACTTGGTACCACTTGAGAAAGAAGTATATATAAGACCCTGGTTCTTTCATCCTCATTAAGCAACTGAACGATTGGATAAAGACAACGATCATTTGAAAAATACAAAATGATGTTTTATACGTCTGCAATTTTGGCAATTTTTGCTATTTGTTCTTCTTTTGGTTCGCCGATTCAGAAACAACCAGCAGGTGAGCTATACATTTTGCATACGTTCGATTTTGCTTCTTAAAATAGAGCTTCGTCTTCATAACTAGACGCGCAGGGTAGGTAAGAGCTGTATCATGTTTTAAACTAGCTTGACAGTGGACCTGAGAAGTTTTTCATGTGATGTAGTTGCATCTTTTTAAAGTTTTTAGGCAATGTCATAAAAACAGATGAAAAAATAGGTTGATCAAACTTTTGTTAAACAATTGGTCCTTAAAAGAAAATGAGTATTCTAACTTCAAAAAATCGCAAGAAAAACATTTAAGTGACATTAAAGTGCATAGTTGCATTAGATACATTTATACATTCACAGGTACAATTGATATTGCTGCTGATGACGCTTACGACCTGTTTGTCGATGGTGCCCAAGTTGGTTCCGGTAGACAGATCCAATCTTAAATGTTGGCCATTTTTATAATCATGTTAAAATCAAAATACATACATATAGTAATTGAATGGTCTTTACTATTTTAGATGCAAACTGGGTGGATACACCAGGCGCATGCATAAAGAACTTCAACAACCGCATTATAAAGCCTGTCAACACTATGGATGCTTGTAAAAAACGATGTGAAGACGAGACTGCTTTCCGGTGCCGGTCCATTGATTACAATGCTGGAGCTGCAAAGTGCCAGCTATCGGAAAGGTACTCTGGAAATAACCCCATTAGTGACCCTTGCTATGCTGGACCCCAGTGGAGCTATGCCGAGATTTCTATTGAAGGTAACTTTCTATGTTACGTTTTCTGGTGATAGCCATCAAAAAGAAATAAGCTGAACAAACTATTGTCAAACGGTTGACCCTCAAAAGACCCTCAAAACGATTTACCACATTAGAAGTTGAATTGAAAACCTAATATCATTAAAGTGCATAGTTGTATCAAATATATTTATACATCCACAGGTACAATTGATATTGCTGCTGATGACGCTTACGACCTGTTTGTCGATGGTGCCCAAGTTGGTTCGGCTAGAGGCTGGAAACAAGCACAACGATACTCGATTTCTTACCCGGAGAATGTACAAGTGATTGCAGTAAAGGGTACGTATGCTTTGCTAGGTACACTCTCCCCAGTAAGCTTGGTAACAGGAAGCCACCTCGATCCCCTGTTTAAGTTTATCGTCTTTATAGCAGGTCAAAGTCGTATTCAAAATTCAAACTCGTTAACTAAGTCATCTAACTAAGATAGCCGCGCCCCTTTGTCTTTATCCTTCTCTCGCAAACGGCAGATAAGATGGCCTCTGGCATACCAGAATGTAACTAAGTCATTATTACCTTATTATTCTATATCAGGAAAAACTTAAGGTTCAACATTGACAAACTTTAACATACGTTCAAATTATGGGGCCTTCTAGTTGCCAAACGAGGGGAGGGTACACCAGCGCTCATTGCTCTATTGTTCTAAGATAATGTATGATTTTCGAACGATTCCTGAAAAGTTGTCTCAATATCACAACGATTGGCTAGCTAAACTGTATAATTTTCGAAAGATTCTTTGGCCTGATTCAATAGCACACATTTTTCAACGATTTGTCTCAATACCACGATGACTGGCTGTATATTAATCTACAATTAAATCTTACAAGGCACTTGCAATATAAGTTTACTCTTCACTCGAGATTTGAAATGTATAAATGATTGGTGTTTAAAAGAAAATGTTTGCATTAAACTATCGTATTTTTGTTTTGAAGGTAGCAAACATGTGATCGTTACATGTAACACAATATTTTGCATTTTAATGTTATTTGATTTGTATATTTCATATTGATGAAACATATACTGTAGGTACATACAGGGGACCATACAAAATGTCACACCTTCCATTTGTTACAGACGCCAACCGCCGAACGGCGAACACTGTCCACAAAAACGTTGGAGACTACGTGTGGTGGTGACATAAAGCAAATCTCTATTGGCCATGGGAGTTTTGAAAACTGATAATAAAACAACAATACAAAAACACAATCCCCAAACACAAATAACAAAAATAGCGAGCACTACGCATATATTTGGATTGTTTGTATTTGAATAATTTCTTTACAGGGATGGACATAGGGAAAGTGGTATCAGGAATCATTCTTTCATTCCGTTTCGGCAATGTCCTCGTTAACACTGACAGTAGTTGGAAATGCTTCTATGGAACTGTTGACCCATCGTGGATTCAGCCTGGTTTTGATGATAGGTAAGGTTATACAAGTCATAATTAGCCATGTCTTTTATCATTATTATATCTTTTTAGGGGCAATATGAAGGAAAACATTACATTTTAATTTTGGAATAACCTTCTTTTCTATATAAATTTTTTGTATAGCATTTTAAGTGCGTAAAGCCTGAATGAAATTTGCTCAACGGGGGTCGTACGGCGGCCGTAGTTTCACAAGATACGGTATAGAAAATCTACATCGAACTGCTTTTCCCTATATTTCATGCTGCATATTTTTCTCGATTTTGGGATTGGGAAGCTACGGCCGCCGTACGGTGCCGTAGATCAAATGTGACGGAGGCATAATGTAGTTGTGTAAAGTTATTCCAAAATTGTGTTAGTCACTAAGTGTAAACCTGTACATCAAGCTAGTTTGCTGAAACAGTCATTGTAAGTTATTTAATTCTCCAGTGCTTGGCCCGCAGCAATAGAATTCAGCACAAACCGTGACGATTCCTATGTGAAGACCAACAATGGGAAACCTTGGTGGCCTCAAGTGGACAAGGCAGCAAAGATGATTTGGACCAAAAACAGCTTCAGAGACACACCCGTATTTTGCAGAAAAAGTAAGTTAACAAATCACAATTGTTAGTCCCTCATTTGAAGTTCTTGGTTGACGGATTTCAATTGGTTTTGACTGTGGACTGGGCAATGCATTGCCGGGCATTGTTATTGTTATCTTTTCACCCATATGAGAGTAAGCCATGTCACATACACCTGCAAAGAACGTGAATCAATATCTTTAAAAATTGAAACGCTCATTTTCCATTTTACTTTTCAGCTGTGAGAGTACCACCTACACCAAGACCAACACCTGCAGCAACTACACCAAAACCAACACCTGCAGCAACTACACCAAAAGCAAAACCAACCCCTGCACCAATTCCAACAAAATCAGTACCAGGTAAACACTTTATTAATTATAGCCAATGAATGTAAATATTAAATACATACGTCTTCATGATGAACCCATCCCACATTCCCATTACTTTAAGTGAATTGAGAATGTAGAGCTTATAATCAAATCTCAATCCGAACCATAATTTTATGTAAAATGTATGGTTGATCGAAAAGAAGTACAATGAAACCTGTATTTCTAAATACATCTTAAGACATCCCAACGTGAACCATTTTGCCCATTTCTTGAAGCTGCTGTATATTTCTAAAAAAACGCGTGAAACCTCAAAAGATCAAGATCGGTCTTCATTGCTGTAGCAGTTATAGAAAGAATTGAAATAACCTCGTGGACAAAGGATGATCCGAATAATTTTGGACGGTTCTGTTGGCGTTCAGATTAGACAGGTTTTACAGTAATACAATGTGTATTTTATTCCAGTTTGCCAGTACATTGGTCAGTTACTTGCTGATAAAGCAGACCCATGCAGATTCTACCAATGTGCCTATGCCGACAACGACCTGAACCTTAAGGCAGTCAGCATGCCATGTGCTCCAGGGACTAGTGTACTGCCCTCCTACGTTGCAGGCAATCCGTGTATTGGACCAGCTCTGAAGCAGTGCCCCAAGGGAAAAGGAGAATAGAATATATTGGTTCAGTTCCCAAAGGGAAATGCATATAGAATATATTTCGGACTTAAAGTTAGTAATCAGAAGAAACAGCTGGTCTGAGAATCTAAATAATGCAATAGCAATTTTTTTAAATCTCAAAATATTTTTCAAACAAATTACTGTTGTGTGGAAGGTGTCAGTACGATTTTTGGAAAAATAACAAATATGCAAGATGTATATATGGTTTCTTTGTATGTATCATGTATTTTTGTACACATATTTAAATCAATAAATTGTTTGATAGTAACACTATAGGTATATTTATTTTGAAATGTCTGAATGTGGCTACATTTGTATTGTATTGACTAACTGATCAAATGTTGGGGATGATTATTGCTTATGCATTTTATCCACGCATATGATTTCATCAAAGACACTACTTTTCGAATTCCAAGAGAGAGTCTGGTATAGAAACTGCGGCAGGGAAATCCTCATCTAATTTCCTATTAACCTGCTCGATTTTCCGTTATACAATGAGCTTTGAATTCTTTGTTTTACTCAATATTAGAAAATAAATCCACGAAGAAGAAATTTTGAGTAAAAGTTTTGTTGATAATAGTTTGTGGCATATGGATTAATCCATCAATTCACGCAATGAAACCCGGAATGAAACCAATCAAGTTCTAAGGGTTTCTCAAAGACATAATTTAATTCAGCCATCTTATGCTCTGCCTACTGTAGTTATATGCTAGCACTACCACGAGAGTTCGAAACGTTCAAAGTCTTGCTTCATCCTTGAATGAGGGAGAGGGTAAACCCCCGGGGGGTAAACTAGACTTCATGTAAGACTAGTAAGTAAATGAATAAACAATTATATTATTTTCATTCTATAATATATATCACATATATTTAAACATTAATTTATACATACAAAACGTTGTGCATAATAAATATAAGATATAGACTAACATTTAAGGATGAGAAGATAGAAACCAGTATTCCTGGATGGACGGATGCAAAATTTTCTCACCTTACTAATTTACTCTTAACAATGAAAACGAATGTCTCTGTGGCATCTTTGAACTGTGTACACATATTCTTCATTTCCCACACTTTGTTCAATGTACTACATCTACATTTAAATTAACAGCAATGGCTCCTTAAAATGTTCTTGTAATGATCAAATATTTTCAGTTGTACTTGTACATTGTAAACTGACATGAATGATTGATGAACATGCCAAAGACAGTCAAACAAAATAGTCCAAATACAGCATTTATTCGGGTAGTAAGTCATCTCCCAATTCCTCATCATCAAACTCATCCTTCACTTCATTTGGTCGCCTAGCAGCTGTCTTGGGTCGTTCAGCCATTGAGCCGAGAGGATCTGAATAGGAGGCATCTGGAAATGAAAGGGTTAAACATGTTTTATCAAATAATTATTTGAAACATAGAATGAGTATGAGTAACTTTTCTTGCTCTTGTTTATAAATTATGGTTCAGCAGAATCTTTTATAAATGTATTTCAAATAAAACAGTTATAGGAATTTTCACCAAAGTTCAAAATAAGTTTTAGAAACTAGAATGCCCTTGTATTAAAATTGGTTGACTTTTCAAAGAATACTAAATGGACTGACATTAAACAGGTGAAAGTGAAATAGAAATCAAAGATATGAACAACAATCAGAATTCTCAGATCTTAAACTCAAGGGAATATAGTTCTACTCATAAGATTAACATAATACAAGAGTAGTAAAACAAGTCAAAGAACACTACATACCGACTTCCTTCTTTCCAAATGCGTCTTCATCATCATCAAAGTTTGGCCTGGTCCTTCTTGCGGCACTTCCTGCAGATCGTTCACCCCTTGCACTAGATCTTAGACTAGTTCCACTTCCAGCCCTGCTTCCTGAATCTAAACAGAAAACATGCATGCAAACATTAAATGGTTAGCAATAGAGAAATACCAGTAGGAGTAGGTTGGGTACTGCCTGAATCTAAACAGAAAACATGCATGCAAACATTAAATGGTTAGCAATAGAGAAATACCAGTAGGAGTAGGTTGGGTACTGCCTGAATCTAAACAGAAAACATGCATGCAAACATTAAATGGTTAACAATAGAGAAATACCAGTAGGAGTAGGTTGGGTACTGCCTGAATCTATAGAGAAAACATACATATTAATAACAGATTTTTCCTATGTAACGAGTTATATTTATTTTTTGTATTCTTCAGATGAGTGTAGTTTAAATCTTGCAAATGAAATCATGATTGCTTTATTTGGAGGCTATTTTAGTTGATATTTGAGAATATCTCCATTGCAAAAAATATGCAACAAAAATTACATTATACTGATTCTCTATATTGCACTTGTTTACTGGATACACATAACTACACACTTTCAACAAAATCACAAACAAACAAACCCTCATCTCACCACCCCTCCCTGTATGTCATAGTTATATGCATTTTTATATATATCATCTAATAGCTGATTAAACAATCTAGCTATACAGAATATCAATCATTTTGGGTGATATCATTTTTATCTATGCATTGATATCAAATATCAACACGAATGAGTAAAGCGAATGAGTGTACTGTTGATATTTGATATCTACGAAGCAATAAAATGATATCATGAGAAATGATCTGATATAGGGTTTATCCCATTTCAAAAAATTTGAATAAAAAAATTTCATTGCATGATATCAACCATTCAATCGCATATGAGTTTGATAAATGTTTTTCTAAATATCACAAGGATTTCAATAATATCAAGAGTATCACAAGTTGTTATTGTAAATAACACATTAATCGTGGGATAAACATTATAAGTGTATGTAAGACCTAATTATCTTCAAACAAATGTACCAAAATGGATAGACCAACAAATATAAAAAAATTGGATATAAAAATGACATAATAGATTTATGCTTTCTACAAAACTGAAAGCAAAATCAAGTCTATAATCTGCAAACTGTCAGATGGCTAGACCAGAGAAAACTAATATCGCATGGTCTGCCTTCTTGGGATAGTCTCGCTTCAAGACTGTGTGGCCCCGCTCCATGTACTACCTTCCCTACACAACAAGGGAAGTAGGGGAGGGGAGGGGGTACACAGTCTTGAACCAAAACTATTAGCTGGATTCCAGTTGAAATGATCTAAACATTTCAGATTCAATCCAGTGAAAATCTTTATGGAAGGAAAACCTTCCAGTGCAGAATAAACAATTCTTGGGAAAGGGAGACAACCTGTTTGACACATGACCTTTATGAAATAAAATCATCCCAGGAATTGTGGGAGTTAAAATCCTCCTGTGCATGAACATTTCATACATGTGAAAACAACATACAAAAGCACACCAAACATTTACCTGCTAAGCCTAATTCAGGAAGGAATAAAAAAAATATGACATCAATTTGCATGCTATAACATTATGGTGAAACACAAAGACAATTCTATATCAAGTATATGCTTTCCCCATTCTCCACTGTACCAAAGAGCTTATGGAGGTATTTATTTAGACTAATAACATAAATATAATATTCATTGAATTTTCTTGTTTATTCTCACTGACATTTTGCATGTTTTACTGAAAAATATGACAACTGTGAAATCACACGGTCTTAACTTCAACCGTTAATTTGAATTATTGACCTACCGGATGTTTGAAAATCAAGGATTGCGACTCTCATACTGCGCCGTTTTTGGAAGTAGGGACTCTGTTTAAGAGAATAATGTACCATCAGACTCTAAACTCAAAATAGCGGTCAAAGTTAGGACCGCGTGGAAATGTGAGTGAGCAGGGAACATCATGCTTCATTATAACACGGTGTAATATGTAAAATGAACATACCACTTCCTGCACTGTTTTCCCTTCCCTCTCTCTTTCTGCCACTGCCTCTTCTACCACTGCCGCTATTTACTCTCTGAAAGATAACACACAGGGTTTTGAATAAGGTGTGACATAAGTGCCAGCCCAAGGCCTGGAGTCATTTACTCCTGATCTGGACCATCCAATTTTTCACCTTGCTTTGGAAAATAACATTGAATCTCAAATTTGAACACCTCTCAAATTTTTTTTACAATCGGCACACTTTTGGCCAGTAGTGTTTTGATTACAGGTAGGTTCAGGCCCGTAGCCAGGGGGTTCAGAGGATGTGAGTGAAGCCCCCCAGCAAAAGATTCTTACAAAATCTTGCAGACTTTGGGCCAATATGGTCAAATGTGAACACCCTGGAATTTTCAAAAAGTGAACCATCCTTGGCAAAAGTTGGCTTTGGCCCTGGGGTTTTACTATATTTTCAAGAGTTTATGGTTTTTTAAACTAAAAATATAGCAAACAGCAGGAATAAACTATATGATATCTATAGATTAGTAGAACATGTATAGTTAATTAAAATAAATAGTTGTACCTGTTCTCTGAGTTCTTTAGACTTCTCCGCTTTCTTGAGTTTTGTAGCGAAATCATTTGCATCTTTCAGGCCCATGTCTGTTGACAGTCGTACCAGGAATCTCAAACCTTAAACATGTTAATCATTTATAGATTTAACAATGCATCGAGTCAATTAGGATCGGCCATATAAGTATTAATATTTAAGCAATAGGTAAACCAATGAAATTGCTTAACCTACAGTCTACACTCCCGGGCCCCTCTAAACAATGTCATTATACTTTCTTCCATCAAACCTGACTTTCATTTACTTATTTATTCATTTATCTATTTATTTATATCAAACAATATAGGATCAAGTTAAAGTATCAAAGGATGAGTCTGGATATATGCCCTTTTGGTCTCTCAGTTAAATGTATGTAAAATATGATTTTTATAAATGTCCTAGTTATATTTGACAAGTGCATGTAGTTTTTCATGAGTTTTGATGCATAATTAACCCCCTGCTGAGAGTCAAAATAAGTATCCTAACAAAAAAAAACAAGTAATCATTATCATAGAAAAAGACACCAATGGCAACATGTATGGCATATAACATAGAAATAACTTTAAGACATATGGATAATTAAAAAGAAAATCATTTTTTTAAATATATTTTAGGATTTAAATTTTTTCAAATTTTTGAATTTCCCGCCAGTTTAATTTGAAGGGGGAAAAACAAGATGGCTGCCATTTTTTGTAAGAAATGTCAGAAAAAAAGTAGCTTCACTTTTAATTTTCACCATGAGCACAGTTTTCCGGTTTAGGTTTTTTGGTAGAATCTAACTTTGAGTGATTATAATCCCTTGATTACCCAGATTAACACCAATTCACTTATCAAGAAATACCATTCAATGTCTATACAAAGAAAGTAAGCAATGTTTTGGAGGATATATTTCAAACTTTTTGTATAAATTATTCATTTAGTATTTGTACTTGATTTTTTTCAATTTTGGCATACTGGTAGGCGTTCTCTTTGATGCCAATATTCTTCATTAATTGTGATACAAATTGGTATTTTTGTACTCTTGGGAAAAGGATAAGATATTGAGGTTTAATAATATGTGTGATTGAGTTGTTTTTTCAGACATTACAATTTCCAATATTTTCTAAGTCGATATCCAGACTCATCCTTTTCTAATGAAGTTAAATAAACCATCCCTCTCCCTAAACTACCCAAAACACACATTGAGTTTTATGCTATTCTTTCTCCATCAAACCAAGCTTTCAACCTGTTTCCATTGTATAATGTTTTTTTATCAATGTACTTACATTCAATGTTTTCAGGGAATCTCTTATTTATACTTTTATATGTGTCAAGGGCCTTCTGGTAGTTCCCACTGCGCCTGTGACAGCTAGCTATCATCATGTACCACTTTACTTGGTTGGGCCTAAAACACAAGTAATGCAGGATTTTTGCAACAACACATAATATGGACCATAGAAAATTATTTTATATATTTTTGACTTAAACACATTCCAATACAGCCCCAAAAACTTGAACAATCAGATATTTAGTCATGTACAGTACATTAATTTTTGGTTTATGTCAAGTTTGTTGAGTCTGCACCAAACTGGACTGTAACTTACTGTATCAAGGCTGCTCTCTCAAAGTATTGTATAGCCTTCTCACAAAACTGAGAGTCAATGTAGTAGGCCCCTAGCCATTCTATGATCTCAATGTTTGATGGGAAATACTTGAATGACTGAAAATACAATTAGAAAATGTAAAGCGTATAAGGTGAAAATAAACATTTCACTTGAATGTTTAATATATAAATAAAAACATAATGAATTATTATTTTGTGTGGTTATAATGTTAATTTCTCAAAACTGCACATTTGTGTTTAAATAACAGTATAAATTTCATTTGGCTACAATAAAATTATTGACAAACAAAATGAAATGTGAAAATGAATTCAACAATTTTTCAATGACTGAATTACTTACATCATAATGGTACTGGAAAGCTTGTGACTTATCCCCCTCATTATCAAATATTTCCCCTAGTCTAGCCAAGAGGGTAGCATCAGTGGGCACGATGCCTATAAGCTGCATGAACCATTCTGTAGCCTGTGCCGTATCTTCTAGCTGGTCATATATATCAGCAATGTGATATATCACCTGAACATAAAAATATATTGTTTATGTTAGGAATGAAAAATGTTCATGAATGTTTGGTGTGAAAAATAAGGTTCATATAAAATGAAATGTTAATATGCGGAATTACCTTGTATCTTCTTCACATTAAATCATTATTAACTCCCTCCCCCCAATAAAGTAAACTTCAAGAACACAATTTTGTTCCATATATTAGATGTACAGAAATCATTATACTGTACTACTTAAGTCAGTTTTTTAGTTTTTATGGTTTCTTTATTTTACTTTACAAAATTATCTACAAATGACAGGGCCGAGGCTGAAATCAGCATTATTGGCCCTGTTAATACAAAGTTTATTCAAATTTACAAAATAGCATCAAAATGACTACCAACATATATGTATGCATGGCAGGAATGTGTTAAAACTATATAATTATATCAATGCATTCACACAAAAAGGATGTAAAATGCTTCAATATTGAAGAATTGCATGTTATGCTAACTCCATCTCTGCTATACATTAAGATATTCAGCTTTTGCTCTATAGAGCATCCTGTAAAGAAAATGTTCATTTCTGGCATGTTCCTGAGTTCCCCCCAAAGTTTCTCTCTTATAACATTCAACAGAGGGCATTTGAAGATTAGATGCTTTGTAGTTTGTTGTTTAAAACCACAGATGCATTTGGGACTGTCAATACCTTGAAAATTATGTTGAAAAAGATGACCAGTAAAAATGAAATCACATCTTGTTCTATTCAGTAAAATTTCTTCTTTTCTTGTAAGATCCAGGTTTGTGGTTGTTAAATGCTTCATTGTCCCTGAATATTTACGTAAATTGGTTTTGAAAGTGACTCTTGATGGTGCACTTTTTAGATAATTTGGAATGGCTTCCCATTCTCTTATGGCATTTATTATTGGTGACTTTTGTGAACGTGCAGTTAACTTTGGAATAGTGTATTCTCTTGATTTTCTCAAGTTAATATTATGTTGCTTATTTTGATAACTATCAAAAATTTTTTGAACATAAGTTGGGACCAATTTCTGTCTAACATCATACATTAAACGTAAACGTTTCTCCTTTCTCCGCTCAGACAGGGTATTCCAATTTAGACATTTCAAAACCTTTACAGTAGATGTTCCATGAATGCAGCCACTTACTAATAATGCTGCCCTATAATGAACTTGGTCTAGTTTCATAATATTATACTTGGTAGATTTTTCAAATAATATACTTCCATACTCTAAGTTTGGGAGAATAAATGATAGATACATCTTCTCTAGGTGTTTAGCTCGAATCTTGGTCTTAAGAACTTTCAATGGATTTAACATTATATTACATGCTTTTATGATATCCTGTAAATGGGCTTCAAAATTCAAATGCTCATCTAGAATGACTCCTAAGTGTTTATGAGTTCTGGTTCTATTAATGACCTCATTTCCTAGGTAGAGGGGAGGGTATAAGAGATTGCACCTCCTTGAGCCTTTAAAAATCATATCTTGACTTTTAGAAGGTTTAAATTTAAGCTTCCATTTCTGTGACCATTCCCATAAATTATTTAAGTCAGCTTGTAAATGCTGGTTCTGTTCAATGATATTAGCTTTCCTATTAAATGGCATAAAGATTGAACTATCATCTGCATAAAGGTAAAGTTGACTATGATTTATGACTTCATGAAGGTCATTTATATATAACAGGAAGCAAAACGGCCCAATTATGGATCCCTGCGGCACGGAACTATTTATGAAGTATTCATTTGAGATTGCTGATAATTCTCCATTAGCTTTAACTTGAAGTCTACGATTGAAAAGATACGACTGCAAAAGTTGAGTAATAGTATCTGAAAAGCCATATGATTTAAGTTTTTTTATCAAAAGGAAATGCGGAACGGAATCAAACGCAGATTCTATATCAAGAAACACTCCTCTGACATCATGATTTTTGTCAATGTAATTGTCAATAAGATCAACAATCGTTAACAGTTGTTTTTCCGTACTATGTCCTGGAAGAAAACCAGACTGATTTTGATACATTAAGTTGTTGTCTTTAACATATTTAAACATGTTATTATAAATAATACGTTCTAGCAATTTAGAAACATTACTTAACAAGGTAACTGGTCTATAATTTTTTGAATCACCCTTTGATCCTTTGTTTTTATATAAAGGTACTACAGTTCCCAATTTCCAACAGGTGGGAAAAACTTGTTTGTCTATTATTATCTTAAATAAATCAAAAAGAGGTTGATCAATACTATCACAGCACATTTTTAACATTTTATTTGAAATGCCATCTGGCCCCCCTTGTTTTGAGACATCAAGACTTTGAATAAGTTTATTTATGTCTCCCTTAGTGAATTCAATTTTATCAAAAATCATGTCAGTTTTCAAAGGTATTTCTGGTGATTGAGTTTCATCATAGTCATGATGGAATTTAGATAAAAATTGATTAAGCAAAAAGTTTGCATTTTCTGAGCTGTTTTCAGCCACAATACCATTGTCAAAAGAGAGAAATGGTATGTCAGAACAGAATTTTTTCCCAAGTAACTTTTTAATGGCAATCCAGTAAAATTTGTTATTAGATGTATGTGTTTCTAAATTATTGCAAACAGAATCTTGATAAGATTTCTTGGCTTTCTCAATAACCTCCTTAACAACAGACTCTTGTCTTTTGTATTGATCATAAATTACTGAATTTTTTTCAACCTTAAATTTCCTGTATAACTTGTCCCGTTTGTTTATTGAGCTTTTGACTTCCCGTGTCAACCATGGCAAATCTTTAGAACGGATTATTTTAACTTTATTCGGAATATGAGTATTAAATATTGATAAAATTGCCCTAGTAAAATTATCAACCATCTCATTTATGTCTGAACAAGACATGATTTGTTCCCAGTCGTACTGTGAAATTGCTCTATTCAAGTGAAAAACATTACAATCGCTATACTGCCAGATTATTCTTTCTGAAGTTAATTTTTCATTATGCCTACATATGTTCAATTTGCCAAATAAGCAACAATGATCTGACCCAATTGGTGGTTTAACAGATGCTTCAAGTACATATCCAGGTGAATCACAGAAAAATAAATCTATGCATGAGCGGCTGTTTCGAACACACCTAGTTGGCTCATCGATCAATTGTGAATAAGAATGTTGTACTGAAATATCATACAATTTATTACCTTCGACCGAATTAACATCATCTGCCCACCAATTTTTGCTTCGTGCGTTAAAGTCCCCTGTAAACATCACCAGGTCGATTTTTTGGGAGTTTGACACTTTTTTAAGATTTTCACTCAAGCAATTTAGATAATGTTCACGCGTTATAGGATTCTGAGAAGGTGAACGGTAAAAAGTACCAAATAAAATATTTTTCTGTTCAATACGAGCTTCAATCCAGAGACAATTTGTATCATTAGCATTTAAGTCATCCAGAACTTTAAATTTAATGGAATCTTTGACATAAATTATGATACCACGCCCAGATTTGTTATAAAGAGAGTCGTTTAATATATGAAAACCATCTATGTTATATTTTGAAATGTCTAAATCAGTACCTGTCTCACAAAGGCCAGCAATAGATATGTTTTCTCTCTTAATAAATAGCTTTAAATTTTCGAATCGAATACCATTGTCAGCAGATAAACTATTTATATTTGTAAACATTATATTCACATTCTCAAGCTGACTAAATGGACCTGGATTAGGTTTGACATCAAAAGCCACCAATAGCAAACTCCTAAGTACATCTTGCTGAAATGCAAGATTTATATATAATGAACTTCCAGGAATAACTACTTAAGTAGTACTGTAATATCAAAAATCAGAAAGCTTATGCTTCTGACTGCCAAAATTGCACACAATTGAAATATGTCTTTCCATCACAAATGGAATAAAAGAACATTAAATGGTTGTTGACTCCATAAAAAAAATATAAAATCCAATTAAATGAATGATTGATCACTAGATCTTGTTTCATAACATTATCGCAAAAAGGTAAAAATATTAAACAGCAATAAATTAATAATTAGTTGCACTTAGGTAATGTCTGCCTAATCACATGTTCTCATATGTTTCATATTAAAAGCTGATACTCCATAAATCAAAATGTACAGGTAAATTGAATAGAAGTTTAGATTACTATTGGAAGTGAAATTGTGGCTTATACATTATGTTATTTGGAACATAAAGTGAATTCAATGTTTAGGATACAACAAAAAGTGACAACAGCTCTGGAGCAATGATCAATTATTGACGTCAGAATTATTTACTAAGGCAACTTTTCGATATCTTATTCAAGTGTGTTAGCTTGTGGTCACACAAAAGATGTTTTTTAAATACACTAAAATGTGGAAAAGGAGGTACAATTACAATAAACAAACACAACAGTTTTTTTAATACAATAACTAAGATTAAAATATTGTAGTAATGGATTGGAACACTACCACGAAGACACTGATAAACTTTAAAGTAAGCACATTAGTTACATACGAAGAAAAGATACTCTATAGCGTTATAGCCACCATAGGATTCATTGGGAATCTTTTCGTTATATTTATCTTCTTTAAATCTGTAAAATTTCGAAGAAAACTTAACAACATGTTGATTATAAATCAAAGCTGTGTTGACATGTTGGCTTCATTGGTCATATTATTGACTAAAATATTTTATGATATGGACTGGATAAAGGAAGAAGGGCTATTGGCAAATTTCTTCTGCAGTTTTTGGCTGTCGGAGTATATCCCTTGGGCACTAGCCGCAATTTCAACATTCAACCTCGAAGCAATTACCATCGAGAGATACATTTCTCTTATACACCCAATATTTTACAGGAAACACATCTCAAGGAAGCTAATTTGTAGAGTCATAGTCCTTCTATGGTTGATAGGCTTTGTACATGAAAGCTACGAAATTGGGAGTTCTGTCTTAACAGGAAGAACATGTTCCTTGTGGACGAAATGGCCAAGTAAACAATTCCTAAACGTATTCGGCATATACATATTTGTTGTTGAATTTTTCATGCCAATTAGTATCATGGTATATTGCTACATCAGAATTGTCTATATGATTCACAACGGATCAAAATTTAAAATTGGATCATCTCGACGTGAGCAACAAATGTCTAAAAGTAGAAATATTGTTGTACGTACACTGATTTTTGTGTCGTTTGGATTTTTCATTTGCTGGGGACCAATTATTATATATTCACTGTTAAAACGTCTAAGTATCATTGCAGACTACAGTGGAACACCATTCCAGATCACATCCTGCATGGCATTTGTAAATTGTAGCATCAATCCAATCATTTATTCATTTAGCCACACTTTATTTCGAAGGGAGTTGAAGAAGATTTTCACAAAAGAGACAGTTTTACAATGACAAGTAAAAGGAGGTCAATAAATAGACAACAATAAAATAATAGCAATTTCAAGAAAAGTGAGTTGAGTCCATTCTGGTTTATCAGTCCCGTAGGCCCGAAGTCAGGATTTGCCAAGCGGGGTTCAGTTTTCAAAAATTTCCAGGGGGGTTCACATTTGACAATTTTGGCCCAAATATGGCTAAAAACACTTGTGAAGTGCTCAAAATGGTGAAAAACTGCATGATTTTGAAAGAATTTTTGGCCGGGGGAGGGGGGGGGGGGGTGTTTGCCCGAACCCTGCGAACGCACCCTGGTTACGGGCCTGATGTTTGAGCCTGTAATCCAAGAGATAGTACAGGCTGTGAAACTCATAATGAGTTGGGCCTTTCGAAAATGCTATATCATGGCCAATTAGAGAGTGGTGCAATTCTTCAAAACAATATGTTAAAATGATCTACTCTACGCTTGATTAAATTGACATTTACTAATCGATCACGATAATGATCACAATAACACCGTCTTCATGACGACTATATCCCACCAATGGTGTGATAAAAATAGTATTATGAAAGATAACTGACCTGCGCATTGTTTCTTAAAATAGCATGTAGCTTGTAGAATGTCTCCAATGCATCCTCAAGTCGTGCCAATTTCTTGTTGCTCAACCCTAGATATAAGTAATAATTACACAAAATAGTGTCACATTTAATTTATGAGTCAAGGTCATCTTAATCAAGGTTAATGTCATCTTTGTTTACTCGTCTCCCATGGGTTAAAGTGAAGACCGAGTGTGTGAAGATGATGTAAGGTTACGAAGGTCAGGTTTTGCAGCTATTTTTGTTAGTTAGTCACTCAAATGATAAAATTTTCAAGAATTGCTAAAATTAGAATTAAAACCACTTTATCATAAAAAGGAGAGATAAATCTTTCAATCAAAAAAGCTCCATAAATAAGACATTTTTCAGTCCCATGATCCATCTATCTAATGTTAAATTAACTCATGTGTATAAACTGTATATCATGTACTATATGCATATTTTATGTATTAGTAATAAGCCTTTTAAAGGGCCTACTTAGATGATTAAGGACCTAAATGTACAGTAGATCATAAAGGACCTACCTAGATTATAAAGCGCCTCAACACAGGAGAGATCATTTTCAAGAGCTTCCTTATAGAACTGTTTTGCTTTCTCATAGTCTTTCTGCATGTACCAAACATTGCCACGGTTCACCAATGCAGCAGGGTTGTAGCGATCTGCCTGCATTGCAACCTCTGCATACTTAGCTGCTTGACTCAGATCATTCTCCTGGAATTGAATCGTAGAATATATACATGTACAGGGGTTTCACTAGGATTTCTCACAACAGGCTTAAATGAAAACGACAGGCAAAATTAATGGAAATCATAAATTTAACATGGAAAAGTTGAAAAGTCCCTAAAAACAACAGGCGATTTTGTGAAAACAAATGGTGAAAATCGCCTGTTGCCTGCTGCTAATGAAACCCCTGCAAGTATGTATCACTCATCTGACACCATGTAAAAGTTTGTATGTTAGTTGGGCTTTTTCAATACACTTTCTAGTATTGTTCTTTTAACTTCAGCTAAAGTTCATATTATAAGGGTTTTAAAACATTGAAAATTATTTAAGAAATATTTTGAATGAGTTCACTTCAGAGAAATACTGTAATCACCATTCACAAACACAGGGTTAACTGTACATGTAATGGCTTTGTATACTAATAAAAAGTGAAGTACATGTATCTTTATCTTATTACTTTATTTGCTTGTACATACCAGAAAGTAGAGGAAGGAGAGATTTGTAGCAGCTGTGCTTGCAACCTTGGTGTCCTTCTTCTCAAATGACTTCAGTGTTTCAATTGCCTATAACATCAAAACACATTTTATTTTAGGTATATATCCATGTGTATATCTCAGACCCCAAAAAATTTTAATAATATAATCTTTCCTGCTTCTTATCTGGGTGAGAATAAAGAATAAATGTACAATGTAATCTACATGCAACAATATATATGGACTTAATACTGAACAAATATCTCATTCAGAGTGAAAACTTATTTATATTGATGTCTCCATTTCCTAGGTATTTCCTAGGGATTAATTTAGATTTCACATCATGCAAAATGGGGTAAATGTATCTTCCCAGGAAAATAAAAAAACTGTATTGAATCATGTTCATTGAAAAAATGACCTTCCATTAATGAAATATTATTCTTTAATAGGATATTGTCCATATGAAAAACCATATCCAATCCCCTCACTAAAATAATCTATATTTATTTCATTCCTGAAGTGGATAGATTATTGATGTACAGTTGTATTAGGATTAAAACAGTTACCATATATACATTATCTAGAACAAATACTATAATACCCCATGCATGCTTTTGGAGTATACCTGCATAATTGTTTTTAGTTTATGAATTCAATTTGATACTTTAGACTCGGTTTAGAGGCTGGTTGTTTGAGGCATATGTTTCTTATAATTTCCCAAATCAAGACGTTCTTGGTTTTTAGGAGTAAAGCAGCAAAGGTAAGTCTAACATGGCCCAAAATCTTGAATATATCTGAATCATGAAGATGTATGAATGATGCGAATTGCATCCTAGATGAGAGTCATCTTGAAAAATGTATGTTTTTATCTGAGCTGGATGGTATGACTGTTGCAAATGTTTGAATGAATGGCGGTAGTGTGAAAAATAGATGGCCTGTTTTTCTTTATTGTACATGTACTTGTGTCATGTTTGAAAAAAAGAAAAAAAATGAAATCTCTTTCAGTGATGTAAAACTTTTTGTAAATAGTAGCTTAAAAAGTCCTTGTCAAATGACAAAAGTATGAGAGGGGCTGCAGTCCACGTAACTTTTAAAAGGCATCTTATTCATTTACTACTCAAAGCAATTTTTTAAAGCAGCAAGTTATAAGTTGAATGAATTTTTGTGTATTTTATGATAAGTGATACAGACTGAACACCTTTTACTTTGCCATCAAACAAACATTGATATTTCATGTGTATGATTCTTGTTAAGATTACTGAAATAAAAAAGCTATATTACTTAAAAATAATATCATGCAGTAAAATTAGCATGCAATACCTCACACTGTAAAACTTGATATTCTAAAACCAATTTCTTGAAAATATCGTCAATTGGATTTAACTCCATATTTTCAATTGTCTTTCACAGTGTAAAAATGAAAAAACACTGTAGTGATTGAATTTTGACAATATTTTGAAAAATAGGTCCATTGTTCATCATTAAGGGGTTAAAGCCTTAATGTGAAAAGAGTAAAGGGTTGTGGGAGTAACCTGAATGACTCCAGGGTTAGGCATTGTCTTTGTATTACCATAATATGCCAAAATAGGGTTAAATTACACACATAACTAGAAACTAGTAAACATGCACACATTGTGAACAAACATACCATTTTGGAATATTTCATCTAAAGCAGAATAAATACACAATCATTAATATAACAACATTTCAAATAAAAAGCTCACTATATGTTATTCAAGAACAAACTTCAGACAACAAAATGAAACAAGCATTATATTTACAGAATTCACAAAACAACCAATTTCATCTAACATCAAAGAGTAAAACTTGCAAAGGAATTCTTACAGATATACAAAGTTATATAAAGGACACAACATGGTGATGCATGTATGACTTGTACTGAACAATAAAATATATCGAATCAAGATTTCAAATCACAAAAGCAGCTGTGTAACATATCAGTGGAAGTAATAATCAAGAGACAATAACGAATACAAGCAAATACATGTACATTACAAGCAAATATTAGTAGCTGGGAAGCATATAGAAGCAACAATATTAATATTGATGTGATCACAGTTTTTCTCATAAAATTTAAACTGGCTGAAGAATACAGCAGCTTCAGACAGTCAATTTAGCTCCAATCATTATCTTGATTAATTCATAAGCTAATTGAGCTATTTTAATGCATCAAGAGAAGCTGATGGTCGTAGGAAGCCATTTTAAAGGCGCATAATTTGGTCATACTCTTCCCTAGCTTTGAGTAGATTTGTCCACAAAACATAGAATGGGGTGTCCAGTATAATTTTCTGAGATCTATGTGACCACATTGAAATACATATATGTAGAATGTAACATGTATACCTGTTGGAAATCCTTCTGTTTAAGGTACATCAGTGCTTTATCAATCTCAAGATCATGTGCCAGTTCAACATAGGATGAACCCTTCACCTGTTCAACACACCTGAATACAGAGACACGTACAATGTACTTTTTTTCATTATAATATTACACTCAATGCTTAATAGGGTTTAACAAAGCAGACATGGGAAGTAGTACTTTAATCTAAATTATTTTATCAAAAAACGATCTTACCAATCATATCCCTCAGCAAATGTGTTCTCGATGGCTGGTGAAATAATCTTTGCTGCGCTCTTGATGCATCGCTCGGCTTCAGTTTTACTACGTAACAGAAAATCACATTTTAAGCTTACATGTTTATCATGTGTCAGTACTATGCACCCTTGGATCATAGTCAGTGGACTATGCATTTACTTGTCTAATGTACTGGTAGATTATTGCAAATGGCAACAAAACAGATGGACGCTAAATGCTGTTGGATTCAAACAATGGTAACCATAACAATTAAATGTAATAATGACTTCTTAGTGGTGACATATGTATACATTTGGTTATAATGTAAATACTGCAAGGTTGAATGTGATGGAACAACTTACGCCTTTCTCTCTATCTTCCTGAGATCATCATTCTTGATAACTTCTAGGATGAGATTGTATTGTTTGTCATCCTGCAAGACATACTTTGGTCAGTTAAATAATATATAACTTTTAATGTCCAAGTAAGCAGTCAATTCAGAGTATATGTGACTAAATTGAAACAAAGTTTCTTAATCACTTAGCTGTAAATAAAGATTTTACTGGTTTGCAATGTATGAGGAAAAACGAATTAAACATACATATTGTGGCAAATAATCATTAATTGAAATTATGTGGCAAATATTATGGATCAAACTTACATTATGCGGCAAATATTTATCCTCATCTTCCATTTTCAAATCTACCATTAGAAGTTTCTGGAATGCTCTTTTCATTTTTTCTCGGTCTCCCAGTGCGAAGTAACAAAGAACAAGATTGAAGCCTGTTGCGATGGTGGGCTGCTCCATCATGATGTGTTCAAAGGAGGTGATAGCATCGTTGTATTGATTCATCTTCACAAATGCAATTCCGATGTTGGACATGATTTTAATCCTAGTGGAAAGCAAATATAAAATGAAACAATTTTAAAACATTTAGAATAACTGAAACATAAATTCACAAAATGAGTAAAATTATGAAATTGAAAAACTTTGAGGATTTATATCTCAGATCATAATACCTGAAAGTTTTAAAATATTTTTAGAATCTTCAATTGAAAAATATTGTAAAGAAATTTTTAAGCAGGTTGGAGAAAAATATCTGAAAGCCTTATATTCATACAATAGAAACACTATGACTTGTTGAAAGTGAAATCCGAAATCTTCAAATTATATTTCTTATTAGACCTAGTGAGTGAAACAAAGAGTTATAACTGTTAAATTAATTATTCTTTTACAAAACATACCTCATGTTTTTGTGAGTATTTGGGACCTGATCAAGAGCCATCCTGTACATCTTGACTGATTTCTGCCATTGTTTCTGTTTGAAGTAAATGTTGCCCATGTTCACCTTCAGCCGCCCTAAAAGAATTCAACAACATATGGTTATGAACATATCGTTTTATAATTATAGTTGTTTTCTGTTAAGAAACAATTGCCCATTCGGTCTTCAGTATGACACCAACCATCAGACACGCTGGTAATGTTAATTAATCTATTAACCTTGGCAATTCTATCTGTTGATTGTTTGAAACCTTGAAAATTGGAAAAAACATACATGACAAGTACAAATCATGGCAACATCGATTATATGGCTACGATCGTAAATGTGACAATGAGTTAAGTTACCTGCATTGCTAAACATCTTGTTCTTCACAATGACTTGGTATGTGTTAATTGCCTCTCCGTACATCTCATTTGCTGCATACTGGTTTGCCAGGTTGAATAAAACCTGTAGAAAACAACAAACAATCATGAACCTGTAGAAAGCAACAATCATGAACCTGTAGAAAACAACAAACAATCATGAACCTGTAGAAAACAACATACAGTCATGAAACATTGGTCTACACTTGAGTCTTCATTGCAAGTTAATGCCTAATTTTAATTGTATTCTGTATACACTGTATTATAGATTTGGTATATACGGTATATTCGTAGATGTTGGCCTTTGATCTTAACATGTGGAATTTTTAATATGTACATGTATAATCATGCTAATGTACTGCAACAAGTAAACGGGAGTCAATCTTAATTAATCAATCAATATGATAACATTCAACATATGAACCAACAATGGTATGGTACATATAAAACCACATTTTCTCATTTAAATCATCAATCATGTATGAGATTTGTATATAGGGTTGCAAATAAGTACCCCATCTACATCCAAAACCAAAACATATGATACCAAGTCCAATTGTATATCACACTAGGTACCATTTATTAAGGTTTTAGCTGTAGCAGGGGATTTGACATCCTATAGAAACCCATTTAACAGCACTATGATGCAAATATACATATATAATATCATCTCATAAACAGGTTCATGATTTCTTTATTATTTTTCAATTTTAAGAGAAAGTGCGACCAGACTGCTGTATGATTATTACATGTATTATTAAGGTGCATTATTATTTATTTTTGTACATTCATAGGCATGTATTACTATAAGGCAAAACAAATTCTTGACTAAAATTATAAAAATGAAGTCCCATATAAAAGTATAATATCTAAATTGGTTTACTTACTTTTTCCTCACCTATATAAATTTGCCTAACCCATTTAAATTTGCCTCACCCATTTAAATTTGCCTCAGCCATTTATTGTACAAATATCACCCTTGGCATTTGCCCACATACACTCAATTATAGGCTTCCTCTTGAAAGCTAATAACTCAATAAGTGATAATGCATCTTAATAAAACGCAAAATGTTACAGTCAGGTTGTAATTATTGTTAGTAACAGAACATATTGGAAATATTTGTTAACCTGGAAAAACAGGATAGGGTTGATTTTTCTTGAATCCTCTTCCTAGATATTGAAACATAGAAAATGATTCATGGATATGAAATATTTTTTACATTACTTTAATGAAAACATAAGAGATTATTTTATTTCATGGAAGTCTACATATTTCAAAGGTTTTTCAATTTCATAGATCCATTTAGACATATTTCTTTATTTCAAGAATTGCAACAGATTTATGAGCAAATAATAGCCCTTAATTAATAAAAAATGAAATCCCAATTTTTATATCATTCATGTAGAATCAGAAATGATCAAACTATTTTACAAGTACATGTACAATGAAATAGAATTATTCTTAATTTTCTGTCAAATACAAGTCTGAATATTCATGGACTTATTTCTTCTTTACTTTATTACACAAAACATCTCCCTCAATGCAAAAAGGCAATATTGCAAGTTCTCCCATTTTTGTTCGATTCATTTTATAGAACTTCCTATAATGCCACTACAAAAAAAACTTACTGAGTATGTGAGATCTAGATTTATCTGATCATTCGCTGACATCTGCTCTCTCTGACGTACCAACTGTCTCTCTTTGCGACCAGCTTCTTTTGCTTTCTCAAGAGCCTGCAAATGAATGCATGTTTTGAGAAAATGTGTGGCATACAAAGATGATTGTCAGTCACAAAATATGATGTCTAGGTCTATAATGATATGTAACCATTTCTTGGTCCAAGTCCTAGATATGTGAATAATGCTAAAGTAAAGTGTGTAACTTACAAGTTGAAACTCTCTCCGATCATTTGCAAAACAGCTTTCTTCTATCAGCTCATTGACTTTCTTCTCAATTTGCTTGATCTTCTCTTCTGGGCTGAATTTATAAATCAGGAATACAATATAATACGATGCAATTCAATACAATAAAATAAGTACATGTTCTTGAGGCAATGGCACAAGATTTCAGCTTTCAAAGAACCTATATATATCTGAAAACAGATTCTCACGACTGTATTAATTTTTTCTAAAGCATCCTCGAATAAAAGAGTAATGCATTTGAGATAAGAAAATTGAGGTCGAGGTTTAACATTACAAATACACATACCTATCTTCAGGTTTAGTTTCCAGGGGTGGGGCTGGACCTTTTGACTGATTCATGGGGTCAAACTGTGCCCCACTCCCTCTATAGCCAGCACCTTTTACTGCAGTCATAGGGCGTGCCTGCCCATCCTGGCCAACCTATGTGAAGAATATATGTGACATGTTATAAAACAAATCTTCATTTACAAAATGTATTTTTCTCATTATTGGAAGTTAAGAAAACTTTTTATTATTCATGCATTCTGTCTTGTAACTTCAGGAAATCATCAATTTATATACAGGATACAGGATTTGTAGGATTTAATTATTTTTCCAAGTGATCTCTGATGCAAAATTTGTAAACAAATACAACACAAGCAAAATACAAATAGAATAATTGATATTGATTCAATGCATGTACTTATAACATCAACAACATACACATTGCTCATTAATATTAAATGACATATGATGTTAAAATCCTACTTGAGCTCCTGTGATAGGACGTGCTCCCATGGAAGAAGGAGGCATGCGACCTTTACCCATTGTGCCCATCCTGGCTGCTGTAGGCTACAAAGAAGCGATGTTTAGACAGTTGTATATTTCTAACATTTTTAAAGCATACATTTTTTATATTTATTCATTTCATATTATTTTCTCTTTATAGTACTGGACATGCATATTTCTGATTATTATCATTCTGGTTGAAAAAAATATGTTACTCTAGAGTTAATCATTCATTGTTAGATATATTAAATGGAACTGTTACCATAAGTTGAACCAAAAGCACGATTTGGAATTTTACTTCTTAGCATAAATAATACCTAATGCATGTAATTGAGTAAATGGATAAAAACTCACAGGTGGACGTCGTCCGTGACTAGTTCTAACAGCATGTTGGAAGGCTGGGTCATTCTCTAAATCTCCTGTATCTAATGTAGCATTGTAATCATTGAATCCTCCATACAAATCATCCTCATCTTCATTTGCCAAATGAACCTGATCCATCATGTCAAGTCTGTTCATATACAAATACCAGCGTTTTCTTTAATGGATGTATATTTTGAAGTTCTAGCAATTTCTAGGTTATATGAATTAAATCTAAAATTAAATGTCTTTGTTTGTTGATATATTCCTTGGTCTTAGTGATAGATCCAGTTTAACTTGTTCAACTTTCTTCTCCCGTTAATAACTTTTTCCTGTAATCATAAAAAAATGCTAATTGAACATGTAATGATCCTATATCAATCAAGATGGGTAATATTGATCACTTTAGTGTCACACAAAGCAATGTCAGGACTCAGAAGTCATGGCAGGAGCAGGAGTGATATATTTTTTTTTTAACTTTAATATTTTTGTAATTTGTAGGAAAAAGTCAGTTTTAACTTTTCTTGGTTATCAAATCAACTGAGGCCAAAAGTTAAGGTGAAATATACACTAAATTAATGAATATGACAAATAAAAACTTAGGTACAAACCAGGAGTCAAAAGAGTCACCACACATTCATTCAATAATGGTAAATGTATTTAGAACCGTTATATATTTGGTCACTATCTATAAACTGGCTGGGGTCCTAGGCTGAATATTCAGATATCAGTATGTTCCGAGGCCAATCTGCCAAAGTTCAAAATGTTGCCATGCCAATCAATTTGTATAATATTGAAGGCGGCACATATCTTCCTTCTCATACCAGAAAGTGGGAAAACCAGATGATTGCCATAACTCAAAAGGCATATAAAGTGGGAAACAATAAACCTCAATCATCAAAAGTTGTCACAATGGGGTAATTTCTAAGTTTCATGTCTCAAACTCTCCAGAGCGGTAGAAAAATAATTCCCGTTCACTTTAAGTAGCACAATAAATGAATCCAAAGCTTCATACCTGCAAATGACGGATCAATTCCTACCAAATCGAACGAATGTTTTCATGAATCGCCATGTTTGTGATCCAAGGAGGATTGACTCCAAGAATGCAACATCAGTTAACATTATTTACTCGTGAGAGGTTTCAAAATGGCGGAACAGCATTTTGAAAGCTGGCAAGTGTCATGTTGCATTCTGGGAGCCAATCCTCGCTTGCGGCGTAATCAGGCTTCGAAATCATCTCAACATTTGAAGAGTCTGCATTAACACACATTAACATGTGAATATACACTTCAAATTTTTAAGTTACTATTTGTCATTATGGACACAAATTCCACTATATTTGGACTTACTAGGACGGAGAAAATAGAGCACTGAATAATACACTGAGGTAAGAATTTATTACATGTGCGACAGCATGTATTTTTCATAGCAAGACTATAGTAATTCTTTATGTTCCCCACTGTAGTCTATTTGTGGCCATTCTCACCTCATACTTTAAAACATTAACATGTTAACATTTCAACATATGTTAAAAAGATACCTAACTAAACTGATCACCATTGAGGTTTAGATACGTGAATCCCCAGGATTAAGAATAGAGCCAATATTATTGAATTCTACGACCACTTTAATAGATTGTGGTCGTACGCGCGAACCGTTGGTCAGCCAATGATTTTACAAAGTTGGAGAAAATACTACGCATTGCACACCTAAATGACCTACCTCGATACATTCCTTAGTATTTTAGAATTCTTTTTATGTCATTGAATCGCCAATTGTATGGGTTTATCGGCAGAACGAAGAGGTTTTCGTTTTTGATAGCAATAGGTTGCGTGTATTATTTAACTTCTTTTAATCGTCAAATTCCGCCATTTAGTTGTACATTCGGTCCCGGCATGCACCAGTCATAAGGGGAATCCCTCCCCGACGAGCTTACGTCATCTTGGAAAGTGCTTAATATTTCCGATTCAAAAACGAAAATCTCTTCGATCTGTCGATAAACCCATACAATTGGCGGTTCAACTACATAAAGAGGATTCATAAATACTCATGAATGTATCGAGGTGGGTCATTTAATTAAGCAATGCGTAGTATTTTCTCCAACTTTGTAAAAACATTGACTGACCATTGATTCGCGTACCACAAACGTAGTGGGGTTCGTAGGACGCGATAAGAGGCAATAGACATTTATGGCCTACCTCTATGATCAGTATGAGGAATGATCTGTGGTGAACAATTCCAGCAATTATTTTTACAATTTTGGGTATACATATCTTGCTCAATGGGCGCAGTCAATTCTATGCACAGCTGCAACTGGCCTCATAAATGTCATAGCAACTCAACTGGAGTGAGAAAAATCTGAACTGAACAAACATTTTAGTGAAAATTTAGATGACATTGCAGCAGTTTTTGGAGTGAAATACACAAATCTCTCCTGCAGTCTATATTCAAAGATATTAGAGTTTGGCTTAAGATCAAAAAAATATAACAATTACAGCTTAATAAATTAAAAATAAGCATAAATACCTGGACTTCTTAAAAATTTACAAAATAAGTTTTGGTATGCATCCCACAATTCTCACTTCCGTTTAAAGATTGGTCATTTTCAATCACTTATCAAATGATCAAACATGTGCAAAGTACTTTGACCTCCTATGAGATACCCCGCAATTTAATCACATAATAGTTGCTATTTCATCCGTTTGTCGAATCTTTTTGTTTATTTGATTTTGAATGTCATGGTGAGAATAACATATCTAATTCTGATTTAATTTGAATGATCGGTAGATGACCTTTGACCCAAAGAATGCAGGTGCTTTGCGCATGCGTCATGACTTGGCTTCGCTGAAGGCCGTTGTGAACAAATTTTACTATTATTTCCGTGTTTTATCCAAGTTATCGTCAATGAAACTATACAAAACTTGTTTTAAATGGATTTCTAATATCAACGAATTGGATTAATAAGACATATCTTCAGAATGACGGGTAAGGTGAGAGAGGAAGACTGGCAGAAGCTGAACGAACAAATTCAAGAATGGAATGCGAACCGTTTGGATTTGTTCGAGTTGAGTCAGCCGAATCAGGTAATTTACCATTTATATCCGGCATGTTTAATAGCCCTTTATATCAAGCACTGTGTTTAGATATATGGAGCACCATATATGCACAGATTACCTCTATACTTTTCCAACGCTTGCCCCATTTTCATGCCAAGTGTTGACCTACATATTCAATATGGCTGCCAAAATTTTGACACAGCTCTAATCAAAACAATGTGTTTCAAATTTATCAAGTAGGACCCTAGACGTTTTCCAGTACTTAGGCTATGGTCCTGGACGTATATGTTTACTTTTTCTGTATAATTACGATTTGGTAGTTAGGGGCACATCTTTTCACATTGAAATAACATACCTCATTACATTCTTGAACTCCTAAATTAATGCACGTCCTGATTTGGTTTCAAACCCAAATAAGTTTATCAGCAGAACGAGATATTTTAGTTTTAAGAATGGATTTAAATATCATATCTACTATTTTTTCATGGCCTGAGTTCGTCGCTAACATGCTAAATATAGTTAGCTGACGTTTGGGAGTCTGACTTACCTTCTAAAGGTTAGAACCCGAATCTTAATGAAACCATATCACCTTTATTGCGTCGATGATGATGCATAAACACAGCATTTGATAGAAATTAGTGTAAATGCTTTTCCGACTTTTTCATTTTTCATCAATGTTGACTTCCGGGAAGGCGTGTTAGTTATCACGAAATAACGCATTGACCCTTGAACTTTACTTTGTTGATGTGTCAACCAAGCATGTCTGGTGTGAAAATTAAAAGAATACTAAGCAATGTTCTACATCCGCCAAGCTAAGTGAAGTAGCCAATATTTAAAATTACCAATTTCAAGTGAAGTACGCAACGAACGAAACTGCGTGATCTGCACTCCCACTGTTGGTCTGAACGAAATGCTACTTACAAATATGAGCCATCTGCTGTATTAGTTGATTAATAGAGTAAGACCTGTTGGTTGGTGATGCTTTATAATTTAGACCAAAACATTGGAGAACAAACGAACCTGTAAATCGTGAAAACAACGAACAAATATTCTGTTTTCACATATGTTCGGTAATTTTTCGTATTGAAACTTCCGGAACTTACAAGGAAATCATTCATTTTCACGGTCAATGATTTACCTCTTGGATGTTGTGGCAAATGCTCCATGGTTGACGGAACAAAGGTGATATGGTTTCATTAAGATTCGGGTTCTAACCTTTAGAAGGTAAGTCAGACTCCCAAACGTCAGCTAACTCTTATATTTAGCATGTTAGCGACGAACTCAGGCCATGAAAGAAATAGTAGTCAAGATAGTGATAGGCTGCAGTAGGGAATATTAACTATAGTGTTTTTTATCGAACCTAAAAAATAAGCTATCAAAGGAGTGCAATACAATATTATATGGAAAAATACATTTATATTTTAGATGCAAAACATAGAATATTTCAGATAAATTAGTGTTATGTGCAGTTTAAACCTGTGTCCTCATATTCATATCCAGGAAATAAAAACTACATTGATGGAAAACATGTTCATAATGTCTCAAAGTAGCTAAAGTTATTCCTTCTTTTTGACATTCCCTGTTTTAAGAATTTTTTAAAAGCATCATCAGGAGTTTATTGTTTACTCTCATGTACTAGCTACATACCCAGCCAGAGCATTTGAAAATCAAGAACGAGCGATATAAGCATGTGTATCTCTGAAAATATGAAGTACATCTAGACCCAATTTGCTATGTTATGATCAATAATTTTCAATAAAAAGGCAGTTTTAGTGAACAATTCTCAGAAATATCTCTTTCTGAGTACTCAAGAGATAAATATTATTATTTTATTCACACAGTGGTATTATATAGACTAGACAGGGTATTTAAAATAAACTGCACTAATATAGTTATTTAAATAACTTGATGTAATCATTTAGTTGACTCACAGTATGTGATCATTATTTGCCTAGGGATAAATAAGTTACTGACCAATTGTAGTTAGAATAGATAGGGTGGATATTGGTATAAACAATTTTGAGTAGTGATTCATTTGATAGCAAATTTTAATTTTTACTGTGAGCCTCATTAACCAAGATCTCAGTCCCTAAACAGTAATTTGAAAAAGGTGGGGGTATTAATAATCATAGGATTCTCAGTTTGTCCTCTCTCAATTTTGTCGTGTTTAAATAGAGTAGTTGCCACAACAACTTCAATGGTCTCCACAGGATTTTTTCTCAAGTGGGTGCAAAATTCTCATTTTTACAATGCAGACAAAAATTGGTCAAAATATGCCTATTTACTTGTGATATTTCTTTTGTCAAGTGGGTGCAATAGGATTTTCAGGTGGGTACAAGTCTGTTATTAAAATCTCAGGTGGGTGCTGCCTGCTGGGGAGATCACTGAACCTAACTCTGTACTAATAACAATATATACCATCAATCTTTTATATTTATGTCTGGAAAGTATCAGCAGAATCACAAAAGTAAACAAGCTACTTATACTTGTTCGTGATTGATGGAATGGCAGGCATGCCCTTATATACTGTAATTTGTATCGTTATTGTGAATTTGTTTAATATTCAGAATCAGAATTGTTGTCTATTGAAGAATGTGTATTATTGATCAAAGTTACTTTTTTTGTTCTGGCATGCAACTCCTGTGTAAGACACTCCTGTTGCTTTTTGTGTTCTTAGTAAAAAAGGATTGGTTTCACATTCTTACTGTATCAGGATAAAAAAATTCCTACATATCTTGGATATGATATTGCTATCAGAGAGCATGATAAGATGTATCACTGTTACTTTGGACCTGTATGGATCATTTTGTGTTTTTACCTTATTCTATTGAAAATGTAACTATTTTGTGATGGTATATTTAATGATTTTTTTAAGATGTTATAATGTTTTCTCAAATCTGCTCTTCTTGGTATTATTTGAGAATTGGAAGGTTGGTATTTCATGAATGACAGTTTTATCAAGATAGATGTGAGACAGTTCCATATATCATCAACTCATAAGTAGTATGACCCAAAGCCTCTCTGATTATGGGGGTCAACTTTCTGGAGAGGATCCAGGAAGGGGTCTATTCCCAACATTTCAAGGTACTGGTACCAAATTGATTACAAATGAATAGCTACAATTACTACAAATGAAGAGTGTGGTCTCTAGCATTAGAGCAACCAGCTATTATACACACCCAGTGTAGAATTAGAAAATAATGTTTCACATAATTGAATAGAGAATCTTGAAACTTAGTTGAGATCATGGGAAACAGGAATGTTATCTATTCATGTATTTCTGTTCTAACCGGCAAACGCAGTGTCATTAGTAAAAAACTATAAACAAAATCACCATGTATGAGTTAATTAAGCTTATCTCCCAATATGCTGTAATCCTATTTGTTAATGTGTTAATTAGTGACATCTTCAACAAGTTTCCTAATCACTATGAAGTCAGTGTGTTCAAGTTCTTGAGTTGTAACAGCTAGAATGTCTTCTACTTATTGTAGAAGTTCTTTCTATACGATGCTGAAGAGCAAGAGCAAAGCTTTGTTTTGACACTCTTCATAATTATTTGGTCTAGCTTATATGGAAAGAGAAATTTGTGACATTAATTTTGATTTTGTAAACTTGATAAATAGCAATAAAACTACATTTGAGAATATTAAGATGTTATCACATTCAGGCTATTATAACCATGTAGTAATGTAGTATATACCGGATTTTCTCGCATATACGCCCCCCTAAATTTAGGCCCATGGGCCAAAAATCGAATGTAGTACGCTTATACGCCCATGGGCCTATAAAAATGACTATTGATTTTTTCAATAAATTCAAGAGTATTTTGTCACTGGCAGATCGTTCTGTCGTTACTTTGTTTCAACATTAAGTTCAACGTTGTGCCTTAAGTGGCAGTGGTGGATCATTCTGTTGTTACTTGTTTCAACATTAAGTCCAAGGTTGTAGGTGACATTTCCATTATAATTCTTACAAAACATGCGGTAGGACTACAACAGTAGGTACGGTAGTATATTGTATTCATCAGCTGTTCTCACCTTTACGCCCACTGGGCCAAAAATCGAAAGTAGTACACTTATACGCCCATGGGCGAAAAATAAGAGGTAAAATAACAGACGAAATTACCCCTTGTTTCAGTTATACGCCCAGGGCTTATATGCGAGAAAATCCGGTAATAAAAGGCAAGTTTGGAATAGTACCCTTCCATTCATTCAACTTTGCTTCTTCAAGAGAGCTTCATCATGTATTACATTGTAATGAAAGGCACATTTTGGCATATTCATCAAGTATTCCAATCAAGGAAGTTATCACAGGGAAAATACATGTATGCTCTTTAATTTCTGACCTGCCAATTCTTAATTTGTGAGTATCAGGAACATTGGAGATAATCACATTCCAATGGCTTTGTTATTGATAAGCTGTGTAAACAACACTAATTAATCCTATGCTACATAATCTCATTAACCACTGTGTTAACTAGAGTATCATTAATTAATGTTTCATAATCCACTTCAATTCTATTATATCCTATTTATACATCGATTACTCTAAGGAAATGAACACAAAGATCATTTATCTGGCACCAGAGAATTTTTTCCAAAAAACTTGTGCCAGGGGTATGCAAAAATAACAAAAGTTGCGCCAAAATATCCTTTGAATTTTTGATTGTATTCTTTGACTTGTCTTGGTAGAGGTGAGAGGCCTATGACCTGGATCCTTCTCGTGTTATTGGGTGCACAACAACACAATTTTCTCTGATGTCATGTATTATTTTATCCAAAACAATACTCTTCATATTCTTATCTTAATCATATGGCCATGATAGACAAAGTTGAGCACTTCCCATAATTTCATTGGTTGTTTATTTAGTCTTAGATGAGGGTCATTGAAGTAATTGGCAATCAGTCATGAATTAATAAAATTTAGTTTTTTTTTCAAGTTACAGATTCTAACTACTATAAGCAGGGTTTGAAATAAATATATATATATGGGCTGCTGTTGGTTATATAGTAAAGAAGGATGCATATCTATGTTGATTAGTAATGAAGTATTTAGTATACTGTAACTGATTGAGATTATGAGTGCCTTATTTGACATAATCTCCGTATAATCTATTTATTATCTTATAACTGTGGGAACTTTCTAATTAAATCGGTGCACTGTTGGCATAATCTCTATAATATCTCTCAACACCTGTGTTAACATATACATGTATCTAAAAGATGTTCTACTTGGTTTTCCACTTTACGGAGGTTCTGTAAAAATTTATTTTTGTATCTTTAAAAAATGACATTATTTGTTTCTCTTTACAAGTTCAATTTTTAAGGTTTATAATAGATTGGTATTTTGATTGTCCATTTAGCCACCAATATTACAGAGGTTCATGAGACATTTAGTCAATTAGTCCTAGAACTCTGAAGTGGTCAACTCAGTCAAAGACATGTTCTACTTATAGAGGTGTTATATTTTACATGTTTTTATGCAGTATCCCTTGAGAAATGTTTGGTTATAATGATAGTTTTATTAAGTAGACTTAGCATTGATCGGAAAGCTATTAACTCTCAAGAACTGTTTGTTTAAGGAATTTTCTTGAAGCTAACATAAATAGACTCCAAAGTTCCATATCTTATGGTATCAACAGCTACAATTACCGAGTTTTTAAATCCAATGTTAACAGGAATGTTGCCTCCCTTAAGAATTTGAAATGTTGCTGACCGTAGATGTTATAATATAAAGTTTTGTTGATGTTATAAGATATATTTGAGAGACTAGAAATTTAACTAACCTTACATTCATCTGGGTACAAGCGCCTGTGACCCTCCCCCTCTCCCACTACTTGACTACACAGGTATGAAAGCTTAGAGGGGTGTGTAGTAGTGAGGAAACAAAGGCTTGTAGCTGGACTAACCTTGTAAATGAGTTGATGAGCTTTAGTAGCTATCAAAAGTATTAAACTACTTACAAAGGAACCAAGTGAACAAAACAGTTTAGTCTCACTTACTGAATGCACACCTCAAAATATACCTTAATCAAGACTGCATTCTTTATATCTGGGTTCATTCTACCATTAGAATGCATTGTTCCCCGAACCTGCATTGTGGAATCTACAGTCTTTATATCCCTTGGAATACACAGCACAGCTCAAACACTAGATAAAAGAGGGACTCAGATAAATTAAAATGCCAAACCTGTTTTGCACGAAGTTCTCTTTTGAAAACACAAAATCAGAGGTCAAAATCAAACTAACTCTCCTACTAGCATTCGATAAAGAAACTGACAAATTACCATGCATGAAATCTCTCTCACCCTAAGATTTCCTGTGTTGTTTATTTTCTTCTTATCTTCCTATATTTTTATTGCATAAGAAACAGCGAGGTACCATGACATTTTGCCATTTTGAACCTTCAGGGTACTCTGCCCTGTTTTGCCATGAAAGAAGTCTGTATATCAAGAAATCGTCTCATATCAGAGAATTAGTGCAGATGTTATACAGGCCTTGTAGCAAACCACTCGGAAATGTCTAAAAGAAGATACCATACTACCTAAAAAAGAAACACTTGATGCGTCATCTCTATTTGAGATTATTGTTCATAAAGTACAGTTCTACAGTAATATATAAAACCTTCTTAAGTGATTGTCTAAAAGGGCTTACATAGAGAGGTGTTCAAAATAAAAGTAATGATGCCCCCCCCCCCCCCCCCCCCCTCTGCATTAGATCAACCGCTTGCTGCACCTTTTTGATATTTCAAAATGACATGTCATCTTGTTATAAACTCATATTGATGAACTATTTACATATTTTGACCATGTACAAAAACATGTAACCAGACATATTCTGTGGTATAAATGCTCTTATTCCCAAATCTTTTTAAGTACAGTGAAATGCGAAACTAACTATAGAGATTAATTTTCACAAAATATCAATGAAATGATCTCCTGGATCCACCCTGGTGTCACTGAAGTGAAGATGATCCTGCTGTTATCTCTGCTTAGTCTCATCTTCACTTGATGTCTTTCAAGTGCTCTGGAGTCCCTGTCTGGTAGATTATCATATAGCACCATTCCATGCATTAGTAGTCTCTCTCTTCAGATCCAAGCAAGGTAGTCTAGCTACAAGATCTTGTGAGCCCCACCCCATCATCTCCTTCCACGACACACCTCCCCACAAGGTCTTGCCCTGGAAAGCTCAAAGGGTAAAATTTCAAGCATATAAAATTCATAACATCCATATTGACCACATGAAATATATGTTAAAATGATCTGTGTTATGGACATTACCCTAACCAGAAACCACCATAACAGAATCAGACATGAAATGGTTAAAAAAGCCTTTCACCATTGAATACTTGAAGCCTGCTTAGTCTGTGTTTTAGGAGATTCATTACGCAAATGTTGAATTAGATACCTGTTGATACTACATGCTATACCCTTGTATAAGGTCTGTATTTAGCTCTGGGGAATGTATCACCATGACCGTATTTGCCACTGTGACATAGTGTTTACAAGATGCTTGTGTTTTAGATCTATCTCATTCTCAAGTGTTCTGGACTATCTACTGCCTGGCTTTAAAAGTTCATCCATAGAGAACATAGTAGTGGAATTTGCACTATTTGTTTGAGCAGAGTTGTCTGTGACCTTTGATTCTTTTATATGGGAACAGAATGATTGCACCTTGATCATAACAAAACTTCTTCAAATATACCGGAATCTTACATTTTGTATATGTTTGCTCTTTCTTTGATGATCTTTTCGAAATATGCTTCAGATTTGGTCATAAATTGAGTATTTCAGCCCTTGGTCTCTTTAATTGGATATGAATATAAGTTCATCATTCAAATGTTTGCTGACTATGTGGAAAATGTTTAATCAACTGATAATCAACTGAATCTGTTGATGTTTTTGTAAAAAATACCAGGTAGATTAAGCTTCAAATACAGTCATCTATCATTGTCAAGATTTTATTTGAGCTGAAGCCTGATTGCAAATACAGATTCACAGAACACACATATTGTAAAGTACAAAGTGCTACACCAAGTTTTACATTGCCCTTGATTTTCAATTTGTCCCATTAGGTCTGGTTAAAATAAAACATCTGGTTTATAATGTTTTAATGAGAGGCCGTAGACAGATCTAAGGTACTATATGTAAACCATTTTGTATTTTGAAGTATACTATTGCATCTGTCCCATCTGTTGTCATCTTCTATTCTTTCTAGAATTTGAATAGTCAGATAGTGATGGAGGCTTTAAGCATTGTTTGCAGATTTTCTTTTAACCACACTCAGAATTACCCTAAATGCATTAATTCGACTTCACTTCCTAAAAGAGAGCTTCGTCTTCAGTTTGTAACATGACTCTGCACACAGGGTAGTTCAGAATTAAAAGGTGGTACAATTCTATCATTGCACTTTATTTTGGATGTGCATCATATTAAATCAGTTTTTTCTAATTTGTGGGCAGTGAACTCACAACTCTGCAGTTGATGTTTTTTGGAAAACTTGATATGTTTTCATAACGCTGTTAAACTACAGTTGTTATGGCAACCATATCTTCCTCACCACTCCTCATGTAAATGTATGAATTGTAACCTCGAATTTTTTAGACAGATGAGAATCTTGTATGTTTGACAGACTCGGTTTCCTAGGTTTCCTATGGCTAATTAAATGAAAACAAATTTGGTGACAACTGAATCTAGGAAATATGATCCAGATTGGCTACTGAAAAAATGTGGGAACCAAATTAAAAAAAGATTGTGTTTTTAGGATAACCACATCATAGTGGATGTATGACAGTTCTTTGATGGATATTTTATGAAGATTAAATGTTCAGGATGTTTTTGGATATGCAATCAATAATCTCATCCTCCCCCTTCCCCCTGAATATTGCTAGTTTTTGTCTTGAATATATCATAGAAATTCAAACCCATGGTTATATGTCTCATTATATGCAAAAGTTTGCTGAACCAAAAATTCATCCAGCTTATTGAATTTGTTTCTGGAGTAATATCTACGAAACTGGTAGTAGAATATATTTAGCACAGTTTGAGTTTATCACAGCCTATCAAGCTTAAACTGGGTCAATAAAGTTAACAACGTTTTCTTATTGATAGGGTTGATGATTTTGACTGAGATTGGTTGATATTCTATAAGGTTGGAATGACTATGGAACTATGAATCTTGAGGGCGGATTGCTGTACAGTATCCTAGTATCTGTTTCACCTAGAATGCTTGGAGTGAAATATGGCATGATTTAGTCTGGTCATAATTTAGTAAATATAAACCTCACCTCAGGATACTGGGATGGAAATAAAAATACTTTTTGGCATGGTTTACAAGTTCAAGCTTACTATGGAGTGTTCTTTATCGCTTTTGTTTTTTATGAACAAAACATTGAGAATCAAGCCTTCCTTGGCTATTGGAAAAACGAAAGTATAGTGGTGTGATCATCATGAAGATGAACATTATATCATGTGGTCTGGTCACCTGTTTCAAAAATTCTCAGCTGTCATTTCATATTCTCTAGCCATGGAAGTAAGCAGCACAAAATATTTAATAGCATCTTCATTTCATATTTCTTCAGATATTTCTTAGATTTTACATTTTATCATGTGAAGTTCAAATGTTGTGGTTTTGGCCTATGAAAATGGAGGAGGTGTAAACTCATTATTTACAGGAGTGTTGGTTAAGGATAGTTTTGGATATTGGGGTTTTGTTTTCCTTATTACCGACTACTGTCTTAGCTGTTTAAGAAGGTGTTTTACAATGCTTTTTGGTCTTTCCCCTTTCAGAACTTGTTCTTACATGTTCATACTCCTTAAACAATTCTTAATATTGCAACACTACAAATTATTTTACATTATAAAATGAGAATTCCATATACCACAGGTGAATATGTACTAGGATTCAGAGTAATATAGAATGATGGTTGATGGCATATTTCTTGAGGTATTGTGGTTAACCTAAGAGGTATGCAGCATACAGATGAAAGACAAGATGATCTGTCAAATACTTCCTAAATGTATCACATCATCTGATCTGCAGTCAAGTGCACAGACCCTAGTCTGACTTAGCTCAAACTTTTTGGAGCTATATAAGAGACTGTAACTGACAAACCATGTTTTTATATCTTAGAGAAACATTTTGAAAAACTTAATATGTTACAGTGTAGGTAGTCTTGTTTCGAATGTCATGTACACCCCCCCCCTAACCCTACAAAGGTGTGTAGCTAGACTATGTGTAGATGAAGCTGTTTCACTTGATTTTCACTTTATTTTACTATAATACACAAATGTCTCTGATTGGACTCTTCTAGCTATTTTTGAAAACAATGCACTATAAAAATTGTCAGCATTCTTTTAATGTAACCCCTGCTATTAATCTGACAAAGGCCTATTTCTGTCAAAATTATTTCTGACATTTAGGAGTTTCCCCCATAGGGTTATTGTAAATGCACATGCAGTGCTTTAGTATAGGTGTTTTTCATGACAGGCAGATTGTTGTTTCGGTGAACATTGCAAGCCTTTGTCAATTTGTCGAAAAAATAATAAGAACAAAAACCTCATGAAAGGCAGTGAAATAATATTAATAAAATAATTGGTTTGGTAGTTGATTAGTTTAAAATGAAATGTTTATTACAGTAAAAATTGTATATATCTGAACACGTCTTGTCTGATACTTCTCAATTTTTTCATATGTTCTATGTTCCATGTTAAAAAATCTCAAAATGTGAACACCTACTAAATCTATGTACTTTTGATTAGTCCTACTAGCATTTGGATTAGGCAGGTTTAACTCTACATTCTGTGGGTATAGCTACCCTAAGAAGTTAAGTATTTGTTCCTGACCAAGATATTACAAGACTGATGCCAAATATTGACAAAATCTATCAAACATAAAGGTATGTAATGAGGATATGAACATCTTCTTAGGGGGTTCGATTATCATTAGCCAAGGGTACACATCATCTGAACAAATTTATATATGTTCTCAAGAAATCTTGGAAAGTGAGAGGTGGGGGAAAATGACTAATGCTGGTTATATCATGGGCTTTCTCTACTGGGCTTACAACTTGCTAAGATCTACCCCCTTCTCCCTCCCCATTTTTCCCTTGTACATTGCCTTCATTTTGATGTAAGAGCCATAAAGGTTGAGGTGCTAATCTGAATTGTCAACAGTATCAACTGGTCAAGGTCTGCACCTGATGCCAAGATAAGCCATGTCCAATGTCAATAGAACTATTTCATAGAATGGTATCAGTATGCTATGTTAGTAGATCTGAAGTAAAGGATCATAAACCCCTTTTGCTGATAAGTGATTATTTACATAATTTTGAGCAAGAGTATCATCATTTATGGTAGAGAGAGATACATGTGTTTGTCTATTTCACATACTTTTACATGAATATCATGTAATATAAAAAGCTTTTAATTATTTGACTGGAAATGCTTCATGACTTGGTGCTCCATTCATGCTCTGTCTCTTCATTAAAGCTAAGTTTGAGAATAAGTTCAGGGAGATAGAAGATTGGCTTTATTAATTACCTCATCACCTAAAGTTTCTATTGGTCTGCTGTGTTTTTGGGTGCAGCATTCTCATACAGTTTCTTTTCATGAATCCTTTAACGCAGTTTAAACTGGGTGGTTTTCAAAATTCTTAAGAAAGAGCAGTGTCTTATTGGTTCAATTTTAGGTGACTTGGAGATTTTATCTTTTAGTTAGTTCATTATAGTATTATATATCATTAGAAAGCCACATCATTGCATTCTGAGGTAGGTGTGTCATAATGTGGTTTCTTGGCATACTTTGGTGTATGAGTTACTATCTCTACCTTGACCTTATATGTAAATATATGGAATCACTACATGTATATGTAGGGATTAACCAGATACTAGGTAACATGTAGAAATATTCTAATATTTAAGAAGCTGTGAGATAACCATAACAAATATAATTTGTAACACTAGTTCTGATTGTAAATAAGAGCATCTTGACTTATCTTCGGAAAGTCATGCCTTCTAAGATCAATCTTTATGGCACACTACCACAGAACTAATTATCTACAGACACTAGTATTATCTGTGGATGGACCATTTTTGTAAAGAAGTGAAAACAAATTTTGCCTTTTTCACATATGATCATGAATGAAAGGTTATTACTATGACATGACATAGTAGTACTAAAAGAGGCCAGTTTTTATTCCTGCTTTGGAATGCAGACACATACCATCTGGCTACATTCTGCAGAATACTCCTCTTTGATGGTAAAGACAGCTTCACATAAATCAGGTCCACTTCATCCAAGCTCATGATATAAAACATCACAGCTTACATGAATGTCTTTGAAATATTTAAGATCTTAATAAAAATTATGTGTGAATTATCCCGTTTCTCGAAAAAAAGATGAATTTCAAAAACTTTTGAAGTTTGATTATTAATAATTTGCAATTCATCAGACTACATGTATCTTGGAATTTCTGTTTTTATATTTTCGTTAGCCTAACTTAAGTCTTTTCCAGGACCCTAATACCTAACAATTCAGCATCTCTAACGTGTGTCCATGTGCATGGTTATGGGTATTCCAACGTACAATACTGGAATTGGCGTTATGCAGGGCTCTGTTCTCAGTACATATCTTTTCAACCATTTTTTGGATGACTTGAAAGATTTTCTTCCCTCAGAACATGGTATAGAGTTTGAAGGTGTTTCTTTAAACCATCTACTTTGGGCTGATGACTTAGTATTAATAGCTAGCTCTAAATCTGGGGCACAATCTATGCTAGACTCTCTCTTTGATTTTTGCAGAAACTATCATCTTGTTGTCAACACTGTTAAAACAAAGGCTATTATTTTTAACTCTAAATCAGATGAAACTTTTAAATTCAATAATGAAGTGATTGCATGTGTAGAAGACTACAAATACCTAGGGTGTATCTTCAACAGTAAAAATAATTTTGATAAACAAATATGCTATCTTAAAGAACAATCTAGAAAAGCTTTATTCAAAATAAAGCAACAATATCACAAGTTTAATGACATTCCCATATCAGTTGCCTTACATTTATTTGATTCACTTGTCCAACCAATTTTGATGTATGGTTCAGAAATATGGTCAAGTAAAAAACATATTAAGTCACTTGAAACTATTCACCTGTCCTTTTTAAAAAGCATTCTTGGTGTGAAAACATCAACTGCAACCCTAGCAGTCTATGGAGAGCTGGGTCGTTTCCCCCTTAGTTTGTGCTTTGATATTAATCTTATTAAATATTGGATACGGCTTATACAACTTTGTCCAGATAACCTCCTTTATAAAGCATATCTATATGACTATGAAATGTACAGTTTAGGATTTAAAAATACTTGGTCAAGTAAGGTTCATAATATTTTAAAAGATTGTAATCTTGAAAGCACTTGGAATGAACAAGTTGTTGATGATGACTATGTATTCAAAAAGAATCTAACTGAAACATTGCACCAAAATTATAAGGAGAAATGGAAGTGTGATTTACAGTTATACCCAGTTTTAAGAACATACATTAAATTCAAAACAATTTTCGAAAGAGAACAATATTTAAGCCTTCAAAACAAAAATCACAGGCAATCAATTTCACAACTGAGATTAAGTTCACATAAATTACAAATAGAACTGGGTAGACATGTAAAACCACGGCCAAAACCTGAGTATGAAAGATTGTGTAACTTTTGTGGGGAAATAGAAAATGAGGTTCATTTCATGATTAAATGCCAAATACATAGAGAAAATAGAAGAATATTGTTTGACAACATCTCTAGCAAAATTAATGTTGATCAACATGATCCTGAAAATACATTCATTATGTCAATTTCTTCAAAAGATAAATATCACTGCCCCCAGGATTCCGTGTTTGCAGAGCGCGGACGGAATTTGCCTCTGCCCGCGGAATTGTAGAATCAACTATTTTGGTCAATTTCCGCGGAATTTTCCGCAGAATCCTTATATTTTCCAAAAGTTTAAAAAGTCAGTCTTACCTGTAACAATTTGACACGTTTTCAGTCAAATCCCTTGCAGAAATAACCCAAATTATGCGAAGTGAAAATTCTAAACGCCATCGTTTGATTTCTGCCGTTAGATGGCAGCATGTATGTAGTGACTGACTACCTGACTATCACGATATTTTCCCGTTTACTGGTTCGAAAACCATTAGTTTTTCTTTCGGTTCTCGTCAGAAAGTTAAACAAAGACATAAATTAATAACAGTTATTTATATTATATAAAAAAATGCCGCGAATATCCGCGGAATTTCTGCAGAATTAGCCATTTCTTCTTGCAGAATTCACTAATTTCACTTGCAGAATTGAGCATTTTAACTTGCAGAAAACTGGGGGGAGTGAAATATGTGCAAAAGCAAGTTGGAAGTTTTATTACAAAATCATTCAAAAACTTAAACTTGCCTGGGGATTAACATTTTGGATGCATCACACCTAAAGTATATTATAACATATGTAAATAACAAGTTTTTTTTGTATAAATTGTATATATTAGTGTAGTGTAGTGTAGTGTAGTTTTGTAAAATTTCATTTTGTAATGACTAATATGTCAGGTCATGACATCTAAAGAGTCAATAAAAGATATATATATATATTACTGGGGTTTTATACAAGACTATAGTTTCATTAATTCACACTGTTTAATCTGTTTTAATTATATACTTTCAGGAGTTGGAATTCCATGGTGTGATGCGTTTCTTCCACCATGATGATGGAGCTAAGGTTGTCACAAAATGCATTAGGGTTTCTAGCACAGCAAGCACTAAAGATATCCTTAATACACTCATAGAGAAATTCAGGCCAGATATGAGGATGTTGTCCATGCCCAACTATTCACTCTATGAGGTCCACGTTAATGGAGGTAAGCTGAGATTCAAATTACAGGGTGACGCAAAAAATTCCACCCACCCACATTATGTTACATAACCTTTTTGTCTGCATGATATATGACTTGTTTTGATCACATTAAAACTAGGCTCCATAGATCAACTCCTCAAGAAGTTTCAGATGACTAGCTTTACTAGATGCACCTTTATAAGCATTATAAGATTGTTTGGATGGGATTTTTGTGTCGCCCTGTATGAATTTTAGATTCATACAGTGCTTGAAGAAATTAAATATAGCCTATATAATACATATAACAAAATAGATGCAATATCATACATATTTTAGCACAGTTAGTGTTGAATGTCCATATGTCCATGTAGATTAGGGAATTGATGAGAAACTGTTTATTGATCTATATTCTCAGTAGGAAATACAGATAATCTGTAGACTTGAACCTCATCTTCCCAGTATTTTCACCTTACATTTTTAAAGTCTCTAGTATTGTTACTTCAGTATCTTTGTTATATATACATGTTTGCTACTTCAATATTATAAACATAAAATGCTTTAAGTACAGTTAAAATATTACAAATTGTTTAAAATAAAATGTTATGTTTATGATGTTTGCTTGGCTATCTCAGTTTTGAAACTAAGTAAAATTACTGTTAGGATTTATTGAAGGTTGTTGCCCTGGTTCAATGTTTCCCACTTGCAAACATCAAAACATCAAGTCAGTCAAGTTTGTTTGGAACTTTGATACACCTGGCCTCATTCGGCCATTTTGGGAGTAGTGTTAACTAAACATTCATTCATTCATGAAACTAAGAAATTCTTTACTCCATTGTTTTTGTTACTATGGAAATGGTGATGTCATAAGAGAGATATATATTTTGTTACCTTTGAACATTTGGTACTTTTGAAAGAGCAAAATGAAATGATTGAACATGAAATTGAATGTAAGTCTAAGAAATACCCCCCTCACCTCCAACCTGCTCCCCTTTCAGATTTAGGAGATGTGTGTATTAAAATTAGTAGTCGAGGAAAGGTTTGAAAAACAATCTATGAAACCATAATAATCATTGCTATTAATCCTCCTAATACAACTAAATATAAATATAACGTCATGTACATATCTATTCTCACAAGCTTACAGTTTTGAATCTTACTCCAGAATCTCCATTATTAAAATATGTAAATGTCTTGTATTTCCAGAAGAGCGTAGGCTACGAGAGGATGAGTACCCCCTTTATGTTCAGCTCAACTGGGGAAAAGATGATAGGGAGGGCCGGTTCCTTCTCAAGAATGAAAACCTAAAAACAGCAAAGGTTTGTGGTGCTTTTAAGCCATCTCCCATGGCAATTATTTTAAAATTATCAACATTTGAGCTCAGTATTTTGGAGAATTTAGGAATGAAATGAATGATTTGTGGCACACAATGTCCTATTTGAACAGTTTTTAGTACAATTTGGAGACCCTTAATTCACATCCTAATCCACAATCTATCTGTTCTATATAATTTTTGAAGACTTTTGTAGACTCTGCTAATGTATGCATCATTGAATTAGTTAAAACATGCTTCAGGAGTTCACAATCAGCATGCTTACAAAGTATATGTGAAATATGCAAATATGTGTAAATGCATTCAATGAAGCGAGGAATTAATTCAAATATGATTGCTTTGGAGATTTGTTCTCAAATGAGCGATAATACCTGGATAAATACATCAAAGCCTGTGGTGCATTTTACTCCCATTATTTTAATGTAGATATACATTGTTTAACATGTGTTTCATACTGTTTCCAGTTGTCAGACTCGATGCATGATGAGAGCTTAACCGGACCAGGCTTTAAACGAAAACTCTCAAAACGTGAAAAGAAAGAACAAAAGAAGAAAGAGAAGGAAGCGAGAGCAGCGGGTAAAGAAAATCTCGACACTAGCATGTCTAAAGACAGTGGAGTCGGAGAGCAGTTATATAACGAGCTTCCAGAAACTAGTTTTACAAGAACAATATCAAATCCCGAATCAGTCATGAGACGGAGAAGACAAATGAAACTCGAGAAAAAATTGCAGGAAATTAAAAGCAAAAATGGACCAGATTCTGGTAGGTTTTTTCACAGTTTTTATGTCACCACCTCACAGTTTTTATGTCACCACCATAAATGGTGAAGTATTGTTATAGTCACCAAGTTTTTTTTTTGGGATGGTGTTCAGCGGTTGGTGTTTGGCAGGAGGTGTTCAGCAGTTGGTGTTCAGTGTCTAACAAGTAGCAGGCTATGACATTTTTATGTTAATTCCTTGTTTTTCTATGCGTATCCAGGGAATTTGATGTTTTCCTAGATTCCAGGTCAGATTTTTAAGATTTCACCTTACCAGTTCATAATTAAGGCATATTTCAGATGTACAGATAGTGTTACCATGAACTGAAATGCTCTCATAATAGCATCAGTGTATAATATAACCTAAATCTGGCTTTGGTTAGTTGCCTAGAGAGGATGGCTTTTTATAACTGAGAAAATGTAGATTCTGGGAGATATTATTTCAAAATCATTAGGACTCTGAAGGCCCTGTACCAAGTTTAAACCAAGTTTAGCTTTTTACCCACTGTTATGAGGCATGATACCTTTGACATATTTGATGAGTTTTAATGTAGGAAAGTTACTCAACCTAAAAACTAAATAACTTTTTGGTGCTCAATAAAACAGAATATATGTAGGGTATAGACTGGTCATAATTTATCATAACCATGAACATTCTACGATGAAAATAAACATAGAACATAGAAGATCTAGGAGTAAAACACTAAAAGATGGTCAGTGACGGCTGTTCATTTGGCTTATATCCAGGTCCGTCTCCTTGAACCTTTAATGTACAAAACTCAGGTGGTCCAAGAATGGAGAATGAAGAATTATGGCTTTTAGGAAGGAATGTGTAATGTAACGAACCTGGTTTTTCTCTGCATATCAGTAATGCTGATGCTCATATTTTTGCCAACCATGAAATAAACTCCCGAATGTGAGCAAGTTAGTCTAAATTGAATGCATAATTAACATCTATTTTGTTTCAATTTGTCCCTCTTGTATTATATTAGTCTAAAGTGCTCATGTGCAGGAAATGGTGAAAAATTTGACAAAATGGTGAAAATGCAGAATGCTCCTATTTTTGCAAAGATATTCCCCAAGATATTACTCCAAAAAATGGGCAAAATTGTCCAAGTCAAATATCTCATAAACTTCTCTTAGTCTGAACTGCTAATGTACAAGACACATTCCAAACTATAGTACCAGAGTTCTGACAACTGTTTTTGTAGTGAACAACATATTTCATTCTTAAATACCAGAAATATAAACAATGTGATGGTAGATTTTTCAAAAGTGGATATCTTTTAAAATATTTCATTTTGAAACTCCAGTGTTTACTTCCGTAAACAAACATATTTAGTTCATAGAATTATGATATTTATACGACATTGTACAAAGACGTGAAAGATATAGAAAGTGTCCGGGATGGATCTGGAAACCAACCAAGGGGGTGGACACATTGAGGCTCATCCTATGTGGGGTGGACACATTGAGGCCCATCCTAAGTGGGGTGACACATTGAGGCCCATCCTAAGTGGGGTGGGCACATTGAGGCTCACCTAAGTGGGGTGGGCACATTGAGGCCCATCCTAAGTGGGGTGGGCATATTGAGGCCCATCCTAAGTGGGGTGGACACATTGAGGCCCATCCTGAGTGGGGTGGACACATTGAGGCCCATCCTAAGTGGGGTGGATACATTGAGGCCCATCCTAAGTGGGTTGTGGGGGAGGTTTGTCCCCCAGTGAGTGTAAATACAAGTAACCAAGTATCAGAGGCTGCTCTTTTCTCAAGAAGTAAAATCAGTCTATTGGAAAGAATAAGACTCAGAGTTTCTGATAGGTTGTTGGATGCATAACTCCTTACCGATTTTCTTAAGAGGTTTTATATCTTGTTATGTTAATGAAATTCAAAATGAAATGAAATGAAATTGAAAAGAATGAAATTCACCAATTGAAAATGTGTGGTTATTAAGATTTTTCAGAAATAGTTGGAAGTTGCCCTTCACATTTTTGCTGAATATTTTCCATCATTCACCAAGTACCTATAAATTGTATTTTTTACATTTGTTCCTATTTTTTGTTTCCATTCTAAAGTAATTTACTTCAGATTGATGGTGAGGTTTCACCTTTGAAGCTCCCAGATGTCTGCAGTGTAAATAAACATACTATGCAACTTACAACTGATAAATTAATCACCCACAAATAATGTTGGTACCTTGGAATGAAAATGAGTACATTTGATTGATTTAAATTAACCAGGGCATCATATCTTATAAATAATATGGAGTTATAAAAAGTTTGACATATCATTTATCAGAGAACATTTATGGAATATAACAATTAGAAATATATATTAAGCAGGGGCAAATTTGTTATTTAATGAATATCATATCTCATGCTGAAAAATCTGTACAACACATTTTTGGTGAAAAAACACAGAAAAGGTAGAGTGAGATATTATTGAAATCTGTAAGAAATAAGAATATCTAGAAATTATATTCACAGACAGATCTCAGATATCTATCTACCAATGAATAAAATCAGAACACTGATAAGAAATCAAAATAATATAGGAAAATATGTTATTATTTAGAGCTTTACAAAATGTTTAGTCAAAATTCTTGGTATGCTTGAAATTCTAAAGAAAAGTTACAAAGTGAAGAGATGGAGAGGAAATCATGGAATAAACATGGATAAATGGTATTTGGTGTTTTTTGCAGTGGCAATGTTTTGAATTTCTACATCATCATGTTGATTTGTCATGCATCAGGTTTCTAAACTTCTACAGCTTATACATTGGGTGGAGTTATAGGTTAATCTCATGTACAGTATGCAGACAGCACATTCTATAATGAGTAAAAAATCCCCTCGATATTCTTAAAATTCCTGAAATATATACATGTATGTCTTTTATTGACTCTTTGATGGCATGTTGATGACAATAATGTCTTTGGATCAGTAATTTGTGTTGACACTGAGATTTTTGGTTTGGTTTTCTAATCACTGTAACTTGTAAGATGATTGGCTCAATGTACTCTTGTGTCTCATCGATCCTATCTGTAATGAAAAGAAAAACTCTGTGTGGGCTCACTGTAAGGCACCATGTAAATCCTTTGGGGTAGACGGAAGGGCACAGATACACAATGGCCAAAACAAATGGCTTTACAGCAAGATATCCCCTCTCACACCAAATACAAAATTTTTTTTTAAAGAATTCATTCCCAAAATGAGTCCACATGGCCTAGAGTGACAGCTACTTTATGTGCATATGTGATATTAGATCAATTGCTGATTTTACCATATCCAAGAGAAACTCTGTCATACTATACCAGTTTTGTCAGCTGACATTCTGACATTCGACCTAGATGTCAGCACCTAATTTTTGTTATGACCTAGGTCTGATAAGCTCTTGACAAAATGTCACGATAATCACATTTGTTCCTATTGTGGTTATATGAAACGAGATTATATAGTGCACTTGAATTAGTTAAGTGCTTATAACCTGTTTAAAGCAATGTTTTGAAGAGTGTTTCCGGAAATTGTCACGAGGAAAAGCTGAACAGTTTGACAACATAAACCTTTTTAATGCATTATAGAATGCAAATTGTATTGTATTATATTTCTTTTATTGGCATATGGTCATGTCACTGCCTATAGATAGAGGTGCAGAAGGGGAAAATACAACCAATCTTGCAGAATTAAATTCTAATATCCCAAAGAAATAAGCAAGAAGTCAAGATAAATGAATAATGACCGAGATTTGTTACAAGATTATTCTTTACTTGCTGTTTTTCAATGATACATTTTGAACATTTCTTGGAGGAAAGTGCACAGACCCTTCTATACAGTCTGCAGACTAGTCATATTGCATGTGTTTTCACATGCATCTTGATAAAATACAATTTCTTATATTCATTTATACAACACTGAAACAAGACTATATAAAGAATTCCAGCTTTGCCATTTATACTATTTTGATGTTGATTTATTGTAATGCATATAAACCAGGAGAGAGTTGTTTGACTTGGATATTATACAGTACATGGATCTTGTTTAGTCTAAACTCACAAAATAGCCCCATCAAAATGTTATCTGAAATCTAACTATTGTATGTGTTGGACTATCTCTCTGGATCCGTTAACTGTAGCAGCTGTTCTCAAATGTGTAGAATATGCTTCTATTTTCTCAAAAGCTGTGGACTGGTCATATAATCTCATGCAGGGAAGATCACTAGATTAGTGTATCATAATCAGTAATCTCTTTTATTTATCACATCATTTGGGAATATAGGGACTACAGTATAGAGAATGACTCCATCCCTCCTTATGTATGTTCTTTCGGGTCTGTAAGTGGCAATTTTCAAAAGTGAAAGCCATGTGTTATTTTACACTTTTTGCTACAACTGAAAAGTATTCAAGCAATTTTGTTGAAAATTTATATACAAATACTTTGATGAATATTGCACTGTCTAGTGACAATTCAGCATATAGGTGGCAATTTCCAAAAATGGCAGCCTTGACTGTTCTAAAGGATTTGCTACACCTTGGTGTAACTGCTATCTTGTTTGTAGAATTTGGTAGATTTAAAGAATACTTCAGTTAAATATTGTATTATAACTATCATAAAAAAACAGTATTTGAATAAAAAAAAAACAGTTCTGCATTTGCAAACAGTTAAGTTTTCTTTTTTGATGACCCTTTTAATTGTTTTTTAGGTGGGACATTAAAGATCTATGGTGAGTCCATTGATACCAAAGTGCCTTATAAAACCCTCCTCCTTTCAAGTGCTGATGAGGCATCCTCTGTTGTCAAGGAAACACTCGACAAATATGGTATGGAGAAGGAAGACCCCCTTAGTTTCTGCTTAGTACAGGTAAGAAATAATGTCTTTCTCAGTAGTCTTTTTGAATATGAATCATCTTAATAAGATATTTTTCATCATAAGCAATCCAAATTCGTTTCCTCTCTCTGTCTCTTAAAAGTGCTATATTGTTGTCAACTTGCTTTGATGGACATGCAGATAGGCTGACAAGATATCTTGTCATCAAGATAGCAAGAAATTTGAAATTTTTAGAGATGCAAGAGCAAAGAGCAGACTAGTGTCAAGATCTGATAAGGTTTTGGCTTAATGCTGGTTAATTTGCTTAACACGGTGGGTTTCTCTTCTCCTGCAATGTTTATCACAGGCTTGTTTCTCGTTTCTTAGGAATATTATTTATGAACAATGGGAAAGTTTCCCAAATCCTGTGACACTTAAAGGGATAATTTTTTATTTTTGGAATTGTACAACTCAACCTTTAGCACATTATGTTTTTGTTTCCTATGTAGATGATTGTTCCCCATCAAAGTAGTCCAGAATACAAGGGTCCTGGACAAGGGAAGGAGATTATGTTGGAAGATGATGAATGTCCCCTTGCAATCCTAATGCAACACTCACCAAATGAAGGTAAGCCACGGGAAAAGTCATTTTCCGGTAGTCGTGTTTCGTTTTGTGAATGAGCTGCGCACGCACACAACTATCCAATATACTTGCTTTAGGCTAATTGTACACCGAGCTAAAGAGTACTGCATGAACCTGAAAAACCTGACTACTGAATGATACAAGCAAATATCCAGAATTTTAAGAGATAGTATACAAAATTACAGACACTAAAGGATCTTGTTATTAAACCAGTAAATCCAGAAGTAAAGATCCAAAAAGATTTGAAATCACAGAGGTGAACAGGGTCAGATAATTTTATTCATCAAGTGTAAATCACAAACTCTTTTTTTATTCACCTTGAACATTTGTATCCAAAGTGCAATATTATTTCAGGTTCTGTAATGTTCCACCTAAGGCGGAGACCCGAAGGTATGCCCAAGAGGAAGAAAAAGTCCCCAAATCAAGTCAATAGCCAGTCCTCCCTACCTCCTGGTCCTGAAAGTAGGGCCCAGGTACCACTAGAGATTCTGCCTTACCTACTAGAGTTAGACCAAGGTAAGTCCAGTTTGAAGTTTGATTTTTTTTTTGGATAAAACCCTTTATGTATTAGGATCTATTTTAGCAAGCCAACTTAAACATACTACCTTATATTTTAAGAGCAATATTACACTAGCACAGGTTTGAAGTTTGATTTTTGGGATAAAACCCTTCATGTATTAGGATCTATTTTAGCAAGCCAACTTAAACATACTACCTTATATTTTAAGAGCAATGATTACTAGCACAGGTTATGTCATGATCTAAGGAAATATACCCATGTAAGATCACGTTCTTAACATAAACTTGCATTCTATGAAGAGACACATGCTAAAGTGTTCCAATAATGCCACCATTGCTTTTGATATACATTCTGAGTTGTCTCCATTCAGACACTTAATTAGAGCAATGAAGAATCCCAAATTGTCATTACCTCCATGGTCACCACGTGTCTTCATGGTTCATTAACATGGGTGCATAATAATCTCATATTGTACCTTCAGAGGGTCGTGATTTACCTCGTGCACAGAGGTTCTACATCCACTACCAAGTGACTGAAGTCGGCAGTGAGAGGTCTATGACCAACAACCAACAGTATTTGCAGGTAAGATAGCATGCTCAATGTGCATCTAAATCAAACAGAATTTATAAGTGCATATGTATATTATGTATTACACAAGGAAATGGTATTAAAGCAGTGCTGTACAGGTCTCTTAGATTAACAGAAGAAGGAGGATAGATGATATTAAAATCACAAATTATATTAAAGGTGAATCATAAAGAGAGAAAATTGATGAATAGATAATGTATAGCTATTATCATTTCGAACATTAAAAAATCATTTGATTTGTATTTTTCAGTTAATGGGCCCAGGTATAAGTCCAGTCCATTGCGTCATCACATACACTGATGGAATAGTGACAGTGACACCCACGAGTCCTGACGCCATCACATATGTTGATAATCGCCCTGTCAACATGACAACTATGCTACAACATGGTATGGTGGTCAGGTTTGGTCAGGCAGTTTGTTTCCGATACTGCGACCCTGATGAGGTGAGTTCAGGAGATTATGTATTAATGTCAAAGCTGCAAAAATAGTGCAATTTAACAGTTAAGATATTTTGTGTTCTGTGATCTGTGTTCTGTGATATGACATATCTATCTATAATTAATAATAGTTAATTGGACAGATTCTTTTTCTCAGTCTTTCTTTATATTTCATCAATATCATCATATACATTTTGCATATCACAAATCAATATCAATCATATTACGATAAATTAACCATATAAACCACATTTTACTAATCACATGTTTTTCCACCATTAATATAAGATTAATTTTTCTTTTTTACCAGAATAATTAAAATTACCAACCCAAAAAAGAACTGTATTTTTTGAAGTGTTTTGAATATCTTGCCATGTAAAAATGTCAAAATTCTTTAGAAATATGGACTTTGCAAAATTGTTTTTGATTTATCAATCTATTCTATTTAGACCCCCAAGAGATCACCAGGGGGAGGGGGTGACCCTAATGTACAGAAGGCAGGCCCCTACGGTCCAGATGACCAGGCAATATTCGAGACAACTTTTGACATGGCAGGTGACATACAAACAGAAGTGTCACCAGGGCCTGATGGGGGCAGAGGGTAAGTAGATAATGTGCATGTTAAGTCCTTTGAATGCATTTTCTATCTCATTTGTACTTTAACATACATTAATCGATAATACATATACAGTACATGTACATTGCAGAAGTGCCTAGTATATAAGTGTGACATAGCATAGCAGGTTTCAGAATATAGAATTTAGATCTTTAGTAAATATGAAGAACTGATTTCTGAAATGAATAAGTTTGAGTTGATCATAATGTATAGTTTTGCAATTGATGTTTACAACTATCACCTTTTGTTCATTGTAGAGGAGTTCATTTCCCACCAGACCTGACTCTCCAAGCAACTCTAGAGTTCCAGGAACAGGGGGAGGATGCCTTCCTTGCATAGTTTTGTAATAACCAACACATTTTGTTCATTGTAGAGGAGTTCACTTCCCACCAGACCTGACTCTCCAAGCAACTCTAGAGTTCTAGGAACAGGGGGAGGATGCCTTCCTTGCATAGTTTTGTAATAACCAACACCTTTTGTTCATTGTAGAGGAGTTCACTTCCCACCAGACCTTACTCTCCCAGCAACCCTAGAGTTCCAGGAACAAGGAGAGGATGCCTTTCTTGCAGCCATAATAACTGAGGTCAATCCAGGGGCAGTGCAATTTAAACTAGCGCCAACTTACACACTTTACATGGCCACTAGGTATGCATTATAATACATTGTATGTGATATATGTAACTAAATGCAACCATAGAGAAGTGTTGCATTGCATATGCAACTATATGCAACCATCGATCAGAAGTGTTCGATTTTTAAATTTTAATATATTGTTAAAGTCTCCAACTTTTTTGTTGATGACGTTCGCTGGTTGGTGTTAGTTGTCTGTAACAGATGGTAACAGTATGCATGTTCATGATTCAGTTCATGATTTCACTTATAAGTTCTCATTAATTTAATCTTAATAAAACATCTTAATATAGACATCTCCATTTTTACTCATCCTCTGAACACAGTGATACAAAAAGTAATCATCATTGAAGATATTTTGGATCTAGGAGCGTTGCGGTCAGAGGTTGCATTTACTCTATTTTGAAATGGAGTTTTGTCCAAGGAAATAATTTAAGTAACTAAAATCTTATTCATATGAATTCTAGGTATAGAGTAGCCAGGACTCAACGGGCCAATATGTCCCCCTCAGAGAGAAACCACAGAATTATGTCCCTCGTAAACAAAATAGCTAGTATGATCAGACAGACTATACAGGTATGAATGATGCTTACAAATGCTCTCTGCACTTACAACATAATATATTAACATCAAAACTATTGAGATTACAAATCAAATTTTCAATTTATTTCTAAATGTTCCCTAGGTACCCAAGTTTACAAATGCATGTATGTGTAATTCAGGGTTCGAAATTAGCGTTGCGGAAGTAACGATTCGTTCCTTTATTTTCTCAAATCGTTACCTAGCAACATGGCCAAGTAACGAAAACAGTTTCCTGGTTTATGGGAAGATCTCTACATGATCGTCAACTCAACTTCTCAATTGAAAAACTGATGAGAAAGAAATGCTGCCGTGATAAAACTTTTTTGAATTTTTTTCTTTGGCACTTTTCGTCCTCTTTCACTTCAGCTTTTAGACTATAACTTCTCAAAACATAAGATAAAGTGTTTACTTACCATACGGACTCTTATTTTTCTAAATTAAAGTCTTAAAAACCGGCAATTTTTAGGTAAAATCACCGTATTATTAAGATACTTTTTGAAGTTTGCACTTCCTGTTCTCAGATTAGAGTGGGAGAGGGAGACATCTATTGAGAAAAATACTAGTAATTGCTTTCAATAAGCATACCCCCTTCAATAAAGTTTGCAGTTCCCATTTCACCATGTAGATTTGAAATAAAAAATAAAATCTTGGGGAGGGAAAGTCTAAAACGCAACAGCTGCATAAATTAAGCAGGTTGACCTTTCACTTAGAGCCACTTAGGAATGTTTATTATTGTGGGAAATTTAAATTTGAATGTTGAAACAACATGATTGGTCTATTATAATTTGGTCTGATCACATGACTACCACTGTGTATGTTCTCATAAGACAACAAGTTTTCTCTGAATTGTTTGACTTGAAACATTCTTCTGAGGTCTTCTAAAGGTAATTCTGTTTACTTTTGAGTCAGAAAATACTATTTTTTGAGGCAAATATATCTATTATTCAGAAAATTTCCTGGTGTGATTAACCGTAGACATGATAGATACATGTTCTTAGTACTATCTCTGCAAACAAGGCATGAAGTTTCAAATGTTATCATTGAATAATAATTAATAGTAACTTGAGATCGAACAGATCGATAGACTTGTTTTTAGTGTCAAGGAAAATTGTGTCTATCGAAATTTTTTCAACCGGTAAAAACAACTACCTTACTTTGGAATTTAGTTACCTAGAAAAAATGTCAGGTAACTATTTTCACTACCAGCCTGAAAAGTTAAGTTCGAACCCTGTAATTGAGGAAATAAAAATATAACTTTTTACAAAACACGTCATGTCTAGTGAAGTATATTGAAAAGAATAATATCAATTAACCCTCTGGCATAATTGAAGGAGATTGGCCATTTTGCATTAAGGTCACTGGAAGTGTGACTTAATGACGACTTTGGCAGCTATATTTGTAAATTGAATACAAATATTGCTTCACTTTCCATATAAATCACAATAACATACAAGTCATGTAGACACCAAAATGCCATACAATTATTTAAACCCAATACTAATTATCTGTTACATTCCTTTCCAGGAAAATCGCAATAGTGCCCCAGTACTTGCATTCTGGATGGCGAATGCCAGTGAATTGCTACACTTCTACAAGATGGACAGAGATATTAGTCAGTATAGCATAGAGGCCCAGGACTTGCTGGCCGAGGCTGTGCAGATTACATTTAGACATCTGGTACACTGTATGCAGAATGAGCTGCGTAAAGTCATGCCTGGTTTTATACAGGATCATGATGAAGATTTGATAGAAGGTGAGTGATTTGTGATGAAATTTTAATATTATGTCACTGGAACTAAACCAGACCTCATGTATCTGGGGGAATTATAGCTTAAGGCATTGAGCTTTATTTATTAGCGAACTCGGTGGTATGGCTTCATCAACACTGATCATAGAATGGTCATGGTTAGTACTTGTGGATATGCACAGGTGAACAAATTCAAAAAAAATTTTAGATCAATTTTGGTTTTGTCTGAGGAAGTGAAATGAGGATTTCTAATTTTATGATAGACTGCTTCTTACTTTTTGTTTCCAGATGAAAATCAGAGGAACCCTAATTTCAACCCTCCCAGGCCAGACATGGAGGATGTTCTTCAAAACCTGTCAGCCGCTATGTCGTTACTTCGACGTTGCCGTGTCAATGCTGCTCTGACAATCCAGCTGTTTTCTCAGCTCTTCCATTATGTAAACATGTGGCTGTTCAATCAATTGGTTGGTGACCCCAGGTTAGTCTTTTGTATTTTTATGTCACCACCACGTGTTGTCATTGTTACATTCTCCAACCCCTTTGTGGCGGTGGTTGGTGTTCCGAATTCAGCATTTGTAACAAATGAAAAATGGTGAAATTTTACATGTTAATGCCTTGTTTTAATAACTAATAAGTTTACACAGAATTCCATATTTTTGATCTTTTAGAGTTTACAAAACATATTTTTGATGGTTGGAGAATATACCATGTTATGTAATCCAAATAATGCTAAAGAGGATCATCCATGACATTCAAAACTGTTAAATCTCCAGGTCAGGGCTGTGCAACAGAGTGTGCGGGAGACGTCTAAAATTGAGGCTATCAAGGGTTGAGATATGGGCTGAGAAGCAGGGCTTAGAACTAGCTGCTGATTGTCATCTTGCCAGGATTGTACAGGTATGCAGGTCTCACTCTCTTAGTTTATGAACTCTTTGTTACTTTCTTATGTATAGTATCCTATGATAAATGCCTCTGATGGTTTATGGTTCGGGTATAATTGAAAAACTGGTTATTTTATTAACCGAGAACCCTGTATAGCAAGTGAATTTATTGACTAAAAAGTATTGAGTATAACTTAATTGTAATTAATGGGGTTTTGTTAATGGGTTCGTGAATACATTAAGTGACTTTGGAAATATTTGAATTTTCGTGTTATTAATTATAATTGAAAACATGAAAATAGTGGATTCAATTTATCCAAGTGAATTTGGAAATCCTAAGAATTGCATGTCATGAATTCCACATGAAAACATGAAAATAATGAATTAGATATGTTTCAACTTCCAGGCTGCTGTGCTTCTTCAGACCCCTAAGTTAAACAGGGACGACACTGCTTATATCAGTAAGACTTGCTTCAAACTGAACTCTATACAAATCAGAACATTGTTGGAGAACTATCAGCCCCTGCAGGGGGAGCCACCTGTTCCCCCAGAGATGGTTTATCAGGTAAGTGTTGAGTTCATGAGAGAAATAAATAAAAAAAATTGTTAATTAAGATTGAATTTTTTAAACATACTCTACAAATGAACTTTGAAACTATAAATGTGAAATGTATCTGTACAACTCTGAGCCTCATTTTGAAACAAGTACAGCATTGAATAAAAAAGCAAAATGATCGAGCATTTTGTAAATGCTATTTTGTGTACGCATATTTGCCTCACAGTAAGAATTTGAAATTAAGAAAAATCTAAACTCCACTGGTAGGTCTAACCAAACATTGACGTCAAGTTTGAAGTCTACCTATGGAGGTCTATGGCAAATTAAAAACTGATATTTAAAAAACATTCATAGATATACAGCATTTTCTCTAAAGCTCTATGTCCTACAATGGCCTGTTATTATTTTCTAGCTGATCCAAGTAGCTGAGGCAACAGCAGATGCTACAACAATGGCAGAGGGTAAACAAGTTCAGCTTGAGGAAGAACCTGATCTCCAACTTCCATTCTTACTCCCAGAGGATGGTTACTCGTGTGATATTGTAGAAGGGGTCCCTACTGGGCTGGGAGAGTTCATAGACCCCTTGAGTCATACTGGTAAATAAGCATTCTGTTCTTAACTACACTTTCATCTATTTAGAGGGATTAGAAGGGATAGAGACAAGTTGAGATGATGTTTTGAAGAGTTGTCACAGTTTACAATATTTTTACTTATTCTTATAGTCAAGCAGTCAAAAAGGTAACATCCTTTTCTCAGTTCTAATGAATTTGGACGATTCTCGTAAAATTGGTATCTTACAGTTGCTTACACTCTATATACCCCTTCAATTCCTTTAACTAACTTAATGTTAAGCTTAAAGATTATTATCTGAGAATATATGAGACTTGATTAATTATGATAATTTAAGAAAACATTATGCTGAATCAACATAGTCTAAATATCAGTCTTCTTGAAGTAGGAATTTTCCATTGATTAAATTTGAAAATGACTGCATTTAGTGCCTCTTCACACTGGTTGTACCAATTGATTGTTCCGATAGCCATTTTTCTGATATATCAAAAGATGGCAGAATTTATCAGAATGATCTGATATGTAAGGCTGTTGAATTCTTAAAGAACGATGTTAAGTTAACATCTAAGAATGATAAATAGAAGTATATAAAGGAAAGGGTGGCAAATGGCTGCTTTTGAGATACACTTTGTGAAATCGTATTTGCTTCATTTCTAGGTATATGTAGAGTGACCATGCACCCAGACTCCCCCCAGCTGTGGACCATATACATGGTAGGCCAGGAACCAACCAACTTATCAACTGAGGTATGTCTCTCTTCTTATATATATATATATCAGACCCTTAATATTATAATGTTCAGCAATATCTTTACCTATTTTGAGAAAAACACTGTTAACATCTGGACAACAGCCCAGAAGTTATGCACAGGGTGTCAAATAAATATGTTCTCCCCTCAATGTTTAACATCAACGCATAATGTTTCATAACTTTTTATCTGCATAATATCTGTATTTTTCTTTTGCGCATCAAAATTACGCTATTTATTTGACACCTTGTATATGTCCGGATGATCAAAATTCAAATATATGACCCAAATATGTCACTTCATTAGTCAAGAGTAAATGTGGATAATATTTTGGGATAATAAAAAATAGGTAAAACAGCTCTGGAACAGTACTATATTAAGCAAACAGTGTCTGTATGAAATACACTAAAACATGCTATATTTTGTACAAATAGGTAATAAAAAGGAATGTTTTTCCAAAAAAGTGTATCACTTACTTTGAGTTGAAAAGTTTTACATTACTATTGTTCAAAATAGAAAATAACGAAATCTTGTATTAGAAAGAAACTGAATACCTAAGATGATTTGTTTAGGTGCAATTATACTGTATATGAGATATTTAAATTGTTTGTAACATTTTCCTATATAGGGAAACTTGGAATTTGGTATATGTAGAATGTAGATATAGAGCACATTTCTGTAAAAAGATGGCGATATAGCTTGGTTCTAGCCATGCTGGCATATATTGGCAATTCATATACATCTGTACTATTTATTATTCAATAGTGGCATGATTACTTTTAAGTTTGTGTCACACTTAAGCTTGAAGGGGTGTCACAACAAGAATTGAAGGGGCGTTACACTAAAAATTGAAGGTGTAAAATTATTATTAATGCTTCATGCAGTGAAATGAGTGATACCTCATCATTTTTATGATTCCACAAAGTTCCTATTTTATAACTAATTAGATATTTGAGACTTATTTGTCTCTTTATCGTCTAGTTTCATTTTTATTACTGATTTTAGTCAGGTATTGATAATGACAATATGACAGAATATATTGATTTATGTGAATGAAACATTTTAATAGCTGATTTGTATACTGAACTATTCTTGGTACACAGGGAGATGCGCTGACGCTGAGTACTAAAATAGTACTCAGCGCATATTAGCGCTTATTGAGTACTCATTTCAGTAAATATTAGTACTAAATGAGCACTTATGACATGAGTACTGATGTATTGCATGTTTTAGTACTAAATGAGTACTCATATGATGAATGATGAAATAGCAGTAATTTCATTGAATTAGCGCTAAATTGGTACTTATATCATGAGTGATAAGATAGTACTAGTAAAATCGATTTTTCAGCACTAAATGAGTACTCATGAATTAGTACTAAATTAGCACTCGTGACATTAGTGCTCATGAGCGCGCTTTTGGCAGAGTGCTAATTTAGTACTAATTTTGTACTAATTGAGTAATCGGCATATCTCCCTGTGTATAATAGTTGTATTAAACATGTTAAACGAGTCTTAATTGGAACTGTTTTGCTCTTCTACATGTATATGTCTCATTTGCACATGCATGCTTTTTTTACAATGCTTTATGAAATATACTTTTTGTCTTATGTATACATTATACTATTACTAATTAACAATCTGTTACTATAATATAGTAACAGATTCATCATTGAAATGAATGACTTAATAAAAAAATAAAAATAAATAAAAAAAAAATAAAAAAAAACTATAGTCTAGTAAGGTTATCCTGTTCTGCATATTAAATGTGGTTGTTTAATCCATGAATCCATGATGTATCAAATGGTAGTTATTATAGAAATAAACGGAAGCTTTTTAATTATTTAGATCTAAAGCACTAATGTAATTGTTGCAAAGTAACATTGATCAATTAATATGTTCTCTAATACTCCCTCAACCTCTGGCATTTTATCTGAATGCTCTAGCATTTTATATGAATGCCCATTTTTCGACATGCAAGTTAAGTTGCATTTTTCACAGTTTATTAACATGTATGATATTACAAATTACGATTTTTTTTTACTTTATTTCTTTTTTTGTTTTGTTTTTGGTTAAGGTAGTTATTAAATACTCCATGCTATAGCATAAGAGCAATGATTTGACCAGTGTTCTACTTCAGAACATTTGAATTGTTTTGATAAATGAGTTTTTTAGTTCATACATATAATAGTTTGGATGGATTTAATGAATTACACCTAATAATGGCATTTCATTTTAATGTCTTTTTGTATCATATCAGGTGAAAACACATTAACCTCTTGACTACCCAGAATGATGAGATTTTTCGTCACCTCAGAAATGACCTTGAAACCCAGGGTGACGAGATAATCCGTCATTAAATTTTTCACTAAAATTGCTCCCATTTGAACAATTTTCATGGAATTTACACAAAAATTGTTTTAAAATGTCTAGAAATGATCTCCGCCATCTTATTTTACTAAAATGAGCATCACCTGTTGTACATGTATTTAGTAGCTGGCAAAAATGAAAAATTCTCTGGTTTCAACAGATTTTAAAACCTCGGATTCAAATGGTTAAAATCTTGAGTAGGTTTCAATCCTATAGAGATGGAGATCACTGGATAGCTTGCTATAATGCAGTCTAGAATGAAATTAACAGTGTTGTTAAGCAGAGTATAGTATGCAACTATGCATGAATAGCTTAACATTCTATTTTTGAAGGACAGAAATGGGGTTGATTATTCAAATATTAAAAACAAAGAAAGAATAAGGCGTGATGGCAATGACACTTTCAATACTAGCATATGAGAATCCTCACCGCACTAAGCAAACATCATAATGGCATTTCCCTTTTAAGCACCCCATTTAGAAGTGAGAGTACAGTTGGAGATGGTTTTAGTATGATTCATGTTACATTAGTAGAAGGTATATTGATTGGAAAGTATTGGAATGAGTGTCTATTTAGTTTTTACATTGTGATGTATGGGACCAGTATTTGTTCTTATAGTCATACCTTTTAGGGCGACTCAAAAGGCTTAATTTCTTGGTATTGCTCCAAAATGTCATATCAGGCGTTTGATCTCTGCTTATTATGAAAAAGATCAATAGGCAATGTTTGAAAAACAAGTTGATGCAATCTTCCAAAATTAATAATAATTATTAATTATCCTTTGAAATATAAGCTTTTAAGCCTTCAATGACCTTTTCAAGGTCAAAAAGTTCTTTTTTCAACCTGCTTCAAATTAACCATTTTTGACCTTCAATGGCGTCTTTTTTCAACTTGCTTCAAATTGACCATTTTTTCCCCCAAAATTACTACAAGTTCTCAACATTTCAAATCTGCCTTTAGATTTGATCATTAAATGACATTCTCAAGGTCAAAATATTTGATCTTTAGTGACCTCCTCAAGGTCAAAAAGGTATTTTTTATCTTGCTTCAACTATGTGACATTTTGTCATGTTAATGCCTTGTCTCATTTTCAACTGGGTGCAAATGGATTTTCAACTGGGTGAAGCCTAATTTCAAAATCTCAGGTGGGTGCTGGGCTTTCTCTGTTTCATACATGGGAGATCACTGTGATTCATATATCCACTAATTATACGCTATCTTGGTTTTGTTAATAATTTAGAGGTACAGTAATCTATTCCCAGAGACACACCTCACAATGCAGTAGGTGATTACGTCCTGATTTAGAACCTACACAGTTTAGTATGTAGGGACCTAGTTGAGTAAAGAATGGGGAAAATATCACCTAGCAGAGAGCTAGACGTGTGATTGACTTAAGATTATATGGCTAAAACACTCAATTATTCTTGAAGTATTGCCTCTTAAGAAAACAATAATAATTTACAAGTCTGTATAACATTCAATTAACTACAGCAATGCTTGTGAATAGTGAACACCTATGATAATTCATTAAAGCAATGCTTGTCTTAGTGAACATAGAACACCTATGACATTCATTACAGTACAGTCAAATAATTTTGCATCTCAAATTGATGTTTTTTCTAGTGTCCTTTGACTTTTTTTTTCATCTATTGATCATACTTATACAGTTAATCAATCATATCAGTTGCTTTCAAAACCTTGGTTTGACATTGAAGAGAAGGGCGAGAAAAGGTTAATTATCTAACTTAGATTATGGTAGATCAAAGAACATTGAAAATAGACAGGGAAAACTGACACCTGTATAATGTTTGATCTAAAGATAATTTTCTTATAAGAATGTACTTTTAACATGGCATGATACCTCTCTGTCTGATATTTGAATGAAATGACTGATTTTTGGAAATTTTATACATGTGAATTAAAATTGTTGGATATATCCGTTATCATATGACTTTTCTTGGTACGATACAGGTATCGAAAAATCACAACTTATATTATGCTAATGTTGGTATTAACTCAAAATTGATAAGGATAATGATGATGATATCATTCAAAATTCTAGAAAATTAATATGTTGTTCCAGGCTTTATCCCTGTTTCTTCCATTTTTATCTTACTGTTTTGTGGATGATGTTCAGAGGTTGGTGTTTGACAGTCAGCATCTGTAACAAATGGCAGGTAGAAAAATTTGCATGTTAATACCTTGTATTTAAGACATGACATTCTTGCAAAGCTCAGACATTGTTTGGTCTCTGAAATATAAATGTTTATTTTTATTCAGTGATAGTGTTACTAGCAATCTGATTGACCCATGTGATGTAAATATATCCTGGTGCGGGGAGCCTCGTGACATGCAGACCCTATCAGGCATATTTTTTCCTTTTCTTTATCTTTTCTTTAATCGAATCATTGAATAATTTATAATGTTTGTTCAATCATAGTACAATGATTTGGAAAAATAATAGGTAACGTAAGAATGTTGTATTATGCAAATCCACATCAGATGGCATTAATACATCGATGTTTTACAATGTGACAAGAATTTGAGACCGAAATAATCAATCTCAAATCTATGAAGTAGGATTTTTTATTATACTTTTTTATATCACTACCAAAAGTCGTGACACATTGTTATAGTATTCAACTTTTTGGTGGACAGTTTTCGGTGGTTGATCTGTGGCTGTTGATGTTTGGGTGTTGATGTCTGTAACAAATGCCAGGTGGTGACATTTTGCATGTAAATTCCTTGTTTTATGTTCTGGAAATACCCCTTCATACTGAACTAGTTCTCTTTATATTTATCTCCTAATTATATTGTTTTATTATTTTAATATATTCTGCTAATCTTTTCAGCTATTTCTTCTATTTACTTCAATGATGACTTCTACTAATCATGGCGTATTGATTATGAAATTATATATGACTTACAATTGTATAGCTAGCTTGATGGAAATTATGTAAACATTGAAAGTCATCTTACCTTGCAATAGAAAGCTTTGTACATAAGGCTCCATTCTTAAAGTGAATTTTATTTTATTAATGACTTTCTTTTCCTGAATAGAAAGCCATGGATCAGCAAATTATAATATATAGAAAGTTAGATAAGGAGAAAATAACTTTTAATTATAACTATACTTTGTTTCAATGGTACATATAACATAGCAGGGTTTAGTTGCTTCGTAATGAAGCATTTTGACAAAAAGCGTAGCAATGAAGAATATTTTGTCTTGAAACGCCTCAAAAAACCTTTGTTACGAAGCTTTTTTGTCAAAATGCTTTGTACGTAATCAATTAAACCTGCAGTATAACGTTTACTACTCACACAGTCGTCATATTAAGCAAGGTATAGAATAGCTAAAGGGATTATTAAAGAGAAGTACATAGTAAATGGGGTGACTTCAATTAAGTTTCCCAAGATCATCAGTATTTAACCAAGCACCTAATTGGCAGAGTGTTCTTTTGTCACCACCAGAAGTAGTGACCATTTTTATGGACAGTGACAGTATGTGTCTGTAACAAATGGCAGGTGGTGACATCTTGCATGTTAATATATTTGATTAATTGCTGCTTCAGGCTATGGCAAGATTAATCTATTTCCTTAATCAACAACTTATGAATGAATGCAGTTGTTAATTGTGCTAACCAATATGTTATATATATAAACTTGTTAACAAACTGTAAATTGCTTTAATTTCATTTTGGGAGTCCATATAAGATAATCAAATCAAATATTTGACAATGAATAGGTTATCATGTGTGGTATTTTGATATACTTTCTGAAAAAAACAAAGCAAATAGAGGCCAGTATTCTGGAAATTATCCTAATTATGTCACCAAACTAAACCAATGCACTATATATCATATGTGGTACATCTATAAAAGAAATAACCTTTAACAAATACCATCTCTCCTGTCATACAATCTCACATTAAGTCTAATTTATAAGCCCACAATAAAACTCTATATTGCATCAAGTAAGTCTCAAACCAAGGTACCAATTTATTCAGCTTTTTGCAGACACCCATTCTTTAATTTTCCTTAATTTTTCATTTTTTCATTTTAACTCCACAAAGGGTAACATATCGCTAAGTCTCCAACTTTTTTGTGGAGTTGGTTGGTATTCGGCAGTTGGTGTTATTATTCAGCGGTTGGCGTTTGGTGCCTGTAACAAATGGCAGGTTGTGACATTTGCATGTTAATGCCGTGTTTATTATTACCTTTATCTGATGTCCGAGTTACGGGACTGAAATAGCTATAGACATGTTTAGCAGATTTATGCTGTGTTTTATTAGAGACAGAATCACCTGCAGTTTCCTGGCTAATTCCACTGATTAAGTGGATAACAATAGGTATTTCATTCTATCTACCTGACCACATATAAATCCAGAGGTTATTTATCGATCATTGCTATAGTATTGTTCTTATCATGTGTATGTGTTACTAGTGGTCATCACAAGGACTCATGTTAGTGCAATTAATGCGAACCTCTTAAGTCATCATTATATGTGCGTCACATATGTGTGTGGTAAATTTGCGTCACATATATAAGTCATAAATGTGCGTCAAATACGTGTGTGGTAAATGTGCATCACATCGATTGTCGTAAATGTGCATCACATACGTGTGTTGATATTGTGCGTCACATATGTGTTTTGTAAATGAGTGTGTCATAAAATTTCGTCACATATGTGTGCTGTAAATATGTGTCATATAAGTGTGCCAAATAACAGGTGATAGACAATATGTACTGTATATGTATATATAATTGGAATAGATATTAAATATCAATATCAAATATCATGTTTCAATGCCGCTGAACTTACTGACTTGTATTCTGAATATAATGCTTGCTCTACCTTTTGGAGATAAAACAGTGACCTAGTAATAGTAACATTTCATTTTGGTGCTTAACTAGTACAGCTATTCTTCAGACCTCTTTTAACCAAAAGTATCATTCAATCTAACCACAGTCTAGCTAATTCTCAGGATTAAAATCTTGCTCGCGGTCAAAAATCATGTACAAGCAGGCCCGTAGCCAGGATTTGCCAAGGGGGGGTTCAGTTTTCAAAAATTTCCAGGGGGGGTTCACATTTTGATTTTGGCCCAAATATGGCTAAAATCACTCGAGAAATGCTCAAAATGGTGAAAAACTGCATGATTTTGTAAGAATTTTTGGCCAGGGGGGGTTCGCCCGAACCCTGCGAACCCCCCCTGGCTACGGGCATGACAAGTATGCAACCTTACGCCTAGGTCACATTTGCTCGGATTCATCAGCCTGCGGCTGGCGGATTGAGTATTTAGTTCATAATTGAAGGTCAATTCTCAAATTTGAGGTCAGATGTGAGCACCTGAGAACTGGTACATGATTTAAAAAAAGTAAGGTCAGTTTGAAGCAAGTTTAAATCAGTTTTGAACAAAATACTGCAATCGACCATGCGCCAGCTGATGAATCAGAGCAAATGTGACCTAGGCATAAGTCAAACAAATGTGAAGGGTAAAGGTATTGTACAACAATGGGCTGTAATACCCAAGTAAGAATATCTTGTTGTCTTGTATCACGATCATACCCCATTGTATCACGATCATACCCCATGTTGTGCACATTTCTCCTATTACTATGAGATTAATAAATAAATGAACTGAATTGAACCTGGAAGATATGAAACTATCACAAATAACAGATGAGAGGTAAGCCGATAATGTAATTAATGAAATAGGATTCTGCCAATATTATTTGTTTGTATACCTAATTGCTGATGCGTTATATACAAACAGGTTTTAGTAGTTGGCTATCTGAAATATTATCCGGGTCTTATATTAGACCGATATGGTGATTCAATAAACATTATGGAGAAAATAATGAGATATTTGAGATTGGGCTTTCTAATTCAGTTCCATGTCATCTATAAATCAGTTATAATTTGGACAAAAAATCTATTTACCGATCTTTTATCAGATTACATATAAATTGTGTAACATCATAAAATGGGGTATTTCTTGAGGCAGTCCCTTATTCCATATTTATATCATATTTCAAAATGAAGGTATAAAATCTATCTATGTATAATGTATACATCTTTGATATTTGATCATGTTCAAAAATAACAAATTATGACTTTAAATAAATGTGATGACGTATAAAGATGAAAATATATTACCTTCTAGATACCAGATATTCTATTGTTAATGAAATGGCGTCATAGAAATGCTATTATTGTATTGTTGTACAGTATAATGTTTTTTCACCTGATAACTTTAAGTGTATAATATATGTATAATTATGAAATAAGAACAAAAGTTATTATTAATTTGTACTTAAAAGCCTTGACAGGTTGTTTTATGTGTCACATTTTCTTTAAAGGTCCCATGTAAAGATTGAAAATATGGTTTCATCATCCAAATACTATCGTTCATAACTAAACATTTTATTTTCCCAATGTTTTTTTTTTTATTTAGGGTATAATAAATAATATTTCGTAAAAAGAAACCATTTCCTGAACATGGGTAGCTAAAGCCACGTTTAAACATTTTTGTTTTAAATTGTTTAAAGTTGAAAATATAATGACTTTCTGACAATTTAATTTCTTTTTTATTGATTTTAAGAAATTTGTTACATTTTATTATTATCTAATTCATTATTTACATTTTATTACTATCTTATTTATTATTTACATTTTCTTTTTTCTAATTTATATACCACAAAAGTGGTCACATTTTAAGATGTACATGTTGGGAACATGTGTAATTCCAAAGTTATTAAGACAAACATCCTAAATAGTGTGATACTGACAGGTTTCTGACATAGCCTGTGTAGTTCCTATGTGCTTCATTATTATTATTATATAGAAGGTGCCATGAATTACTTAACACTTGCTGTATATGAATAGATTATGCTATTGTTCTGTGGTATGTGTCAGGTATTCTACAATGTTTCATCATTAGCACCAATGGAATCCTGCATGTTTGAGTCTGCCTTACTTATGCATTACTTACACTCTCATTATGTCTTGGTCTATTGAAAACGTCACCCCTTTGGACCCTCAAGAATTTAATACTCCAAATGTTAGTGTTTCATGACCCTGGGCGTATAGCTATTCACAACTTTTGACAACTATTCACAAGTTTTTTTCTTTGATTTTTCATGTGATATAACCATAGATATAAAAATGTCATAGTATAGTAAGAGAACAAATTCCAACTTTGTTCAGGGCATAAGAAGTATTTGCTCTGCAAGGAAAGCAAGTATTAGCTGTATAAGGGAAAAGCAAGTATTATCTTTGCAAGGAAAGCAAGCATTATCTCTACAAGTGAAGCAAGTATTATCTTTACAAGGGAAGCAAGTATTATCTCTGTAAGGGAAACAAGTATTATCTCTACAAGGGAAGCACATATTAGCTCTGCAAGGAGAACAAGTATTATCTCTGTAAGGGAAGCAAGTATTAGCTTTACAAGGGAACCAAGCATTATCTCTACAAGGGAAGCAAGCATTATCTCTACAAGGGAAGCAAGTATTATCTCTACAAGGGAAGCAAGTATTATCTCTCCAAGGGAACCAAGTATTATCTCTACAAGGGAAGCAAGTATTATCTCTCCAAAGGAAGCAAGTGTTATCTCTACAAGGGAAGCAAGTATTATCTCTACAAGGGAAGCAAGTATTATCTCTCCAAGGGAAGCAAGTATTATCTCTACAAGGGAAGCAAGTATTATCTCTACAAGGGAAGCAAGTATTATCTCTACAAGGGAAGCAAGTATTATCTCTGCAAGGGAAGCAAGTATTATCTCTGCAAGGGAAGCAAGTATTAGCCCAGCAGAGAAGGAACATTAGCTCTGCAAGAGAGCATATATGACTGATATGCAGATATGATGCTCTAATTAGTCTTGCCTTGGAGAAATCAGGAGGCAGATATTTACCTGTGGGAATACACACATGCATTGTTATACAAAGACATAGTACCCATATATATCGGGTAACATTACAGAATAAAAGCGCTGGTTATTAGCAATGATAAGTTAGTTCTATTAACTCTTGATCAATTCGTGGATACCATGTTTGAGGGTAACTACCATGTCTGCAAGGATTTAACAAATAGATGGATGTTTTGAATTGAGGTGAAGTCATGTCAGGTTATTATGTATAATAATACCTGAGGTACATCTATAACATAAGGAGCATTGTTTAGTTTACATATACATATCCTTAAGGTATGAACAATTGTGACGTCTTTCTTTTATATGATGAACAGTGATTGAAATGTAAGGAGATACACCTGGATAATGAGAGTGTATCAGTAAATGAGTGTAGCCAAGGAGTTATAGTGTGTTTTTATTGCAAAAAGGATACACGCAATAAAAGGACGTGTTTTAAGAAGATACATCTCAAGGTCACTTGAAAAATATATTTTGAAGAAACACAAATTTGACATTTGAGGACAGTGACGTTGAATATTCATTTCGAGGAAACATGAAATTTTGAGGATATATCTTGCAGCGCAAGTGACACAGGAATGTCACATTAGATATACATTCTAGGATTAAATTAAAAAATACCTCTGGAACATTGGCACAAAAGTAATGTATTTGTACAGAGTAATTTTAAGAGTAAATTCATGATTAGTTTATTGATATAGCTGCTTGAACTATAATAGTATAATTTGCCAGATTAATCACCCTTGCTCAAAAAGTACTACTGTTCTTTAATCTTTATTCCACCCCACTTATCTCTTTTAAACATTCTTGAAGGAACGGCTTTCCTTTAATTTCTGCATAATTTCCAAGTTTGAGCTTAACATCAGAAAATGTTTGCGATTTATTCATTTTTCCCATACCATTTCTTTAGAAATCTCTCCCATTTGAATATAATTGAGAATTGATAATGTGGGATTTTTATACCCAGAGTGGTATTGTTTTAAAAAGCTTTTGTGATGCGTAGATGTGGATACCATGACGATTGTTTCAGATGATTCATTATTTGATATATTGCAATAACAAAGTGGGATCCATGTGTATTATATGTTTTCATTGTGTTTTTATTATTGTAATATTTTAGAGAGGGAGACAATCAGTTAGATTCACTAGTTTTCATTGTGGGAATTTCGTCTATATATAGTATGACGGTATATGATTATTCTCGTTAAATAACCTATGTGTCATCTGTCAGTTGGTGTATTAATAAATGAACAGGAGTCTCGCCTCGTCATCTAAAACCATTAAGTGGTACCAACAAAATTGTCCATTCTGACTGACAATGCTCAAAAGGTACATTTATTTCTTTGAGAGATCTGGCTTATTAGCTTGATGTTTCCAGATGTAGTATAGAAACATCATATACAAAGAGATCAAAACGATGTCCTACTTGTCCAGTATTGTAGTACCCTTTGCAAATGCTTGACTTGTACATCTAAAAAGAGGACTCTGTTTATAGTACTTGGTGTAAATAACCTCTAGGTTCATGGTAACCTTTTATTTCATAGACAATTGTTATTTGTGTTCTTGCAGACTTATCTTTTAACTGGGAAAACCCAGTGTCACCTCTGCTCAAGCTGCTACTTTTCCACATTTTCATTCCTCATACCTTGTATAGGTGATATTGAGTTTCAGTAATTTTTATGGCTTTCTTTGTATTAGACGATAAGTGCATTTTCCAAAGCACTTAATTTCTCTCATTCCAATACTGATTCACTGATCCCTTGTTCTATCTGAGTTTTATTGTTTTCCTTGAACATTTATTTCATTTATGGCTCGAAAATCTGTATACCTGTATAAATATAAGGGGAATATATGGAATTATGTGCTCTTAGGTGTTAAAAATCAATAATTTGTTCTAATTGAATCCAAGAATGTAGAGGTATGTTTGTTAACATTAAATGGCACATGAATATTTAGGCATAACTTGAATTGATTAACATTCTTTATTGTTTAATGGAAAAATTGTTATGTGTGTTATAGTGACTTTCATAAAGTCAGTTTAATGAAGTCTATTCATATAGGCAATTTCCTCAAGGTATTTTGCATTTATTTTGAAAGGTGATAGTATATTTTTGCTTAATCTCGTAACTTCACCTTTTTATTTTTTGAAAGTTTTCTCAACTTCTAGGGTTCTTTTATAATTATTTTATACTGTATACATATTATTTACCAGATTACTTTTTCGGAAAATTCTTAGAAAATGATCATTTAGTCATGCAATTTTGTTGAAATATAAATTGTGCTATTTGTAATCTATACTACAACATATTCAATTTTATTCTGGTGTTATACATTACATCTGAAACAAACTTCATAGTATCCTTACCATCTTCCACATTAATGTGTTCATTTCTAACAAATCCAGTACAACAATAGATCTGGTAATTGATGTCTTTGACCAACGTGTTTCACTTAGGGGAGGTGCTTTAGACCTGCTCTAGAGGTGAAACACTAGAGCTATAATAGAACAATGCATTATTACATTGTCATTTGACTGAAAGGAGCTATAACATTGATAAATGGACTTACGTCTGAATCGGCCAATAATGCTACAAATGCTGACTTTGAAGGAATACCATCACATCAGCCTAAGGGATTGATTAAATACTATTGATATTAGGAAACAGGATACTTATTGTGAACTGGTAAAAGAAATCAATTAGATCATAGACAATGTGATGAATTGAACATATTATAGACTCTTATACAATACTGTAGACTTGATTGAGAAATACCATAGACTCTCAAGGAATTTGAAACATTAGACCTGAATGAAAAGATAGACTTTCATTTGACTTGAAAACTATTGTAGACCTGGAGTGGAAAATACAATAGACTCACAAATACAATATACTCTCAAAGGCTTTGTCAAAAATAAGTAAATTCTCATTACTTGATTGATATTAATGTTTTCACTCGTGATCTAGTACAACATATGCTTTGCAATACAGGATCAAAGAACCCATAAAGGCATCATTGTGATTTAATAGCATAACAAATGAGGTCTACCCAATATCCACAGCTTGATTCCCATTTGTTAGTGATCAGTATAGCTATTGATGTGGGATTGTACCAGATTACATCTTCATGATCCATTCCTGCACTGTAGCTACTGTCATGTACATTGTATCTTCTCGAGGATTCCCAGTCATAGGCTTACTATAGGATTTAGCACAGTAGAGATGCGTAAGTGATTTTCACAGATATGTATGTAGATGTGTGACTGATTGAGCAGATTCTAGGAGCATATTGAAATACATTATCAAACTACAGCTGATTTCTGTATCCTGTTATTTGGAATATATAGAGTGACTTAAAAACATTTTCTTATATTATGCTACAGCCGCAAATGCTTATGACAGAGTACTGTATATGTGATATGAAGGAACTTGGTCAGAACTTGAAGCTAAGTGCAGCAGATGTCAATATGCTGTTTTATTGAAAATAAGACAATGTACACATCAAAGTACAGGTAAGAAAGTATTTCTGGATAAACATGAGTCTGCACGACACAAGGGACTAGTTTGAATACTCAATTTTAGTGCACCAAAGATCTGCAACTATACATTATACTTTGAGTTTTAAGGATTACTCGGACATCTTCGATACACAAAATTAAATTAGAAAAACTAAAGTGGATATAAAAGACATAGACAAATGAGAACTGTCAACAGTCGTACTATGTAAAGGATATATTTATACGACTGAGATTTCCATTCTTAACGTCTATATATAAAATGACATTGGAGATGAAGTTAATGTAACACCAAAGATATAATACAACAATAACATAATTGGCATATAGGAGCCAATATAAAGTCAAGATTCCAAGAAATCTAGATATCTAAATCTCATTGTGTTCGTGAAACAAATCTGGCTTACCTCAGTATATTGATCAAACAACTTACTTGACTCAGCACATTGATCAAACAACTTGATTGTCTCAGCACATTGATCAAACAACTCGATTGATTCAGCACATTGATCAAACAACTTGCTTGTCTCAGCACATTGATCAGTCAACCTGCTTGGTAACAACACATCGATCAGTCAACCTGCTTGGTAACAGCACATTGATCAGTCAATCTGCTTGGTAACAGCACATTGATCAGTCAATCTGCTTGGTAACAGCACATTGATCAGTCAACCTGCTTGTCTCAGCACATTGATCAGTCAACCTGCTTGGTAACAACACATCGATCAGTCAACCTGCTTGGTAACAGCACATTGATCAGTCAATCTGCTTGGTAACAGCACATTGATCAGTCAACCTGCTTAGTAACAACACATCGATCAGTCAACCTGCTTGGTAACAGCACATTGATCAGTCAATCTGCTTGGTAACAGCACATTGATCAGTCAACCTGCTTGTCTCAGCACATTGATCAGTCAATCTGCTTGTCTAGGCACTTTGATCAGTCAACCTGCTTGTCTCAGCACATTGATCAGTCAACCTGCTTGGTAACAGCACATTGATCAGTCAACCTGCTTGGTAACAGAACATTGATCAGTCAACCTGCTTGTCCCATTACGGTGTAAAACAGGTCACTGATGTAGTGATGTGATTTATTTTAGTCATAAGTATTGGATCTACCAATAGGATAAGAACCCCAAGGCTGGCTACTGACTGAATTTGAAAGGCACATTAACGCCGGCATGCACGTCACTGTGCTCTATAACATACCTTCATGTTTCATCATCTGCTTCACAAATTGAGCGCTCACCAGTTAATCATGTCGAAGCGTCTTAGTAAACAAAAAAAGAATAATTGGCAGCGTCGTCTGTCCAGTCAGAAACGTCATGAGAATCAGACATCTGAGATGGAGGAGCTCCGCCAGCAATATTATCGTAATACAAATAGATTCCGTCAAGTTGTTCAGGTATGTATAGATAAGAAATCTCTGCTCCAAACTTGCAGATTTTGGTATATTAATGAACAAGGTCCTTTCTTTATTTTCCAAAAGACAAAGAAGCCTATTATTGTCTGCCTGTCAGTTTTGATTTTGGTTAACAAATAAAAAAGCTTCTTGAGTTTTATCAAAATTTACAGTCTAGTCTTACAAGTGTTTCCTAGTCTAGCTACAGACCTTGTAAGACCCCCCCCCCCCTAACACACTTCCCACAAGTGTGAGAAGGCGATTGTCAAGTAGTGGGAGGTTGAGGGGGGTGGGGTCACAGGGGCTTGTAGTTTGACTAAGCGTCTCCAAGAAAAAGGCTGTACAGAATGCAAGAATGCAACAAAGTATGAAAATAATTCTCTTTTGATATGTAAAACAACATTCTAAAGGGAATGGGGATCGATCTATATTATTAATGATATTTTGGGACATTTGAACAGGTCCCTTACCTTGATATGCTTTTTATTATATATGGAATCCTATTGTATGTAACCTATGATGAAGAAACTATAGAAATCCAAAACAATTATAAGGAGAGAAATCATCCTAAAAATAGCATATCAGAGGAAGTTGCATTATAACTAAAAGGATGATTAGGTTATTTTTACAATAAATCTAAATTTCTCCTTATTATCCACTGTCTGCTGTTTCATTGTGGGATTGTCTCAAGTACATGGGGATAGTATATAGACCTCTAGTAATCAATTGTTCTTTTATGTAGCAATATGTGGTAAGGACATCTTTTATCTCACTTGGATGTAGATTTGGCTGATCTATAACACTGAACTATGCAGCTCTGAATATGCATGCAATGCTACTAGTCTATACTACACACAGTGAACGTTTCTCAGATTATATTCAGATTAGGCCTATGTTTAGAAATTTTCGATTTGGGCATGAATTCCAGGGCATTTTTATTTTATGATACATTTTAGAGCCTAATTAATATTCTAAAACATTTGATAAGTACTTCAAATTTTAATGCCAGAGAAACGTTTGCTGTATGACACATTTAGATTGAAAAAAAAGATTTTAATCATTTGACACACTTTTCTTGAACATTTTCATATACACCCTAAAGAAAGACTTCTTAGATTTAATTTTTTTATTTAGAAATTGCTATCAAAACCTCACGCTCATTGTGTAGAACATAGAAGTTTGTGTCATGTTGAAATGTGGTGTTCACTTTTATGAAAAGTGGTTTTCTCTGTTATGAAGTGGTATACATTGTTATGAAACGTGGTGTTCACTTATGTGCCATGGTGAACTTTGATGTTCACTTTTATATTAAAGTCATATTCACTGTTAGGAAATGTGATATTCACTGTTATGAAATGTGGTATTCACTGTTATGAAATGCCGTATGTGTGGTATTTACATGCATGGTGTAACTTGATAGTGTACACCAATGTGGTGAAATAATAGCCTATTATTATATATTTATTAATTAATAATGATATTTGCACTGTTTGCTGAACTAGATTTGTCACTATTATTCCATATTCATCACACATGCAAAAAAATATAATTTACAATTTTGTGAAATATGAACATCATTTTATCATATTAATTTTTATATATTACAGTATTAGCTTTGCAGTTGATAGTAGACCGCTCACATGCTTTTGATTAAGATTTTATCCAAAAGATGTCAGCATCTGCCAACTAACAATTTTCCATACATATTGTGAGATAATCAAATAAAATGAATGACAACACCTATTATGATTATTCAGGATGGTTATATATGAGACTATGTTGTTTCATTAAATGCACTTTTAGTTCCAGATGAGGCAGAAAGAGGAACTTACCCAGAATCCATAGATGACCTATCTCTTTGTAAAGTACAACCACTAGAGTGTCATCTTTATATGGAGATAAGTTCCATATATGAATTCTGGGGTATTTCCCCTCTTACTTGATGCAGAAAATTGTATCTTTAGCACAGATTAACAACAAAACTGAAATCAATACATGGCCAAGAAGAGATTTTATTATTCCTTGCAAGCATGCAATTATTTTCAATGATAGGGCAATCAAGATAGAAATCTTCATAGTTATAAATATATATCAGTATGATTGCCTGTTATCCTGTCATTATGTCACCACCAAAAGTGGTGACATATTGTTATGGTCTCCGTTTTTTTGCGACGGCGGTTGGAGGTTGGCGTCCGGCGTCCGGCGGTTGGAGGTTGGCGTCCGGCGTCTGTAACAATTTCTTACAACTTCCTATAACTTAACAAATACTGTTTAGACTGACTTCAATTTTTTTCTAAATCATCTACATGTTCTCAGAAGTTCAAATCTGACTTTAGTTTTGACATTTGACCTTCAATGACCTTCTCAAGGTCAAAAAGGTCTTTTTTCAACTTGCTTCACATTGACTAAATTTTTTTTCAAAATCATCTACATGTTCTCAGAAATTCAAATCTGACTTTAGATTTGACTTTAGATTTGACATTTGACCTTCAAATCTGACTTTAGATTTGACATTTGACCTTCAATGACCTTCTCAAGGTCAAAAAAGGTCAAAACGGTCTGTTTTCAACTTGCTTCAAATTGACTAAAAAAATTTTTCAAAATCATCTACGTGTTCTCAGAAGTTCAAATCTGACTTTAGATTTCACTTAAGATTTGACATTTGACCTTCAATGACCTTCTCAAAGTCAAAAAAGGTCTTTTTTCAACTTGCTTCAAATTGACTAAATTTTTTTTTCAAAATCATCTACATGTTCTCAGAAATTCAAATCTGACTCTAGATTTGACATTTGACCTTCAATGACCTTCTCAATGTCAAAAAAGGTCAAAAAGGTATTTTTTCATCTTGCTTCAAATTGACTAAATTTTTTTTTCAAAATCATCTACATGTTCTCAGAAGTTCAAATCTGACTTTACATTTGACATTTGACCTTCAATGACCTTCTCAATGTTAAAAGAATTCAAAGAGGTATTTTTTCAACTTGCTTCAAATTGACGAATTTTTTTTTCAAAATCATCTACATGTTCTAAGAAGTTCAAATCAAACCTTCTTAAGGTCAAAAGGTATTTTCCAACTTGCTTTAAATTGACCAAATTGTTTTAGGTGGTGACATTTTGTCATGTTAATGCCTTGTTTTCTAATTGTTATACAGGAGAAAAATATTTTTATATCAATTTCTGTAATTAATTGTGAGAATATATGTACTGATAAATATAAGGATCAGATCGAAACAATAGGGTTACCAGTTTTTTCATAATGTGTGTCCCTGATAATTCCAGGCAAAAATATTAATTTCCTGATAGTCTTGCTTTTTTCATAGCCTTGAGTCCACGTATCTATTTCCTATTACATTTTTTTCTCATCCCTTTCAGCACTCATACAAAGCCCCTGACAATTCCAGGTTTTTAGTAACCTTGATTATCAAATATTGGTCGAATATTGATATTCAAAAATATGTCGTTGTGTATGTTTGGCTGATTAGATAAATTATATTTTGGTATCATCAATTTCAAAGTCAGGCTTTGTATTCATCATACTTTTTCTTCCAGTAGTCAAGACTCAAACTGAGGTTTCATTTGAGGAGGGAGGGTGAATGTTGAAATAATTATTATATTTTTTGGTGGACATTGATCCCATGGGGTATATCGGATAATGCAATAACAATGGAGAGATTTTGCACAACGGGTTATAGCTAAAACATGTATCCATAAATGTATCTCGTTTTTATTGAGCTGCTGCGCATATATCTGGCAAATGCGTTAGATTTTTTTTACAAAGTTGAGCTAAAAAGGCTGTGAAAAACTCTAATGTATAATAGCATTACTGTACATTAGTGAATGCTTTGATAATGGAATATGACATGCCAGAGATAATTATGCCATGCCAGAGATAATGTTTCTTTATACACATGTTCATACACGTACATGTAGAGTAGATTGGTTCTAATTTTTTGTATAGAAATACTCCACTATATCAAATGACACTCATTATGGAGTGATTTTCGATCTGATTTTGTGTAAATGTAATTGCTCTAATTCCATAGAGATTACTGTTATATCATATCTCTTATGCATGCGATTGCTGATCTCTGATCTCAACTACTTAGTATATTAGTTGCCTCATTCTGGGAATACAATGTTCACATATGTTTGTATCACCCACTTATTGTACATTATACAGGGTGTCAGATAAATATGTTCTCCCCTTATCTTTAAAATAAAAACACATTATGTTATATAGCAAATGTATAGCAACTTCATTGAGGTGTTACAGCTAGACTTTACCAAGTATGAATAATTAATTCTTCAGGATAAAAAAGTGACACCTGAACATGGTGAAAAGTATAAAGTTATAAAACACGATTGCATGTTACAATCTCGTAAATTGAAGGTAATCTGATTCCATTTCTGCAGGTTAAACTCCCATTAGCCTAATTAGTAGGCATGATAATGCATCTCCTTGGTTGCAGTGTGTTCTTTTAGAATAAGGAAAGTAAAGTAAAATAAATCAGTGTAGAGGGAAATATGAGGCTATGACTATTGATATGTATGATTTTAGTAAAATGCAAAATGAATTGAAACAACATGCAAAATTATTAGAAATTTTAACATTGGAACAGTTACAGAACGGGCACTTTGTTGTACATGAAGCTCCTCAGACTTGCTTTCAGTGCATACTCTTTTATATAAATAAATATTGCTTATATTTTGAATAATTGACAATAAATTTGTAGTATAAGATAGTAGAGAAAGATACAGTATGTAATTGTACTAGATAGTTGGAGATGAGACCCATATAAAAGGGAGACATAACAACAGAGACTGTCAGAGAGGTGTCTCCTGAGGGAATCAATACATTCTCCTGCGGGAGAGATTGATATAAAGGTTAATGCCATTCAAGCATATCGGAAATTATAGAATCATAACAGGAAAATGTCACAAACAATTTGCAATAGCACTAATATGTATTAACAAATACGCTAGTACATGTAATAACTTCATTCTATAGAATATTGAATAAATCAATGTCACTGAGATAGCAGAGGATATTGAACTATTCAAGCGTGGTAATAATATCTGCTGCCTTCAGTTACAGCAAAAGCGACAGATCCTCAACTCATCTAAGGATAATCAGATTATAGGCACTAATGATGTAGGAACATCAGTCAAAGATACTTTTACATTCAGGGGATGACATATCCAATGTTGCCGCTGGAATTACCTACACACGCTAGACAGAATTCTGAGTTTTATTTCGACATGTTTTATACATTAACCCGTACTATGATGAATTTTCGTTCTCTTCAACAGAATGTTCAGAGGACATCGCCACGTCCTGCTCCAGGCCCCGGAGGTGATGCCCCACCCCAAGGATTACCCAAAGAGCCAGAAGTGATGACGGTGACATTCGCTAAAGTAAATGGTAGCATGGGATTAAGCATTGTGGCTGCTAGGGTAAGTAAATATTACAAATACAACAGTATATAACATCTTTTACAACATATATTAAGAATGTTATTTTAGCCTATAGTTGAGCTATTAACATAATCTTTGAGTGACAAACGCATCAATTTTCTTTCCATAAGTTTACCAATTAGAAAGAAATATTCTGTTCTTGAACTACGTGTCTGGAGAAGCAATCAGCAAATTTCCAGTTCAGTTTTACTTTATAATTGTGATAAAATTCTTTATTGATTTATTTTGAGTTATACGCTGTTGATGTACAATGCTTTGAATATTGTACATACGTATTGTAAGTGCATGCTTTAAAAATCAATTCAACTTACATTGCCTGGTACATGGTATATTGTCCAGATAGATTTACGTACATTTGACCAATAATCAATGGAGCGTGGCCACTCTGGCCTACTCTGCATTTGTACATTGTTCCTGAGGTTATGAGTATTGTTTTCATGACAGTCTTCTGCATATTCTCAACAAAAAATGGCAGATGTTTTAATATTTAAGAGGGTTAAGTACTTTACTAGCTTCAATTTCTTATAGCTACATTTATAGAAAATAAGGAAAAAGATGAAGTATTACATGAAATATTCATAGAAGACATTCAGTATAAAGTGATTTATTACTTTCAATTCAGACTTAAAATAAGAGAAAGAATGTGTAGAGTATTAACAGAATTATTTTTATGGTATCATGTAGCAAGGAGGATTTGCTCCCAGCAATCATTATTAATCTTCTTTTGACTAAGATTGACCAATTAGGTAATAGTATTATTACTATAATGTTCATCTCCCAACTAAAATGGGTCTTGAGATGAATGTTGTTGTAGTAGTACAGTCTTTCTAAATTGTTCATGCCAGTCAAAGAAAGCAAATCATCTTTTGTCATATAGGCTATTTGAGTATTATGTAGGCTATTGTGACATCATAAGGACCTAGATCTTGGTAGCTTATCACCCTCTCCTTGTATTTTATCAATTATGAATTAACTGATTTTGTAAAATTCACATCCTTTCTCCCATATAGAAGTTCCATTTGAGATCAGTATAATCTTATTAATACCAAATCCACATGAACTAAGCCTTACAGTTGATGATTTATGGAACTTTATTTTATTTGTATTAAAGTACATGAACAAGTATTGTTGCATTTTTATAGCTGCATTGTTGTTGACCTTTATTTATAAATCTATAGATAGGAAATCATAAATAAAAATCTTGGCCAAAGTTTCTGTTTTTTAAAGAAATCACTTGAAAATAAATAATCTGTTGTGTCATCTTGTCTTTTGCACTTTTCAGTAAACAGTACTTGTATATCAAAATAACATTGTATTTTATTGAGAGGTCATTGTCAGTAGAAGATATGATTTGAAAATGAAAGATATGTTATGTTATATCTACACAATTTTATATTTCATATATCTTTATTCATTTAGATTTGAGATAGTAATTCGCAATTTTCAAGGTAAATTATTATAGGATATCCTATGATTTTGAGGAATATCATTTTTATCTATCATGTGATATTGATATCTTCACCAGAGAGCAAAGGGAACAAATGCATATATCAATATCACCGAGTAGATTAAAATGATCTGAAAAACATCAAAGGATGTTCTTATTAGCACACTAAGTGTAGGATAATCATATACAATCAACATTTACAGTTCATGTATCAACATTTATAGTTCATGTATTTATTGAGTTAAATAGCTACTAAAAGATCATCCCCATGGGAAATAATGCATTAAATAGTCAAAATACTTCAATAGGTAAATACTTAGATGTTTTGATATTAATCTGATTATATGGACATGGTGTCTTACCTTCTCAGCTTGATTTGCTTCAGATGTAACTTAAAGTGCAATAGTAACCATATATTCACTATAATATTAGGATAAAGCTATGACTTTCATTTGATCGTAAATTATCAAGAACGTGAGGATGTATTTCTTTGTGGCTTCAAGACAATGCAAGGTAAGATTGAAGTAATTATCTTTCATATGAAGGGTAACAAAAAGGCAAGTAGTATGTACAATAGCCAACCATTTGTTTCTGTAAAATATAATAGTAGGGGAACCAGGGTGCCTAAAAAGTAGATCCTATGAAATCATCACAAATCATATATCAAATCAAAGCTATGTATGTCAGGTTTTTCTCTCCACCCTTCATTAGTCATGAACTAGGATCATTGTTGCCATAGCAACCAAAACCAAAACATTAAGGAACCGTTAATTTTAGCAAAACAGCATGTGTGCCTCAAAAACTATCCTTCGGTTGATATATTAATAGAACCTAGGCATGTCAAGGAATGATATGAGGCAAAAATTATGAAATTGAATATCTGTCTGGGTCACCCATAAAACTAAAAATAATGGATGAGATCTTTAAGTGAAGAAACGCTGATGGATAAATCACTTGCAACTGAATAAATCACTAAGGAGATTGTCTTTATGTCATTCATGTGTTCTCCTTACATACATTTTCTTGGACTCTATGTGTCATAACCAGTGGACTCATCAATCACAATATGAAACTTGGATAGAATAAAAACTTCATAAAATGGTAATATTGTCCTCTATTATCATGATTAAAACAGTCGAAATTAGATTAACGCTCATAGTTAATAGCCATTTTGATACAGGTATACAGGGTTCACGGATTATGACCCCAAACGCTTCGTCTAGGGCATGTTGACAAATTAAACAACGCATTTATACCTGATCAATGAACGTTTTTGAAGCTCATATAATCATTCGACATAAAATGCCGTGAGTGTTTGTTTAGGTAAAAGTGAAGTGCTCAATTCCTTCCGGATATTTTCAATTCATGAAATATGGAATTTCACCTATTATCCTTCAAAAGGAATAATCAACAGGATTATAATGTTCAATTTACTTTCAACATTTCTCGCAGTATTTATCACCAATTATTAAAGTTTTTCTCATTACATATAAAAGCATGGTGAAATAAATTGAAGTCAATTTGTCAGTTGTTTTATTTAAGGGTTATTGGAGAAAGTTGAACTTCAGACTTTGAAATGTTGTAATTTATAGAATATTGCATGAAACCCATAGAATAGAAGCATTTGGAGGGAATAAAAGCGGCTTGTCTGCTATAACACTTGCAATGCGTTCAATCATCTTCTATTAATAGTTGGATTGAGGTCTTATTACAAAGTGTAGCCAGTAGAAAGGGGCTGCAGATTTCAAAAATACTAGGAGCTCAAGAAATATAACAGGTAGAATTTTATACATTTTATCTTAGTACATTCATTATCAATTATAGATGTCATGGTGTTCTAGGATATATGTCTATTTTGTATATTTAAATACATGTATAATATAATCACCAAGCTTTGCTGCTATGATTAATATAACAGCATTGTTAGAAACACATAATATATCAATTAATTTTCAGTATATTGCTTTTTAAATTAGACATTTGGAAATAATCATCAACATTTTGCTTATTCTTAGTTTCATCGGAAAATATCCTGAAATGCCTAACAGGATCAACAAGTCATCCAAGGCCAAAAATATATGAAGCATTTTTCAAGAAATTTTCCAGCAAAGTGGATATTTATTAACAATGAAAAATGATCATGCAGCAAATTCAATTAAAAAGCAATAAATATCATGACATATGCGTTAACATGACAAAATATCATTCTGTGTTTTCATGAACAAAAATAGTTTTTCATCAGATGATGAACCACAAAAGGTGACTCAGTGCGTATAAATGTGAATTTGGGGGTAATTAATATTTTGATTTATTATCATCTTTAGCATGGTAGGACTTTTCAAATAAAAAGACCTGAAGTTTAGACCACAAAAAAGTTGTGGGTTGATCCGACCTTTTGAGGTGCTTAAAAAGGGAACGCTCATTAAATTAGCATAGCAATTGAAAAAACATGTTTGAGGGTGAAAGCAATATATTAAGTTTGTCAGCGTAAATGTGTTTGATCAAACTGAGACTATTTGCTCTTGGTTCATATTACTGGTCGGATAAATAAGGGTTATGCACTGGGAGGTTTTGGATACAGGGAATATCCCGAGGGATATACAATATATCTTCCCGAGGGACCGAAGGGACCGAGTGAAGATGTATTGTCTATCCCAAGGGATATTCCATGTATCCAAACCGACCGTGCATAACTGGTGTATGTCATACTTTTTTTAACTTTTTTAAACTTTTGAAAAATTCCCGGGAGCGGGATGGATATATTATATCTGCCCGCATTTGGCCTGGAGCGGGACATATACAATATATCCTGCCCGCTCCTCAGATATGATATATATTCCCGAGTGATATCTACCCCAAACCCACTTAAGTATGAGATACTATAGGATAGTTACTGCAAACTTCACTTAAGGTAGGAACTAATATTGAACGGTTTGGTATCTGTTTATGATTCAAATAACAGTCACAGACAGTGATTTTTTAACTGAATTTTTATGAACTGCGAGCACCCAGATTAAGAGCCATGAGCAGCATTGTTTTCCCATAAAATAGTAGGATTTTAACTGGTAAGTTAGATTGAAGATTATCACATTATCATATTCCATAATATAAATGTACTATAGTGCATAGTAGTGCTATAGGATCATAATAGTTTAAACAAAATGGTATCTAGTTGGGAGGTTTCTCCTTTTAAAGACAAAGGGTGTGGTATTTCCTTCAGGAGACTTAAGATATTTTTACTTACGGGTTCTTATCATGTTAGAATACCTCAGGTTCATAAACACCCACACAAATAAAAGTACTATCAACAATAAATCTGTTCTTGTTAGTCGAGAATATATCATCCTTTCAATAAAGATATATTGGCTCACTTTTATCAATTATTTATTTCTTCGATATTTGTTTATAATCCAATTGGAAAAGGGTCATCCATCCTCTAAACTCAATTAATTTGACAATCCTTTTAAGGCGGTTTCTCATTATGAATTATATTACAGAGTGATCAGTTTAGAAAAATACTGATGCAAAATAAAGATTTTTTGTGGATAACTTCTTAGTGAACAATGGTGACATATTGTTATAGTCTCCAAATTTTTTGTGGATGGCGGTTGGTGTTCAGCAGTCAGTATCTGTAACAAATGGCAGGTGGTAATATTTTGCATGTTAATGGCTTGTTGACTTTATGTTATCTTTAGTATCTGGGGGAATATCTAAAGGAATTAAGGTAGCAGATAGCAGAGTCAGAAAAACTAGAATGGATTTTTATCTGATATCCACCATCTCGAAAGCATCTGAATATCCCCCTCACAGACCCTCAGACATAACATACACAAGTACCCACCAACACCAACATGTAATTCAGTTCACACGTTCAGTCATCTAATAACGGTTATTTATTTTTGTATATTTACAGGGAGATCGTCAGGAGGAGAAGGGAATTTACATTAAGTCTGTTGTCAAAGAAGGTGCTGCTGATCTAGTAAGTAAACAAATATAACAAGATGATCTTCTTGACATGTGAATTGTAATTTAACATTATATCAATGGGGTAAAATGTCAGGTAAGTACATTACTACTTGACTGGAAATTGAATATGGCAAACCCTCTATTACATGAAGAAAAATAAGAAACTGATTTTATGATAGTAATTTGCATACAATTAAACATATTTTACGATAATTGTTGTTTATGTTCCAGGATAAACGGCTACAAGCAGGAGATCAACTTCTCGAGGTTGATGGCAAGAATCTGATTGGAAAGACTCAAGAAAAGGCTGCGGAGTTGATGACCAAAACTGGACATAACGTCACGTTAAAGGTCGCAAAGCAGGCTGCCATCTATCAGGGACTTGCTACACTATTAAGTCAACCTTCCCCAGTCATGTCAAGAGGTAGGTTTGGGATAGGGGGTTACGTTGTGTGTAATTTAGTGATCTGCCTTGTGGTTACCTTGCCCAGCAGACTAAAAAGTAGCCCATTATTACATTTCTGGGCTCACATCTTTGAAGAATTCATTCTCCTGTCTGGAAGTTTCATTCTTTCTTTCATAAACATATTAAATTCAGCAACAATTTTGATATGATTGTGATTGGTTTTAATTAAGTTGGCATTTGACTGGCTGTTATTAATATTAATACATTACAAGATTTAATACAAAATTTAAACCCTAATACTTTTCAACTACTACTTTTAATATCTTCTATTATAATTATATAGTTAAGTTTTCTATTTTTAACAGACAATCTGTTTTAGCCTTTTTGTAATATAGTAAGATATTTTCTCTGAAATTCCTTATCTATCTAACATATACTTATAGGATCTGATTCTTTAATAAATAGATGCAACATTACCAGGTTTTGATCTTATAAGATTTAAGATCAAACTTAACGCATTAAAACCTGTATATGTGGAACACCTTCATTATAGACAGATGTTCTTTATAGAAAGGGTTCACTAATATGTACTTTAATGGTGTGTGGGTGTTTCATTTGTAGAAATGTTTTTAACAGAGAGGTGTTCCATTGTACAAATTTTGCTGTATTATTGCAATGTTGCATCAAGAATCAGATCGATTCTTTTTTCTTTGTGGTACTTATGTGACGTGTCACAATTTCAGCGTTCCCTAATAAACGGGGTCCACCCCAAACTCAGGGGCAAGGCCAGGGAAAACCACGCCCTCAAAGTGAAGATGTCTCACGATTCAATGGGCCAAAACAAGATGGATTCCACGGAGATCAAATGCTACATGATGGCAAACAGCGACCATATTTCCCTAGTCAGTTTCTACTCTAGTTAATGCATGATCTATCTAACATTATAATATAAGGAGTTTGGGCCAATATTTAACTTTTTTTATTTATATATCAGTGTATCAAATACTAAGTCCTATACTCATATTTGTTTTCTACATAATGAGATATGATCAAACAAAAATAGGAAATTTCCAATAACTGTGCACTCCATTGCAATTATTTTTATTATTGTTTAGATTTTGATTTATCTAATGAAACTGTTTCAAATCTCAGCTCATTCAGCCCTTTGTGCATCTTGGTAGAAAATCAGAAAAATGTAGAAGGTTTTGATCTTTTTTAACAATTATTTTCATCAGAATATGATATTTTTTTCTGGCATGAAATCATGGAAAACAAGTATGAGTAATTATTAGGGGTGGGACGGATAACCGAAATACCGAAAAACCGCGGTTTATAGCCTTCGGATCAGTTTTCGGATCATGGCCCTACTTTCGGATCAGCTTTTCGGATCGTTTTCGGATTAATATTTCATTGGTCAAGTATCAATAAAACAGTTAAAAACACTGTTTAACAGCAACATTTTTGATATTCCTAGTCCCTACCTTGTCTGTCTTGTCTGTTGCTAGCTCACTCGTTTACTAGATTCGTTTCGTATCCGCGTATTCGTATCTCTCGGTAATCAATCATGTGGTCCCTGGTACTACATTCTTTAGTCGTGTATTCTAAATAATATGTATTGTTCATGCAATACTATAACATAAAATTCCATCTGTAAAATATTGTTATAACGTGGCATAATTGATACAAAGATTTGCGCAAATTTATATTTGCGCAGGTTCGATAGGGTATTATTTTGTGCGCACCCACAATACATTCAAATATGGCGTCTGCATCACAGAATAAAGGTTTCTACAAGCATAAATTAGTTATTTTATTGGTTGTATTAAAAGAAAGTGACAGTCAGCAGTGAAGTCAGAGACAAAGCAGCTAATCATGTCAATCAATACAAATCCTTAAAATGAATGAACCGAACCGAAAAAACCGAACCGACGGCTGATGATCCGAAAAACCAAACCGAACCGAACCGAAACGAACCGTCCCATCCCTAGTAATTATAGCTCAATGATTCAAACTGTAACTTTGTTTTGTATTAACATATTTTAAGGCTTTAACATAAAAAGATCAAATTTACATGCTAAAAATGAATGATACAAGTGTGCAAAAATAGGTCACTGTGTCTTCAGTGAAATACAGCTAATTGAACATAAATTATTGCAAAATGTACTTACCATACATTGATATTGACTATTTTCAGGCTCAAAATCCCAAGAACAAATTCGCTCGACATCTACAAGTAATTTACGAGATCAAAGAGACCCGCGTGAGGCCCCCCACAATCCATATGCTAGACAACATGGACCCCCACAACCCATGGTTGACCCACGAGAAATAGCCATGCGATCAAAATCCACATCAAATCTTGATCAGCGGGAGCCAGGTAGGATAGAAAATCAGCCAATCAGAGACAATCGTCAAGTGATGTCATCAAGTACATTACCGAGAAATTATCAAACAAGAAACCAAGAAAATCCTAAGAGCATATCGCAACCCAACTTGCATCCTGATCAAGATATGAGAAACAATTATGAGAATTATCACCCTGGTGGCGGTGGTGCTCCTCCCCCTAATAGATACCCTGGGGGACCTCAGAATAATCTACCCCCAGGGGAACCTGTACCACCATATATGCAAAAGGAAACAGTGACGACAACAACTGTGCGCTCAGTAAATGGTAATGAACCACCCAGGGACAGGGATAGAGAGGGAGGGTTTGGTCCCCCAGGGGCAAGAGGTTATGAACATGATATACCACGCCAAGCTCAGAATAATCAACACACTCAACAAAACTTTTACAATAACACAGTACCTCTACCGGCTAACACCCAGCCTCAATTTGAACGAATGCAACGCCCAGCTGAACCAACCAAACCACAGGTATCCCAGAAGCCCCAAATTGCCCCAAAGCCTGATGGGCCTCAAGTTGTCCATCAGGAAATTCCCAGAGTGTCGTCTGACCCACGGAAAACTCAACCCCAGTTCTTTGAAGACCCTCGTGATCATGATCCTCATTACCAGAATGTCCAACAAGCAAAATTACAAGGGAAAGTAATTACAGAAACGAGGACAGTGCAGTTCCAGGATCGCAAACCCTCTCCCCAGAGAATAGATGATATACGTCGTCAAACACCCGATAGGAGAAGTGAATCGCCAAACTTGCCCCCACCCCCAGAGATTCCCCCTCCCCCTGCAGATCTTGATGGATATGTTGATGATCTCCCTCCCCCACCTCCACCACAGGATGGTGGCTCCCCCTATGACCAACAACGAAGATTTGAAATGGAACAGCGGAGACATCAGGAGCAGCAGAGGGACCGTATGGCCAGCTACGGAGGTGATCACCGAAGACCTGAGCCCCATGGCTACCAACCTCCCCCTAGCGCACCCCCAGGTGGACCACATGGTCGCCAACACCCCGAGCCTATGCGCCCAATTGAATCTCAGCAACCATTATCACGCGGTCCTCCAACAGTGCCACCTAGTGGCCCAAGAGCAGACAAGGATGTTATCCGTGATATCAACGAAATAAATAAACTTGAAAAAGACTCAATGGGCTCATGGAATCCCAATGCCGTGGCAGGTCCTGGGGGACAGGGACCATCGCTACAGGTGAGGATGTTGGCGGAGGCTATGAGGACAGGGGCGCCCCCTCCCTCTCCTTCACCCTGGGAGAAAGAGGAAAAGGAAAGGAAAGAGAAGAAGGTCGCAACTGAGATGGGACAGATGAGAGATGAGGAGATTGGGTTCTTGGCAAGCAAGCAGTTCAGGTGAGTAATGTGAAGGATAAAATTCAAGTTGAACATGTTTAAAATAGAAAGTAGAATAATAGTCTATATAGAACGAATGAAATAAACAAGTACATGAAATAAACATGTACATGACATATTTGAAGTGTGTTGATAGTAAATAAGAAAAGTGGTTAAATATTTTTGATCTTAAAGTGGCTCTCTATTATTCAAAATTATGACATCACAATTGCACGTTTCAGGACACCAGACGAGGAAGCTCGATTACAGAAGTTGCGACTTGACCAGGAGTTCCAACGTCGTCTGGACGAATCAAAGAATGATGATGATGAAGAAGGAGATAGTGATTCAGAATTGACAGATAGAGCCTCGGTAAGTTATGATCACAATCTCATTCAGCCAGCATACATTCTCCCATCAAAATGTAATGAAAATAGAAAACTTCCGCAAAACTGAAAATCATTGGTTTTCTGTTACTTGAGGTCTTTTGAACAGTAGTCTCAAATGAATAGGGATTGACTGGTTCATGAATTGATTAGAATCTAAATGGACAATCAACCTCTCAAAGTACTCCGTACATACAGAATTTTCTCTGCAGAGAACATTGGGCTAGACTGTACTGAGAAACACATAAAGTTGAGCCATTTTTTTATCTATTAAACTGAACTCAAAATTGTGGGCAAATAATGCAAGATATGCGCAAAACTGACCCCCAAACAATATATGCAAAATCTAGCTTGAATAACTCTTACTTACATTACTAGCAATAATTATTAATAATTATGATAATTCAATACACTCTTTACTGTCTGGGTGCTCTTTCTAATTATTTTACAGTGGTTACTTTTTTCAAAGACAAGTTTGAACTTCAAGGTAATCTTTCCATTAAGTGAGGGGTCAAGGTACTCATTTAAACCTCTCATGTTTCTTTGATTGTTTTTGACAAAATTGAACCACTGTGATATTTTTAGAAAGGCAAGCTGCAGAAGCGAAATTGCAAATATGATTATGTACTGAAGGTATGATTTCATAATTAATGGCCCCAAATAGCTCGCTGCTTTTGCATTAAACATACTGTGTATACTGATTTTTGCAAATTAAGCTAGTATATCCATTGGCCATCCAAGTAGATTGATTATTTTTGCAATTTTTCTGAAATTCCTTTTTACTGTTAAAATGGCCCAGATGTTAACTCTCCTAATATATGCAAAATTATCAATGTGTAATGTGCACCGTCAGTATACTTTGATACTAAGCTCATTTTCTGTTTATATAAAACGTAATGGAAATTCAAAGTCTTAGTTGTGCAAGTCGTAGGTTGTTCTATTTCTTTTAATTTGGCATATGCTAGGATTGAAGACTGGGCCCCTTTATACACATTTTCTAAAGATCTCTTGGCCATGAGGTCTCACATTTACCCAACAGTCTTTTTCACCTGATCTGTTTCTTTAATCATTTTTATCACATCAATTTCTTGTATTGTCAATGGATGGTGGCTATATTGGTTGGTGCATACAAGGGTAGTTTAGTTGAAGGGTATGGTGTTTTGTCCTTAGGGTCGTAGGGAGCTACTCCGTAGAATGCAAGAAGACCTTGCCCAGAGAAGGAAAAAGAGTGAAGAAGATGAACAACAGAGACGTATAGATGACTTCAAGGCTGAACAAGAGAAGACAGAAAGGTAAAGGGAACATTTATGCCAGCCTGAATTACAAATGTTGTATTTTGGTTGATGGAACAATTTTGATACCCCTTTGATATTTTAACATTGTAATTCATGTCTATTTATCTATATACAAACTGCCAGATTCAGACTCTTGTGTTAAATTAGGAAACATGAATTTATTTGAATAATTAAGAAAATTCAATTTAATTCAATGATTTTAGCTTAAGTTACTCAAATCTGAACAAATCTGAAATCTGTAATCTGAACAAGAAAATGGAATTCATTGTAAAACTATACCTAGAAATCTGAATGATGCTGAATAATTTCGAATATTTTATTACATCCTAATTTGAATATCTGTTTTAAAAAAGCTTGAATTGTGCTGAATATAGTTGTATTACTTCCATATAAAATTCCAGACAAAACAGGCGATTAGAACAATTTGAGAAACAGCGGGAACAAGAGAAACAAAAGATGGCCGCCAAACAAGAGAAAAAGGAACGAGAGCATGAAGAATTTTTACGGAAACAAAGAGTGAGTTTCAACTGACGATTGTGTATTTTTTGTTCTTCCCTTGTTGTACATTTTCATAGTGTCATTTGTAGTGTTAGTTCATTGGATTTTTTACATTCAGCTAAATACACTCTAATCAAAAATTATAGAATTTTCGCTGAAATATAAATAATATTTTGGTTTGGGGTGTATTTGTCACTGCATGGTTAACAGTTTGTGCTTCACTAAATGACTTTGGGAGATGGATGCTATATTTGTTTTTTATTTTATATTCCCTGTTAATCTTGTAGTGTGTTATTTACTGTTTACTGTTACTGTTCCCTTTAGCATTTCATATGGTGCTTATTTTTCCCTTAATCTTGCAACAGTCTTTTCATGACTGATATTTTTACAGATAGAAGAAGAGCGTAAAGAGCGGGTAAGAGTCTTATCCTGAAGGGTTCAGGTTGCTCGGTTACTACAATTACAAAGTGGCTTCTTAAGTTAATCTAGCTTGCTTAAGAAATAAAAATATTCAATTATACTTAATATAAACTTTCTACAGGGTGTTCACTAAGTAGTTATACCATGTTTCCTATATCAAAACTCATGATCAAAATGAACCAGCCTTATCTTGTCTATAGGTTTTTTTAATTCAACACACATTTTAACTGTTCATAAGCCTCTCATTAACCTCTGTTAACTTATGTATGTGGATGAATTTTATAATGACTTGTAGAAAGTGGACACCCTGTATGATTACTTACAGTGAACACCCTGTAATAACAAATATATGCTAATAATCTAGTGAAGGAGGTACATCAATCCCACAGTGTATTTTGATTAGTTTTGGGGCATTGTTGGATTGATTGATCTCTTATTCTTCATTCTTAAAACAGAACTGGACATTTAGGTGATGCTTGGAGTGGCTTATGCTACTATTACTAATCCTGGGTTGTCATAAAATTTGTTATATGCTATACTTAAAGGAGGGGTGTACCAGTCTGGCAGGGTTTCATGATACACCCCCCCCCCTATAAACGAATGTGTCTATTCATTCATTGTTCATTATTATGTTGACTAATATTTTTAATCAAATGGAGTCTCAAAATGCTTAAACAGGAATTTCTGAGCTATAATAGACTGCCCCTTTATATGATGATAATATTCATGTACATGTATTTGCTTTATTAATCTGTTCTCTCAGGAGATTTCTGACCCTGACAGACCCCTATTCTATGTGTTGCTTCATGTATGTTGACTAACCTTATTGTTCAGCCAGGTCCACATCTCGGAATCATATCTCATTCCCAGTGTGTTCAGCTCAATTTTCTCTTATCAGTAAACAATGTTAAAACATATTTTACTTCATTAGGTCAAATTATTATGATAACACTTTGAACACTTACATATGTAAACCTATACTAGGTACATAAGTATTATAAAACGAAACTAATCAGCACCCTGGTATAGATAGTGCTAAGTTCCACTAATCGTATTTATGTTAAGATAAGGCAAGGAGAGACGTACATGGTTAATGTCTCACAAATTGAGATCTCATGGTAATTTAAACATCCATTACTTAACTCAAAGGCTTCTGTGCATTCTCAAGTATTGCTTTTTCTAGAGGTTGTTATAGAGACAAATCAAGGAAAAACACATTCTTACAAGATTCTGATAAATCATTATTGGATATTTTTGTTTTATCATATTCAGTAAATGCACAGCAGATCTCTCCCAAGCAAGAAATTCTCTAAACAACCCAATATGTTTATTTTATGAATTGAAACATGTAAACCCCACAGATTAGTCCCTGTATTAGAATGTGTGACCCCCTATGTTGTATAGGAGATGAGAGAGAAACAAAGGAGAGAGGCAGAGGAGCATAAGAAACAGCAGCAGCAAGAGGAAGAACGTATCAGACAGAGGAAGATGGAAGAGATTAGAAAAAAGAAAGATTTAGTAAGAATCTGTTTCTCCACTAAGCTCAAGCATTGTGAACTTCATCAGAATTCACTTTAAGATAGACAATATTCCTAATTTCTGTTGGACTGTTGAATTTAGTACATCAATCGATGTCAGTGCCACCCCCCCCCCATTTCAGACAATCAGAATTCCTTTTTAAGTAGCTGATAAACATTCCTTTTAAACATTCCTGATACCTCTCATGTTTCAGTATTGTCATCTATGCCCCTGCATTTCTCTAGTTATGTCACCATCTCACGTGGTGATTGTAACAGTCTCCAACTTTTTTATGGACTGTGTTTGACATTTAGCGTTCACAGTTTGATGTCTATTATACGAGGGGTGATCCAAAAGTCTTGGACGCCCCGCTCTAACTTTGCTATTTTTTAATATAACTACATGAAACTTTCAGATAATAAAGATCAACATCTTAACAATTTTATGTATAAGTTTCAACAGAAAATGATATATTTTAGGTACTGTTCTACATATCTTTTAATACCGGGTCACTGCTACCCGGAACGGTATTTAAATATAGCAAATCATGTCACAACTGTTATAATATGGCAAACACTTTAGGTGCAGGTGCACAACCTAACACCAGCCATGATATGAGAGAATTTTCGATTTCCAATCTGAGTGTCATCTGCCATCATCATCTTCACATATTAAGACATACTTTTCAACATATTTTCCACGAATTTGAACACATTTTCATACCACTTTACCAATGAATGGAAGACATTTATGAAACCGTCATTGCTTCTGTGATACAAATGCTGCTGGAGTGCTACTCTAAACCTCATTCAATGAGTAAAAAACATTTTCTTTCAACCATCCTTTCAACTTGGAGAAAAGGAAGAAAATTACATGGAGCCATAGATACACTGTATCGTGCATATGGTAGCTGCTTAAGGTCAATAACAGTAGTATTCTTTGTTCCACTTTGATTTCTTTCGTGTTCTGCCTTTCAGCAGCCATCTTGCAGCAAAAATGATACCAGAATGAGGGTTGCTTGTCTGATGGCATTTTCTTAGAATTTGACATGTGCAGCCATTGTCATGTGACATTATAATTAAAACACAATTAATTGGTTGCCTAGTAACAAAGGAAGTAAACTTACATGGTTTAACATTCAAAATTCAAAGAAATATAGTGGTCAAGACTTGCGAAACAAGTGAAATGGCAGTAACATTTAAGGCTGAAAGTTGCCATGTGCGAATACCGTTCCGGGTGGCAGGGTCCTTGTATTAAAAACTATCTAGAAAACTATACAAAATATATCATTTCTCCATGAAATTAATACACAAAGTAGTTAGGTTGTTGGTCTTTATTATTGGAAAGTTTAAAGTAATTTTATCAAAAACCAACAAAAATAGAGCAGGGCGTCCAAGACTTTTGGATCACCCCTCGTAAATGGCAGGTGGTGAAATTTTTCCTGTTGATGCCTTGTGTCCCTTGTCAGAATCACTTCTCACAAATTTTAAGTAAAGTGCTTCTGTAATGTTATAGCTGTTATGTAATAAAATGAACATGTCATTTATTTGCACTGATGTTTTGTCACTAATAAGGCATCTATTAATTATTACAATACACCATCAACGTGATAATTTGAAGACAATGAATGGCTTTTGGAGATATCTGAAACTATCATTTTTAATAACACATTTTGTGTATATTTCAGGAACGTGAACAACTCCGGGAGATGCAATTAGCTCGAGAAGCTGAGGAACGCCAACTACGCGATCAAGCAAGGCGACAAGAAGAGGAATACACCCGCGAGAAACTCTTGTTAAGTACGCAGACTAGGGAAAATAGAATGAATGAAGATATGAGACGAATTGAGAAATATGGACATTATGAGGTGCAAGACCAAGGCAATAGGCCACCACAGGCCCGAAGCCCAAACTATGCTGGCCCTAAAGCTACCCTTAATGCCCCTCCTCCCCCAGAGAGGAAATCATCATATGAGTATACAAATCCTATGAACATGTCCCAGTCTCAACAGCCTGCTCCCCAGCAGCCTAGTGGTAGTCAGTCTATGCCTTATGCCTATGTTCCTCCCCACTCAGGTGGTCCCGGGCCTGCCACATCACAACCGGCCTACTCATCACTCCCCGCCAGTAGCTACGGCCCCACTGGGAGTTATGCCCCACAGGGACAGCAGAGGGCCCAATCTCAGTACTCATCATCTGGATCGAATGAACCACAGACCACAAAGTACTATGGGAATTATCCACCTCATCCTCCGCAATCAGGAGCTCATCCAGCTCCTCAGCCTCACCCCTATAACCCCAACTCTCAGCTGTATACCCAGCCGACATCACAGCCTCAGGCATATCAGCCACAGGGCTATAACCCTCCACAAACCCCCACATCCTCACACTATGACCCTAGTCAGCAGCAAAGAGGCCCGGGGAGAAGGCCAGAGCCTCAACAACCCCCAAGGGAGCCCCCTACAGCTGCCACTAAAAAAAGTGTGTCATTTGACTCAAGGCCTCCCATGGATATGGTGGAGAATAGAGGGCCCCAGGGACAAATGGGGGACAACCGAGGTCCACAGAGGCAAATTATGGACAATAGAGGCCAACAACCCCAGGGGCAGATGATGGATAATCGAGGGGGACCTCCAAGTGGGTATCCCTACCAGCAACAAGCATACCATCCTGCGGGAGGCTACAAAGAGGATACCCCACCCCCTCCTCTACCTACTAGCCCCCCTCCCAATGACACTGACCCACGTGGGTATGGGGCAGAAAATATGCCACCACGAACCCCTGAAAATAATAATGATGCAAAATATGAGACTGGACCTACCCCCAGTATCATAGGAGCCCAAGAAGTATATAGAGACCCTAGACAGAGACTGTTGGCTGCTAAACAACAAAATCCAAGAAACCCTGGCCAAGACAAAATGTCATTTAGGGATAAAATGAAAATGTTCGCTACCGAAGCAGGCGAGGATGGCACTCCTAGGGAAAAATCAAAAGTGTCAAGTAAACAACGTTCTATAGAGACATCTATAAATGGACAGAGGTAGAACTCATTGATTGGTTGAGATATTCCCTGTGGATTCATCTATCCTCGGATTGGTTAATTATATCCAGTCTTAACTAATGAGTGTCACATGATCAATTTTAGTGTGTTCAGTGATATCTAATCAATGGATGCAATAGAGTGTAGCTGAAGTGATGTACATGTAGTCCTCTAAGATGACATATTCAGCCTCACAAGCTCCCTGTTCAATGTATCATTGTAAGCACTCGCATAAGATATGTGTGATTTATGTAATATAAGCATTAACATTGTATCATATGTACATCAAAGATTGAGATTTTAGTGTAAGTGCCTCCATGGAAAATGAAGATGGTCATGAATCGTTACAGTCTGATGGACAGCCTAAATACATGTAAAAGGCTCAATATGGGCTGATTAGTATAAATAAATTAAATACAATAAAACCTGTATGTTGAATAGTGAACACCCATGGAGCCACAAAATGTGTTCACTATTGGTGTTTACTAGAGAGGGGACTTAAAACAGGAGTCAATGTACAATGTGCCTTGAAGTGGTGTTCACTAGAAAGAGGTGTTTACTAGAGAGAGGTGTTCACTAAGACAGGATTTACTGTATGTGACAGTTTTTGGGCTGTGCGCTAGACTGTATACAGAAAACAGAAGCATGGCCATTACATGACAATTTTGTGTGGGTTATCATCTATTATGGATACAGGCTCAAACTGTTTGGTGCCTTCGTTCAAAAATGCATGTGATTTTGCAAACTATATTTTGTATGTAATTTCTATATTCATATACTGCCTATTATTGTAAAAAATGGCTGCTTTGAAAATATATCCTCAGTTCTTCACTGAATTTTTAATATTTATGTATCTTTATTTAATACTGAAATCTGGTTTTCATTATCATTATACTTACAATGTATTAATGCTAATACATTTAAGCTATCCAATAAGTCCAATTTTAGTTGATGAGTAATGCATCTACTGTGTATGGAAGGAGAATACAGAGAAAAATAATACTTATCCACATGTGCACAGTCAGTTATTTACAAGAAATGTATTGTTTGAAAGTTTGATTATGTCATATAGTTCATCATGAAATTCTTATATGTGGAGGTTTATCTGTATTTATTTTCTTCATTTGTCATTTTCTGTTTCTTTGAAATTATCGAACGATCATGAATTTAATTAGTCAGTGAATATTTAAGTGATTGGTATTACTGTTTGAGAAAGTATGAAATTTTGGAATTGATTATATTATACATGAATTTATGCATGAAATTATTTAATTGATAAATATTTTTAATGTACTGTACTTTACTAGCACAATGTTAGCCAAGAAATTTATATATTATAATCTAAAATGAATTAAAAATTCATATTTTTGCAATTTATACATACTGTAATAAATTATATAAATATTTCTAGATTAGATAGAGTTTGACAATTAGATCATGGTGCTGATATTCTCAATTTTGGTGTGGAGTGAGTCCAGAAATAGGATTAATTAAAATTGTGTTCAGATCACAGAAATAATGAAATTATTGAATGGGGAATTAATGGTTGGTGAATATTTCAATTTCAGTCTTTTTTTTACTTATTTCTAATTTGGATACAGTATGAGAAAGAAATAATATTACAGTAAAACCTGTTTAATCTGAACACAACTCGACCCAACCAAAAGTGTTCATTTTGGCACATTCAAGATTTTTAACATAGAAGTCTATGGCACCCAAAATGTGTTTGCATGGAGAGATGTTCAGATAAGACAGATGTTCAGATAAATAGGATTTACTGAAAATTGTATTAATGTTGAGCCTCTCATATTTGTCTAATGACTATTTATATTCATTGCATTGGTATGACATCTATTGTTTATTGTATTGGTATGACATCTATTGTTCATTGTAGTATGACATCTATATATTGGACTGTTACTTTCATATTTTTACACTCTACTATAATTGTATATTTGTGTGTAGGCACACTTTCTCCAAGAACTATCAAACTTGTTTGATGGTCATTAACTTCTATTCATATTTTTTATATATGGGGTGGCTGTCAGATTGAAGTCTGATCTCTATAAATAAAAATGAATAAACCATTTTTTGATAATGACCACCATAATGACAATTACCTTGGAAAAATATATAATTATCACTTTAAATAAACTTATCCATCCAAGGAAACATATCACAAATCTTAGAACAATATGAATAAAATATATATATTTTTCTAGTGCTAAAACCCTGTTGTGGAATATAACATCAGTTTCATCTAAATTCCCATACTTGTTGCATTTTGAAATTAACAGAACTTCTGCTTCAGATTTATATTTGTAAGTAACTGTGTATTCTGTACATATTGTAGATTCTATAGAACAACAAACATATCTAACAGTTTATCATAAATAAAGCAATAATTATGTTACAGTAAATATATATTGTTTATTTTGTTTAATGAAGATACACAGAATTCCTCTTACACAGGGTGACACAAAAATACAACCTTTTAATTTTGGAAATATTCATCATGAAATCTTCTTGTGAAGAGCTTTTAGTACAACTTTCAAATTAGTCCAAATAGAGAAATCATGTTTTCTGTCAATTCATGCTCTTAGACCAAATCCTAAACAAGGCATTAACATGCAAAATTACACAACCTGCCATTTGTTATAGATGGTGACTGTTGTGGACAGTGGTAAGTGTTCGATGTCTGTAACAAATAGCAGGTGGTGACATATTGTAAGTTAATTCATCATTATTCACCAGTTTATTCCAAAAAAGTGAAGAGGACATATCATTGACAATATCATATGTATGAAAGAAAAATTCAGAAATGACAATGGGAATGTTTTTGGCACTAGCGCATACTTTAACAGAAAATATGATCTCTTTAAATCTCAAAGTTGTATATCGTTGAACAGTCTGTACTCGCCCAAATTTAAGAAGATTCCATCATAATTGAGACATTCCAAAATTAAAGGATAACATTTTTTGCATTACCCTGGATATAAGGAGGTAGCAAACATCAAGTTTTCATCCTTTTTATCTGTTCAAGTTAAAAGCAGTGATGATGAGAAAATTGCAAGCAACATGTACAATGGAGCACCAATCTATTCCATACAGTCTCTCTCTCAAAAGATCCGCGATGTGTTATCAATTAGTCAATTTATTAAGGATTCAAAGTGTAAAAATGGGGGAACATGTTTAAATTCTCAAACATTAAAAAAGGTAATCATAGTTACAGAAAAATAATATGTTGTGGTGAAAATCTTTAGTTTTCCTGAAATAAAGTATGCACTTTTTGGATTTTTAGAAAATTGATATAACAAGGAATGATAGGAGCCAAAAATATTCTAAAATGGAAGCGGTTTTGTTTAGCTTGCTCACTAGATCCGATTCTCCTTTTAAAGAGGCTCTATACCATAGGATAGCACAATCAAGACCCCTCTGGACCTTTTTGCATATTGAGCTTCACCACATAGTCACCCATCTACTTAAAAGAAGAAGTCCCAAATCCCCCGCTTCAGTGTTAATTTGCGACTCTGGTGACCGATCTAATTATTTTCATGGATATTAATTCAATATAAAATTTTAAAATACTGGGAGAATTCCCCTGTTATCTGATTGGTTGTTAAATTTGTTTATCATGAACCTGATTGGCTGCTTGGTTCAAGGCGCTTGTGGGCGCTTGTGTGACTCAACGGGGATTCCCCTCGCTAGCCGAGGAATCAATTGTGTTTAATTCTGGAGGTTGGTTGTTCTGTTGATTATTTCAATATTTCAGCAATAATATACCCATACATTATTCTCGAGATATATCCTTGGTTTGTGAGATATTATATGAGCAATAACAATGGGACATCATTGCCCATCATTAATTGTCTGGGCGAGAAACCTATGGTATAATGCATCTTTAAGGTGGTTTACCCTTCATGTTCTTTAGTATAATAAGTGATGTATTGGCAGTCGATCAATTAATATATCTATCCCCATTATGATGACATACCCGATGATATGCTGGTTTAACTCAATTGTATCCCCAATCTTAATCAATACATACAAACCCTGTTCAAGTGAAATCCTCATTTTCTCAGATGAACTCAAGTTGATCTAGTCTCAAGTAGATTCATGTGGGATTTATAAGTTATGTAACTTATTGATGAATGTATGAACATTAGGAATAGCATAATATGATGGCATCTAAAGATGTACAGCAAAGTAAACATGAAACCCATTATGTGAATAGATCGACATCACTTATTACAAAATCCTCATTATCTCAGAAAAATTCAAGCTTATCGTGTCTAAACAATTAAGTGGGAGAGTAGAATTCATTCTCAATAGTAAGAATAGGGCTTCTTGAACAGGACATTAAAGCTAAAGGCCTTTTTGAGAATGTTGGTTACTAGGTATAACTCTCTATTCTAACTTTATTTTTACAACACTTCAAGAAGTTGTTGTTATATTTATTTTCACTAATGGCATGACTTCACAGTTTAATATGTCATCACTAAGACATGGTTACATCTTTCCGACAAATATCAAAAATATCTGAACACAGGGTTTCTATTGAATAGTTCTTCAATGTGTTTCTGATTTAGTTCATAGCACCTCTTAACACTGGGTTTCTATTGAATAGTTCTACAATGTATTTCTCATTATGTTCAAAGAACCTCTCCACACAGGGTTTCCACTGAATAGTTCTTCAATGTGTTTCTCATTTAGTTCATAGGTTCTCTCCACATTGGGTTTCTATTGAACAGTAATTTGATGTTTTTATCATTTAGTTCAAAGCACCTCTCCATGCAAGGTTTCTATTGAACAGTTCTTCAATGTGTTTCTCGTTTAGTTCATAGCACCTCTCCACACAGGGTTTCTATTGAACAGTAATTTGATGTTCCTATCATTCAGTTCAAAGCCCCTCTCCATGCAGGGTTTCTATTGAACAGTTCTTCAATGTGTTTCTCGTTTAGTTCATAGCACCTCTCCACACAGGGTTTCTGTCCAGGACTCAAGCGTAAGTCCATAATACAACACAAATCTACCAGTTTCTGTTGACATCCTTTTAGACCCTGAAATGATTAATGCAAATTGTTATGTACCATTAAAGCATAAATAAAGTGATTTTTGTTTATATGATTTTCATCTTACATTTGTTCAGCAAAAGTTGCAGCAAAAGCAATCCACGTGACCACATTTCTCAAAACTCCTGAAATAATGTGAACCCTTCTTTGGTTCAACTTTAGATACACAATTGACTCATATGTAATCAGAACCACTAAATGTGAACACCAATACAGTAATCCCATTTCAAGGTTTTCTTAAAATGTGAGTTGATAACAAATTTAGGACAGAGAAGAACTGTTCACATTGAGAGGAGTTCTCATTAGAGTAATGTCCGGATATACAGGTTGCACTCAACATTCTTTCATATTAGTGCTATGTACAATAATTTCTCAAAGATGCATTTTATTTTGAATTAACAATTCATCATATTTCTTGCATGCAATGTGAATTATACATGCATTTATTATAAAGTATGGAATAGATCTTTCCAATAAATCTCTCACTTTTTGATACATTAGAGAAACTTTGATATATTGGCTAGATTGATGATGTCACACAATGAAGGTTGTATTTTTCAAAATTAGAAATAAGTTAATCATGTTTTTGCAATGTCAGATTCTATCTTCAACCAATGACATTATGAGTTTAGCCAATATATTATATTTTTTATTACACCAAAAGGTGGCAGGATTTATCAGAACACCCTATTGTATTTGGACAACAAATCAACAACTAATTAATATACAGTATATAAGTAATGTACCTTCAACATCCTGGTTTTACTAGCTGGGTCTGTCTTGGCTTGGAGTTTCAGGGGCTCACTCTCCGAGGCTGGGAAACCAATCATTCCTTCAAGTACCTACACGTCAAAGAATATATGGAATATAAAGCAATGTACTAGAATAAAAGAGCTGCTGAAAGTGCAGGATTGTTTTTCACCAACCACGGTTTAATGTTTCATTAGAAATATTTACAGTTCATGACAATTCATTATTAAATTGTTTCGAAAACAATATACCTCATTTTGATTTTAATTTCAACCTTATAAACTACAAAACTGATTAGAAAATACCAACAAACAAAATATAACTCACTTGACTGTGTTTTCATGTGACAGGTATCAAAATAAAATATTTTTCAATTGATTTTTGAAATATTTTCAATCTATGTAATACGGTAAATACACGCATACAGATATCTCAAGATTTCCCAAAATTCTGAGGCATGGATCAGAAAGACAATATCTACTTTAAAATACACAAAAGGGATCAATTTTTGAAGGATCCTATAATTAATGGACATTAACGGAAGTGGATTCAAATTATCAAGAAATATAATTTTAAGTTCCAATTTTGATCTGATACAAAAACAGGAATGAAGACAATAACAAAAAACAAATGTCATAATGAAATTTCTTCTCATATCATATCATATGTCAATATGACATTTCTCCTTGTCACGAAAAATAAATCATAATTGTTAACAGCAACTCTGTTACTCCGACCATGTATAGTAAAATCACACTAAACTTTTAAGCCTTTGTTATCAAAACACCCCTCATTTAGTCAAAAGTTGACACCTGTGACATCTAACATTAACATTATGGATGCCATCTGGTATGCAATATCAAAAATTGCGAGCATTTTTGATTTTGGCAGCCAATCAAAATTTCAATACTGGCAGGACTCAAGCTACAATTTGTATTTTCATTATACATGTACATACTCTTAAAACAATTCCATTGCATTCAACAAATAACAACTAAAAAGCAGGTTATTAACTGTTATGCAACACTTGTAATAGCTTTGCTACGACCCAAGATACGCTACTTGGATATCTAAATCTGACAAATCACAGTCTGACATTTTAGTTTGGAAAGTGAAAAATGTCTACTCACATCGTTTCCAAGTACCACATCCATAGTTTGTGAACCATCATTCAGTTTTGCTTCCAGAGACCAATGGCTACCTCCATTGCTCTCTAGTTTCCCTAGTAAAGTTCCAATATAGGCCTGAAAGTATAGACAGATCATACTATACAAAATAACAAGGTATTAACAAGCAAATGTCTCAAACTACCATTTGTTACAGATGTCGAATACTGACTTCTAATCACCCCCGAACACCATCTACAAACAAAAAAGTTAGAGAGTAAAACAATATGTCACCACTGACACTGATGGTGAAAATATATATGAACATGTCCCTCATATTTGCCTATTAGGGAGATACACATATTTCCCAAGGGATAAACCCTTTACCTGCAAGAGCCCCTTAAGTACTTTAATAAAGATTTATGATCCATACTGATAGACAATACATGCACTTGCATTATTTGCAGGGGTTCTTTAGCAGCAGGCATGGGCGATTTTCACCAGTTGTTTTCTCAAAACCGACTGTTGTTTTTAGGGATTTATCAACTTTTCCATGTTAAATTTATGATTTCAATTAATTTTGCCCTTTGTTTTCATTTAAAGCCTGTTGTGGGAAATTCTACTAAAACCCCTGATTTGGGTGACTATTTTGAATTTCCAAATGAACAAATTGAAAATTGATGAAACATATGGGATGTATTCTCAAATAGGCAAACCTTAACACTAATTGGACCATTTATTGTAAAATACAATCAATAAGATTATCAAGTATCAAATAGCTAAATTTAATTAATATGCATAATACGGGATATGCCCAAGAGGTATTGCTCACCTTCATTGGTGGTAAACAAAATACAATACAATGCAATAAATGTGGTAGACCCAAAATGTTAGTTTTACATTCAAGCTCAACTATTAAAGATAATACAGAAAGAAGTCAATACTAGCATTATTATAGGGTTATTTTGTTAGATTTGATCAATCTGACGTGAGTTTAAAATGGAGGATGTGATGATGGACTTTCCCATGATTTGATATACAATGATAGGTAAAAACACTAAAATTCAGCATTTTGTAAAGATAAACCTGGGAGACGATAGCACGGAGGTGTTATTATACTTAACTCCATTTCATTAAATATTTAGCAGATTTGGTAGAATAATTGATTTAAATCTCCTATACGGAATTGTTATTTCAATTCAATTAAAACAGAGAGTGGCAAACGTACCGAGTGCCACATTAAGGGATTAAAAACAGCGTTATAACAACAATAGTAATATAGTATATATAATATAGTAGCACGTGAAAATTACCAAGAGTACAGTGTACTAAAAGTTTTACATCACATAAATTATTCATGCTATGATTCATATAGAATAAAAATCACTACCTGATTTCATTATATTCCCTTCAACTTCGCCTCAATCATATTCTGTAAATAATTAATAGATATCTAATTTGATTGGTGTCTATCTATGTATACATCAATCAAATTCTCGAAATCGTTGTTCCCTCTTCAAAAGAGAAGACGCGAAAATCTTTCCTTATAAGGGCAAAATATTTCCCATGATGCAATTCGCGGGGGAACAAATTTATACTTCCTTATTTTCCCTCATAGGTTTAACATGGGGATTTTCACACCTATTTTTCAAACGATATATTCGTTCATATTCCCGTACGAGAGTACAGTAAAAATTATTAGAAACGATTGATCTCTCATTAATCTTAATATAACAGCTATTTTTTTCATTGTATTAATTCATAGCGTGGTGAAAACAATAATTGAAAAGTGAGAAAATATTCCGGAAGAGAAGGTCACGTGATCAGTAGACTAGTCGCCATATTGGAAAAAACAATTCCATTCGACTTTCAATACTTTCATGCCAATCTTACCGCACTACGAACTGCGACATCGATGCAACAACTGAATAAAAGTATTCATCTTCAAATTACATTATAGAGTTACGTTGAAAACCCACAAACAACTCAGCAGTAGACCAAAGAAGACGCGTCGCTATTATCTAGGTCAATCAGTTCAGTGGTCCGAAAGCAAATCTATAGTACTCGTTTCCGAATTTTGTTGTTCATTGTACAATCTTTTATTGATTAAACTCGGTATACTGACTATTAAAGCAATGACAAAGAAGAATACTTACGATGGTGTCATTGTTTTATTTAGCGTGCGGGTGTAAAAACAAAATTGAGTAATTAGTTTGATTTAGAACTTTCGTGTCACGCAAATAGCTACGCGAAATGCATAGTGGGAAAATATTGACCAATCAAATTTTGTCCTTTTTGAGTGCTTTTTCAGTGTATATTTGCGAACGTTCTGATTCAAAGAGCGAACCGCGAAAATGAGAATTACACATATAGAATGATGGGAAGACTAAGCTTGGTGTATAAACAAATATTTCAATAAAAAAGCAATATCTGCTCTTATAGTCTACTGACGCGGACAGAATGTTCAGAAAAAGATGATCTTTCTAGATCCTTCAAAAGAATTATGGCGACAGCTATCAAACGATTGACAATTATTCTTTTAAGTCAATTTCTCAACTCTGCCACAAGTCAGCAGATGTTTGAAAAACATATGAATTTCAAGGGAACTAATGTCATTCAGGAAATCAAAACCAGGTCACTGATAAAATGTGCAGCAAAATGTGTGGAACACGAAAAATGTGGAGCATTTGATTTTGATCCAGATGAATTCTCCGAACCAAGATGTCAGTTACTGGGGAATCAAGTAATGGCAAGTGAACATAATGCTGTATACTGGCCTATAAACAAAGGTAACATATGTTTAACTTTCATTTATTCTTAAATTACTTATTTTAAAACTAATGGATTCAAAACCATTTTTAACAGAAACATGGACACATGCGTATGAAAAATGTCAGCATAGTTTATACACTTGAAAAATATACTATTTCAAGTATACATGTAGAATGTTATAAGTATTTATTTTTCATAACATAACTAAATACACTATTAATCTGAATTAAAAATTTTCTGAGTAGAATATTTTGTACGAGTGATCGTAATCCCTAATTGAGCTTTTGTAAACAAGTAAGTTATCACATTTGCACCTCATTAAATTCTTATTTTTCTAATTGTTATCATTTTTAGAGAACAGACCTATCTATAACTTCGTGTCACAAAACCTTCCAACATATGGTATTTGTGCTGTAGTCGAGGAAACATATCGCTCTCAAATTGTCAACAACTGCAAAGAGGATTTCATTATTCTCTCCCCTGGACTTTCTGGAGAGGATGGAACAATTTCTATTCAGTCACTAAAGTATCCAAATCGGTACTGGCATGCAAGTGGAATGGACGCAATGCTCTATTTTGCTGACAGAACCACTGCAATTGACCCAACAGTGTTCGACAAACATGCAACGTTCATCCTTCACATTGACCAATGGTATACTGGATATAATTCATTCGAGTCTGCAGAATACTATGGGTATTATGTACGTCATCACGATTATATTCACAAACTACATATATTAGATGATACTGATGTTTTCCACAAGGATGCCAGTTATGAGGCAGAATCACATGGACATTTTATGATTTAAATAGATGTGATTGTCAAGATAATTTTGAGAATTTAGAGTATTGTTATATAGAAAAAGTCAAAAAGAAACTACTGCTTACATATGAAACAACATGGAATGATTTAGTACACAAGAAACCAAAATTAAGAACATATGTCAAATTCAAAACCTCATACAAAACTGAGTCATATTTATTGCTAAATTTATCTAAGTTGGAACGATCTTTAATTGCACAATTACGTATGGGAATTTTACCACTGAAAATTGAAACAGGCAGATTTAGAAATGAAAAATTGGAAAATAGAAAATGTACTTTATGTAAATCTGGCAACATTGAGGATGAGGAACATTTTATTTTTAATTGTACATTTTATAAGGAAATAAGGAAAACATATTTACAAAATCACCAAATTTTTGAAGAAACAGAATCAACTACGGATCAAAAGTTACAGTATTTATTTGAAAAAATGCCTAGGCAAGCTGCTCATTTTGTTAAACTTTGTTATTTTAAAAGAAGAAATGCCATTTATAATGTAAATTGAATTTAACTGCATGTATGTGTCTAAGAAATTTATGCTAGTATTTTTAAAATTGTTTGTTATGAATCTAATTGTAATTTTTAACATTAGTGGTTGATAAGCCCAAGTGGGCTGGGTTGCTTTTTATTACTTTTCTTTTGTATTGTATTGTATTGCATTGTATTGAACCTACCACTGTAAATAACAATAAAACTAAACTAAACTAAACTAAACTATGATTCAACAATCAAACACCAATCCAATAATGGGGCAGTAGTACTATCTCCTTTTTATAGATTGATTAACTACTGCATTGGTCTCTAAAATTAGAACCAAGTTTGATAACTGGTACCTTGTTTGAGCTATCAGAAATTATGTTCCTTTAAAAAAGGTGGCCATTTTGAATTGATCAGCCATTTTGAAAATTCCTTCTTGAGAAAAGTCAAGTACCCACAAAATTGTAATCAAATCTGACTCCTGGTATTTGAGCTATGAAAGATATTTTCATGGTTGTCATTTTAAATTGAGCAGCTATATTGGATATTCCTGCTTTAACAGAGTTCCTAATCAAACTAAAGACATTAACCTGCAAAATAAAATTTGAAACAAATCCAAGAACAGAGGCCTCATTATCCGGTCGACGCACCGCAAATCGCAATCGCAACGTAAATATTTAGCGAATCGTACGCAAAACGATATTATGAGGTCATCTCAAAGGCACTCTAGCGCAAATTCATTGCCGTTTTGCGTCTTTAGCGCAAATCGCAGTTTTCTTATTACACGGTAGACGCATCGCTATTTTCATTTCGCATCGCAAATACACTGCTAACCCCACGCAAATTGGTATTATGCAGTCATCGCACAGTTGCGTCCACGTAAATCCATTGATTTTTATCTCGGAAACTCCACTTTATTTGCGGCATCCCTGACCCTGCCGCATTATAAATCGCAAACATATCATCAAGAATCTTGATAGTTTTCCTATTTAAATTAACATTATCGTTGTAGAAATCTAGGAAGTGCCCTTTGAGACATCCAACTAAAAATAGGTTGAAAAACATTAGAGACACAAGTAACCAAAACTTATCAAAATCAAGTCTGAAAGTGCACGATTATGCTACCTTGGTTTTGTGAAATCTATAATAAATATCACAATTCCATTTCGCAAATATCGTCTGCTAACATTAAAATTATTAATTATTAATTATGTTCACAATAGAAGAGGTTTACGCTTATTCAGAGACAGGAGTCAGCCGTTAGAGATGACTGACGATGAGATATTAAACAGATATCGCATGCCGAGGCCACTCATTCTTGAGTTGATTAATATATTAGATGGGGATCTAGCGTCAAGAACAAGGAATCCTCAGGCAATTCCATGTCAGCTAAAAGTATTCATTTCATTACGATTTTATGCTACAGGTTGAATGCAAATGATAAATGGAGATATATTCGGGGTATCCCAACCTACTGTTTCGAAAATTGTTGCTGAGGTATCGGCAGTTTTCTCTAGGTAGGCTATATCAGTCGGACTAATTACAAAGACACCGTGTCTTGTTTTCAAGATGGGCTGCCTTCCAGTGACAGATCTAGATTTTCGCAAGATATATATAGGTTATGTAGTGGGAGGGATTCAATATGGGTTTTATTATGATGGACAATATGATATTTACCGAGAGCCCGGAGGGTCAGAGGGAAATACCAAATTGTCCCTCACAATATGTGAAATATCAAATTGTCATGAGGAATAAACCCATATTTAATCCCGACCAGTAAATTAGCTTTTTATTCCATGATATTCATAACTGTCTTCAAAAATGGTATATTTAATCAAGAAAATATGACTTAGCTTTATGATATTTTTAAATATAAAAAAATTATTGTACATGTGTAACATAAACGCATCAACATCAAAACATTCAGCAATACGTAAGCATTTTTGTCTGTGTCAGAGCGATGATGATAAAACTGGAATTCGTTTTTCACATAAGAACATCATTTTAGCATGCTATATCGACCCAACTGATTGAAGAGGAAGCTTTGTTTGGCAAAAATTTTCAATATGATTTTTTCTCAATATTAAAAATATTCCCGGTTATTCATCGGGAATTAGTAGTATCATGGGATAAATAGAGATTATCCTATATGAGGTTCAGGATATATAAGGGTTATGTACTGGGAGGTTTTGGATATGGGGTTTATCCAGAGGGAGATATGCATATCTACCTGAGGGACCGTAGGGACCGAAGGTAGATGTTCATATCTCACGAGGGATGAACCCCATATCCAAACCGACCGTACATAACTGCTTTATCCTATACCAAGTAGAGTTTTCTAATTTCCTTTCGATTTTTTCAATTTTTTTTCACATTTTTCTAATTTTTTTCAATTTTTTCAATTTTTTTCAAATTTAAATTTTTTAAATTTTTTTTCACATTTTTTCTTTTTTTTCAATTTAAAAAAAAAATTAAATTTTTTTTTCGAAGCGGGAAGATATGCGCTGGAGCGGGAGATATGGCGGGAGATATGGAGGTTCAGGATATGGAAACCTCAATACGGGATATATCTTACCAACTTATCTCCCTAAAACTCTACTTGGCATAGGATAATGAACTATACGATGATCTGTTTATCCCATACCAGTCTTGGTCATTTTGTTCACGCTGTTCAATTGGCCGGAGTTCAGAAAATGTCCAACCAACCGTAAGAATTCATTTAGAATAGCCTGATTTTCAGATATTCATCCACATTTATTTCTGAAATCCTTGTTTAACAGGGATACGCTCATTTCCTTCCTTCAAACAGATCGCGATTGTCTGCCTTTTCTCCATTAACGTTTACAGTAATTATGCGCATGTTACAAAAATGAACCAATATGCGAACGGCGATTATGACGTCAGCGGGCAGATATACTATATCTGCCCGCTCAGAGCGGGACGTATAGCTATATCTGACCGCTGATGAAAATATATAGAGGTTATTTAATGGGAGGTTATTGATACAGGGTATATCTGGGGGAAATACAATATATCAACCCGAGGGACCGTAGGGACCGAGGGTTGATATATTGTATTTACCGAGGGATATACCCTGTATCAAAAATCGAGCATTTAATAACTTATTTATTCTATACTTAGTAGATTGTGAGGAATAATAGCAAAGTCCCCCGGCTCAGTATCTACTCCCTGAATTTATGACGTCGTAGATCTGCTGAGCGGGAGATATATATATCTCCCGCTCACGTCACATATATTCCCGCATGTTATATACCTATAACACTACTAAGTATGGAATAAATAGAGATTATCCTATATGAGGTTCAGGATATTGGGATTATCCCGAGGCCAATATAATATATCTGCCCGAGGGCCGTAGGTCCCGAGGGTAGATATATTATATTGGCCAAGGGATAATCCTAATATCCTGAACCGACTATAGGATGATCTGTTTATCCCATATCAATCACATTGTTCAATTGGCCAAAGTTCAGAAACTTAGCAACAAACAGTAGAATTATTTTTAAATATTCATGTACAGTTTTGTATTCTTGTCCGTAGCCGGATTTTCCTGTTCAAATCTTTGATTATTACCGGGGCATACTGCTCCTACCCTTCTTTAAAGCATATAACAGATCGCGATTGTCTGCGTTTTTCTCCATTGTTGTTTACAGTATGCGAACGTTACAAAAAAGGACCACAACGGGAACAGCGATTATGACGTAGCGGGCAGATATACTATATCTGCCCGCTCTGAGCGGGACGTAAAGCTATGTATCTCATACTTGAGTGGGTTTGGGGTAGATATCACCCGGGAATATATATCGTATCTGAGGAGCGGGCAGGATATATTGTATATGTCCCGCTCCAGGCCAAATGCGGGCAGATATAATATATCCATCCCGCTCCCGGGAATTTTTCAAAAATTTAAAAAAGTTTAAATATCAAAAGTTTTAATTTTTTAATTTTAAAATTAAAATATTTTAAGTTTAAATGTTACAATTTCATTGTATTGAACAAAAAGAATATTACGAAAATGTTCAATATAAATATCTTGTCATCTGAAAAAGGTGGAAAAGGTTATATCTACCCTAAACCCACTCAAGTATGAGATACACCAGTTATGCACGGTCGGTTTGGATACATGGAATATCCCTTGGGATATACAATACATCTTCCCTCGGTCCCTTCGGTCCCTCGGGAAGATACAGGGGCGTAGGAAGGTGTAAATTCAACACTACGCCAAAAATCCCGCCAAAAATATGAAACAATTGTGTCAATATTCTATATCAAAACGCCTATTTTATGCTCGTAAAATGTCATTTTATGAAAACAGAGATTTTAAGCTTGCAATGTTTTTCACAACCTAAATGTGAACGGAAATACTAAAGCGATGCATTTGTATGGGTGATTGGTCATACGTATAGGTTGGCGTTTCGATTTTATATGCAAGCTTTAAATCCCTGATACCTTTTTAATGTGCTTTAAAATGTTCGAATGATTTTCATCATTTAAAATCACCTTGGAAAGCCTGTCTTTTAAATCTCGACACAAATCATTCTCACTTTGCTAATGCAACCTATGCAGACAGAGCCTGTGGGAAATATTGGGTGCGGAGCAAATGAGCGGAGGGTGCGGAGCTAACGGTCATTTTTGAATTTAAATTTGGGATATTTCTGAAACTAAGCCGTTTTGGGACTTCAAATTACCAAGATATGTGTATTTGACACCAAATATCAATACAATTGTCAAAATAGTAGCGCAATTCATTCTATAGCGACGCAGTGTGCCTTAAACCTTTCCAAGACCTATATATTTTGAAATTATCCTTTTAATACTGAGTCCCCAGCATTCATAAAAAATGGTGTTCAAGGTACACTATCTATACAAATTATTTTTGCATCTTGGAAGCCAGGCAGTATCTGTGTGATTTTATAAAAATTCGGAAATGTTTTTCAGATATGAGCCCCCTCTAAATATTGGGTGCGGAGGAGCTCCATAAACGTACCATAAAGAACATAGGAAAATTTTTATTCTCACTTTTCAACACTACGCACTGGCGTTTTGGCGTACATTGTTCCTACGCAACTGAGATATATTGTATATCCCTCGGGATATTCCCTGTATCCAAAACCTCCCAGTGCATAACCCCTATATCTGCCCGCTGATGAAAATATAAGTTTTTACAAACCGGCTTTATGTACCCGTAACACGTCCAAGTATGGGATAAAAGTTTTTACAAACCAGCTTTATGTACAGGGTGTTCAAAAAAAAAACGCAACCCAAAGAAATCGCTATATCTTGGAAAATACTGATCCAATTATGTTCATATTTTCAGGGAAGAAAGAAGAGACTTTGTATGTATAGCCCCTGTTGTTTGTTAGGTGTAAAACATGATATCTTGGACACTTGCTCAAAAGACATTTGTACTAGCAAAATACGAAAAACATGAATGGAAAATCACTATATCTTGGAAAATACTAATTCAATTATGTTCATTTTTTCAGGAAAAGAAAGAAGAGACTGTGTATGTATAGCTCCTGTTGTCAGTAAGTTTTAAAACATGATGCCTTGGACACCAGCTCAAATGACAGTTGTACTAGGAAAATATGAAAACGCAGTCAGAGGTGACTGCCACAGCAATAAAACCAAATAACTTTCTAACCATGGTGTTTTGGCACTTCAGATTTGGCACAAATTATCCTCATTCAATGTTTGGTGAATTTGTGGAGTTTCATCAAAATTACTCCAGGGACTTTACAGTCATGGTCAAAATGGGTTCTTAAGTCTCCCTGAACCAGGGCATTTGACTGCGATTTGAAAGCATTTCAATCATAACTGTAAAGTCCCTGAAGTGATTTTGATTTCACTCTACAGATTTACCATACAGTGAATGAAGATGATTTGTACCAAACAGAGGCGTAGCTAACCCATTTTGCGAGTGTACGCCCGTATGATTTCCCGGTTTTATCAAAATTAACAAAACGATGGTTCCATAAAATAGGAAGATCCCGGGTGTTCAGAAGATAGGGGACACACTAAACAGATTAATTCAATGAAGGAAATATGTATTGTTTGATCATTTTGACATAGCTTTTTAAAGGGATTGAATTAACTTTATTAACAGATAATATTCGGGAAACAAAATAGACAGATTCTATAAAATCATGCAATCGGCGATCGAAGCCGTCTATAAAGGCGATTTTATTTTTTAGGCTACCTAAAACTGTATGTATGAGGCTCATTGTTTTAAGCTTTTGTGGTCATTCTCCATGAAATATTATTATTTTTCTGTGTTTGTTTTTATCTAGCTCACAAGATGATTAACAATAAAAGAACAGTTACACGACCGTTTCAACTCCATTTCGGATCTTAACAATCTGTACGTGATTCTATAGAATAAATTCTATCTTTCTGTTTTTTTTGCATTTGCGAACATGTCAATAACAGTATCAATGTTTATATCCTGTTCCCTATGGATATGTATTATGGCCAAGGAAGAAAGTCTTTCCTCGTTCATTGTGGAACGCAAGTATGGCTTAATGCGTTTCAAACTGCTAAAGCTTCGTTCAGCCACGCAAGTGGATACTGGCAATGTTAGCAGCTGGACCAAACACGTGTAGACACCGGGGTAAAGAGGCTGGGGGGTCTGTTGAATAGTGTCAATAAGAGTTGCTGGGATGTTCCCTTGAGCAACTTGTTGCCATTTATGGCTCCACCGTGTTACTTCATTTTGAAGCTCTTGTACATCTCCAGCCTCAAGGTCTGTTTCGAATTCGTCGAACAAGTTCCCAACGTTCAAATTTGGCAGATTGCCTGGAATCTTGGTAAAATATTTATTTTTCATCACAATTAATCAGGTAAATTTTATTTTTTCTTAAAATTTGAGAGTACGCCTGGGCGTACTTGGCGTACACGTAGCTACGCCACTGCCAAATTTGAAGAGCCAAAACACTATGATAAGGAAGTTATTGAATTTTTTGCGATTGCAGTCACCCCTGACTACGTTTTTCGTATTTTCATAGTACAACTGTCTTTTGAGCAGGTGTCCAAGGCATCATGTTATACATCTAACCATTTACAGGAGCTGTACATACACAGTCTCTTCTTTATTTCTTGAAAATATGAACATAATTGAACCAGTATTTTTCAAGATATAGCGATTTCTTCGGGTTGCATTTTTTTTGAACACCCTGTACCTATAACACGTCCAAGTATGGGATTGACACATCCGCACTGGCGTTAACATATACATAGACATTAAAAAATCGATAAATCTATTTTGAGCTCTTAGTTTAAATTTCCCGCGTTTCCAATTTATTTGCGATTAGCATACTGTTGCGTCTGCGTTGCGTCTGCGTTTGCGTGAAGCGCGTAATACGACGCAAACCATGATTTGCACTTGCGAATAATGTTGATTCGCAAGCGCAACGCAAATCGCAACGCTAATTTAGCGCTGACCGGATAATGAGGGCTCTGGTCTTTTAAGTTATTAAAAATTACATCTCATGAAAAATCACATGGTATTTGTGTTCTCAGAGGTTGTTTATTTAGAAAAAGTGGCCATTTTATATTGAAAACTCTTTCTCAAGCAGACGTTCTATAAAATTTGAGTCAAAGCCGATAGGTAGTATTTAAATTATTTAATCTTTAAAAAAATGATGGCCATTTTCAATTCGCATACCATATTAAAAATTTCTTCTTGAGCAGATGTCCTATCTTCTCATGGCAATGACTTCAGCATAAAAAGTTTGAACAAAATCTGCTAACTTGTATTTGAGTTATCAAAGATTACATCTTTTACAAAATAACCATGGCCATTTAGAATTGGGCAGACATATTCAAAATTCCTTCTCATATAAAAAGATCCTAAAACTTCTTATCCTATAAATCCTGAACCAAATCAAACGACCTATAAATAAAAAATAAATAAATTTAGCCTCCTTTAAGATTTTTGAATTAAAATATCCAATTAATATCTATAGCATTTATATGAGAGTATTCGTTACACCTGTAAATCACTTCTGGGACAATCTTACACTTGTGTATTGGGTCATATACTCACATTATGAATAATAATATATTTTACAATCCTTATATGAAATAGATGTCACTGTCAGCATGTAACTTACAGCCTGGAATAGTACATCTTATTTGTACTGTATAGAATTAGGACTAGAAAATACTCTACAATATATTACTAAAAGGAAAGGGGAACAAAAAGCACTGCATGCATCCAAAGCTACTACGGTATATCAACCTAGAATGAATTACTGTTAGTTATAAATTGTAGCTTGTACAAAGATTGATAAATACAGATAGTCCCCTAAGATACATTCCCAGAAGTTTCATCAATTTGTTGTGGTCTGAATTTATTTATTTATTTTATTTTATTTATTCATGTAATATAATTATGATCAAGTACTAGTATTACATTTACACACTAGATACCCATAGGGGGTATATCAGTGCATTATCAAAATTTGAAAAACCATAAAGGTGTACAATTGAGTTGAGTTGAGCATGAAGACATACAATTTATAATAATACATGATATAAAATATGAAAATATTCAATTAATGCCTGCACGCTGATAAATCAAAAGGTGAAATTATAAACATTATGGATACAACACAATGTGGAAAAATAACGTTACATTACATGCTTACAGCTTATAGCTCAATAACAATTTACAGTAGAACCTGTATATCTGAACACCTGGCTAATCCGAACACCTTCCAATTTGAACACTTTTTTTCGGTCCCATTTTTTCCTCCCATTGACTCCCATGTTAAATAAACCTTGAAATCTGAACACCTCCTAATCTGAACAGTGAACAACCAAATATGAAAAAGTGACCTGTCTAATCTGAACATTTTTATCAGAAATCAAATGTCTGGACATTTCAATAATAGCCACATATTGAGTCAATGTTATAGTTGTTATTTATCTTTACATATACATGTATAATGTAATCAAAGAACCAATACTGTCCTAATTAACTTATTTAGTCTCAGTGACATCCCTTATTTGTAGAAAACAACGGGATAATTTGAAAAGGTGTGAATACAGGAGTTAATTGGTTTATCCTATTAGAAAAGAATTGAATGTTTTATGTTTGGATTAAGAGAAAGGTGTGAATCAAGAAGATAATTGATTTAACATTATTGGAAATTACCTGGATGTTTTTGATTTGGATTAAGAGAAAGGTGAGAATCTGGGAGATAATTGGTTTATCCTTATTGTAAATTAACTGGATGTTTTTGATTTGGATTATGAACAGGTCTTAGATGTTTTATACCACATGGGTCTGTTATGATAGCTAAGATTCAATCAGTAAATGTTTTATAATCACAAAGACAACACAGACACAATTGCAGACAAGGTTTCACGAGAAAGAGAAAAAATTCAACTTCGTATCCTATCACTAAAATGCCTCCTAAAAAGGAGGATTATACATCATCTCGAATGATCACTCGTGAAAAATTCTTTTTAATTGAAGAGGATATCTACTCAAATATTGCTAATGCTAAAAGTGCCAAAAAATAAACAACAATGAAGGACTTTTTCAAGCAAAAGTAAAGCAGTGCTATATAACCATAATATGGGATATGTCATTTGAGAAGCATAAGATTTCGTACGAGACTATCATATTGTCAGTGTATTACAAAGTTTTTGCCAAAATATAAGTTATTTTTACTAAAATAATAAAATTGTTCAAAATGTAAATAAAAATAGCATATTGGCTATAGACCTATTGTAGAATAAACTCATCAACAATATGTATTGTTGTCTGACTTAGTATTAAGTATTCAATATAGTGGACTGAACAATGAAACACCCCCCCCCCCGATCAACAATATCCTCGAAATTTGAACACCTTCCAATTTGAACGCTTCTGGCTGGTCCCATGGGTGTTCGGATTAGACAGGTTTTACTGTACTAATGTTTTTTTATGATTATATTTAAAGGAGTGTAGAAAGGGTAGAGATTGAAGGGAAGTTGGCAATTTGTTCCATAAAATTGATCCGGAGTATTGAACTGATTTTTTGTTAAGTTTGATTTGAATCTACATGGAATAATACATGTATTTCGTATTTGTCTTGTGAGACGAGAGTGTTTAAAATTAAAATACTGTTTGAATAAATGGCATGGAAAGTGCTGGCTCTTTAACATTGTTAAACATGAATTTTGCTTTTTCTAGCTTGTGAATATCAAATATGGTTAAAATATGAAGTTGCTCGAATAAAGGTAAACTTGCATGATATATATCTAAGTTTAAAGATAATTTAACGAATTTCTTTTGAATTGCATTCATTTTTTCTAATAAGAATCTGTTGGCATTTCCCAATATAATATTGCATTATGAAATGTGAGAATATACATATAAGAGAGTAAAAGAAGCAAAGCTGTCAAACTTAATTTGTAACAAACTTTATAAAGTATACCTAATTTTTTGATATTTTTGAAATAATATAAGATATATGTTCATTCCAATTGAGTTTATTGTCTATTATTACTCAAAGAAAATTTGTTTTTTCGACACGTTCAATGGTATTAACTGATATTGTGAATCATTGAGTTTAGCTTTTGATTTGGCAAAGATCATTTAGTTAGTTTTATCAATGTTGAGTGAAAGTTTATTGTTCTTGAACCAGTTATAGGTAGTGAGGTAGCACCGAAAAATGTACCCGCTTCTGAACAAATTGAAATTACTTGTTTCTTATGTATTTTTATGTGATACTTCAGAAAATTTTTGTCTGACGCGCCATATCCGGGGCGAAAGTTGTCAAAATTGGGTTTTTTACCCTAAAAAGGAAAATTACAGGGGGTACATTAACATCATTGAATAATTCATTCAGTTAGTCTTCAATCATCATAATGATTTTATTGAGAGTCGATGAGATCATTTTAAGGTAGTATGCAAACTTTCAATGGTCTGTCACTCGTGGTTGCCATGGAAACCACAATTTTTGCTGAGAAAATCCTTAATTTTGGTAAAACCTGTACCTGTACATAATATAGAATGTGGATTATTTTTCAAATCAACAGATATCAGAACATTTTAGCACTCTAAAAATCACCAGGGCTGTCCAAACATTTGTTTAAAGAGAAAGAATATTGCAATTTATATGACTGGTAAGTGTCAAAGACCATACAATTACATAAGTGGTCAAAAGTGGGCGTCGCCCTCATAATAGTAGTTGATTGCCATTCTCTATAAATACAGAGTTTTACTTGACTTTTGAGATACATTTATATTGAACATCTTTGGTTATACTTGATATCAAGCATTTTTACATCTAAGTGTTATAGTTATTGCATGGGGATACAGGGGGGAGGGGGAGGGGGGGGGGGTAGTAACAGAATTGGGATGGGGCAGAGCTTATCAGCCTTAAGTGTAAATCTCATCTACATGGTTCTAGATTTCATAGGGTACAGCTTCTGGGTCTTATTATATTCATCTCAATATATAAGATATAAGAATTTACATGGTTGGTAAGTGTCAAAGACCATAGAATAAAACATGTGATCAAAAGTGGGCGTCGCCCTAATCATAGTATATGGTTCATTCTCTATAAATACAGAGTTTAACTTGACTTTTGAAGTACATTTACTTAAAAACATCTTTGATTTATACTTAATGTCAAGCATTTCTGGTAAGTTATATATGTACATCTAATTGTAATAGTTATTGTCTGGGGGTGGAGGAGGGGGGGGGGAGAGTAACAGAATTGGAAAAGGCCGGGACAAAAAAGCTAAAATGTAAATCTTATTTATTTAGTTCTGGATTTCAAGGGGTGCATCTTCTGGGTCTTCTCCACTTCTGGGTCTTCTTCATCTCAATATATGGGATATTCCAATTTACATGATTGGTAAGTGTCAAAGACCATACAATTACATAAGTGATCAAAAGTGGGTGTTGCTCTAACAATAGTAGATAATTCATTCTCTATGAATATGGAGTTTAACTTGACTTTAAGATTTATTTTTTAGATTAAAACTTCTTTGATTACATTTAGTATTGTAATATTTATTCCCTGTGTGGGGGGGGGCAAGGGGGGTAGTAGCAGAAATGGGAGGGGGCAGAGCCAATGGCCAGTCAGTCTTAAGTATTAATATCATAGTCATTTTCATTCACCTCCCGATGTTAATATATTAACAATATCATGTGGGAGAATATACCACTACACTTGCAGGTTTGAGAGTCATTCAGTTGAGTGTATCTATATGGCGCTCCACCTTTGCCTTTTAAAAAGGTGCTATTGCTATTGCCCCTTCTGCATGGCACTTCATCTGTGAATGTGTGAAGTGCTAGGAAGGCTGCATATATGTCAGGGTCTATATTGGAGGAAATACCACTGACATCAGTCTTCATTTGTTTCCAACTCAAATATCCAGCAGCACACTTTGCTGTATTTGCTTTTTGTTTTCATCATCATACAAGAACTAATTCCAATCTTTAGGGACTCATGTTTTTCTACCTTAAATAGGGCAAGGTGTCCCTCCCCTCTTTCAGGTTCCTTTATAGAATTTTTGATGTAATTATCACATACAAAAACGAATCAATCTGCAATTGTAGAATCTTGAAACAGTCTCCGCCAGATCCAGAAACAAAACTACCTCTCAAGTTGAATTATGGTTTGGGATAGTTGGGGTTTGTTTTCCTTATGACTTGTATACATTTAGAAGTTTTCTTTTTCTTGCCGGGTTCTATTACAAATTTTGGTCCTTTCCCTTTGGCACTTGTGGGTACATGTTCATGCATAGGGATGCGTTTCTCTGTTCTTGCAAGATGTCCAGTCAGTGTTCCTAGAGCCTGAAGGCACAGGGCTCAATAGGAACTGCAGGAGACATTCTAGGCTAATTTTATGTTCTTAAACAAGATCGAAGCTGTTCAAAGATGTTTCATTCAGAATGTATTTGTATAAGCTTGTTCTGAGTACTTTTTTACTGTCACTGTCACTGTTGCTGCTGTAGTTTGCTGCTATAGTTTTCAATTTCATATGTTTTATTAGATCATGAAATCTTTTTTTCAACTCATCTCAGATGGTATCTCTTCATGCAATTTCCCCTTTTGACTAAAATTAGATGAGATCTGCAGCGACATCATTTGGCACAGATTTTCCTTATGATACACCGTAGAGATGACCTTCATCCTCAATGGTAAATGGATCAAGGAAGTCTTTGATTGCGGTTTTTTTGTCATCTTTATGTCTTCTTCTATACTTGCTATTTGTGCCTTTCCAAGGTCATTATTGGTGTCACACTCATCTCATCTCTAGATAATTTTCCTAAGTTGGTCTAATGAATGACTGTCTGATTGTTGTAACCATCTCATCCATATAAAGCACTTATTTTCTGTATGGCCCATATTGCAAATCCTCGTAGTGAACCACCAGATGGACTTGAATGGAAACTAAATGACTCCATATCTTTCCAGTGGGTATTGACTGATATTCTCATACAAGAGATTGGTGATATAGCAACACCAGGAGATGAATCAGAAAACCCCAGAAGATGTACCCTATGAAATCCAGAATTAAAAAGATGAGATTTATACTTAAAGGCCCCATATAAAGTTTAAACCACTTTGGCTTATATTGTAGTCTTAACCAATGTTATCAAAGTGTGATATGTGAAACTTTTTTTTTTAAATTTCAAAAAGTGGTTTTTGATAGACTTTTTGTTCCAAAATTTGTGAATTTATTTAAAACCAACTTTTAGAGGTCACTCATATCTTCTAATTAGCCACAATTCATACCAATGCATAGCATTCATCCTCCCATGTTTTTTGCCGAAGAAATTAAGAAAATCGGTTCATAAATAAGCGAGAAATGAACTTATCAGTGCAAGAAAATGGTTCTGAGAAAAATACATTTCAAAATTTTAGTTCTCATAGAAACCAATGGTACAATGATATCTAAAACATAATTTATTCTTCCTTTTAACCTGGTTAGACAATCAACATTGGTTTTTTATGAAAGTCTAAAATATTTAGAAAAGATTGACATCGAAAAAAAAATTTCAATTTTTTTCAAAAAGTTTTTGGTACCTTAGTGACATCACTAATGTTTCAAAATATTTTTGATATGCTAAAACATTGAATTGGCCCATTAAATATGGCATTTTATTATTGAAATAGTGTGTCCTTTGTTCAACCTTTGCATTGGTGTTAAAAAGATAATCTTTTTTGAAATGCATTAAGAAATATTTGATGATTAAGAAATTTCAACTTTTTTTGAAAAATGGCGGGAAATTTGAATATTTGAGAAATGAAATGCTCACAACTTTTTTTTCAAAATATTTTTTTGTTCAAAAATCTCTAAAACCACTTTTTAAGTCCTGACAAATAATAAATGAATGATAAAGAAATATTTTCAAACTTTAGACGGGGACTTTAAAGGCAGATTAGATCTACACATTCTAATTCTGTTACTACTCACCCCTGCCCAAATGTAAAAACTATAATACTAACACAGATGTATTTACCAGAAATGCTTGACATAAATTATAATAACAGCAGTTCAGTATAACTATGAATGTATCTCAAAAGTGAAGTTCAATTTTGTATTTATACAAAGAACCAATCATCTACTATTGTTAGGGTGACACTCCTTTTGATCGTTTATAAATATGTAATTGTATGGTGTTTGACAAATCCTATAAATTGTAATATCCCATATATTAAGATGAATATGAAGAAGACCCAGACGAGGTGCCCCATGAAATCCAGAACTATGCAGATGAGATTTATACTTAAGGCTGATTACCTCTGCCCCCTCCCTATTCTGTTACTACTCTCCCCCATCCTCCCCCAGGCAAGAACTATTACAATTAGATGTGCATTACTAACCAGAAATGCTTGAAATTAAGTATAATCAAAGAAGTTGGAATGTAAATGTATCTCAAAAGTCAACTTAGACTCTGTATTTATAGAGAATGAATCTATAAGGGCGACACCCACTTTTGATCACTTGAGTAATTCTATGGTCTTTATACTTACCAATCATGCAGAATTATAATATCCTTTATATTCAGATGAATGTGAAGAAGACCCAGAAGATGAACCCTATGAAATCCAGAACTATGTAGATGAGATTTATACTTACGGGTGATTAGCTTTGCCCTCTTCCAATTCTGTTACCCCCCCCCATCTACCCCTTCCCCAATGCAATAAGTATAACACTTACATGTACATTATTTACCAAAAATGCTTCATATTTAGTATAACCAAAGAACATCATTATAAATGTATCTCAAAAGTCAAGTAAAACTCTGTATTTTTAGAGAATGGCAATCATCTACTATGATAAGGGCGACGCCCACTTTTGATCACTTATGTAATTGTATGGTCTTTGACACTCCCCAGTTATGTTAATTGCAATATCCTTTATATTTAAATAAATGTTTGAACTGCCCTTGTAATTTTGAAAATGCTAAAATGTTCTGATATCTGTTGATTTGAAAAATAATCCACATTCTACATTATGTACAGGTACAGGTTTTACCAAAATTAAGGATTTTCTCAGCAAAAATTGTGGTTTCCATGGCAACCACGAGTGACAGACCATTGAAACTTTGCATACTACCTAAAAATGATCTCATCAACTCTCGATAAAATTATTATGATGATTGAAGACCAACTGAATGAATTATTCAATGATGATAATGTACCCCCTGTAATTTTCCTTTTTAGGGTCAAAAACCCAATTTTGACAACTTTCGCCCCGGATACGGCGCATCAGACAAAAATTTTCTGAAGTATCACATAAAAATATATAAGAAACAAGTAATTTCAATTTGTTCAGAAGCGGGTACATTTTTCTGTGCTACCTCACTAACTATTAGATATATTAATCATTTCATTATTTGCAATTTTAAAGATATGCTATACAGATATGTAGGTCAGTATTACATAATCGTGAAATGAATAAGTCTGAATATATCATTGGTCAGAAAACACTAAAACCTGCTTGAAACTGTAAAAGTTTATACACTCTATTCCACACTGTATAGAAATAAAATAACTTACACTATAAGTAACTGTGAGCCAATCATTGCACAGAAAAAACTTTATGCACTGTTTATAAGTTTCACTGAGACAAGTGGGTCAATACTTCGTGTACTTTATGTGCTCTCACACAATTACCTTCCCTTGCATAAAGTTGCTGTACAGTTATATGTAACTGAATATTGTATATTCATCACAAACAACCTTAGCAAAATGATGGTTCAACGAAATTGACGGTTCGCTAAAACCAATAAACCAGGCAATTCAGGCCAATTTGGAAAGAAACTAGATAGCGTGATAGCGAATGAGGATAGTAAGTGAAATATATTTTGCAAAGGTCAGCTTGTAAACTACTGGGTAACCCTAAATGATGAGAAATATATACAAAATATGTTTTGCATGATTTATTCATATCCCAATGATTTAACTCCTTCACTGCATCTAATAAGGTATATAGATACAAATTACGGGACATTTAGGAATTAAGTGACTAGACCAAAGCAAGCATGTTTGAGATTTTAATGATTTAAAATAAATTACCACTTCATTATTTGCTTTTAGACATTCAATCAGTTTTATTTGTCCAACAATAACCATGTTCACAATTGTTCAATCCAACGAAGATTAGGGGATAAGCTATGGAGACCCCTCCATTTGTCCGTCCATCCATCCTTCAACTAGACAACAGCAACACCAAAGTGTAGCAAATCCCATCGAACAGCCATGGCTGGCATTTTTTTTACAAACAAAGTATACAGCAAAAATGGCAGCCATTTTTCAAAATGGCCACCTTCTACCAAAAGTGTCGTTGGACAGTATGCCACGCTTATAGTATTCACGCATCAAATATGAACAAAATCGCTCTACTACTTTTCGAGTTATAGTAAAATACGTTAAAATGACGGCCATTTTTCAAAATGGCTGCCTTCTACCAAAAGCGTCATTAGACAGTGTGCCATGCTTATAGTATTCACATACCAAATATGAACAAAATCGCTCCACTACTTTCCGTGTTATAGTAAAATACGTTAAAATGGCCGCCTTCTACCAGAAGAGTCATTAGACAGTGTGCCATGCTTATAGTATTCATATACCAAATATGAACAAAATCGCTTGACTACTTTTCAAGTTACAGCAAAAATCGTAAAATAACGAGTAAAGGCCGCCATAGTTCAATTCTTTGAAGCAAATGATTCTAAAAGTACAACATATCTTTGAAAAAATATCATTCTGTTTTGCAATGTGTGAAATTGAATTAAAGCACATGATTCAATGAATAGTGGATGCTTCAATTCACTTATGTCTTCTAGTCTAGGCTTTGAATTCGGACTACCACCCTCGTTCATAGTCTAGAATCAGGACATATGTTAAATTTAATCATCTACAATGCATTGAGTCATTGGCTTAAATCCTATAATATAATATGCCTATCAATATAATATGTAATTATTTAAGTATCATCTCAATGCTTTAATTTTAATAGAATTATTTTAATATTTTACTAACTGTATAATATGTAGTTTGCATTACTGTTGATAAATAAATAAATGATTGCACTGTTCAGTAAAGAAATACATGTATAGCAATTGTATTATTTAAACTGATTATACACTATAGAAATGATTTTCATTGAAAAATCAAATCAGTACCAAAATTATGGTTACCCTGTAGTAGTGAAAGGCACATTAGAAATGAATATCACCCCCTTCAATCTATTTTTACAGGTTTTTATGATTATTTCAGATTTTTCTATAGTTTGCGTAACCAGGACGGTGAATTTTCTTCATTTTTCATCAAACATTTCGTCTTACCAATATTTATTATATCTGTCAATTTTATCAAAATTGCGCCGCTACGTTTGAAAATAATTCAAATTATGTAGTTTTTCCCATTGAGCTCCATTATAAAATGGAATTTTCAAACTTAATATTTTAAAATTCTACGTGGTGAAAAGTTGCATATTGAGTAGTTAGTTAATGTTATGGTGTTAAAAATTCAAAACAAAAAGGAATAAAGAAAAAATGCCACAGAGAAGTCTCAACAGAGTCTCTTTAAATACATTTTCTAAGTTTTCATCTTCGAGGCATATATTGGTATCATCAGCAAAAATAACTAGTTTGAAAATATCTGATACTTTAAAAAGATCGTTTATGTATAGTGTAAATAATACTGGTCCCAAGACAGAGCCTTGAAGGACTCCAAAAGTTAAGGTTTCATTCTTGTCTGAATATGTACCATCAATAAAAGTTTTTAAGGGACGATTTTTTAAATAACTTCTGAACGAATCGTTGGCAACACTGCGAAAACCTAGCATTTCTAGTTTAAAAAGTAAGATAGTATGATCAATTGTATCAAATGCCTTAGAAAGGTCTAAGTATAAGCCAAGTACATGTTTATTTTTATCTAAAGCAAATCGTAATTTGTTCGGAAAAAGTAAGAATAGCCATATATGTTGAATGTTTTTCTTTAAAGCCAAACTGTCTCTCATGCATTAAATGATTAGTTTTAAGGAATAAAGAAAAACGTTTATGCATTACCTTTTCCAGAAGTTTAGAAAAAACACTAAAGAAATTGGTCTGTAATTCTTAAAGTGTGACTTATCCCCTTTTTTAAAAAGTGCAATTAATTTTGTAATTTTTAATTTCTCTGGAAAACCCCCCAGATTGTAGTGAAAGGTTAACAATATGTTAACATTGTTTCATAAATACAGTGGTGTTCATATTCATAAGTTTAGATGTCCAATCTATTACTCACATACACTTTTGAGCTTAATAAGTAATAGCCCTATTTTTAACACTACACACGGCATTTCAGGACGTCTTAACGTTTTAGTAAAATCATGTTGAGTTTACACCACCTATTTCAAGACATCTTACGAAATATGATTGAGTTTACACCTGTTTTTCTAAAACATCTTAGAGATATGTAGGCATACATGTAAAATGAAAAAAGCAGTTCAACATACTCTGGTTCAGTCAACATAGCTATTCCTTTCCCGCTTCTATACTTTCTGCTAAAGAATGCATCGGTTTCAAAAAAAATATGTCCTAAAGAGAGCATTGTTAAAAGCATGAAAGAGGGCAGGAAGATTTTGTCCATATATTAGGATTATGATAGAACGCTAGGCGAATTAGTTCTTCTCGATATTTTTTGGATGATATTGGTATCAAAGGGATGAGACAAGAGAAAGGACCATGCTACATATGTAATCAGGATGTTTCAAATTTTTCGTTCAGTGCAACACATAAAACCGGGCGAAGAGCTCTTAGCGATGGATTTACACTTGCTTGTAAAATGTTTTAACGCTAAGACGTCTTGGCTATGACTACGTTTTAGCTAAGCGCTTTTAGCTGAGAGCTCTTGAGAAAATCTGGATTTACATTTCATTTGTAAAACGTTTTAAAGCTAAAACATTTTGGCCAAGACGTCTTAGGGCGCTAGTGTAAATCCAACAAATGATAACTTGTGTAAAGTAAAACATGCACTAAAAGATAAAAGGCACCTTTATCAATTTTTTGCGTTGATTTATTTGATGATTTTTTGCAACTAACACAGGGCTTGCATTAACTGCGTCCCGTCCATGTTAAGGACTCAAAAATAATTTGGAGGACGCAAAAATTGAAAATATTTCCGTTTTTTGGACGCAAATTTTTTTTAGGTCAATACTACAATGTGTTTACAACGATACCTAACAAAAACAAATAATTATGATCTCTCACCTTTATTTGAATCGTAAATAAGGCTCAACATGTTGAATATTTACAAATAATCATGATTCTCTCGAATTTTTTCGACTTTGTTTATTTTTAGATTTGAAACCATGACACGCCACAGTTTTTCCTATTCAGAAACAAATATTAGGTTATTCATGAAATAATATGTATTCATTGTCGAATGAACGAACATGCATTTATTCAGTCCGTACTTAACGTTTACTTCCGTTTTAAATTCGCGGCAAGAAGTTATACCTCAAAACAGGCTAGAAATAGACACACTTTTTTTTCAATGGACACACTTTTTTAAAAAAATTGCGTCCTTGGGACTCACAAATTTTCTAACCTAATGCAAGCGCTGTAACATGAAAACTAGGACTGTCTCCTGTTGGACAAAATTTACACATGGAAATCCTTTCTTAAGCCAATTTGTATGCCACGAGGTACTGACACATAAAGAGAGACAAATAAATGTTTCATATAATATTTCAAATGAAATAAATCATCTGACTGTTTCAACTTTAAAAGGTACTGTACTATAATACCTTTTCCCTCTATTTCAAAACATTAAACCTGTATAGACGGGGTGAGTTCTCTTTCAGGTCAGCATATATTCTTGCATATACATATCTCAATACATTATTCATGAAAATAGATTTTTGTTGACTCAAGATATAGGACTAATGTATTTCGTGAAAGGAATAGCAATTACATCAATAAACCTTGAGACATAGAATGCCCAAATACGATATTGATCAGTATTGAACTTATATCTTTTTATAATATTATGCTGGTGATGTAAATATGCAATCGAATGAAATGAATGCGAGCCTCCATCAACTTTCTAGAGTCTAGAAGAAAAAATATGGAGTCAACAGTTGTAAAACGATTGACAATCATTCTATTTATGAACTGCTTTGTCAACTTTGCCACAAGTCAGCAAATGTTTAAAAAACTTGAGAATTTCAAGGGAACTAATGTCATTCAGGAAATCGAAGCTACTTCACTCAACAAATGCGCCATTACATGTGTACACCATCCACTCTGTATAGCATTTGATTTTGGAGATTCTGATGTAAGATGTCACTTACTCGGAAACCAGGTGTTCGAAGCAGCAATTGATGGCTATAATGTATTTCAGCCATTGAATGAAGATGGGGAAGGAGGAGGTAGGATATGACTTATTTTTTCTTTATCATGACATTTTGTGCCTGGAAACAATCTAAGAATATACTCAGCACCCTACCCTATGCAGATTATACAAAAATCTGGTATTACCAGTTGAGGCATAACTAATCTCATTGTAATATTGATGGGCAAAAAATCAGTTTTCAGTCAGGGGGAGTGCAATCATGACACAGAGAGCCAAAAAAATGATTTGTTTTGAATTTTACAAAAAATGATGCAACTTCATTCAAAATTGAGCTAGAAGCTTCAAATAAAAAGCATTCTAAAGCTCTTTTTCTGTCTAATTGTATTTTTATTGGTTAAAATTCACCAAGGAATCCCCAGGCCTCCTAGAGAGGACCCCTCTCTGCTAATGTGAACAACTGTACTATTCATTAAAACATGTTAACTTCAAAACTGACAAAAACCTGCAAAAGGGATTATCACTTAATTCTATCACATCAGTAATTTGTTATTTTATTCTTTCAGATGTTGTCCCACTCTATTATTTTACATCCCAGAACTACGGCAGTTATGGAATCTGTGCTGTTGTTGAGAACTCTTATCGCTCGGAAATCATCTTTAACTGCAAAGAGTACTTCAAGATACTCTCTCCAGGACTTTCGGGTGTGGATGGAACGATATCTATTCAATCAGTAAAGTACCCAAATCGGTACTGGCTTGCAAGTGGAATGGATGCAATACTCTATTGGGAAGACCAAACCACTGTGAATGACCAAACAGCATTCGATAAAAATGCAACGTTTATTCTTCACATTGACAAATGGTACACTGGATGTTATACTTTTGAGTCAGCAGAATTCCCTGGGTACTATGTACGTCATCAGGGATTCATTCACAAACTACATCAAATGGAGGCATCAAATCTTTTCTACGGAGATGCCAGTTTCAGGCCAGAGTCAGATGGACAGTTTTCAGTTGAATAATTGAATGTAATTTGGATTTGCAGAGCAACTTTGGCAGGCTTGCAATGGACATCCATTATGGGACACCCCACATTATATTGAATAAATGACATTTTACTGATGTGTGACTTTTTGACAAGTAAAAGTATACCAGACCAGTGTAAGAGTGATGGGACTACAACTGTTTTATAGAGTCTATCACTGAATGTGATCCTTTTTGCATTCAGGTGCTTATTGAGAATTGATGTCACATAGCCTGTTAATTTCTTTCCCTTTGGGACTATCAAATTCCTCAGATGGATATTATCTTTTAATGATCTGTAAGATAGGACACTGAGTATTTATGCGGTTTACTTCTGCAATTCTTAAGTTTAAAAAAGAATTCACAAAAAAATTTGAAATTATTTGAACTAAGAGTGATTCCTCTATAGTTATCAAAATCTTTCCAGTCTAAACTTTTATGAAGAGGTTGAACTATCCCTTCTTTCCATTCTTGTGGAAATTTTCAAGTGCTTTGAAGATATTGAACATTTTATGAATAAGCTACAAGTATTGCCTTCCCTCCATATCTTAGAAATTCATTAGTATAGGTATTCTATCTGTCCCAGCTGCTTTCCCATTATTTAAGGATTTAATATGATCGGCTATAACCATTTCATTCATTTCTGTTTGGTCAAGCATTGAGCTACTGCCCATATAACAGCATGAGTGTTTTGCATTTCAATGTCATCAATCTTAGACTTGATTCATTCATTTTTGTCATAAGACTTTGTATCGGCATTACGTTCTCCGACCTTTGACCAATTATCTCTCATTATAAGGTTTACTTCACGGGGATCTTGGTAAGAAGTCATCAACTATTTCAAAGGCAATTGGCACAAACAAACAAGACCACCACCTTCCTTTCAATTCAATTCAATTCAATTTATTCAATTCAAAATTCCATCATACAATATTTCATATATAACATGAAAAAGACATCCCAAGAGGCGTATATATTCCATGGGTCATAATTTCTAATAATGTTTTAGTTGTAGATCAAAAGCTAAATCAAAATGAAAGAGAATAAAAATGGAAGCTTAAATTATCATTGGTATTTATTGATAAGACCATTTTTATCAGTTTTTCGAACTCCTTAACATGCTTTGCCTTTTTAAAGTCTATAGCCAGTGAGTTATATAGGATTGCTCCTCTAATTGCAATTGATTTTTATCCAGTTTCAGTCCTAAACCTTTTGATTGTTAAACTAGAAAAACAGCAACTCCACGGAGTAGCAAATCCCATCGAACAAAACATGTTTTAATAAATAGAGGCCACCTAAAATTTGAGCCAAATCCATCCACTGGTATTTGAGTTATCAAAGATTATGTTTTAATGAAACATGTTTGTCATTTTGAAATTCAGCTGTCATCTTTAAAATTTCTTCTTTAGCAGAGCTTTTATGTCCCTAGGCATCAGCATATAAAATTTAATCCAAATCCGTCAACTGGTACTTAAGTTATCAAGGATTACATGTTTAATGAAAAATCGCGGAGATTTCGATTAATAGCAGCCACCTTGAATTTCTTCTCAAGCAGAGCCCCTTTATCTCAAGGAATCAGTATATAAAAAGACCATGTGCAGTATGACAAGTGATTTTAGACGGTCATATCTTTCACCATGAGTACTTTCTGGGCATAAATACAGTGGTTTTTATTAAAACAATATGTTTTCTTTCAAGTGAAGTACCCATGATGATAAAAATATCTATCGAACAATTCGAAAAATTATAAAATAGGGACCCCATGTCAACATTTTTTTCAAAATATTGAACCTATTTACTCAAAAGAGGCCACCCTTTTCTGATTTTCATTGCATGAAAAGATCATTCAACAATGGGTCTAAAACATCTTCAAAAATATAATTGTATTGAAAGTCTAGTTTTGAAGATATCAATTTTCGATGACCAAAATGATGCTGAAAACAATGGATAGCACGAGTTTTCCCTATGGGAAAATAACATGGGATAAGTGGTTTTTAACTTTAATGCATTTCAATATGCATCCCCATTTCAGAAATTGTTCATATAGTGTAGAAGAAACTTTTGATATGTTTAAATTGAGAAAAGCAAGATCCTCTTTTTCGAAAATAAGCCTAACATTTTTTTTAAATTGCAAGGGTGGGGCCCTAATCCATAATTTTTCAGAGAGTTAGATTGATATTTTACTATCATGGGGACTTCACTTGAAAGAAAACATATTGTTTTAATAAAAACCATTGTTTTTATAGCCAGAAATTACTGATGGTGAAAGATATGACTGTCTAAAATCACTTGCCATACTGCACATGGACCTTTGAAGTTAATCCGTCCACCGTGGAATTTGAGTTATCAAAGATTACCTTTATTATGAAAATGGCAGCCATTTTGAAATTCAACTGACCCATTTGAAATTTCTTCTGTCCCTAGACATCAGCATATAAAATTGGAACCAAATCCATACAGTGATATTTGAGTTATCAATGATTACGTTTTTACGAAAAATGCCGGCTATTTTGAATATCAGTGGCCATCTTGAAAATGCCTTCTTGAGCAGAACTTCTTTGTCTCTAGGCATCGACATATAGAATTTGAACCAAAGCTGTCAACTGGTATTTGAGTTATCAAAGGTTACATTATTTTATGAAAAATGGTAACCATTTTGAAAATTAGCTGCCATCTTGAAAATTCCTTCTCGAGCAGAGCTCCTATGTCCTTAGGCATCAGCACGTTAAATTTGAGCCAAATTCATCCACTAGTATTTGAATTATCAAAGATTATATTTTTACGAAAAATGGCCACCATTTTTAATTAAGCGGTCATATTGAAAATTAATTCTCGAGCAGAGGTCCTACCCCCATAAGGCATAACCCTATAAAATTTGATTCAAATTGGTCAACCAGTATTTGAGTTATTGCCCGGACAGATGGACGAACAGACTGACATCATTTGTTGCCACTACATCAGTGTCTTCATTCGTTGTCTTCTCTCTTCTTTCTTTGTCTTGATTTGATTGTTGTCTTGGTTTGATTCTTCAGGGTCCACAGACTTGAGACTGCAGGTGGGTTAAACATTTTGATCCGGCCAGAAAACCCTCCCCTTCCCCTTACTGATGTTTTTATGTTATCTTCTGTCAGTTCCTTCCTCTTACTTGTGATCGGTCTTCTAACTTCTCATAGTTTACCCTCTTTGTGGAGAATATACTGTTTCATATTCATTTGTTAATGTTGTCTTCCCTCACTAATTTTACAGTGCTTCATGATGATATTTTCCTGCATATTGTATTTAATACATATCCATTTATTTCTTGTTATAGCTTTCTTAGTATACAAATTTAGTGTGTTACTCCTATAACTTTGACTTTGTAGCTTTTTCCCAGGCTGGTTACTCTGTTAGTTGCATCTTCCAATTGACTGCAGATTCTTGAAATCCTTATTATTTGTGATATAAATATTCCATAAGACTGGTTTCTAGGAATAAATCCAGATAAATCTGGAAAAGAGACAATTTTGAATTTGAAGTTTTCCCGTTGTCGTATAGTTTTGTTTTGATTTGTTTATTTACTATCTTTATTTGTATGTCCAGGAAAGTTGTTTCTGTATCCTTCTCATTTTCCTTGTTTAACACTAGTTCTTCAGGATAGATGTTCTTATATCTCATATCTGTCTCCATTTCTCCGTCATTGTTTATAGTACAGGGTGACCGGAAAAAAAGGAGACCATTGAAATAGGCAATATCTCCTAAAATAGACTAGTGACATCAATGAAATTTTGCATACATCAGGACAGTTCTATGGAAATTTGTTCCTGAAAGTGTCAATACAAGCAGTCAACTGGTTCAGGAGCTATGATCATTTACATAACATGCTCCAAATAGGCGCAATTGAGACCAACGCAGAGCTGGATACATTTGGCAAATACCCTTACATATTCCGACCTTGTTATGGCATTACATTTAGCATTTATTGCCACCTTTAGGTCAGCAATTGTCTCAGGATTGTTTTGGTACACATTGTCTTTCAAATTGCCCCACAAAAAGAAATCAGGTGGATTCAAATTTGAGGTGTATGGAGACGAAGCTTATCTGACCTATGGCTTCTGACTCAGTGGTCCCACTCAGTTACAGTATCATCCTAAGGAGGTTTTGGGCAGCCCTTGGTTTCCATATGGGATTTAATTGTGCCATATAGTGGTTTTAGTAACATGGCACTATGCCCAATACCTAAAGTGACTCTTAAGATTTGGTAAATCAGCACTTTGGCAACAGGATGATGAACCACATGTCAGATAACCCTTCATTGCCATACAGCCTAGACTTGAATCCTGCTGATTTCTTTTTGTATGGATATTTGAAAGACAATCTATACCAAAACAATCCTCAGACTATTGTTGACCTAAAGAAGGCAATCACTGCTATATGTAATGCCATAATAATGCCATAGAGGGCAGAACATGTAAGGGTAGTTTGCCATATGAATCCAACTCTGCGTTGGTCTCAATTGTGCCTATTTGGAGCATGTTATGTAAATGATCATAGCTCCTGAACCAGTTGAATGCTTGTATTGAAACCTTCAGTAACAAATTTCCATATAACTGTTCCAGTGTATGCAAAATTTCATTGATGGCACTTGTCTAGTTTAGGAGAAATTGATTACTTCAATGGTCTCCTTTTTTTCCGGTCACCCTGTACATAAATCATCCATGAATCTTGTAGTTTTAGCTTATTTTAATATTTTGAAGTAGTCTTTCCTATACATTTTCTCAATGGCTTGAAATTCATAACAGTATAAGTATAGGTTTGCCATATATGGCGCCAGATTGATTCCCATCGGCATTCCAATTTTCTGTCTTAGAATTGATTTCCCTACTTTAAAGTAAGCTGTATACAGACGGACAGACAGACAGATGGATGAACAGACGGCTTCTCTATATCCCCCTCAAACTTCGTTCGGTGGTATAATTATATTTGTATCACATCACACCTTCATTAACCGAATCCATGAGTACTTTGGGTGGCAAATGGCTAACAATCTATTTTTTTGTAAAGAAGGTTTCAGGAACACCGAAAACATTAATCATTCACTTCAAGTGGCCTTTTAACCTGTTCTTGTTTGCTTACACTAAAACATTGGACATTATCAAAACCAATTTAGGGATTAAGTGTTGCTGCAACCTTTGCTTTCTTGGATATGTGATATGGTCCTTTGGGAGATGAGATTATTGTTATTGGAGGATGAGGCCATCACTTTGCCAATTCCCTAACATTCTAGATTAGCTAGGGGTGCAAATCGATTTTGCTGTGGGGTCCCTGCATTCACATTAGGGCACCTGGTCCTTTTGTGGCTCAGCTCCTTGCAAATATGGCACATTACTGTTGAAGTGTTCCAACAGCTATTGGCATGATGTGAGTGCTCGCCACATTTCTTACAAGGGTTATTGTTGTTTGGAATATTCACATTCATGAGCAGGGATGGATCGTTGAGATTTCATTGATTGAGGTATGATGTTGCGGATATTGTCAATTGGGGGTGGGGCTGCGGATGTCTTTTGTAGTTAGAGTTGTCTGAATATATGGTTGCTGACTTTGTCTGGCTTGTATTGTTCCTCGTGTCATCTGCTGTATATTGGGATTGAAATCTGAAATCGATAGGCCTCAGATCATTTGTCAGAATCGTCGATTGACAATCAATTTGTCACTTCGACATCAACAATTAGCATCCAAGGTTGACATAAATTGACATAGAAATAATACAGTGATAAATAAAAACATCACTCTTGTTGAGCTAATTTCTGCATTATTTAGCAGAAATCACCTGCGAATTAAAACATTTCCCTTATTTTATATTCTCATTTCAAGTCTTGAGCATTGAGAGGTAGTCTGCAGCCACTATGATGGAAATGGCGAGTTATTTCACTCATGTTTATCAATTTTCTTGCACAGTTCTGACTAGAATTACGATCCGTGTTAAAGATTATTTCCCAGAGTTATCTCATTTTGAAACTACAAATAAAAATAAGGCCTAAAATACTGCCAAACACTTAATTTTAGGGCTGCAAATGAGATGAACTGGACCACTGGATCTACCAGAAGTGCAAGTAGAAGAACAATAACAACTAGAAAAACAGCAACTCCACGGAGTAGCAAATCCCACGGAACAAAACATATTATGCTTATTATAGCTAGTGTAAATGTTGAAATGTTTGTGCACTTTGTGATAGAAGCATGAAATTTGGCACAAAGTTAGTTTATACCATTGTGAACTAGGCATCATCATATAAAATTTGAACCAAATCCGTTCACTGGTATATGAGTTATCAAAGATTACGTTTTTTACGAATATGGGCCGCCATCTTGAAATTCAGCCGCCATCTTGAAAATTATTTCTTGAACAGAGCTACTGTGTCCCTAGGCATAATCATATAAAATTTCAACCAAATCTGTTCACTGGTATTTGAGTTATCAAAGATTACGTTTTTTACGAAAAATTGTCGCCATTTTGAAATTAAGCGGCCATCTTGAAAATGTTTTGTCGAACATAGCTACTGTGTCCCTAAGCATCATCATATAAAATTTGAACCAAATCCGTTCACTGGTATTTGAGTTATCAAAGATTACATATTTTTACAAAAAATGGCCGCCATTTTGAAATTAAGCGGCCATCTTGAAAATCTCTTTTTGAGCGAAACTCCTTTGTCCCTAGGCATCAGCATATAAAATTTGAACCAAATCTGTCAACTTGTATTTGAGTTATCAATGATTACATTTTTTACGAAAAATGGCAGCCATTTTGAATTGAGCGGCCATATTGAAAATTCCTTCTCGAGCAGAGGTCCTACACTCATAAGGCATAAGCCTATAAAATTTGAATCAAATTCGTGAAACGGTATTTGAGTTATCACCCGGACAAACAGACGGACGGACGGACGGACGAACGGACGGACGGACGGACGGCTTTCCTATATCCCTCACGAACTTCGTTCGGTGGGATAATGATGTTTGTATTCACAGTTTGTTTGTTAACTTCTCAATCTCTTATAAACCACATATATAGTCTATCATACATATATACATATATTCTCCAATATAACATCAAAATACTTGTGATGGATAGAGTTCAAATTTTTTCTTTGACAATTTTTTGTGGGGATTTCATTCTGACAGTTGGTACTGTTCTCAACCTTGGGGTTTGACATGTCAATACTTTCATTGACCTTGAGCTTCGATTTGTCGACATCAGATTCCATTTCGGTCAGAGCTCTAGAAATCGATGACCGTATTAACCTCACCCAATCTTGACACATCCCCATGTGTATTTAAATGAGATTAATTATTCCATGAATAAAGAAAGAATAACCCTTATTGTTCAATAATTTGAAAACAAACATATCTGATGTCAATATAGGCCAACATATTCGTTTCTATTGTTATTCAATATAATGCTTTGTGATATTTTACACAAGAAGTGTAAAAAGAAGAACAAAAACGTTGTGGTAGTTTGTATTCACAGTTCGTTTATTTACTTCTCAATCTCTTACAAACCACATATATAGTCTATCATACATATATTCTCCAATATAACATCAAAATCCCTGTGATGGATCGCTAGGGATGGATGATTTATGGTCTTTTTTTTACCGGAAGAAAAATCTGAGTTCAAATTTTGAAGTTTTTTCTTTGACAATTTTTTGTGGGGATTTCATTCTGACAGTCGATACTGTCCTCGACCTTGGGGTTTGACATGTCAATACTTTCATGGACCTTGGGCTTCGAGTTGTCGACATCAGATTCCATTTTGGTCAGAGCTCTAGAAATTGATAACTGGATTAATCTCACCCAATCTTGACACACCCCCATGGGTATTTATATGATCAATTATTTATCAGCAACTTCTCACATCTGGGGACCAAAACGCCGCTAAAACGAGGGACTTTGTAAACAAAAGCAATGTCTCGACTGAAAGGTATTTCTGTGAAGGTTTTATTGGAACAAGTTTGAAGAAAAACTCACAATCATTGATTTTCCAAAGACAGGGTAGATTTGAAATTCAAATTAACGGTTTTGCGGGGGGTTTTGGTTTCGATACGCCCCGGTGAGTTAGTACCGCATGAAATCCGCTGACTGGTATTTGAGTTATCAAAGATTACAGTTTTTACAAAAAATGGTGGCCATTTTGAAATTCAGCTGCCATCTTGAAAATTCTTACTCTTACAGAGCTAGTATGTTCCTAGGTATCAGCATATAAAATTTTAGCCAAATCCGTTCACCGGTATTTGAGTTACCAAATATTACATTTTTTACGAAAAATGAAATATTTGATGGGTTGGGACCCCAAAACCATGGAATGCCTGAGCGGTACCCTTGGGCAACTATCTACAGACCATTTCTCATACCCCCCTAATAAAATCTACAGGGGGTACTATAAGACACCTTTACATCTCAGACACTGATATTGACTTGAAATTTTCAGGAAGTATTCTTAGTATGATGTTTGAAAAATTAGGAAAAAATATTTATCTGTTGCTATAGGAACAGTAATATAACATATTTGTTACCTTAGAAATGCATTATTTTGTGTGTGATTTCATAATTGTCTTCATATTCTTGATTCTTAAAGTATCTGAAGCAAATAGCATGATTGGAAGTGAAGATAAAATAATTCATCATATCGTTTATGTAACATGTATACCATTTCAGTTGCTATGGCAACATCAATTGATAATCAAGTTTTTACATTTCACATTCACATTTCACATTCAGAGCATCAAAAGATATATAATATATATAAATAAATCATATGATATAATATATGATATACTGTAGAAGTGGAAACTTTAATGACGTGGAAACTTTGGCGAAATTTAGCGTTGATGGAGAGACGCCAAAATAAAAATTCGTAGAAAAATATGAAAAAAATATCGGTGGGCGATAATACCGTGAAGAAAACAGATCGACATCCAGATGCTGAATTTCGTTTCGAATACATAAATAATACATAACTCAGTGCTTCCTCATCGATTTACAATCATAATTAATACCTATTTTGTTTTGCAATCATGTTTTGTTGCCCTAAATGATGAAAACATTACAGAAATAATTTTTCGATCACAAAATCTGTTATTTGATTGGATATCTACTGTCACGTGACAACTTATCACTAACATGAATGACACGATTATTTTATAAGAATATACTAGTATTTATTCCTAAACAAAGCATAAGATACTGAACAGAACATAAACACAAGTCAACATCCATCTACAATAGTACAATGAATAGAATAAAGTTTGATAGTGAACTAGCCGAGTTTGTTACTTATTTGATTGTTTGTTGGGTATTAACACCTACTGTACGGTTTGAGCACATTGATTGGGGATTACACACAAACATAAACGACTTACCTTTGATGGTGACACGCCATTCCACGAAAGGCAAGTTTAATTATAGGGCTAATAACTGTGATATAGAGCTAATAACTGTGATATACATGCTTACAACTCGGGGTTTACAAAAATGCAACCAATCGTATTGGTGAATAAATGCTTCATGATAACCTAATAATAAGCTTATAAGCTCGCCCAAGTAATTTTCCATTTTCTTGATTGCTGGTCCGGGAAAGTTAAATTCGGCAATAGGGTTTTAGGGGCATTCCGCTTAAGTTTTGTTTCCAGTTCTACAGTAATATATATATATATAAATCACTAAAGATGATGTCTTCAAACTTTCAAGAGCCAGTTACAGCCAGACTGTTCAGCAGGGTCAAGCAAATCAGGGCAAAATGTCCTTAAAAACTTACTTCTCATTATCTGACTGTACAGGGTGTTCCAAAAGTAACAGGACTCGTGCAGAATCCTTGTAAAACCATGAAGTATCAGCGCCAAGTGTTGGAAAGTAGATAGTGTGAGTAAGTGTGCCCGTGAGGCGGGATCTTTGGTATTTTCTGTGTGGATTAAGTGGTTTCTGGAGTTAGTGGCAAGTTGACGATCTGACCATGAATGTTGAGAAGCAAATGTTGGCAGCAACTGTTCACACGTCACCCCTGTAGCTATGAACGATGGTAAACCTGGTCAGACTTAATGCATATTGCTGCTTGGTTGACCAATGGAAAGCCATCTTAAGTTTTTTTCAATAGTCAACATTTTAGTTACTTTTCAAACACCTGGCTGAGAATTATAAATGATTCTGCTGAATGGGTTGTAAAGGATTCCAAGGTCTTGATTGGATGCCAACCTTGCTAGTCTCTACTACATGACTGCATTGGATTTCATTCTGATACTAAATTAGCATATAAAAGGAGTGGTATCGATATGGTGAACTTTTTGAATACACGTTTCTCTTAAACCAGTTATAAAAAAATCTAAAAATTTAACACATCGCCAATTTAATGGTCATCTTTTGAATGGTAACAATATAATTTGAAAAATATATATATACTTTCATCTATATTGTTTTAGAAAACACATCAAACACTTGTTTTGTTCTTGGTATCATGTTTCCAGAGTGAAATGAAACATCTTTCCGAACCTCATTGGAACTAAACGACATAAACACAACATGTTTAGGTCTCTCAATATTGTAATTGTACAAAGGAAATTTTGGTTGATTTTAAAAGAGTATCTTGTTAAAGAAATAAAAGGTTTATCTTGATTTTTATCTACTTTGGGGGGATTTTGTTTTAATTTTTTGAATACTTTTTTAAAATCAACCAAAAATTCCTTTGTATAACTATAATATTGAGAGGTCTAAAAACATTTTGTGTATGCTATTTTGTTCCAACAAGGTTCAGAAAGACATTTTACTTCATTCTCAAGAATTGGTAGAAAGGAGCAAAAACAATTGCACTAAAAAACAAAAAATGTTAACAAAAACAGTTATATAAAATATTTTTTAAATAATTTTTGCATTAAATTGTTGTCAATCAGTCAACATTCAATAAAATACCGTGTTTTTTACAGAATGTTTTCAATAATTGGTTTAGAGAAAGACATTGTTGAATTCAGTTCACCATATCGATACCTATCCTTTAGTGTCCTTTATACTAGTAATACATGAATCAATGTCAAGTAACATTTGAAGATGTTTTAATGCCTTGGTTTATATATATTTCTAACTTAATGCTGCAAAATGGTTAAATTGACACCCTCTTTTGAACATTTTATGGGATAGAATTCTAAAATGTTTCTAATAAAATACTTCCGACAGTGTGGGTCGTATCCACTCGACAATCGCCCCAGGCGGACATATTTTCTTAGAGTCAAAAGTAAAATTGAAGTACCTGACCAGATTGTTGAATGAAAAAAGAGAAAAAATATTATTTTAGGTCAAACGGAATTTTCTCCAAGTTTCACCTAATAAATCAAGCTTATACAACTTAAACTTAAAAAAGATTGTGCAACTTACCTTAATAATACTTATTTTGGTGAAACAATATGATAAAACTGGTACATTTGGGTTAAAATGTGGCCTGTGTAAAAGGGTAGGTGGTCCTATCAAATTTTGGTCCTACTCTCTAAGGCTATTGATTTATATGGTGACCTAATTACAATTATTTTCCTTATTATTTATACACAGTCAGGGCCAGTAAGGGGCGTAAGGAAAGGGGACCATAATCCCCAGGGGACCATAATTTCTTTTACACCGGCTTTGCAAAACAATTTCAATGTGAGAACTTTTGGACTTTATAGTTAGTTTTTGCTTATCAGTCTACAGTCTACCCACGTGCCATCTATATTCAGATATACAGCTGTGATTACATTTCATTGCATTGACTGGGATTTATAATTTGACATGGGATAAAATATGATGATTAGGATATACAAAATGTGAAAATATCAAAATTGAAATTTAAAAAATGCATCAAGGTAAGCTGTTGGAAGACTTCCTGGAAATGCTTAGATTGCACAATTTTGAAGGTATAAATATAGAAATTTTCTTGGGGGAGACTCAGGCCCCTCTTGAGAACTCGCTTCACTCGCATGAATCAGGTAAAGTGGCTAATAAATTGATATTTTTGCAAATAATTTTTTTATTTTATTAGCCATTTTGGTTAATTTTTTTTTCTTAGTCTGGACCTCCGACATGTAGTCAATTAAATTAGCTTCCACCACTTGATTGAATGATAGCTTTGACCAAAGGGAACAATGGGCAACATTTCGAAAACAAAGATATATACTCTCGATTAGTGTCTGAGATATAAACACATCTTATAGTACCCCCTGTAGATTTTATTTGGGGGGTATGAGAAATGGTCTATAGAGAGGTGCCCAAGGGTGCCGCTCCAGAATTCCGTGGTTTTGAGGTCCCAACCCTATATTCATGCTGAAAAGTTAAAAAATATTGTAATCCGAAGAATACAATTAGCTTTCAACTTTCTTCCAGAATAATATATGTATGGCATTTATAAGTATGAGATAATATATTTTACAATCCTTATATAAAATAGATGTCACTGTCAGCATGTTATTTACCTGGAATAGTACATCTTATTTGTACTATGTATAGATTGGGACTAGAAATTGCTGTACAACATATTACAAAGGAAAGTTGCACAAAAAGCACTTTATGCATCTAAAGCTACTAATGATATCAACCTGGAATGAACTACTGCAGTTATAAACTCTAGGTAATAGAGATATTTTTGAATTGAGCAGCCATATTTCAAATTCCTTCTTAAGCACAACTCCTTTGTCCCTGAGGCATCCGCCTAAAAGATTTGAACCAAATCCATGTTATAGTGTAAGGGATTTACCCCCCCCCCCTTTTTTTCTTTAATGGCTGTAACTTATTGGGACTAGATTGCGTAACTTGACCCAGTACAGGGTTCGTACACCTTTTTCAAAATGAATTTCCCTGACATTTCCAGGCAAAAAAGGAAATTTCCAGATCTAGTTTTCCTTGCACGGCCTCTAAAAAGTCTCTGTCTCTGTACTGTTACGCAGTAAACACAATACAAATATATGTCACATTCCGCAACGAATATGGCATATTCACTTGCAGTGTATGCCAGAATCACCTGCGGAATATGGCACACACACTAACCAGTGAGAAGGCAATACGGAAATAGGCAATTGTCAATTACATCGATTCAACGAATGTGCTAAAGTCTTTAAGTTATTATTATGATTATTGAATCAACATCTTACATGTAGTGCATTAAATATAAGCGATAACAATTGAATAACATACACCAGTACGGTACCTGTATTGTCTGATGTTGTTTTGCGTATGTGTTACAGGCAAAACACACACTTCAAGGGAAACATCATGACGCATAAATAAACGAACCTACGTTCGTAAAGCTTATGAGTGACTTTTATAACCAAATCAACATTCTACAAAAGCCAGATAATAACTATAAATAATAACTTTAAAAAATCAAGAGTATTTATACTGTATATTGTTATATTGGCAATCATGATTTACCCATTTCTGATACTTTCAGGAGTATCATTCAGCAATTACACGTAATAAACATACTAAATCAATCCAGGATTCATTCATATTAGCACTCGAAGCGCTATCTATGTTGGTAATCTAGCGTAGTTTTACATTTAGAATCGATTCTTTCGACCAATCAAATTGAGGCTTTCTGTATCACGTTTTCATCTGCGGTATTTGGCATATTCCACAGTTGAGTATGCCATATTCCGCAGAAGAGTATGACATATTCCGCAGTGAGTATGTTGTATTCACTGAAATCAATGTAGCATACTCACCTGCGGAATATGCCATATACCGCAGGTGATCGAGTATGCCATATTCACCAGTATCACAAATACCGCATAACCATGAATATATGCCATATTCCGCGTTACACTAACAACTGTATTACTTAAAAGACAAGATTTATTATCAAACATTTTGGGTTTGTCCTTTGGTACCATTTCTCATGACCTAACTTTACTTCTACAGGCCGTCTTATTCACCAATTAATTCTCTCAATTTTACATATTTACATTGCATAAGGCTAAAGGTAAACATACATGTACTGTACAGGGGCATAGCCAACAAGTGTCAAGCAGGGGGTGCATCTTTTGGAGTTTGCATCACTGCGAGCGAAGGAAAATCAAAAGGGGGGTACGGGGGTTCACCCCATGGAAATTTTTCCAAATTGACAATTGTATATGGTGCATTCTAAGCATTTCAAACTATAATTTGTTAATGTTTTGTAATTAATCCAAATAAAAACTGAAACTTCAAAATGTTGATCTAAAGAAAAATAGCAACTCCCTTGAGAGGCAATTCCCACCTCATGAAACATATTTTATAGAATACTATCATTATGAACATTATATGAAAAATGGCAAGTGGCTTCTAGGGCAGAGGCTCTATGTACAGTAACAAAAGCATTGGTATATACAATTTTAACCAAATCTGTCAACTGATATTTGAGTTATCACCCTGATAGATAAATAGACTGAATACGACCGGACTGTCGAACAGACAGACTTAATATAAATACAATTTTAAACTGTAAAGAGTTCCCGGATTTTTTTGTTTTTCACCTCCTGCCCTCCTCAGATTATAACCCCTCAACAAACCATGAAATATATACCAGTAATTAACTTTGAATGGCCTAAGACTAACTTACTACATGGAAAGCATAAATTGTATTGAACCATCTATACATATTATTTATTCGGATACAGTATAATGTTCACACTGTTCTTACAAATAGACAAAACCAGATTTATTGTCATTCAATCAAACCTAATGAAAAGATAAACAATTAGTGGAAACAACTTAACATTTGATTTTGAATTTCATTGATATCCTGTCAGAGCCTTCAAATGTATTTTGCTGGAACTTTATTTTTTCAACAATCATACAAAATTCCCTGACATTTCCCTGACACTTCTACTGTTTCAAAATTCCCTGACATTTTTGGCCCTTTTTGACCCAATTTTAAAATTCCCTGACATTTCCAGCACCTGAAAAAATAAATCAATTTCCCTGACATTTCAAGGTGTGTACGAACCCTGCAGTAACCTGCTGTAACTTGATCAAGTGACTTGCTGTAACTTGACCCAGTAACCTGCTGTAACTTGATCAAGTGACTTGCTGTAACTTGTGATTGTGTAACTTGACTGTAACTTGTGATTGTGTAACTTGACTGTAACTTGTGATTGTGTAACTTGACTGTAACTTGTAATTGTGTAACTTGACTGTAACTTGATTGTGTAACTTGACTGTAACTTGTGATTGTGTAACTTGACTTTAACTTGTGATTGTGTAACTTGACTGTAACTTGATTGTATAACTTGACTGTAACTTGATTGTATAACTTGACTGTAACTTGTGATTGTGTAACTTGACTGTAACTTGATTGTATAACTTGACTGTAACTTGTGATTGTGTAACTTGACTGTAACTTGTGATTGAGTAACTTAACTATAACTTGTGATTGTGTAACTTGATTGTGTAACTTGACTGTAACTTGTGATTGTGTAACTTGACTTTAACTTGTGATTGTGTAACTTGACTGTAACTTGTGATTGTGAAACTAGACTTTAACTTGTGATTGTGTAACTTGACTGTAACTTGATTGTATAACTTGACTGTAACTTGTGATTGTGTAACTTGACTGTAACTTGATTGTATAACTTGACTGTAACTTGTGATTGTGTAACTTGACTGTAACTTGTGATTGTGTAACTTGACTGTAACTTGATTGTATAACTTGACTGTAACTTGTGATTGTGTAACTTGACTGTAACTTGTGATTGTATAACTTGACTGTAACTTGTGATTGTGATACTACAATGTTTGTAAAAGACTCACAATCATTTTATAATACCATTGATGTCTTTAAAAGATTTTCCAATATATCTAGCTTAAATATGAATGTAAATAAAACTGAAGCCATGTGGCTTGGTTCATGGAAAAATAGGAAAGATACTCTTGGTAAAGTCAAGTGGAAAATCAAACCTGAAAACTCTATTAAAGTATTAGGAATCACATTCAGTCCGGATGTAAAAGTGGTAAACAACAGTGTAAATATTGAATCTAAGTTTTTAAAATGTCAAAGTATTATGAAGTCTTGAGCAAACCGAATACTTACTATTTTTGGAAAAATTGTTCTTGCAAAGTCATTGATTATATCACAGTTTTCCTATATAATGCAAGGCTTTATTTTACCAGAGAATATTTTAAACAGAATAAATACAATGGTTTTCAAATTTATTTGGGCCAAGGGAAAATTTAAGGAATGTGACTTAAAGAATGTGCCTGAGAAAGTTAAAAGAGATGTTATTGTACAAGACTATTCTGAAGGTGGTCTACAAATGATCAATGTTAAAGACATGCAAATTGCATATGCATTACAGTGGGTCAAAAAACTTAAGGATAGCTCCAAAGGGCATTTCCTTTAGTATGTATGATAAGCTGGGAGTAAACCTCTCTGTTTTTAGAAGTAACACTTCAGCTGAAAAAATAAGTGGTCTAGAGAACTGCTCTGAATTTTATGCTGATATATTAAAAATGTGGATAAAATATTGTAATTATAAAGATGAGTATATATTATGGAATAATGACAATATTGTAAGAGCTAATAAAACTCTGTATTTTTCTAATTGGATTGAGAAAAAACTGATATACATTAAGGATGTCATTAGAAACAAAGCATTGGTACCATATGATGATATTGCCAACATAGTAGGTAGAAATGGCCAAGTATTTTTACAGTATCAGGCATTAAGAAATGCTTTAAAACCAGAACACATCTTTAGATGGTATAATTGTGAAGATGATCATGTAAATGACAAACTTTACTTCAGAAATATTGAAGTTAATAAAATAACTGCTAAATTCATTAGGAAAAAATTGGTACAAGACAGAAAGGTTGAATTGTATTATGATGGTGAGCATATCCTCAAAGATGTATGGGAAACACTTTATAAATGTACTAGAGAAACAGTTCTCTTAGAATTACAATGGAAGATACTCCATAAAATCTACCCTCATGGGGGCATACTTAAAAGATATAACATAATGGATAGTGACAAATGTAAATTCTGTGATGAAAATGACAATATGGCCCATTTTTTTGTAAGTTGTAAAAAAATTGAACCTATTTGGATTGGAAATGAATGTAACATTTAGGAACGTCTAGGTGTAAAACCAATGAAAAGAGATATATTATGAAAACCTAATTCTTAAGAGAGTGGTACATTTATTGAAAAATTTTAATTAAATGTAAATAGTTTTTAACTCTGTATTGTAACTGTAATTATGTAATATTATGCATACATGTTGTACATATGTTAAGAAATAAATAGATTTTACAAAAAAAAACAAAAAAAAACTTGACTGTAACTTGTGATTGTGTAACTTGACTGTAACTTGTGATTGTGTAACTTGACTGTAACTTGATTGTAGAACTTGACTGTAACTTGTGATTGTGTAACTTGACTGTAACTTGATTGTATAACTTGACTGTAACTTGTGATTGTGTAACTTGTCTGTAACTAGATTGTATAACTTGACTGTAACTTGATTGTATAACTTGACTGTAACTTCAGGACTTCAGTTGGTGTAACCTGTAACTTGGATAACTAGATAAATAGCGAGGCAGAACCATTTAGGCTCTCTTCTTGCTCGCTCTCACTTCCGCATCATTTCTTTATCATTTAGGCAGAAATTTCTAAATTGTACCATTTTTTTCGGCATAGTTGTAATAGAATAAAGACTAGTACTTAGACTTAACTTTTATTCTTTCATGTAAGAACACCTCAATATGTACATACATTATTAATGAAAATAGATTTTTGTTGAATCAAGATATAGGATAAATGTATTTCATGAATGGAAGTTAGAAATTACATCAATAAACCCTAAGACAGAGTATGCCAAAATACTATATTGATCAGTATTGAAATTATATATTTTTACAATGTTATGCTGGTGACGTCAATATGCAATGAAATGAGAAATGAAATGATTGCGAGCCTCTGCCTCCATCAGGTTTCTAGAGTCTAGAAGAAAAAATATGGAGTCAACAGCTATAAAACGATTGACAATCCTTCTATTTATAAACCAATTTCTCAAATTAACCACAAGTCAGCAGATGTTTAAAAAACAGGTGAATTTCAAGGGAACTAACGTCACTCAGGAAATCGAATCTACTTCACCCAACAAATGCGCCATTACATGCATACAACTTCCAGGGTGTGTTGCATTTGATTTTGGAGCTTCTGATGTAAGATGTCACTTACTGGGTAACCAGGTGTTAGAAGCAGCGATTGATGGCTATAATGTATTTCTGCCAATGAATGAGGATGGGAAAGGAGGAGGTAGGATATCTTATGACTATTATGTTACTTTAAATATGTAGGGTGCTTAGTATATTCTTAGATTGTTTCCAGATAGGTTATATAAAAAATGTAACCAGAACAACGGCAACGCCAAAGCGTAGCGAATCCCATCGAACAGAAATGGCTGGCATTTTTACATTTGAAATATATAGCAAATATCATAAAATAACACCCATAAGAAAGGCCACCATTTTCAAAATGGTTGATCACTAGCCATTAAGTTGTCATCAGAAGAAGTAATATGCTTTTAAGTAGCCACATATAAAATTCTTAAAAAATCGCCAATGCTGGCCATTTTTTAGAATGGCCGCTTACAACCCAAAATTTCATAAGACAGTATGCAATCCTTATGAGTATTCACATATCAAATATGAACAAAATCGCTCTATTACTTTTTGAGTTATAATAAAAAATGTGAAATAACACATATAAAAATGGTGGCCATTTTTCAAGATGGCCGACTACTCCCCAAAGTTTTATTAGACAATGTGGCATGCTTAAAGTATTCACATATCAAATATGAACAAAATCGCTTCACTACTTTACAAGTTATAGTAAAAAACGTAAAAATAGTGGCCATTTTTCAAAATGGCCGCCTTATACCCAAAGTGTCATTAGACAGTGTGCCATGCTTATAGTATTCACATATAAAATATGAACAAAATCACTCTAATACTTTTTGAGTTATAGTAAAAAATGTAAAATAACACACGTAAAAATAGCAGCCATTTTGAAAAATGGCCGCCTACTACCCAAAATGTCATTAGACATTGTGCCATGCTTAAAGTATTCACATACCAAATATGAACAAAATCGCTCTACTACTTTTTGACTTACAGTAAAAAATGTTAAATAACACACGTAAAAATGGTGGCCATTTTTCAAAATGGCCGCCTACTACCCAAATTGTCATTAGACATTGTGCCATGCTTAAAGTATTCACATACCAAATATGAACAAAATCGCTCCACTACTTTTTGACTTACAGTGAAAAATGTTAAATAACACACGTAAAAATGGCGGCCATTTTGAAAAATGGCCGCCTACTACCCAAAATGTCATTAGACATTGTGCCATGCTTAAAGTATTCACATACCAAATATGAACAAAATCGCTCCACTACTTTTCAAGTTACAGCAAAAATCGTAAAATGACGTGCAAAGGCAGCCATTTTTCAAGATGGCTGCCATGTATTTCTTCTATATTTACATTTCTAGCTTAATCAATGTTTTATATAACTTTTTTACATTTAAAACATATTGCTATTACAGTTTTATATGCAGTACCTAAATTACTGTTAAATCGGCACTAAAATGGCCGCCATTTTTTTTTGAGCGGCCATTTTGAAAATCGGTTTTCGAGCAGAACTTCTACCCCCATTGGGTATATGTATACAAAATATGAACAAAATCGGGCCAGCGGTATTTGAGTTATTGCCCGGACGGACGGACAGACGGACGGACGGACGGACGGACGTACGTACGGACGGACGGACGGACGTACGTACGGACGGACGGACGGACGTACGTACGGACGGACGGACGTACGTACGTACGGACGGATGGACGGACGGAGGCGTTCCCTATATCCCTCCGAACTTCGTTCGATGGGATAATTATTGGTTGAGGCATAACCAATATCATTGTAATATTGATGTTTTGAATATAATCTGGACAACTGCATTCGGGCCACTAAAGTACTTTTCTACTCTAGAACCCAGAGGATTTTTTTACCATATTTGGAAGTTGGAACAGTTACAGAACTAATTTCTGCATTCCCAGCAAAAATATTTCTGAAATCAATGACTTGTATTAACAGATTAAACACTTTTGGTAGTGACATAAAATTCCCCGTCATATACAAAAGAATATACCAAGGGATCCCCAGGCCTCCTGGAGAGGACCCTTGTCTGCTAATGTGAACAACTGTACTATTCATTAAAACATGTTAACTCCAAAACTGACTAAAACCTGCAAAAGGGATTATCACTTAATTCTATCACATCAGTAATTTGTTATTTTATTCTTTCAGATGTTGTCCCACTCTATTATTTTACATCCCAGAACTATGGAAGTTATGGAATCTGTGCTGTTGTTGGGAACTCATATCGCTCAGAAAATGTCGCAAACTGCAAAGAGTACTTCAAGATACTCTCTCCAGGACTGTCGGGTGTCGATGGAACGATTTCTATTCAATCGGTAAAGTATCCAAATCGGTACTGGCTCGCAAGTGGAATGGACGCAATACTCTATTGGGAAGATATTACCGCTACAAATGACCAAACAGCGTTCAATAACAATGCGACGTTCATTCTCCATATTGACCAATGGTACACTGGATGTTACACATTTGAGTCAGCAGAATTCCCTGGGTACTATGTACGTCATCAGGGAAGCATTCACAAACTTCATCAAATGGTAGCATCAAGTCTTTTCTACGGAGATGCCAGTTTCCGGCCAGATTCAGATGGACAGTTTTCAGTTGAATAATTGAGTACTTAGATCTCCAAAGAATAACCTTTTATTAGAAATACAGTACCTTTAACAAGTAAAGACAAGGTGGAAAGTACCTATTAAAGGATTCATCATCATAAACAAAAATGTTTGTATACTTAAACTGATGATGGCCTTTGTAAGATAATTAAATACTTGACTAGTCAACAACAATAAGATGATGTCACAATGTCACATTGTCACAGTATGTTACATCTTTGAGAGTGTCATCTGTCTCTGTTTACCCCAATTTATTATGACGACATGAAGTAAAATGGCATGTGATTTTTTTGAAAACAGGGTCAAAGTTGGCCAATCAGATTTTCTTTATATTTGCTATTAGCTAAAACTGTTTTTAATTTAAAAAAGTTCCTTTTGAAAGACTTTCAAAAAAATATTTCATTTTGTCAGTATTTTGATTGTCAATGTTTTCAAACAATGCATTGCATGTTATATAACAGAACTTTGGATTGATTGAAATCTGAATTCGATAACTGGATTGATCTCACCACGATCTTGCGGGACCTCCCCATGTGTATTCATATGAGATCAATTATTCCATGAATAAAGAAAGAAAATAACACATGTTGTTCAATAATTTGAGAACAAACATATCCATAATCATTAAACATATTCGTTTCTATATATATATATGTGATATTTTGATTTTGTAAATATGGAAGCACTTGAACATGTAGAAAATTGCACACACAAAAATGAAAAGAATGAGAAAATTTAATTTGTGTTACACAAAGAACATATATGAATAATCTGCTTCACAAAAGCAAAAAGTAAATTTCAAATTCATGCATTGTAACAATAATCAAACATATTGCCAACTTGAATACATATGTATTATTAGAATTGTAGTAATTAAACACATACCTTGACTCTGACTGTTGTGTTCAGGGTCTGTGCTTGGTGACTGAGAGTCTGGTGAATATAGGACAGATATACATAAGGTGCTGCATCCAAATCTGCAAAATATCCATTTCTTTTGAATCGATATCCATAAATGTGTAATTTGGTTGAAAACAAAATGAGGAGTAGAAAATCATCACCATTGAAAGTTAAATGGGAAATATCATGATTTTTAAATTTAAATTGAGGATTTTTCCTCATTTTAGTAAATATGTGTTTTTAAAGCTACCCTCCAAAACTTTAGGTGGTAAAATTGTTGCTTTGAACTGAGATTTAACAGTTTACCTTGTAATTTTCTTGCTTTTTTAGCAGCTGGTTCTCTTGGTTGTGAAGTAGCGCCACCTATGTCCAAATACTTGTCTCTCAAATTACTGATCAGTCCTCTTTCCATAATTGTAGAATAATTAATATATTGTTTATTAGAAGTCTGAAGAGTTGTGGCTGTCTCCAATTCAGATTTTATTCTTACAGGGTTTTCTATTTTGATATTAGGGGCAGTTATCTTATCATGCTCCGAGGCTTCAGTTTTGATTCCAAGGGCACTGTGAGAATGAGCACCACTTCCAATATTAAATGTATCTCTTGATTTAATCTGAGGAGCTTGAAATATTTCACGCCTCTGTAAAGTTGACGAATGACTAGTTTTCATTTTCGAAGGGAGAGTTTGTTTTAAAGCAGCACTTCCAGTCACATTTGATTTTACACGGTCCAATAAAGATGGCAGCTCTTTAACTTCCTGTTTAGGTATCATGGAGTCATTTTTGATATTTGATTTCATCTTAACACTTTCCTGGTTTTGATAAACATTTATATTCACTACAAGTGGATTGGATGTGATCTGATTAGTTGGTTTCCGACTAGATTGTTGGACAGATGATTTAGTAACCGCAGGTTGAGCTTTCGCGAGACTGTGATTAGCAGTGTTGTTAACAGGGAGGGTGTCAGGTTGTTGTAAAAGCAGCTCATCATCAATGTCATCATCCCACTGAAATAAGTTTAAAAAATAACCATTTTAGGCATATATTCATTGATTGTTTACATATCTAGTATTGCCTGAGACAATGGGTTAGAAAGGGCAAGGATATATCTATTACAGTATTTTTTTGTTCTTATCAAATTATTGAGAAACCTACTCAAAATGAATGGCCAAGATCACAATAATTGCTAGTTAATTTGAATGTTTACATAATTTAATGAATTATGTGAATAATCAGCACATAATTATGTACAAAGAATCACATAAAGTGAGGGGCAGCGATATGTAAAAAATATATAATGAGAGAATTAAGATCAACAGTCTGTCACAATTTTGATTTGTTTTAAACAATCCTTGTCAGTCGGTTTTCAACAATTGGCAACTAACCTGATCATCCATGAACTGATCAGCATCTAGATTGTCCAAGAACTCATCATCCGGAATCTCCATTTCATCAATGTCTCTGGTATTAACACTGTTTCTTATTTGTTTTTGTATATTCCCTGGCTGTACTTGTGTATTCCTTTGTTGTATTTGTGTATTTCTTTGTTGTACTTGTTTATTCCCTGGTTGTACTTGTGTATTTCTTTGTTGCACTTGTGTATTCCTTTGTTGTACTTGTGTATTTCTTTGTTCTACTTGTGTATTTCCTGGTTGCACTTGTGTATTCCTTTGTTGTACTTGTGTATTTCTTTGTTGTACTTGTGTATTCCCTGGTTGCACTTGTGTATTCCCTGGTTGCACTTGTGTATTCCTTTGTTGTACTTTTGTATTTCTTTGTTGTACTTGTGTATTCCTTTGTTGAACTTGTGTATTCCCTGGTTGCACTTGTGTATTCCTTGGTTGCACTTGTGTATTCCTTTGTTGTACTTGTGTATTCCTTGATTGTACTTGTGTATTCATAGGCTGTGCATTATTGTTGGGTGGTTGAGATTGCATTGATATTTGTTCAGTGTCCCTTGTATTATTATTTTGTTGGTGCTGAACTCTGTTGTTATTCATGTTAAACTGGGTACTGTGAGCCAAATCTACATTTCTACAAAGAGCCAAAAGTAAATGTTAAATCAATTGGAGGATGGATAGGTGAACATAGTTTCAATAGCAATTACAATACTTCTTAATAACCCATCTTCAGAAGATACAGCAGTGATTTCCTCAGCATTAAAGCAAGTGGGCGCTGCACCCACTTGAGATTGTAAAATTGGCTTGCACCCACCTGAGAATCCATTTGCACCCACTTGAAATTGAGAAAACTCAAACTAGGCATTTTGGATCAAATTTTGGTCTAAATTGTAAAATGAAGAATTGTGCACTGACTTCTCTGGGGAGATTCTTTCATCCACTCCGATACAGAGACTAGCTTTAACTGTATAGAGCTCACTGTGTGGCCTTTTTGGAACATACTAATAATATGCCCAAGGAATGATATTTTACAACAAAAAAAACTGTTGAACTGAAACCCATCTTTCAACATATACTACTTAAAACGTTTAGGCCTATTCCATTTAAACTGTGGGGAAGAGGCAGCCATGAAAGTTTTTACCACCTCCTCTATATAATACACATAACACTTACAAACTGTTTAAGGGATTTCAATTAAGATTTTCTCTCAGGAACTAGACCCATGTTTATTGTTTAGGGTGCTTTTGATGACCCTCCCCTACATGCCCTACATTTAAGTTTTTATCTTTGATTAATTAACCCCAATTTTAGGTTGGACTTTGCAAACCTCAACCTCTAATGTTCTGGACCAGCCCCTTCTCCACATTTTCAAATGGAACAGCCCTGGTTTAGAGTAGTGTTGTCGCGATGTGCCATAATCGTACATCGATGCATCGGCAATTTTCAGTAGTAAACATCGATGCATATCGCGATGTACATCGAGAAAAAGTTCGAGAAAAGTGCACTGAAATACCGAACGCTTATGCACTAAAATATCGAACAGAACAAATTACATCCGGGAACATAGTAACGGTGAAATGAAAGTAAAGTAATTTTTTTAGATTAATGGTTCATTTCGACTAGCTAAAACAGTTTTAAAGCGAAAGAATATCAGAAAACATTTGAAAATGAAATAAGACATGAAAAAAGGTAAGCAATTTGCGTCAAAATAAGATAAGAAAGGGCGATTTTTAGTTTTTTAAAAACATCGATGTTTTGTTTCAGACATCGATGCATCGCCAGAACCAGCTTTGGCGATGTATATCGCGATGTATCGATTAATCGCGACAACACTAGTTTAGAGTACTGATATTTTACATCTTTCTGGCGAGTACTTTCTCCTGAGTATTCTCCTCAATCTGGGCATCTGATTCTCCCCCTAATACTCGTAGATTGTTGGCAGTTAGCATCATTACACCTTTCCTACACAAAACAGGTCCTTTTACCACCATCTATAATCAACGAACAACACCAGAAATTAGGATGAGAGTCGGTAACACTTTAAATACCTTATGGGGTTGATTAATAAAAATAAAAAAAAACTATGTAGGTTTTGATAGGAAAATAAAAACATTTTAGCCAATTTGTTTCAGGAGAAAAATTTGGTTAATGAATAAAATATTACAAAGCTGAAAATTTGTGAAGATGTCTATCCTACATGTACCTTACATCCTGGTGTTAAGTTTGTGTTGAGGTCTCTAATTGGCTTATATTCCATACCCTGGACTTCCTGTTCTCCATCTGTTAACTGAAGCATCAACATCCTTGATGGTTTCGCCTCCCACTGAAATACATAAGCACAATTGCTAAAAGGGGAAACATCAAAATGTGATTACATTTAATGACATTTCATGTCACATAACTTTTAAATAACTATCACACATCAACTTAGTTTTTTAACACCATAATAATAAACATATTCATTCCTGTCAAAATATTATGTCATAATGCTTGTATTGATATTTTATTATTTGAAGTATTGATTCACCCAGCAATCAAAATTTTGCAAATGATTTTCATTTTAGACCAATCAAAAGTAATGCTATCTTAACGCCAATGCATGATGGAAGGTTTTTCTTCTCTCCTGCCACAAATCCTCTACTGGTGGCTGAGAACATAGTATTGGTTATTATTTGATGGTATTCCAACAGTGGTTAACTTAAACGAACAACTTTGCACAAAATTTGAACAAGAGAGATCCATTGACATGAATTATTACTCAAAATAGACTGGTGGTCTAAGGACTTTACCATATCCATTGTTTATGTTCATTGAGGTCATGGGAATTCTTACCGGAGGCTGAGTAGGCTGGGTGGCTGAGACCAAAGTGTTGGCATTTTCTGTTCCTTTTAACTTCTGCAGTTGGGTATACACAGGGACACTCACATCGAGCACAGAGTTCATCTGCAAAAAAAACGCTGAGAGCTCCAACCTACTTGAATTTTTATAAAAAATTGCCCTTGAACTTGAAAAATTGGCATATTTTGACCAATTTTGAAAATGAGAAATTTGTCTCCTCTTGAGCATTCAGTAAAAATCCTGGAGAAAACAGCTTTATTTTTGGGATGGTTTGAACAATATGGTCATAATCCAGATAAAACATAGCCACAAATATCTAAAACATAGCAGTACAAGTTATTTATACAGCTCAAGTCATTTAAAACGCCTTTTTATAAGATGCCATACATTTTATATTGAAAAATTCTTATCTGGAATGGTCAATTACTCATTGTTTGGTTCCACTAAATTATAACCCACTCACAATGATAAATTTGTAACAAGCAATCTAGTGTACAGTATAGGGAAAATGATGGGTCCTATTAAATGAATATACCCATTCACTGGGCCTGTGCACTGGACTCACTGTGTAATATACTTCTTTACCTGAAGGGAGAATGTTCCTTCCAGCATTAGTTTGTCTGCCTGAGCTAGACAGGGAGGTAAACAGTTTGCTCCTATCTCTGCTAAATCACTGACCAGCCATTGTTCAAAAACCATATCCTGGACAGCTTGTTCAGATAAATTGCCCTGGAATAATGATCAGTTTACGAGATGTAAATAAATAAATGACCCACGGTCCTGTGCTCACACAGTGTAGAACCTTCAGAGGAATGTATATCCTGATTTTCAAACAAAATTATTCATTTTGATTTGTAGTCTCGAACTTAGAGAAACTTAGATAGCACAGTTTGTGACCTAGTTTGAGGACCTTTGACCTTGAACATTTTACATTTTAAGAGCTCAGTAGGTCTTTTGTGATTAAGGTGACCAAAATATACATAGGTTAGCAGAAAAAAATCATTATCTGACAAACTGTAGATCCAAATAATAAATTTGAAAAATCAACTTTTTTTACCTTTCAAAGGTCACTGAAGGTCAAATCTCAAAACTTAGGTCAGATTTGAACTCCTGTCAACTTTTAGACGATTTCCCCTCAAAAATTTGGTCAAATTGAAGCAAGTTGAAAAATAACAATTAATTTGAATATATGATCCACAAATAATGTTCTTACTCCATTTTCTTCATGGATCCAGTTTATACAGGCCTCTAGCCAGTCTTCTGGAACTGTCACGCCACAATGATTCTTCAACCAGGAGCTTACACGTTTAGCCAACAAAGACATCATTCTAAAAGAATAATGTAAGTCCTGAAGATCCCAGATGCATTATACTTATGTGTCTTTGTTTCCCACCTGGCATATGAAAGCCCTAGATTTAATTCCATGGGCAAAGGTCGTTAGAAATATTAATTTTAAATAAAGATGGCATGGTAAGCGATCTGATTTCATTAATAGTTTTTGTTTTTCTCTAAAGCAGTAGCAAATGAGGATACATGTAAATGTCGGAAATACATGGGAGGTAAATATAGATCCAAAAGGTTCCAAAAAATGAGCTTAACACAGTCATAAATATTCGCAACTCATGCAAAACAATCAGACAAAAAGGTCTGTCAATCAAATACTATTGGGTTCCAGGACACGTTGATGTCAAAGGCAATGAACTGGCTGACAGTCACGCTAAACGGGCAGCATTAGTTGCAAAAAGCGGAAAATACGCTGAGGCTAAAATAAACAAACAGCATATATACAGCTTGATCAATAAATCTGTCCAGACAAAGTGGCAGAGACAATATAATAATTCCAAAAAAGTTAGCCACATACAGCGATCAATAGAAAAAGTTGGAACCAGGGCTATCCTGGGAGAGAAAAACAGGAAAACATTCTGTATTACAAACCAAATGTTAAGTGGCCATACAAAGCTCAATAGCCACCTAAAGAAAATCAATCCCATACTCCCTTCAGACAAGTGCCACAACTGTGACAGGATAGAGACCATTTTTTTTTTTTTTTTTTTTTTTCATTTCTCATTTATTCCAAATATAACATAAAATACATTACAATATTATTGCCTACGTTTTTCAACATTGTCGGCAATATACAAAACATATAAAAATGGAAACAATGAAAATACAATAGATAAGGTACATAATATTAATGGCAGGGAATGTTAGAGGCTTTCAGGGGGGGGGGGGGGGTTAATCTAAAATATCAAGAGCCTGGCAGATGTAGTGGCTAACTATATGAATAATTTGTTCATTATCAGTTACAGTGAGATTTCTGTCTCCAAATAATAAAAATTGAATTTTTTCATGAGAGTTTAAATTTTGGAAACGATTGAAAAATCCTAAGGTTTTTAGTCCTGCTAGGAGAGTGCATCTTTCTTGTTGCAGCAGAGGGCAGTTTAATAAAAAGTGATGCGTTGTTTGTTGTATGTCACCACATACGCAGAAAGGGTCATTTACTGTCACAAAGTTATGGGAATATAAATGTGCTTTTAGAATCAGTCCAGCTCTAAATCTATTGAACAGAATTTCAATTTTCCTTGGCATTGTCATATTCATTTTAGTAGTGGATACTCTGGAGTCAGGGCTCATATTTCCTCTTACTAACCTTTTAAATCTAGATATTGGTTGGCCTTTCCTGTCTTCATATGGTATGTCATCCCACAGGGTCATAGCCCTGATAATGGTTGACTTTTTGAACGAATTACTGATTGGAAAGGGTATTCTATAATGCCTTGGTTGTCTTAGGGGCCGATTTGGAATATTCTCGTATGAACTAACTAAATCACAAATGAAAGGAGGGAAACAATGGTATCTAGCCTTGAAAGCAAAAATTTTAAGATGTTCTTCTCTCCTGGAAGCTAACGTTTTCCAGTTGAGTAATGATAAAACTTTCGATGTGTTTGAACCGTGTATTGCTCCTGACACATGGCAAGCTGCTTGATAATGAAGTCTATCCAATGTTAATAGTTTTGAAGTTGATGCCTTATCATATATTGTATCACAGTAGTCGAAATGTGGTAGTATAAATGAATTATATATATTCTCTAGGTATTTACTGTTTAGCATTTTAGTTAACTTTTTCAATGGTCTCATGAGAGAGATTACTCTCTCTATGAGTTGGTCAACATGTGAATTAAAGTTTAGATTTTGATCAAGTACTAAGCCCAGGTGTTTGTGTTTGGTGCAACTAGGAATCACATCTCCTCCTAGTTTTAAAGGGACTGGCTCTTGTAATAGTCTTCTATTTCCTGATACAAAGGTTAAGTCAGCACTTTTTTGTGCCTTAAAAGTCATCTTCCAAGTCATGGCCCAATTTGCCAAAATGTCAAGATCTCTTTGAAGTGGTTGGTGAATGTTTAAAATCTGATCAAAACTGTCATGTGCACTATAAATAGATGTATCATCAGCAAAAATAAATGTTTTGGATAGGAGATCATCTGGTAAGTCATTAATGTAAATAAGAAATAGGAGGGGCCCGAGGACTGATCCTTGAGGTACACCTGCATTGATTTTATAGTTATTTATATTGTGATCATTGTTATTATTATTGTTATTTGTTCCATTATTAAGATTTCCATAATTTTCAGAAGACCAATCAGATAAGCTGTTGTTGACTTTGGCTCGAATCCTTCTGTCTTTTAAATATGATGTCATTAGCTGTACAAAATTGAAATTACAACCATAGCCTTTAAGTTTCTGTATAAGTAATCTATGCGGGACTAAATCAAAAGCGGCTGTTAAATCTAAAAAAGCTGAGCGGACATATTTATTATTATCTATATTTTCATGGATATTGTGAACAATGTTAATTAACTGGTTAACGGTGCTGTGCTTCGGGAGAAAACCACTCTGGAATTTGTATAAAAGGTTGTGTTGAAGCAGATGAGCCAAAAGATGTTTGTGAATGATGGTTTCAAGAACTTTCGAAAGGTTACTTAAGAGTGTCACCGGTCTATAGTTGCTGACAAGTTCCCTGTCTCCTTTTTTATAAATAGGAACATAGGAAGGATAGAGACCATTGATCATTTCATACACCACTGCTCCAAATACAGCGAGATTCGTGAGAGACTATTTTATGAGGCTAATAGTATTCTTCTAGAAAGTGAATATAACCCAGAATTGGACATCAAGACTCTGTCAGGTCTGAACAAAACTCTAAAACCAGACATCAACAAAAGGTTGAACTACGCTTTTACAACCTTCTTGATGAAAACAAAAAGATTTTAATTGTCTAACTCATATAAACTTTAAATGTAAATAAGTTACAAGCTAAGGAACTTTAGTGATTTTAAGAAAAAACAAAAATAAAAATAAAAAGAATCTACAAAAACACTAGAGACAGTCACAAGAGTAAAGCACCATTGAAAAAACAGCACCAGAGACTATTAGGTGACATGATAGCACCGTATATATGGACTTAACCAACCAACCAGATCTACAGTGATACGTGCATGATGTACTGTAGCAAGTAGAGCAAGTGAGACAAGGAACTTGAATCAACTGACATCTATCAGCCATAATTATATCATAATTCAAACCACAATTTCATTGATTTCAACATAAAATAATTATAATTTTCAACCCCGGGAAAATAAGCAAATTGACAAATGTCAATCAATGACGAAATTATGATAATCTAGTTGATAAATCTTAGATACAAACCATGGGTTATATCTTCCGTTTAACAAATAAACGGCGTTACTTATGTTTTAAGGTTTACAAACACGGTAATCTGATAAAAAACAGATAGTTTGATAAAATTTGACATTTTTAGATTTTGCGCCATGTTTGTTCTCGCGAGATTTTGTTTATTCCTCCGCATTTCTAGAAAGTAGTCCCTTATTATTTGTCAGTTCAAATATTTGTTACTTTTGATCCCGTTTGACAAACATTCCCACATAACATTCCTATCATATTATAAAATGAAAAGCAAAGTGATGTCCCTGACATATCCTTGAAGAATTAGAAGTAGTCCCATAGTCTGCTCGAACGCTGTGAATCGGCCGTACTCTCGAGCGGGAATTTCAAAACTGAAAATGTGATTGCCAATGATCTGCAAGAGAAATTTCAAATATGTCTTTTGCATCTAAACAAGTGGCCCATCGAAGGCTACCGCCTTTACCCGGTTCTTCTAACACTCATAATTCGACTAGGAGGCGTACAATGGACAGCCTGTCTAATCTCTGCCCAGGTTCTCAACAATCACTATCATTCATGACATCACTCAATTCAAGCATCTCAAAGGAAATGAATTCATTTTTGAGTGAGTATAACAATGTTAGCAAGAGGAGGGAAAACTTCAAAGAACAAAATTTTCGGCCCCTAAAACCTAAAAGTGGGCCCAAATCTTGAGGCCCATTTTCTTCAAAATTTGGCCTAAAATTAAAAAATAAGGCCTTACATCTTTCTTTACTTAAAAATCTATGTTGGAAAATAACAAGGTATGGTAGGCCATGATTTACATGATAAACATGATATCATTCAAATTGTATTTAGAAAATTTTGAAACTGTCATTAAATGACATTATTTGTTTGTCGATTTGACCAATAAGCTACAATGTCTTCTCAATACACATACGTTATAGACAGGTTCTTTGAACCCTAGGGTTTTTCCCCCTCTCACTGTACGCTATAAGCCCAACAAAAGCCGATGGGGAAGGTGAGGCCTCCATACACTATCAACTCACTGCATGTGTGACAAAATGAGATTTTGCCCCAGGGGACATGAGTTGGTCAATGGGATAAACCCTGTTGAGATCCCAGTGAGTCCCATGAATACACTTAGCAAAGCCCATCAATTGCGATGGAAAGGTTGAACAATTACTAATTTTCATGTGATTGTAATGACAAGAGGGGACCTCTGGGCCCCGGGGTATGAAAAAGGTCATTACAGGATCTTCTGATAATACATGTAGGTCATGCAATCGAGATTTCATTTGGATATGTATTACCCTCACCTTTTGGTGTTTTTGGGGGCTTTATACACTAAACCTCCAAAGTGGAGATTTCAGCAGGTTTTCAAATTCAACTAAAAGTCATTTAGAAAAAATAATTTGGGATGGAAAGCATTTCAAGTCTATAATAAAAACCAATTAAAGCCAGATTATAGCACAAAGATGTAAATTAGTCTAAACTGTCAATCTTATTAAATTCTGATTTGGTTTCAGCTCTGACACCAGACAAGGTACAAACATATCTTTCTACTCACCCTGGAGTACTTGATGAATATGTGATCAACCTTGTGAGTAGTGCAAAACTAGAAGAATGGATGGCAAAGAAAAAAGAACATGCCCCCAAGCGCACTGATAGTCAATACGAGCATGTTCCAAATTCCAATGAAGCTGTAAGTTTGTGACAATTATCTAATGTAGTGATTTTTTTTTTTTTATAAATAAATTTATTTCTGATTTCATATACATATCCATACAAAATAGTGCATATAATACTATACAGAAATATACATGATATAAAAGGATATAGGATGTAGTGATGTCTCTCACAGTGTCTCTCCAATTAGATATGATCAGAAGTAATTTGGTATTTGTGATCTACTACTCAATACCTATTATTTGGAAATAATAAAATATATTCAAAGTTAGAGATCTCAAAATTAATGGAAAGCCTTGTCAGTCATTTAGGAGCTTACAATGTACATTGTACTCTAAAATCCAATTGTGTTTTTTTTATTTTTTTTTATTCTTCTTTATTCAATTTTAGTACATACAAATTACACATGTCAGTGATCTCCCCAGGATTTTTTCTCAGGTGGGTGCAAAATTCTCATTTTCACAATTCAGATAAAAATTGGTCAAAATATGCCAATTTTTCATGATTTTTCTCATTTTCAAGTGGGTGCTAATGGATTTTCAGGTGGGTGCAAGCCTATTTTCAAAATCTCAGGTGGGTGCTGCGCCCACTTGCTTTAATGCTGGGGAGATCACTGCATGTAGTGACTGCCGAAGTTGAAAAACATTGGTGGCAATTGTGTATTAAGAGATAAACATTCATAGTGTTTCTGGATGACACATTTTTTAAATTGCTGTCTTTTAAAAAACATGTTTTCCAGTACCTAAATAAAGATATGACAACCGTAACCAACAATCTTGTTATGACATTAAGTACAACATGTGACATCTCCCAGATGCTCTATGACATCACAAACACCACAGCCACAGGTATATAAAAAGTTTCATCTCATTAATTTAATTTCATATTTGAACCTGATCCCCATAGCAGATATCCCCCATAGAAAACAAGAAATTAACATCATCTTTTGAAGAAAAAATAAAAGGACCTCTAGGTCTCATTAACCTCTTGAATCCCAGGCTCTAAAATTGGCATGAAACCAGAGAATTTTTCATTTTTTGCCACCTTTTGACCTTTTATTACATACTTATACAACTTTAGATGCTCAGCTATGTAAAATTGGACGGCAGAGATCATTTCTACACGTTTTAAAACAATTTTTGTGTAAATTGGATGAAAATTGTTCAAATGAGAGCAATTTTTGTGAAGAATTTTGTGACGGATTTTCTCGTCCCTCTGGGCACCAGTCTTATTTCATTTGTGACGGATATATCCGTCACTCTGGGTATTCAAGAGGTTAAGTAACATTAAAAAGGTAAAAATGAAAACATATATTTTAGTCAGGTAGAACATAATATCTGAGTTCAATATTAAATTGGGATCAAAAGTGACATTTTCTTAGTACTTTTACGAAAAATAGCATGATCCCCCAGAGGGGACAAATCTGGTGATCCTGTCTGGTGATCCTGTCTGGTGAAATTTTTGAGATTATGGATAATTTTTTTTCATCTTTTCAGCTATTAAATCTGATTGTTTTGCACTATACATATTGGCCAACAGTGCACATGTAAGTTTTTAGATAGTTACTTTGCTTGTTTATTTATTCTAATTAATGAACAAAATATGGCAATAATTTTAATCATTTGTAGTTAAATTGGTAATTTGCACCCATACTTCCATGAGAATCAATCAAACAAATAAGACCAGCTTTGACTTATTTTTCAGGTAGAGTACTAGGTAAATTAACATTTTATACTTTGTAATTCATTTTTTTATGTCACTTCCGGAAGTGGTGACATATTGTTAGTCTCCAACTTTTTGTGAATGGTGTTCAGCGATTGGAGTTTGGCAGTTGGTGTTTGGCAGTCAGCATTTGTAACAAATAGCAGGTGGTGACATTTTGCATGTAATGCTTTGTATGAATTATAACATTTCTTGGTTTTGTTTTTTTAGGATGTATGTTTATTCAGACCCAATGGAGCCAGGTGAGCTGGTGAACTGTGGCTGTAAATGTTACATGAGCCGTGTAGTTTATTTAGAATAAATGCTTAAGGAACTACATTGAATGTAGTTTATTGAAAATAAATGCATAAGGAACTACATTGAATGTAGTTTATTGAAAATAAATGCATAAGGAACTACATTGAATGTAGTTTATTGAAAATAAATGCATAAGGAACTACATTGAATGTAGTTTATTGAAAATAAATGCATAAGGAACTACATTGAATGTAGTTTATTGAAAATAAATGCATAAGGAACTACATTGAATGTAGTTTATTGAAAATAAATGCTTAAGGAACTACATTGAATGTAGTTTATTTAGAATAAATGCTTAAGGAACTACATTGAATGTAGTTTATTGAAAATAAATGCATAAGGAACTACATTGAATGATGTTTATTGAAAATAAATGCATAAGGAACTACATTGAATGTAGTTTGTTGAAAATAAATGCATAAGGAACTACATTGAATGTAGTTTATTGAAAATAAATGCATAATGAACTACATTGAATGTAATCTATTTAAAATAAATGCATAAGGAACTACATTGAATGTAGTTTATTGAAAATAAATGCATAATGAACTACATTGAATGTAATCTATTTAAAATAAATGCATAAGGAACTACATTGAATGTAGTTTATTGAAAATAAATGCATAATGAACTACATTGAATGTAATCTATTTAAAATAAATGCATAAGGAACTACATTGAATGTAATCTATTTAAAATAAATGCATAAGGAAGTACATTTAACAAATATTCACCCTTTCTATGAACTTACACAGCTGTCTTGACAGAAGCCTCAGATTATGCCAATATGCCTTTTGTAGTTTATACATATTCATGAACTTGCGAGTTCCTTTTTTAAATAGAAGCATGTTTGAAAATCTGAAAATGAAACCATACAGCACATGATCAGGTTAAAACAAATCATATTTTTTATTATCCAGATTTCTATTTAAAGTGTCATGTTCTTTTGTAGGGAAAGCCGTTTTAAAGTCTGTGGCCCTGTAGGAGGTGGTACAACCATTTCTGCACATGTAGCAAAGACCAAGAAGACAATTCTCCTCAGAGATATACTAGGGGTAAGACTAAAGTGATAATCCTGGATTTCATTCTTGTGCATATGTCCGGCACCCAAAAGTTTTCATTGGATAGCACATCACACGTGATCAAAACCTGTCAAAGTGTCGATGTTTGAATCTTAATTTTGTTCCGTAATTACAATTGTTTAGAAATTTATGACAAATTTGCTGATTATCCCATCGAACGAAGTTCGGAGAGATATAGGGAACGCCTCCGTCCGTCCGTACGTACGTCCGTCCGTCCGTCCGTACGTCCGTCCGTCCGTCCGTCCGTCCGTCTGTCCGTCCGTCCGTCCGTCCGGGCAATAACTCAAATACCGTTGGCCCGATTTTGTTCATATTTTGTACACATATACCCTATGGGGGTAGAAGTTCTGCTCAAAAGCCGATTTTCAAAATGGCCACTCATTTCAAAATGGTGGCCATTTTAGTGCCGATTTTACAGTAATTTAGGTGCAATATGTAAAACTGTAATAGCAATATGTTTTAAATGTAAAAAAATTATAAAGGACATTAATAATGCTACAAATGTAGATATTAAAGAAGCACATGGCAGCCATCTTGAAAAATGGCGGCCTTTACTCGTCATTTTACGATTTTTGCTGTAACTCAAAAAATAGTGGAGCGATTTTGTTCATATTTGGTATGTGAATATTATAAGCATTGCACACGTTCTAAAGACACTTTTGGTAGAAGGCGGCCATTTTGAAAAAAAATTGAAAAATGGCCACCATTTTAACGTATTTTACTATAACTCGAAAAGTAGTGGAGCGATTTTGTTCATATTTGGTATGTGAATACTATAAGCATGGCACACTGTCCTATGACACTTTTGGTAGAAGGCGGCCATTTTGAAAAAAATTTTGAAAAATGGCCGCCATTTTAACGTATTTTGCTATTACTCGAAAAGTAGTGGAGCGATTTTGTTCATATTTGGTATGTGAATACTATAAGCATGACACACTGTCCTATGACACTTTGGGTAGAAGGTGGCCATTTTGAAAAAAAAATTGAAAAATGGCCACCATTTTAACATATTTTACTATAACTAGAAAAGTAGTGGAGCGATTTTGTTCATATTTGGTATGTGAATACTATAAGCATGGCACACTGTCCTATGACACTTTTGGTAGAAGGTGGCCATTTTGAAAAAAAATTGGAAAAATGGCCGCCATTCTAACTTTTTTTTACTATAACTCGAAAAGTAGTAGAGCGATTTTGTTTATATTTGGTATGTGAATACTATAAGAATGGCACACTGTCTATTTCTAATGACACTTTTGGTAGAAGGTGGCCATTTTGAAAAATGGCCGCCATTTTAACGTATTTTTTCTATAACTCGAAAAGTAGTGGAGCGATTTTGTTCATATTTGATATGTGAATGCTTTAAGCATGGCACATTGTCTAATAAAACTTTGGGGAGTAGTCGGCCATTTCGAAAAATGGCCACCATTTTTATGTGTGTTATTTTACAAGTACATGTATGATTTTTCAAAAATTTTAGAGGTGGCTACTTAAAAGCATATTATTTCTTCTGATGACAACTTGGCTAGTGAGCAACCATTTTGAAAATGGTGGCCTTTCTGGTGTGTTGTTTTATGATATTTGCTATTCGTTTGTAAAAATGCCAGCCATTTCTGTTCGATGGGATTCGCTACGCTTTGGCGTTGCCGTTGTTCTGGTTTTTTTAAATTGCCAAACATAAACAAGCTTTCCTAAGTCATGATACAATAAGAGACTTTTTGTTGCCAAACTTATAGAGGGGAGTGTAAGTCAAGTCATTCCCCACTTTTTATTCCCCAGAAGCCTTTTCAAACTTTGATATTTTCGGAAAAGAAAATTGATCTCAAAGTTTATTCATTGTGTGAGTTCCACATCATTCTGAATAAAATTTAAGATGAGAATTACAGTAATTACCCTGAAATGAAAATGTCATAAAAAAATCCAGGGACTGTAATAAAAAAACTGTTTTGATCTGCTTATATCGCTTCCCACTCCAAGATCCTCTTACTTGATTAGTTTAAGTTATACAAATGTAATTAATTATGTGACTATTAGATAAAGTATACAATAGAGATCTAAAGATGTACATTTACTCGTACTAAAACATTATCCTAGGTATTTTGATTTGGGCTCCAATGTCTTCAGTTCACAATGCTATGAGGTTTCTTTACAGGATGAAAGGTTCCCCAAAGGCACTGGAATAGAGGGAAGCAGTGCTCAGTCTGTGTTGTGCATTCCTATCATAATACCCCATGATGATATTGTAGGTAAGATACAGCAAGTTCAGTAGGAAACACCTATCCTAAATGCTATTGAAAAGATCAGTGTATCATGATGATAATGAAGGTAAGAATAAGATACATGCAAGTTCAGTAAAAAGCTTAGGGAACATCTTTCCAAAATGCTATTGAAAAAAGCAGTGTATCATTTGAAAAATAACAGTGTGCTTTTGAAAGGATACAGTAAAACCTGTCCAACGAACACCTTTCTGTAAGGAACACCTGTCAACAATTAACAATTTTCAAAAGAACAACTATTTTCCCATTGACTTACATGATAACAGACCCTCTCTGTATGGAGCCCCTGTTAACTGGGAAAAAGGAACAATGTTTTATTGCAAATTTTGAAAATTCTGAAATTCAGAAATTTTGGAAGGCCTAACCCCCCTATCACACCAAACTAGTTCTTATCCGTTCTTGCCAGTCATACAAAAATGTCGTAAAACGGGCTCAATCTGGCTGCGGTCGGGATATATGTCTAAAATAATTAGCTACTTCGTTCATAAACAGTCTTCAATACGCCCATCTCATTCGCAGTTCGTTCAGGTCGCACTACGTCGGTGTGCAACGTAGTATAAACTGTCCCTTAGTCTAGAAGGTCATCATGACCTGATTACAGAACGGTATGGTCGCCATCGAATTTTGAATCGATTCAAAATTCTAAATCACATACCCCCTCCGAGAAAGTCCATGAAGTTCGTAAACAGACCGTAGAACATTGTAGCTACGTTCATTCAGTTCGCACACAGTTTAAAACCGATTCGGCAACGTTTTGACGATCACCAGAAAATTTTGAGCATGCTCTAAGTGCTGGAGGACCTACTCGTTCTAGTAGTTTCATGAAGTTTGTAAACAGATCCCAAACGGTTCTTAGTGGGTTCTTAGTACGTCAAATCTGTTTGTGCACAGTTTAAGACCGTTTTCAAGAACGTAGTGAGAACTAGTTTGGTGTGATAGTAGGGTAAGGTTCAAACCTCTCTATATGGAAACACCTGTCCAGTGAAGGAACAGTTTTGTTAAGTTCGGAGAGCGTTTCTTGTTCACAGGTTTTACTTTGTATAGGGTGTTCAAAAAAAATGCAACCCAAAGAAATCACTATATTTTGGAAAATACTTATCCAATTACTCAGATGCGAGTAGGTAGTTACCAGTTTCGCCACCAGGTGGCTGATTCGGGGAATTAACATGGCAGGGTATTACAAAATTCCCTTAAACTTGAATATGCATCAGTTTTAGTGGTTCACTTGTCATATTACCCTTATGTATCTGATAGTTATACAAATTAAAATATGTCCAGTAAAAGAAAATATTATCTGCCCAACACAAGAAAAGATATTTCACTTTTTGTGGTTTTACAACATGGGGTCTATGGGGAATCTCCCCGACCTAGAAGTCACATTTTTAAAGAAAATTGAATTTTCAAAGTTGATAAACTCTTTTCAAAACCACATTTCTAAATGTAATTTTACATGTAGATTCGAAATATGACATCAGTTTAACTGAATTGTGAATTTTTAATGACATAAATCAAGATTATTTCTACTCGCATCTGGGATATTGTGTTCATTTTCTCAGGAAAGAAAGAAGAGACTGTGTATATATAGCTCATGTTGTTAGTAAGTTGTAAAACATGATGCCTTGGAAACTGCTCAAAAGACATTAGTATTAGAAAGATACGAAAAATGCAGTCAGAGACAACTGCCACAGCAATAAAACCAAATAACTTTCTAACCATAGTGTTTTGGCTATTCAAATTTGGCACAAATCATCTTCATTCAATGTATGATAAATCTGTAGAGTGAAATCAAAATCACTCCAGGGACTTTACAGTTTTGGTCGAAATGCTTTCAAAATTCAGTCAAACACCCTGGTTCAGTCAGACTTAAGAAGGCATTTTGACCATAACTGTTAAGTCCCTAGAGTGATTTTAATGAAACTCCCCTTATTCACTACACATTATATGTAGATAATTTGTGTAGAATCTGAAGTGCCAAAACACCATGATTAGAAAGTTATTAGGGTTTATTGCTCTGGCAGTCACCTCTGACTGCGTTTTTCGTATCTTTCTAATACTAATGTCTTTTGAGCAGGTGTCAAAGGCATGATGTTTTACAACTAACAGCAGGAGCTATACACACACAGTCTAAATGAACACAATTGGATTAGTACTTTTCAAGATATAGCTATTTCTTTGGGTTTTTTTTTTTTTTGAACACCCTGTATATTGGAAACGTAACAGTGTGCCGTTGAAAAGTAAGCAGCGCGCCATTGAAAATGAAATTCACATATTTTGTAGGAGTTGCTGAATTTTCCAGGACTTGGGAAAGTAAACCATTTGGTGAAATGGATCTTCAGGTGAGAATCACTTATTTAAAATGTTTCTAATTAATTTATCTAGACTTATATAAAAGTAACATATTCTGACTAATTTGAAAGATTTTAAGAGTTTTGTGTACAATCTTTATTTTACCACCAAAACTTTTTTGTGGACGGTGTTTGGTGGTTGGTGCACTGCGATCGCAGCTGTAACAAATGGAAGGTGATGACATTTTGCATGTTATTGCCTTGTCTATTATTATCAGACATCACATTTCTGTAGAAGCTGATAATGTTATGCATTTTATTTTTATTTGCTTGACATTTTCTTCTTGCTTAATAATTTGTTTTTACCATTCAAACTCTCTTATTTCAGACAGCTACAGCTATGGTTGCATGGTCAAGTGCTGCCATCTACCAAGGGCAGATCAATAGAGGGCTCATGAAGCAGGGAGATCTGAACAACTTTCTTCTTGAGGTTTTCAAGTAAGTAAAGTCTTGATTTTTAATGAATTGTAAATAATTATAAAATTTAATACTGGGCCTCTAGGGAGACCAGTTTTTGTACTGATAGAGCTACCCAGAATAAATATAGTTTTCAAATCAAATCATATCAACTTTGCGCACATTGTGTTGTAGTCTGCATAAATTGGTTACCGTAAAACATGTGCAATCGTGCATGTAATCTTTTAGAATTTTGAATTATTTTGTGATTTCCTGATTTACTTCAGAATTTTGGATATTGGTACCAGTAGTAATTTATTAATTCAATACAGGATATATTCTGCTCGAGATATCAACTTTGTGAAAAGATTTACACCCTTCATTTAGAAAAATCAATGGCTTTTGGTAATCCTGTTTTCTTGACAATGATAGCTTTACCCACGAATTTTTCTTCAATCTTTATAAATAACTGATGTTTGGATTTCATTAATCTCATTGATAATCTGTTTATTTATATTTTAGAATCATTTTTGAGGACATTATTTCCATGGAAAAGTTGGTCTCAAATATAATGGTAAGTATATCTGAGAGCCCACCGTTGGCTGGTTTCATTGTCTTATTTTTGTATTACATGTAAATTCCTTTGATTTTTTCATTACTCATTTTATCAATGTTTTATTGAATCACCTAATTTGGCCAAAGAATACAAAACCCAGGTACTAAGGTCCTGACATTGATCTTTTAAATTCTTAACTGATACAAACTAATTTTTAATCAAAGTGAATTCCAACTCCCAAGCTTGGTGGAGCACTAAGTTGCCTCAAAGCTGGTGAGTTTCCCAAGCCATCCTGTGGCTGTGGTTGTTTCAGCATTGTGGAATCACAGCCTGTTTTATCCACTGTAGCAGACAGTCTTTCTCAAGCATTATAGAAAATGTGACACTGATCAATCACAATGTTGCTTCAGAGCTTTACTAAGGACCTAGTTAATGCTGACAGATGTGCAATGTTCCTAGTGGATGAAGAGAAGGATGAGCTGTATTGTGAATTGTTCGATGAAGGAGCTGAAAAGGGAGAGAATAGATTCACAAAGAAAAAGATTAGGTATGTACTTATACTGGACTGTTTCTCATTTTTGTGGCTTTCTTGTTGTTTTGTGAGGTTAATATTATTTTTTCTTGCAGTTTAATGCTATTGTTAATACAGTTTTATCTTTACATCATAATTTCAATCACCAGCATCACTTTTCGAACGAGTTACCTTGAAATATCACGACGTCATGCTATTCTTATACTTATAGAACTCAATGTGACTATCATTGACCATTTATTAAGCAGTAAAAAATTAATTCGCTTCATGGGTTACAAAATGTTTCTTCTTTCCTGGTGAATGTCGAGTCTCGTATGATCGTATCATCCAAATGTAATTTAAGGCGATCTGTCTGCATGGGGTGTATACCCATTTAATATTTCCATCCCATTTTGTGAATGGTTCTCCTCAGAACACCCAGTTCTAGATACCATTTAACGTCAATACACATTTGTTTCCTAGGTTTTCTACTAGTAAAGGCATCAGTGGCCATGTGGCAAGGACAGCTGAAGTTGTGAACATTAAAGATGCTTACCAAGATCCTCGATTTAACAGGTATGTACAATGTGGCTGTAGCAAGCTATGATAATGAGGCAGGCTGAGCAACTTCCTGCACCAAAACTATAGAGAAAAAAATATTTTTGGAGTTATTTTACTAATACTCTACTGAAATATATATACCATAGTGCACCCCAATCTGCAATCAAGGCAGTGTATGGTACCATACTTTAAATATCCATTGAGTATGTGTTCATGGTACAGTGTTCACGGTACTATTTTATTCTACAGTTTTTTATGGCACACATTTTATGATACCGTATTGTAGCCAAAAAGATTCCTTCAGAACTGTCCGAGATGGCTGTGTGAGAAAGCTATGTTTTCCTCTTTTGCTTAGTTTTGCCTTGCCTATTTAAACTTGCTTCATCTTTTTGGATCGTGGCTATGTCCCTGTACAAGAGAATTTGTTGCTTTATTTCTCAGGGATGTTGATAAGCTGACGGGCTACACCACCAAGAACCTGTTGACAATGCCTATCATAAGCAAGAAGAAGGTGACGGGGGTGGTACAAATGGTAAACAAGGTTGGCCATGAAGAGCAGGGATTCTCAAGCATTGATGAGAAAAACTTTGAAACCTTTGCAGTATATTGTGCCATGGCTTTGTATCTTTCTAAGGTAACTCTATATATTGGTTGTGTTCACAGCTCACATTAATAAGCTCATAGATAAAGAGAGACAATAAAATTGATTCCGCAGCAGTAAGGCAATGGAATCTCTACAAAAGGGCAAATATGATTTCAGATGGTCGATATGCACTTTACTGTACATGTTGTGGATCACCTTGTAATATGAAATATTAATTGCAAAGAATTCAAATACACAGTCAAAAAAGGAACTTGAGAAACTTAGAAAACAGCTTTGGTACTTACTGTAGGTCACTGACCTTTTAATTTTCATATTAGGTCATTGAAGGTAAAGGATAAGTCAAATCCCAATATCTCTAAAAAATAAAATATGACCTCCTAGTATCTTGTCAATGATTTTCATTAAAATTTAGGTCTGTTTGAAGCATATTGTAAATTGACCTTTTACTTCCAACATCTTAAAATCTAGGCCAAATTGAAGCCAGAAAAAAGGAAACTTTACCCTGCATGCAGAGTCTTGTTAAAGCTTTTTCAAAACATCTACAAGTTCTCAGAAGTTCAAATCTGACTAAGATTGAACTCATAATATTGTGAGCAACTTGGTGGTAACATTTTGTCATGTTAATGCCTGATTTAGAATGGAACAAAAAGTCCTTTGAATATCAACACCCCCCCCCCTTCTCCCATTAACTTACCACTGTCTCTAATGAACATTTTTTATCGTGTTCCTATTTTAGCTTTACTCCACACTGAATCACCAGACCATGATTCACGCCATAGCAATAGAGCAACTCAGCTACCATCAACAAGCTTCTGAGGAGGAATTTGGACGATTACTCAGCAAACCATTTTCCAATAAGGTCACCTTAAGTGACATTGAAAAGTGAGTAACTGCCGATAATAAATTGAAAGTTATGAATATTGATGTATTTTTTTTATTAACTACTGTACTTTAGGCTTTGTGTCAAAATGTTTTGACACTTAATTTTGTTATGGTTTAACCCCACTTTCCCCGTATATTAAAACTTGAATCAAAAAAGTTGATTTCAACATCAACATTTTTCGCAAGAAATCTTCATTATTAGCCCACTCCCCCAATAAAGTTAATGGAGAGGTTAAGCTACCGTATAAAATCCACAACGCAACTTAAACGTATCAATGGCCCCTATATAAATACATGTAGAGTTCACACATAAAAAGCCGTTCAGCTCTAGTGTTTGTTTAGACTACACCATAGCTTGTAATGATTACATAGTATGCCATTGATGAAGTTCAATAGCTGGTTTTCTAATACATATTTTAAACGAGCTCGTTTCGTAAGATTATTGGAGTTAAATCATGCGTAACATACATCATCTTCTTCAGAAAGAATTATACTCTGCATCGAAATCAAAATTGCAAGGATAGTATTCAACAGACATGAGTATAATGATTCCCGTTGATAGCAACGTGAAATATGTAAATCTCCCGTTCTAAACACGCAACTTTGAAGTTGAACGGGTATCTGAAGTAGACTAAAGCGATACAATCCTATGTTGATTCAATGTACTTTGCGTTTACGTATACGTTTTGAAAAACCGTATTTGCTTAACCTCTCTAATTTCACTTTCTACAAGTGCTGAATATTAGACATCATCCCTTATTTTGATTTATATACATTTACAAAGTACTTATTGTTTATACAATATAATTATTAAAATGCATGTTGTTTCTATGCTCAATAATATTATCAAAATGAACATCAAACATTAAGATAAAAATATGGCAAAAGCAAGCAACAAATAAAAAAATCACTGGTGAAAGAAGTTAAGTTAAACAAGGATCCGATTGGTCTATTTATTTAGGTATGAATTTTATGGCAAGGAGTATGACAAAGACCTCCCCCAGTTGTTTCTCATGATGACCACAAACCTCTTTGGAGCAGGCCTGTAAGTACACATGCACTCTAATTTACAGGATCTTGGAAAACATTGTCCTGCGCATCAGCTTTCTCAATGGACTGGAGTATAATGTTCACAAAGTTTGAGATTTTTAAAATTACATGCAGAACTGTGAATAAATTTATAAAAATCACAAATAAAAAATATACAAAAATATCAAATATGACGCCATTTGACAAGAGCAAAATGAAATAAATAAAAATCTTCGGCTTATTTCTGCTCAGTATTCTTTTAAACAAAAAATATCAATTTCTGTTATTCCATTCCAAAATTGCCATTAGTTAGTTCATCATGACCAGGGACAAATGACTGAATGAGATTGAATTATACATGTAGTTATAGAATTGTCAGAGAATTTCATTCATTGTCCAAATCTGTGTTAGCCCTGTATAGTTATACATATCTACTGATTTCAGCTTTAGTCTGTCAAAGCTATGTCGTTTTGTGCTAACAGTGAGGAAGAACTACCGACCTGTGGCCTACCACAACTGGCACCATGGGTTCAATGTTGCTCACTGTGTCTACTGTATACTGATACGTACCATGCCCAATGGCACATTCACTGAGCTACAGGTATCCTTGTAGAGTAAGCCATGCATTGATTTTATAGTTGGTCTTAGTTGTCGTGTTGGTCTTAAGTAGCCCTTCTTTGCTGAAAATATATCCTGCCTCGATTTTTATTTTTTATTCCAAATTAATTTTTGGGATTGTCTTAATTGCTGAAATCCTTTCCTTATACACATGATTTTATTTCCATTTTAATTTTGGGTATTGTCTGCATTCATGATACATGTATGTTGATGGGCATTTGGTTAGGGAATTACATACTTAAATTCGGGAAAAGTTAAGGAGTTTTGATAAATCAGGATGATGTAGGAACCCTGTCATTTTACAATTGCCAATGGTGATCTCTCAGAATAATAGGCGGCTATAATGGAATAGAACAGAATAGAAAATCCAACTAGTCCGATTTACCTCTTCAAACTCATCTGTTATTCTGAGAGCATATTGTTTGGTTCTGAAGTGGAAGATTCTATGATGTGCTGAGATCGATGAAGGGATAAAAGTGAAAGTAACAATTGAGAAGATAGATTCAGAAAAATAAATAGAAGAATAAAAAATATATGATCTTACCAGTAGTAGAACTAAATTGTTGAAATTATAAAAGTTAGAATTAAGAAATTGTAGTTAGGATAATAAAGAAAGAAAACATAACAAAAATTTATCTTATGTATAATAATAGATTTTATCATATTTTAGGCCCTTGGTCTGTTCATAGGAGCTATCTGCCATGATTTGGACCATAGGGGATACAACAACATGGGCATGAAGAACATTGACAGTCCCATAGCTGCCCTGTATTCTACATCGCTGATGGAACAGCACCATTACAATCAAACTGTCGGGATTCTACAGGTGTGTTTTTCCAGCTGTCATATTTTTGTGGAATCCTGCTGAGCAAAGCGGGTTAAGAAATCTTTAGAAATGTGCCTGTTTGTTTTTTGACGTCAATATATTAGCAATAGAAATCTGCAATATTTGAAAATTTCATAGTGGACATTTTGAAAAAAGGACACTTCAGTAAAGTCATATTGATAGCCATTTATAATGGCAGGCAATGGGGATTTAAAGAGTTTTAGAAATAAGTCTATGTAAAATAACTTCAATTATGAGATCATTTCAAACAATGACCATCAAATTCCAAATCTAAACCCTTTTCCTATACATGTATGTAGACTCATGTAAAACTGACCACTTGATACATTATATTATGTCCCAAATTGTCTTTGTATCACTGTTATTCCAATAACAATTCTAGCTAATTTGGTAAACAATTGTAAGTCGTAAACAGGTAAAACCGTAAAATTAGTATATTTTTGTTGAAAATCTGTTGTCCTATTTTATTTGATTTGTAAAATGTAATGCATCAAAATTTAAATAAAAATGCTCATACCTGAGACAAAACTGAAATGTTAAACTGAGCACTTTTATTCATCCGCACCAAGTGTTTTAGCAGGTTCAAACAACATTGGGTGTAATGAGTTTATAAATAGAATGCAATGATTCTAAATCTGTATAAAGAGTTGGATATGGTTCAGAATATTATTGAATGAAATTTTAGTAGCTTGGCCTTTTTAAGTTTTTTAACAGGATCATTATTAATGTGAAAAAACTCCCACGGTTCCGTTAATTAAGCACCCAGACACAATTTGCAAATTCACTGTGTGGGCTGGATTGTGAATTAAATCACCTTATGTTAGGAATTAATTTCCAGATAGCAGATATTGACCTATTAATGCAGAAGTTGTTTTTATCAAACCGTTTAATTGATTGATTTCAAATATTTTAAGGGATGTTTCTTTGGATGAAAATCTTGAACTGTGTAGTTTTTGGTATTCTGGGTTATGTAATAAACCCAATATCAGATAATGTCTTGTGATATATTATGTCACCAACTCAATAACCCTAACTTAATACTAAAAATCACATATTCTGTTTATTCACTCATGTTGATATTTGATATCAAAAGTTATCACATGGTTAGGAGTTTCTAAGCATTTTGATTGGTCAATTGTTATGATGTATTCCATATCACAAGGCACCTGGCTCATTTTCATGTGATACGGTGGACTGTACCACTACGGAGTCAATACCAATGTCCGGTAACAATGTATCACCACTCAAGCTTCGCTTTCGTGGATGATACAGTGTTAACCTTTCGTGGAATATTTCCTGTATCACATGCTGAAACATGTGATAACTGATAATATCACTCAAAATGACCTGATATTCTCTATTCTGTCTACTTAGCATTGATGGTGCAATAGGTTACAAATCATTGTGAATTCAAAACATCTTGGTGTAAATTAAAATCAGAATAACATTGTACCATGATTTTTTTTAATCACATTATTCTTTATAGCAATCTGGTCATGATATTCTGGACTTCCTCACGAAGGAGGACTACAAGACAGTTCTCAAGTCAATAAAAGATGCAATCATTGCAACTGATCTCGCAATATATTTTGGCAACCAGAAGATTCTCACGAAAGATTTAGATGAGGGAACATTTGATCTCGACAAAAGGAAGTAAGTTGATAATTTGTCGGTTATGTGGTTAAATTTCAAATACTTGATTTCTCGATTTTGTATCAAGTGAAGGTCAATAGCATTAATTCTGAGGCAATTCAATGTTGATTTCACACAAGCAGCTTTAAAAATGGTCTCATTCAAACTATTAAAGGGTAAGGTTTCTGTACAAGGATGACACTAACTTGGTCTATGATATTGTATTGGTTGGAATACTTCAGCCAGACAGCGAGGCCCTTTAAGTACATTGTTAGTACAGTAGTTCCAGTATTCAAATTTGGGAGGTCACGTTTTATCAATCTGCAGATGTTCAACAAAACTTTTCTTCGTTCTCAGATTGCGGTTCCAAATGCCTATCACACATAGAATAAATTTTCAAAACACTTGAATTGACTCAGAATGGTAATATGTTCCACTGTTGCATTAGGTCAGAGTATCAAATTCCTGTTCAGACAAAAAATTTGGATTAACGAACATGGCTGAGTGGTCCAATGCTATATGATAAACTCAGACTCTGGTGTATGCTTTTATGCTTGTACAACTAAACAAACACAAAAACTCTCCAATCTCATTTAATATGTTTTCATGTCATATTTTGAAAGTCTATTGAAAGAATATACACAACCTGCCATTTGTTACAGATGCTGACAGCTGGACACCGAACGTTGTCACAAATAAGTTGGAGACCTTAACAATATGTCACTTGTGGTGATATTATAAAAATGCAAGTTTTAGTTGTTGATAAATCTTTTTTGCAGGAATGAAGTGATGGCCCTCATGATGACTGCAGCTGACCTTTGTGCTATATGTAAACTATGGCCTACACAACAAGAGACTGCTATACTCATCTATATTTTGCAGGAATGAAGTGATGGCCCTCATGATGACCGCAGCTGACCTTTGTGCTATATGTAAACTATGGCCTACACAACAAGAGACTGCTATACTCATCTATATTTTGCAGGAATGAAGTGATGGCCCTCATGATGACCGCAGCTGACCTTTGTGCTATATGTAAACTATGGCCTACACAACAAGAGACTGCCATACTCATCTATGAAGAGTTCTGGCTTCAGGTACAATATTTAGTAATTGGTTGAATGATTGAATTTAGTACTTGATGTTGCAGGTTACTTACATGTGCAAGTATCTTATATTACTTGGGATAAACTATATTCAAACATTTGGTTATGAATTTTTCTACTGATGGGATCCATTTTCTGGTCACCCTGTATTAATTTAATTTTATCATTAATATGATTTCAAAATGATACACCACATAAATATATATTTGATTATATGAGTGGACTCCATCTATACACTTTTCGATATAATTCTTTGATCAGTTAATGTCAGAAATCTTATTTGCAATAATTTTGTTTGACAGTTTCATTTGTAAAAAAACATGTTATATTAAAATAATATCAAAAGGTGTGTAACTTATGTGAACTCCAATGTTGATTGTTTCCAGGGTGATGAAGAGAAGCGTCGAGGCTTGAAGCCAATTCCTATGATGGACAGGGAGAATAAAGACAATCTCCCCAAGGAGCAAGTCGGATTCATCATGTTTGTATGCTGGCCCTGCTACAAAACTCTGGCACGCTGTCTGCCCTGTACGGCAGATTTGCTTTCTGGATGCGAGTAAGTGTAATGATTTTTTACCTTTTATTTCATATACATACTGCAATGTATTAAAAAGTATATTGTCAATCAATGTACTGTACCTTTTATTGTTTGCATCCTAAAAATTGAATTTACTTACTCCACAGTGTATATACAAAGTATATAATATCATATGGGTATGGTATCAGTAACTATGATGTCTTTGGTTAACCCATGGGCTTTCAACCCGGGCTTTCAACTAGATTGAAAGCCCATGGTTAACCTGCAAAAGCCAAAAAAGACTCTCCAGGGGGCATTAACAGAAACTTCTTAAAGTTAAGAATTCATAAATCCATTGTTCTCTAACTGTGATGTCATCATATCCATGGTTACAACAATTGATTTACTAATTCGTAACTTTACAAAATGCTTGTATCAGTATGAATGTATGTCTTGTAGGCTAATTATTCTCTTGTTTCCAGGACCAACTTGTCCCAATGGAAGCGTGTTGTAGCTGGTAAATCGACAGACATGTGGGAGGTGCAGCTCTCGAGAGTAAAGGAGCGAAAGGCACCAAAGGTTAAGGATAATGATGATGATGATTAAAAAAAGTTTCTAACATAAAGGGGAACATATCAAAATATCAGTATTTATTAAATAATGATTTCATAACAGACAGGTCAAACTAAATTGTTAATAGTAGAATATTACTTTTCAAAATAAAATCTGAAAAAGAAAGGCTGGTCACAATGCTGATAATCAAGGTATTTCGTATGAGGAGACCCTTGTAGAATATTTCAATTGAAGCCTATGAATGTTCAAATGTACTTTCTTAGTTAAAACCAATTTTGTTCTATGAAAAAAATTGTTCAAGATAGAGCTCACCATTCTTTGACTACCAAAAATATTTTGATATGACCCCCACACAGATAAAAAAAAGATTATTAATAATTAGTGAGGTATGGACTCAATTAGGAACATTCAATACACTAATCAGAAGCGGAAAGAGATAAACAATAATTTTTGTCTGATTGGCAAACATAATTTATACAACACTTTACATAGACATTCTTTAGTACAAGCGATGTAAGCATTTACATCTCTGAAAACATGAAATACTTGGGTCAGAGACATAAATATTTCATGTCTCTGCTTGGGTATGTAATAAAATGATAAATGTCTGGAATCTGTATTTATCTTATGTATTTGGATTCAGCTACATTATTATGTAGTTATTTTTATAAATTCTAGTCAATGAATAAACAAAATCTGTGATAACTATTGAAATTTTGAGTTGTGTTTAATTTGTAAGGGATATTAAGCTACATTTTTACATGATTCTAATATGATACATGACGTCACAATAATAGCTAGAACAATTGATTTACTGGTCTATATTGGAGTAAGTATGACCACTAAAATTCATAAATGCAAAAAGTTCTGTTTCTTGTCAAACATATGACCTCAAATTTTATTCTGGCCATTGCCAAAGACCTCAATCGCTATGTGATTTCGGTCTTTCAACAATGTACAGAATAACATTTTTGGTCATATATTTCGCCATAAACCATAAAATCTCTGTCTTTATTCCTTCAATATATAATACTTTTATTTTATTATGACCCCAGGGATAACTGTCCCCCTCTCAAATCTGGGGGTCATTAACAGAAAATTTGTAAAGTTAAGAATTCGTAAACTCCATTGTTCTCTCACTGTGATGTCATAATATGCATGATTACAATTGACTTACGAATTCGTAACTTTACGATGTTTCTGTTAATGACCCTTTGATTACTAATATTTTCCTTATACCTTCAGGAAAATAGATGACAAAAATATACAGTAAAACCTGTGTTTACAATTCATATTCTTTTTTAGCTTTCCTATACACAAGTACTCTCATGTGTGTATAATTATTTCAATATGAGTACCTAAACTTTCATGGATGTTCTAGCAATAATCACATTAGACAGGTTTTACTCTAAATAGATAAACAATATTGCTAGTTCTTCATAAATTCAACAAAATGTCATTTTTAAGAGTTTTTAGAGTTTTATTGAAATATAACAAAGGGAAATTTACATTTCTTTCTGTTGCCTAAATTGCATTAAATTATTAAAAAGTAATTTTACATACTTTTGTTTTACATACTTATATCACTTGCTAAGATGATATTTGTTAAAGTCTCCACCTATCAAATTTAATGTATGGTTTTCTTAATACTTTTGCTTTTTGCGAAATGATAACTTGATCTTTATGTCCATTGATATAGAATCAGAATTAATGGATATCATTAGCATTCAATCCTAAATGGCCACAAAAGACGTCTTGTAAGCCATATTCATATTGGAATGTCTTTTACTGGCTTAAATTGGCTAAAATTACTGCAAAATTGGAAATTTTTACTCAATTTTTATGACAATTTCCCAGAAATGTTTGTGATTCTCTCCAAATTACCTTAAATTGTCTGTAATCTAGTCAAATAAATGGACTGTTGTAATGGTTCAATTTGGCTTAATTGTTATCGATTTGTAACATTTAAAGAGTCATAATGTTTATACAGTATATAAAAATTCATTGGATATATTTCAGGAGTGGGTTAGTATTTTCACAATAATTAAATTTCATTCATTGGCTGCTGTTAGTTTTTCTGTGTGTTAGCTCACTGACTCGAGACTATTTATTTATTTAAGTCTGCCCACTCAGGGCTATTTATTTTCACTCATAACTGTTTTAATTTCATGAACATGACATACTGTAAATAGCTTTAATTTGGTGATAATTTGGCCGATTGGGCACATTTTGAAAATTTGGCTGTTATTTAATTTGGCCGATTGACCTATCAGAAAAATGCAGATATTGGAGGCAAACATGCTCGAGTGATTTGTTATTTTTTCTTTCAACTCATGATCGTATGTTTTGTAGCTACCTCACCCTCATTTGCCATAACGATCATCTTCAATCGTATAACTCAATGCATATAGCTCGCCAACGATAATGCAATTTCATCTCTCCTGGTATCAGATTGTTTTTTCTGAACCAGCAGAGACTGTAGATCTTCGGAAATAGCTTAAGATTATCATTTTATCCTTGCATTTTCAAATTTTCACCAAAGTTTTATCATACAATGTAACACATGGAAAAGTCCCTGGATGAAAATCCCCAGGGATTCTTTAAAAAATAATGACAAAGACTTAATTTGGTGGTTTTTATCAATCGACCTTATTAAAACAATTTACAGTAGGCCTACTTGAGAATGAATCACCACCATGTACACACATAGTTTTCTAGATTTAATGACAGTGCATTTCTAGAACAATTTAATCATAGATAATTATTTAAAACTAAATTTATGAATCCAGTTAGATTCGTACAGAACTTTGTGGAAAAATAAGATGCTTCGTTTAAACCCTTATATATTAAGTTGCCAGTAGCAACAGCTAGTTGTATGTAAAATATAGTAGCCGGGACAGAAAAAGGCATCCCTCTCTTTCAATTCTCGATAATTTTTCATGGAATGTTCACGTCAGGATAAACACTTAAAACCATTCCTAACATACAAACTATTTTGTTTAACTCATAATAAATTTTCATAAATGTATAAATCAAGGCTATTTTCACTAAATTCAAATATGCTATTAAAAAGAAGGAAATGTATGTCATTAGAGGCTTCATATGTAAATCTCTTAAAATCTAATGAAAAAATGAGTGAGAATTAAAATAGAAACTCATCTATTCACCTAAAATATTTCAATTCAAGTGGTGTAATCATATATTGAGTATTTTGCCTCCAAGTGTACACTGCACATATTGCAGAGGGTGCTGCACATATACAATTACACAGCCACAATGGTTTGATAATTTTTGTATAGGCAATAAGATAAAACCTCAACATTAGGAAACAATTGTTAAATGAGTTAATGTCTCATAATTTTTATGTCAGTTGATATGATTTTCAGGTAGTCCACTTAATAAATGTCACATATAGAGTCAAGTCTGAATATTTTCAAAACTGAAACTTCTGATGCATCATTTTTTACAGTGGTTTATTCGACTTGCAGGTAGTCGGCTATGCGTGTGACAGCTTTCGGCAAACTCCTCCCACGAACATGGCTTGTCATAGCAACACTCTTGCATGATGCCACGACGTTTCAGACGCAGGTCACGGCGAGATCGCACCTTGAAGAAAGAATTAGCCTCATCTTCACCCATGAATGGATTGTTGGAATCTAAAACATATAATTTTTGGATCGCATATTTGATTTTTTTTATTCAGTATTAGTTGATGCAAACTTACATAGAACATACATGTATATGAGAAGCACCCAGAGGAATAACAGACATTTTGATTAAGTGTGCAACTACTATATACCACCATTATCGTGTTATCTGTACAATAACAACCATTTATATTTCTGATATTACAGAGATCTGTGTGATATTTTTCAGAAAATCTGCAGCATTTGGGGTTGATAAACACAATAATCGTGGGATAAAGTAGTTCTGTGCATTATTTAATCAAAATGTCTGTAATGCATCTGATATCATGTATTTGTAATTCTATAGTTCGTCATAAATATAAATACCATTTTTTAATCGTTAGTTAGCAGCCTTCTAATCAAATTATATACACAATCGTAATTCAATACACCAATGAAACTTAGAGAGAATAAATTAACGGACCTATTTTCTCAAAAGAGAATAAATTATCTGACCTAATTTCCAACAACATTGTGGCGCGAAATGCAAATGTGATATCACACGGATATGCGTGAGATAAACGATATCACACGCATATGAGTTTGATAAACGATTTTCTGGAAAGTATCACACAGATTTCAATAATATCAGAAATATCAATAGCTGTTATTGTACAGATAACAAATTAATCGTGGGATAAGTATGTATAGCCTATTGTGGACAAAATAACAAGTAAGATGAAATATAAGATGAGTTAAATTGTAATTTAAACCGATTGATCCCCATAAGTCGAAGCCATTGCTCTATTTCTTGAAAACCGCACAAAGAATTGATTCATTTGTCTTATAGATGTAATTAAGCATATCAAAATTACAGACATAGATAACAGATATAAATGATGACTTAAAGGGGTCTGTCTGGCATGTGGTTTCAGATACTTAAGTTAAGCTTGTACATTCTCTTTAGTGACTTTAATCACTATTATGATGAAACCGTGAGCTTATATAACTGCAGCAATTAGTATCATGTAACAATCTAATTAAACTACAATATACTGTAGTTTTCTATATTTGTGACAAATGCAATCAAGTGAATTTTCGAGTAAATTTGCAAAATAATCTATCTTTTTGACAATTTATAACTGGTTACAGAACATGTATGTATGTAGTTTACAGCATAGACAAGCACAAAATTGATTATTTGTCACCCATTATCATTTTAATTTTCAGTCTGACCCTAATCAAAAAACAAAATATTTTAAATGGGCAAATTCGCAAAATAATATAGCTTTAAAATAAAGTTGCAAATAACAATCTGACAATTGGATAACGCTAGTTATTACCATACCTGCAAGCCTCTTATCAAGCCTATAGATGTCCTTCTCGCATGCTATTCTAATGTGATGTATGAGCTCACTACGGCATCGTCTGTGGCAGTCAACATGCCAGTTTTGCTTCCACTCATGTGGAGTTCTGCAGAAAAAGAGAGAGGAATGAACAAGGAAAAATGTCAAAGATTTCTCAAACATTTTTAAAATCCCTTATTTGTTTACTCATTTAAATATCAACAACTCTGACTTCATTTATGGAGGTTTGACTGCTTGTGAGATACATTTTGACCATATTGTTCAGGCCCGTAGCCAGGATTTGAAAGGGGGGATCACTTTTTGAAAAAGTCCAGGGGGGGTTTATTTGTGACAATTTTGGTCCAAAAATGGCCAAAATAACTTAAAAAGTGCTCGGGAATGGTGAAAAACTGCATGATTGTGAAAGATTTTTTGACCAGGGGGGCAATGGATCATGAAACAGCTAGGGTCATGAAAACAAAAATATATCACTTTCTTTACAATTAGTAAGAAAACAATTTAACCTCTTCATCTGACAAGTTTTTTTCATGTTATCAATTTATGAAATACAATCAGCTAATTGCCAAGGTTTTACAATGCTAGTGTCAACATTAAGAGCAACCTTGAGAGTGCTGCTGCCCTTCAATCTCAGCCATAAGTATTTTCTAGAATTAACCTGTTCCTTTGAAGAAGTGTACCCATATATACAGTTAGATTTGATTTCTGAAATAGTGAGCTAATCATGAAGAAAAACACTATTGCTTTTTTTATTTTTTTGACATATAAATTAAAGGTGTCCCTGAACAAAAAATTGGAACAGTTTGGTTCGGAACATTTGGATCCGGAACAGAACAATTCCTGATTGGTTGTGACAGCGTGTATTTGATTACTTTAAAACCTATAAGTCACAGTAAGTTGATCGTATACGTGTAGGTCAATCTGGTAGCGAAAAACTCTTCAAAGAGAAGGAGTGAAAAAAGAAATTCCCTTGGTGCAAAAAATTCCAGGGGTCAGAAAGAAATCGAATATCTGTGACACCTCTAATATCAATAACCATTATCACCCAAATATAACAGTAATATTACCATAGTTAATCAAATATTCTTCATATATGCATGTCATCATTCCAGAATAATAACTTACTTGACCTTAATTAATCACAGGGAGGGATTTTATTGTGACTGTTACCTGACACAAACTGTTACAATTTTAATTTACCTACTTTTTTACTTTATTCATACTAAGTATTAGATAGTAATGGTGCCTTCAAATTCAAATAAAGAAATTTGAGAACTAAACCTAATTTGATAACATTTTGTGAAGATTAGTATTATATTACACCTTTACAATGTATTAGGACTTATATTGTTATAAAATGCAATAAGCCAAAGGATCGGAATTAATAAAACCATCTATCGAAACTATTAACAATACATGCATACCAAGAAGTAGTCAAAGGACAACTCAAACCTCCAAAACTAAGCTAGGCTGTTTTGCCAATGTACGCAGGGGCTGATTGAAAATGGAAGGCCAAAGATGAAACTAACCAAGGGGATGGGTTGAGGGACATATTCCTCAGGAATATCTTACTTAACTGTTCATGGCATTGACTGCAGTTTGAGTATTTCAACAAAAAGTGGAAAATAGTAGAATCCCTGTCCAAAAATAAATAAATTCCATAAGAACAGTACTAGATATAGTACTAGTCAGTGTACTCCCTAAGGATATGAAACCTGCTGGTCAAAAGGGCATTACGGGAAAGTTGCAATGTTATTATGCAATAGGGCATTAAAATTGATTTTAATTTTTGATTTATTGATTTTTTCATCAATAGTGAAAATATCAACTGGTCCGTATCAAATGTAACCTGGTAATGACCAGCAGACCAGCCCTTAGGGCCTACACTGGTACTAGTCCATATCATACTTCATCACTCTACCAGCTTTTAAAACTGGTATTTTAAACACACAAACAAAAACATTTTTGCTCATCCAAAAAGCCTTTTAAAATTCTAATACAGCTGTATTTCTCAATCTAAATTCATTATGATATGTAACTTAAACAATTGATACCTTGAACTTGAACCTTGAACTCCAGGGATGAGCTGTCTACTGTCTAGGGGTAGAGTTGTCCAGAGATTAAGTAGTCTAAAGTTTGAGTTGTCAAGTGGTTGCAATATGCAGTGGTTTAATAGTCTAGGCGTTTAGTTGTCTAGTGCTTGAGTTGTCAAGTGGTTGCAATATGCAGTGGTTGAATAGTCTAGGCGTTTAGTTGTCTAGTGCTTGAGTTGTCAAGTGGTTGCAATATGCAGTGGTTGAATAGTCTAGGCGTTTAGTTGTCTAGTGCTTGAGTTGTCAAGTGGTTGCAATATGCAGTGGTTGAATAGTCTAGGTGTTTAGTTGTCTAGTGCTTGAGTTGTCTAAGGGTTTAGTTGTGCAGTGGTTGAGTTGTCTAGGGGCTGAGTTCTCCAGTTGTTGAGTAGTCAATGTGTTGATCTGTGGAGTGGTTGAGTTGTCTAGGGAGTTGAATTGTCCAGGGATGACTTTTAATTTAGAGATTATTTGATTATTAATATTTTCAACACAAGATAAAGCAATGAGTGCTAATAAACAGGTAAAATGAGTTCATAAAAAATATTTATTCATTCTAAATCTAATGAATTGACTCAGGTACCATTTCAAATGCAATTTGAAACCAATATTAAGATGACAAATTGATCATTCAGCGCAGAATTAAACATTTGTAGTAAATGGGGCTGAGAATGAGGTTCAAACAAATGACAAGGATATTAAAAGAACAATGAACTAATAAGTGTGATTTCTAAATGATTTTAGGATAGTGTAGTACACATTAATGTTTAATTCAGAAATTCAGCTTTCAAAAGAGCTGATAATATGCTGAACATTTTAACAATTTAACCAAATAAAAACTAAGAGAAGAGGATATTATATATAATCTATAATAATATTTGACACTAATAAACCTGCTTTAATTTCTTGCTAGATTGCGTCAGAATTACATCATCATTAAACATCATATGACAGTGTCATTCAATAACAATACTTGTATTTAGTTACATGTAGTTAGTTACACGTAGTCAGTAACATGTATATAGTTACATGTAGTTAGTAACATGTATATAGTTACATGTAGTTAGTAACATGTAGCTTGTTACATGTAATTAGGCACCAAAACAAAATTGAACAAGGCAGACGTTAACTTGCAAAATATCACCACCTGCCATTTGTTACAGACAACAAATGCTGAACACCGACCCCTGAACATCAACCACCAAACACCATCCGCAAAAAAAGTTGGAGACTATATGATGCATAGTCAATGTTCATATAGAATTCAGAAGGAGCTTTGATGATTTTAAATGTAATCAAAATTACATAATTATATTCTCATATGGTACAACCATGCTAAAAACTTTTTTCATCTTAACAGGAACCTGAGGGTTGCTGATGGTTTTGTCAGATTAAAATCACAAAATATTGAATTTGTTACAAAATGCATGGAATACGATCCTCCTGGAAGTTCTCATCAAACACAATCCAAATAATTAAAAGATAAAGTTTGCAACTAATGATATATATAATGTAACTAATAATTTTCTTGCGACAAGCAAGTGATAAATAGGTGATTTAAATGAAAAGTAAGACTAATGGTTTGATGACTCCACCACAAAGGAGGAATACTCTTAGTTGCAAACAAGTAGCAAGTAGGAATTGTTGGAAGATACCTCCTGTGAGAATTCATGGAATGACCTTATCCAAAATTTAAAATTTTCCAAATCTGGGCAGATATAACTGAATAATGGCAACACCCATGTGTAGCAAATCCCAATGAACATCCAATAAGCAAATTCAGACAAGATTCTTCATTAATAAAAATTGACACCATGCTGGATGAAATGCAAAATGCTGGAATTTGTACTGTTAACAGTTCATTCAAATTCAGTATTAAAACAAGGCATTAAAATACAAAATGTCACTGTCTGCCATTTGTTACAGACGCTGACTACCAACAATGACTGCTGAATGCCAACTGCAGAATGCCGAACCCATCCACAAAAGAAGTTGAATATGTCACCACAGGTGGTGATGACATAACAAATGATGGTGACCTCTTCACATTCATCATTTTTAAAGAGTAATTCATTTTACCACATTTTTTCCTAGACACACAGACAGATTTAGAATCCCTAATGCTTTTTGACATAATATTCCAAATCAAATTACACTTTGTTCTAGTTTTAATAGATTAATAAATAATCAATAGATTGGATTTTAATATTTTCCATTATGTATAGTACGTATGTACATTCACATTAATTTTAAAATAGTCATGAAAAACATAGTTAAACCTGTAAAATGGAACACCTCTAGAGGTGGAACACGTCCACTGGCGGATTAGGGGGGGGGGCCTGGGCCCCCCCCCCCCCTTGGGTGGGCCCAGAAAAAAAATTGGGCCCAAAAAGAATTTTGGGCCAAAAAAGGCCTTCAGGCCCCAATAAGTGGGCCTTTTTGGTCATTACTGGGCCTTTTAAGGCCTTATTTTTTAATTTCAGGCCAAATTTTGAAGAAAATGGGCCTCAAAATTTCAAAATTTGGGCCCACTTTTGGGTTTTAGGAGCCCAAAATTTTTAGCCTTTTTTTCTCTGGCTTGAAATTTGGGCCCCCCCTTGTTGATTCCCAGATCCGCCCCTGCACATCTGTTAGTGGAACACTTTTCAGAGTCCCAAGACCAACTGACTTAATGATAAATTAACATCTTTAAATGGTACATGTATATCTAACCACAGAGGTACAGAGCCCATTATTTTCATAAAATTGAAGAATTGTTTCTGAATTTTAGATTGGAGAGACAAATCTATTTCAGAACACTGTTTTTTCCTTTCTGATTCCAAAGGTCGGTGTAATATGTGCAGATGAAAGGTGTCCACTAGAGTCAGGTATCCCCTAGGGACAGGTGTTCACTAGAGAGAGGTGTTCACTAAGACAAGTTTTACTGTAATATGTAGGACTAAACTATGCCATACCTTGCCAGGAAAAGTTCTTTTATTTTTTCAAGAGCTACTTGTGAATCTCTCGCTCTTGCAGCACCATTACAGTAGTTCACCAACAGTATGGCGACACACGCTAGTAACGTAGGAGTGTAGCTACTTACAGTGAGATATAATGCCCGTCTGACCATTCCTGAAAGAACAAAAAAAATTTTAGGCTTCCAGATTTTGCCATGAAGACAACACAGTAAGAACTAAGAATTATCAGAGATAATTTCATGAATTTAAAAATTTATCGATTGACATCCTACAAAATCGTAGGGTAAAAATCATCCTGGTAAGCCACATTTTCACAATTTCTGTCTTTCTGCAATTCAGAGACAGATGAGTATATTGTAAAAATGGGTAAATGGCTGAGTTTGAAGATATTCTCAGATTGCTCTAGTAACACCATACATAGCCAGCTTAAGAAAAGTTTGTAACTTTAATGAGGACACTTGTGGGGGTGCTGAATCCATGGCCCCAGGTGCATGGCTTTAACATTGTGTAATATAACCGTGCAACACAGGGCTATTCCTTTAGTTTAATAATAACCTATACATGGAGATTATTTTTCAATTAGTTTTATTAAATGCGTCCAAAAGATCATAGTGGTATATAAGTCTTATATTGCTTTGCAACATTATTATAAAAATAAGATATGAAAATGAATAAAATGGATATTATTACTTTAAAGATAATCATCGACATACATGTGTACCCATGTGACTTTATAACAGTTCATTTACAATCCTACCATGTGAATGCTGTAGGAGAGTCTATGGAAGTTTTGAGCAAGATTGCTCATAATGAGATTTATTCGTTGACTGAGGAAAATTTCAGATATTCCAAAATTATGTATATTTTGGAAAAATTCCAAAATTAAGATTAATTACTAAATAAGTTTAAAATTGAAAGGTGTTGTTATTATTTAAGATTTAAAATGTAGAAATCTGTAAAGTCTCTTCAACTGTACGAATTGTACAATTATGAGAAAAAAACTTAAAAAGTCTATGTTCTTGAACAACGTACACATATGTAGTTTAATTTGAGATTATAGGCATGAAGGAATAATACAAGACAAAAAGATCCTGACTTAAAGGCCTAAAACACATATTTGGAAAAGTTGATATGTATGTTTGACCCTACCTTTAAATATTTAATGATAATTTATTTAGAAAATATAAGAAGTATCAGGGGCATTCACCTCATATTAAAGCAATAATACAATATTCATTCATGTCTTTGATTTCTCCACAGGCTCCAGAATTCTGAGGGGATTTCTGGGAAAATCAAATCAAATTACAACCGCATCATTAATCTTCATTTTCCATGTTTTATTTTCCATATACACAATGATAAAAAGTTCAATGTTTTATTTTCCATATACACAATGATAAAAAGTATCAACTACCAATAATATGTAAAATTGTTCAAAAGCCGAAATAATAAGGCCATTTTGATTGGTAATGATAAATCATTTAGCACAGTACTGTAATGAGCCTTGATAGCAAGTTGCTACTACAGTCCAGCTGTAGTGGCTTAAGCCTTTATAGCTCAGCCGGTAGAGCATCAGTCTTTGGGTCAAAGGGTCCTTGGCTCTATCCCCATGCCAGGAATTTAGCATACTTTCAATTCCTTTATCTGGCTTGTTACACTATGCTTATTAGTTAGTCATTCCCCTGGGTCGCTCACAGGTCATTACAATACAATAATAAATAGTGCGATAATAAAACCACAGTTCCAAAAGATGTTTCAGCAAGTTGCTTTCCTGTTAATGGAATCATCATGATTGATTATCCAGGTTTAAAAAAGTGCATGCTATTTTGAGTATCACTATTATTTTTAAGTTATTAAATGAAAACATGATACTTTGAATTCTAATTTAGCATCAAAAAGGAAATCAACACAGAGATCTGATCACTGAACTCTGAAAGACACTCTGACATCATTATACATTTCAATGACATCTCATTCTTGGGGAAGGTGATTGTGACATCATAAAACTTGAAAAAAGTTATATATGACATCAAAGTGATGTCATATTTGCAATCTACATTTAAAACTACATCTAGAACTTCATTTGGTGGAACAAAGACCTCATTTGAAACTTCTTGAGATGATCAAGTCCAGTGGGGCCGGGGAAGGAATATTGTAGTCTTCAGATTATAGACATATCAGTGCAACTGCAAGTTATTACTCCAATACAATAATCCCACATAAATTGGGTGTCTAACACAGAACATGCAGAATTAATTGTCCCAGCTCAGATTGGTGGTAAATCTATTTTTGAGACTGATTGCATAAAAGGCGCCAGATTGGATGTAAATAGTACAGTTGATTATTGAGTTCATTTAACATACAGTACAGTACAGTACAATACAATACAATACAATGCAATATAATATAATAAATGCACTACTGTAGTGTAACAATATTGTAACAATACTATACAATACAATACAATTTTACAATACCATACAATACATATAAAGAAAAAATTGAGTAAACACATAAATCATTGACATTATAATAGAAATAAATCTCCATGAAAAAAACAGATGCCTAATTTTTTCAAAGAACAGGTCCCTTTAACAGACTATTGGTCCACTTAGACTTTTTCCAAAAAACTCATTCTTCCATTTACTTTTAAAACCGATTGCAAGTTGTAGATAAACTTTTTTTCTTGAGATGTGCAATATCAAAAAGTGGCATTAGTTTTCAGTTTCTTTGAAAAATTGGCAATAAGAACCCCTATCACAAGACTGTCTGAATATTGGTACACACTATGTTTACTATCAAAATAATATCAAAACTTATCATTATATAGAATTTATTATATGGAACATATGGCATACAGGCATTCGGAGTAGAACATTAACAAAATCCAGCTATGTATGAAGTTTACTAATGCAAATCTGGAAAACATTGTCATTTTTTGTTCACTTTGTTATCAAGTTTTAGCATGGTGCTCATTCCCTTTCATTGAACATTTAACCATCAGCCCACCCTCCCACAAAAAAAGATATTGAAACTGTATAATGCAGAGACTGTAAAGTAGCTTCCCTGCAAATATCATTGTTGTGGGAGTGTGGGCTCACCACGAAAACTTAACTTTTGTGATGAAAATAAGGCTGACTGGTTTAAGTTTTCAATATTGCTGCTAACCTGGGCATATATTTGATGGCCATTTTGGATTTCTATAAAAAGTAATTGTTTGATGACTTAGATTTAGACATAAGTCAAATCTTTGACCCCTTAAACCTAGACATTCTCTCCAAAATCACTGTTCTCAACTGTTCTATGAGCTTAAATCAATCAGTTAAATATTCATTTTGGTGGCCATCTTGGATTTCTATATAAAGTAATTGTTTGAGGACTCAGATTTAGACATAAATGAAATCTTTGACCCCTAAAACGCAGACATGTGCTCAGAATTCACTGTTCTTAACTGTTCTTTGAGCTTAAGTTGAATATTCATTTTGGCACCCATTTTTGTGGCCATCTTGGATTTTTTATTTAAAGTAATTGTTTGATGACTTAGATTTAGACATAAGTCAAATCCTTGACCCTTAAACCTAGATATGGTCTCCAAAATCACTGTTCTTAACTGTTCTTTGAGCTTAAATCAATAGTTACATATTCGATTTGGCATCCATTTTGGTGGCCATCTTGGATTTTTATGAAAAGTAATTATTTTATGACTCAGATTTAGACATAAATCAAATCCTTGACCCCTAAAACAGACATGGGCTCAAAAATCATTGTTCTTGAGTGTTTCTTGAGCATTAACAGTAGTTACATATTCGTTTTTGCACCCATTTTGGTGGCCATCTTGGATTTCTATAAGAAACAATTGTTTGATGACTTAGACTTAGACATAAATGAAATCCTTGACCCCTAAAACCTAGACATAGGTCCTTAAATCACAGTTACAGTTTACATTTCCTGATTGCTGGAAACTGGGTATAATTGTTCCTATATATAAGAATAAAAATTCAAAAACAGACCCATCCAACTACAGACCAATCTGCATCCTCAATAATCTCTCAAAGCTTTTTGAACGAATAATTTATACAGCTATTTTTGACCATGTTTCCTCGAAGAACCTCATTTATGAAAATCAGTCCGGGTTCTTACCAGGACATGATAAACAGAAGCAACTATTTTCTATTGTTAATATGTTAGCCGATAATTTTGACTCTAACCTCGCAACCCGTGGAATCTTTTTAGACGTGGAAGGTGCATTTGACGCAGTCCCACATTTTTTGTTACTCCATAAGATGAAATCTTATGGATTAGGCAACAATATTATAGAGTCATTGACCTCATATCTAACAGATAGGAAATTAAAAGTAAGGATCAATGACACTTATTCAGACATTTTATGTAATGCTGAAGCTGGTGCAAATATTCCTCAAAATCTTCAAAATCGAGACTCCAGATCCTATGAAATAAATAGTGGGGTTCGCCAAGGATCAATTCTTGCCCCCCTCTTATTTTTGCTATATATTAATGATTTAGCAGACTCAGTTCATAATTGTAAACTTTTCTTATATGCTGATGATAGTTCCATCTTCTTGACAGTACCAAAGAATGAATCAGTTGAAGCAACAAATCAAAAAATTCAATCAGATATCAATGAAATGGCTAATTGGTCCACTAAATGGAAACTCAAATTTAAGGCATCTAAGAGTAAAGAGGTTATCTTTCAATCTAAACACACACGAAAAGTCAAGAAACAAATTCCAGTAACAATGAATAATGAGCAAATACCTCTTGTAAATAGCCATAAACATTTAGGCATCATTTTAGACAAACACCTTAGCTTTGAAGAACACATTAACTCAGTGATTACTAGGTGTAATAAAATGTTAAATCCATTGAAAGCACTCAAATTTTCAGTAAGATCAAAACACTTACAGACAATTTATATGGCATTCATTCTCCCACATCTCGAATATGGCAATATTATTTTTGACAGCGCAAATCTAAACCTCTTAGCAAGTTTAGATAGAGTCCAATATAGAGCGGGTCTTATTGTAAGTGGTTGGATCCAAGGGTCAAACTCTGAGAAGGTGATGGCATATCTTGGATGGAGATCCTTATCCAATCGAAGAAAAGAAAAAAAACTAGTGTTTATGTTTGACTTTGTTAATAATTATAAGATGCCTTCATATGTTTCAAATGTTTTTGAACAGTATAAGAATCAGGTAAATCACCAAAGACTTCGACGTAGCAATGATTTTAAGATCCCATTCAAAGCATCAGCTAAACTTAGGAAGTTTACAGCTTTATCCAGTATTAAATTATGGGATAATTTACCAGATGAACTGAAACAAGCACACTCACGCAACGGTTATAATGAAAACACGCGCTACGCGCTGACGCGCCACGCGCCAATGCGCTAATAGAAAATGATCCTTCCCCCACGAAGCGTGCGCATGTTTTAAGCGCATGTTTATGATTGGTCTATATTATAGGCCCAGGGACATGTATAATTACGGTTAGGATATTGCCTGGGAACTTGTCGAAACATTGACACTTCAAAGGCTGTATAAATTACCGCTAACCTGTCAATCAAACTTCAAAGATGTGAACTTTGCGGCCGTGAGATCTCAAAAATTACACTTTTCAGGCCCGTAGCCAGGGGGGGGTTCGCAGGGTTCGGGCCAAAAATTCTTTCAAAATCATGCAGTTTTTCACCATTTTGAGCACTTTTCAAGTGATTTTAGCCATATTTGGGCCAAAATTGTCAAATGTGAACCCCCCTGGAAATTTTTGAATCAGATAAAACACACTGACAAGCAATAATATTTGCACAGTAAACGTTACCTATTTATTCGTCCCGATTTACATACATGTTCCCGGGCCTAGGGGATCGGTCATTCTGAACAGCGCGTTAGTGCGCCAGCGCGTTAGCGCGTAGCGCGTGTTTTCATTATAACCTCACGCAACTCATTTAAGTATAAAATTAGAACATTTTTGAATGGGAAAAAGAAAGAATTCACAACCCCAAGATTAAACCTATCCAGAGATAAAGAAATTGTCTTAAATAAAACGAGATGTGATCTCATTTTTAGGCAGCATCTTTTTACACATAACTTCAAAAATATTCCAAATGCCAAATGTAAATGTGGTCACTCTACTGAATCAACCAAACACCTATTGCTCCATTGCCCTCTTTTTAACATTCAGAGACTCAATTTTCACAGAGAACTAGGGGGACTGCCATCCTTTAATTTAAACTCTTTTAATAATAGAAAACAGGAAGACAGGGTAGACTTTCTACTTTTTGCAGATCCTTCTCTTGACACAATTACAAATAAAAAGGCTATTGAATTAACAGCCGAATTTTTACACTCTATTGTCAAGGAAGTTAAATAGTCAAATATTCATTAATATGTACATATATCTCTGACCTGTCTTCATGCTTTCATGATTATTTTCATGTTCATAAATATGTTTTATATCTATCATTTTTGCATTGTGACCTATTTTAACCTATATTGTAACTACTTTAACAGGGCCAATAATGCTTCGGCATAGGCCTTGTATCTGTTTGATGTATTATGAAATAAAGGAAATATGAAATTTAAAATCACAGTTTTTGCATCTCAGTGTGCTTAGATATACCCACTCTTATATTGTGACGCATGCACTGGCGGCCATTTTGAAAAATGGGTGATACGCCCATTTAGCTACAATTGTTGCAATGCTATCACATATTTTCTTACTCTAGAGGTAACTCTTAACCTTCCAAAAAATCACTATGGCGATTATTCCCCTAATTTGATACCGACCAACCCCCCAGGCTGATCGCCTAATACATGTACACTACATAACAAATGTACAGATTAGGCCATTCAAAATTAATTGTATGTTGGCATTCTGATGAATGGCCTTGTATTAAAAAGTACAAAACCTTTATTTATTTAAATGGTTTTATATATTATTCAATAGTGAAAATGCAATAACATACTGTGGCAAAGCAAGTAACACACCTCTTGATTCAGATGACCTGTTAATGAAGACAATACTGAAGCTCATATATAATTCAAGATCACAATTCCCCTTGTCATTTATATGCATTACGAGTACAGAGTACATGGGAACATTTTGTTTTTTCTGAAAACATAGAATTTAGTGACATTATTTAAAAAAACATCTTTGAAGGGCCTAAGTGTTTTTCTAAATAGGGTATAAGTTATTATATCATTATTATTTATTAATAAGCAATCCTTTGAGTGCCATGCCATTTATACATGATGCTGCCTTATATTTTATGATATATGTTGAAAGACGATTTCTCTGAATTATTTGTGTTTCAAATATGGGAACTGCAAATTGGGAAATAACTTTAAGATTAAGTCTTCATACAGACATTTAATTTCATATTCCAGAGCAAATGCAAATGGGCATTTATTAAAAGTGACCCCACAACTATTTAGAATATGGCAAACATTTTTTAGAAAACTGGCGAGAAGCAATTGAAATAAGAAAATCCATTCTCATGGAAGTGCCCTTGTGTTCATTTAATTGCAGTCATTTTATCCTAATTGCCCATGGGCATTTAAAACAAAAATCATATCCCATTCTTAAAACATGCTTAGGATACTGTTGGAGTCTCAAAGGGCAACAAGAACATTCATTTTTGAAACAGGAACATTTAATCCCCCTAAAAATGCCCATATGGGGATTTATTCTCAAGACTTTCTTGTAATTGCCCGTGAGAATTTATTAAGAATATCCATTCACATGTCTTATTATCAGTCACATTCAAAATTAAGCCAATTGCTTTCATTTCTTGTATTAGAAAACGGCAAAGGTTTGACAAAAATAGCATCTCTCAAAGTTGACCTTTAAACCACCCTAATGTCAAGGTCAAATGTCAAAATTCTCAGAAATAACATTTTAAGTAATAAGTCAAGAGTACTTCCTCTTCAATTCCATGTCAATATATACTTGTTTTGTAGGGGGGCTAAAAGAGGGGTTTACCGCCAACTGTCCTTTATGAGTTTAAAAGCTGTGCAAGCAAAAAGTGTTACAGTACACTACCATATTATTGTAAAAATAATGATTTATGACAATTATGTATAGAAATCCTATGAGGATTTAAGAAACTAATTTTGGTGACTAACATGACATCATTGCCACCTTTTTAAACCAATTATCACAAAAGAAACCAACTCTTCAATCCCCACTGTAACCAAATTATATTTCAGAAGTTGAAGATCTGAAAATAGAACCTGTATCAGCATCATACTTTGTATAATGAACAACTTTTGAATGCCAAACACTGAACAGTGACTGCCAAACACCATCCAGAATAACTTGGAGAATAAAACAATATTTCATCACATGTGGTGGTGTTATAAGGACATGTTAATATCCTGTTTCTTGTATGTGGCATTCTTCATGGTTTCTTTGGTTTCCCCAAACCCATTTTAAAACATATTGTGTTTCATCAGGCCTTTTCTTATCTGACTTTGAGAGATAAGAATTAGAAGTTATGGAAACCACAATATAATAATTGTCAATCAGTTGTTTCATCAATGAGAAAGTTCTAAAAGGCATGAACAAGACCTCTCTCATTGTGGTTATAAAAGGTTTTGAGTATCATAATCTGTGTAATAGACAATAAATGAATTGTCTTTTAGTAAACTATTTTACTCAAATGTCAAAGATAATAAGGTAATTACCAGTTTCTCCACCAGGTGGCTAAAACGGGTCAGATAACATGGCAGACCATGGTAAATAAAGGGAAAGTTTCCGAAAGCTTGAATTTTCAATAGATTCAATTGAAGTTTAATAACATATAACATTTTAGAGTTTAACAAGGCATTAACATGACAAAATGTCACCACCTAGTTGCTCACAATATTATGAGTTCAAACTTAAGTCAGATTTGAATTTCTGAGAACTTGTAAAGTCAAATTTGAACTTCTGAAAAGATGAAGATGATTTTGAAAAACAAATTTGGTCAATTTGAAGCAAGTTGAAAACAGACCTTTTTGACCTTTTTTGACCTTGAGAAGGTCATTAAAGGTCAAATGTCAAATCTAAAGTCAGATTTGAATTTCTGAGAACATGTAGATGATTTTGAAAAAAAAATTAGTCAATTTGAAGCAAGTTGAAAAAAGACCTTTTTGACCTTTTTTGACCTTGACAAGGTCATTGAAGGTCAAATGTCAAATCTAAAGTCATATTTGAATTTCTGAGAACATGTAGATGATTTTGAAAAAAATTTAGTCAATTTGAAGCAAGATGAAAAAATACCTTTTTGACCTTTTTTGACATTGAGAAGGTCATTGAAGGTCAAATGTCAAATCTAAAGTCAGATTTGAATTTCTGAGAACATGTAGATGATTTTGAAAAAAAAAATTAGTCAATTTGAAGCAAGTTGAAAAAGACCTTTTTGACCTTTTTTGACCTTGACAAGGTCATTGAAGGTCAAATGTCAAATCTAAAGACATTATTGAATTTCTGAGAACATGTAGATGATTTTGAAAAAAAATTTAGTCAATTTGAAGCAAGATGAAAAAATACCTTTTTGACCTTTTTTGACATTGAGAAGGTCATTGAAGGTCAAATCTAAAGACATATTTGAATTTCTGAGAACATGTAGATGATTTTGAAAAAAAATTTAGTCAATTTGAAGCAAGATGAAAAAATACCTTTTTGACCTTTTTTGACATTGAGAAGGTCATTGAAGGTCAAATGTCAAATCTAAAGTCAGATTTGAATTTCTGAGAACATGTAGATGATTTTGAAAAAAAAAATTAGTCAATTTGAAGCAAGTTGAAAAAGACCTTTTTGACCTTTTTTGACCTTGACAAGGTCATTGAAGGTCAAATGTCAAATCTAAAGACATTATTGAATTTCTGAGAACATGTAGATGATTTTGAAAAAAAATTTAGTCAATTTGAAGCAAGATGAAAAAATACCTTTTTGACCTTTTTTGACATTGAGAAGGTCATTGAAGGTCAAATGTCAAATCTAAAGTCAGATTTGAATTTCTGAGAACATGTAGATGATTTTGAAAAAAAAATTTAGTCAATTTGAAGCAAGTTGAAAAAAGACCTTTTTGACCTTTTTTGACTTTGAGAAGGTCATTGAAGGTCAAATGTCAAATCTTAAGTCAAATCTCAAGTCAGATTTGAATTTCTGAGAACACGTAGATGATTTTGAAAATTTTTTTTAGTCAATTTGAAGCAAGTTGAAAACAGACCTTTTTGACCTTTTTTGACCTTGAGAAGGTCATTGAAGGTCAAATGTCAAATCTTAAGTCAGATTTGAATTTCTGAGAACACGTAGATGATTTTGAAAAAAAAATTTAGTCAATTTGAAGCAAGTTGAAAACAGACCTTTTTGACCTTTTTGACCTTTTTTGACCTTGAGAAGGTCATTGAAGGTCAAATGTCAAATCTAAAGTCAGATTTGAATTTCTGAGAACATGTAGATGATTTTGAAAAAAAAATTTAGTCAATTTGAAGCAAGTTGAAAAAAGACCTTTTTGACCTTTTTTGACCTTGAGAAGGTCATTGAAGGTCAAATGTCAAATCTTAAGTCAAATCTTAACTCAGATTTGAATTTCTGAGAACACTTAGATGATTTTGAAAAAAAAATTTAGTCAATTTGAAGCAAGTTGAAAACAGACCTTTTTGACCTTTTTTGACCTTGAGAAGGTCATTGAAGGTCAAATGTCAAATCTAAAGTCAGATTTGAAGGTCAAATGTCAAATCTTAAGTCAGATTTGAATTTCTGAGAACATGTAGATGATTTTGAAAAAAAATTTAGTCAATGTGAAGCAAGTTGAAAAAAGACCTTTTTGACCTTGAGAAGGTCATTGAAGGTCAAATGTCAAATCTAAAGTCAGATTTGAACTTCTGAGAACATGTAGATGATTTAGAAAAAAATTGAAGTCAGTCTAAACAGTATTTGTTAAGTTATAGGAAGTTGTAAGAAATTGTTACAGACGCCGGACGCCAACCACCAACCACCAACCGCCGGACGCCGTCGCAAAAAAAACGGAGACCATAACAATATGTCACCACTTTTGGTGGTGACATAAAAAAAAACGGAGACCATAACAATATGTCACCACTTTTGGTGGTGACATAATAATTATACAATACATATGTCCTATATAAGAAAAGATATTTCACTTTTCATAAGTTTACAACATACATATATAATAGGGTCTCTTAGGGAGAATCTTCCCAACCTAGAAGTCACATTTTCAAAGAAAATTGAAAGGAGGATGAAAAGTAGCGCAACAGATTTCGAACAGTCATATGTTGGATTCCCATGTTATTTTCCCATAGGGAAAACTCATGCGATCCATTGCTTCAACTTAATTTTGGTCACCCATAATGGATATCTTTAAAACCCCTAAAGGCATTACTTATTCCTTTAAAGGGGTTAAATGTGTGCCAAAATGTAGCATATCGATGCAACAAAAATTGAAGGGGTTGAAAATCAGGACAACATTTCCGAAAAACATGTCAGTGGGTTGTCTGCACCATCCATGTCTCAAAGTCCAAATGTTTAATTCATCAAATATTTCTTCATACTTCAAAAAAGATTATCTTTTTAACACCAATGCAACGATTGAACAGAGGACACACTAATAAAATGCCATATTCAATGGGCCACTTCAATGTTTTAGCATAGCAAAAATATTTTGCAACATTAGTGATGTCATTATGACTCACTCAGGTGGCAAAAACCTTTTGAAAAAAAATTGAAATTTTTTTTTCAATGTCAATCTTTTCTAAATAAGCTAAACTTTAATAATAAACTAATGTTGATTGTCTAACCAGGTCAAAAGGAAGAATATATTATGTTTTGAAATGCATTTTTACTGAACCATTTTCATGCACTGATAAGTTCATTCTCCCTTATTTATGAACTGAGTTCTTAATTTCTTCGGCAAAAAACATGCGAGGATGAATGCTCTGCATTGGTATCAATCGTGGCTTACTAAAAGATACATGCGACCTCTAAAAGTTAGTTTTAAATAAATTCACAAGTCCTTCAAAAACCACTTTTTGAAATTAAAAAAAAAAGTTTCACATATAACACTTTGATAGCATTGGGTAATATAAGCTTAAGTGATTTAAACTTTATATGGGGACTTTAAATGTACCTTCATAAGTAGATCTCAAATATGATATCACTTTGTCTATTTTGAATATTAAATGACTTAAATCAGGATTATTTCTACTTGCATCTATATTGTAATGTATCGACTCACACCAATACAATATTTAAGTTTTATGTTTAAAAAACTCTGGTATCAGAGGTATAACAATCGTATCTCCTATGCTGGGAATATTATAAATATTTGTGAAATGAATTAAAAACGTCATATTCTTCAATATTGTTATCTTTAATTAATTTGATTCATTAAATGCTTTAAATAATTCACTTATATAGAGTACAGCAGAGAACAAATGGGAAAATTAAAATGCAAAATTTGTTTGAAAACTTTGAAAACTGTTTTTATTAATCTCTAGAACTTACAAGGGTTTGAAAAATAATTTGCTATTCAAATCATCAATCAGTTGGAATGTCTCCCTATTTAAAATAGAAAATGTATTACAAATTTGGAATTATTCTTGTTATTCAAATTAAATGGCTCCAGCTAATAAAACATTTTCTTCCTAATTGCATTTCTACGAAATGGCATAAAAAAGTGTTAATAATTTTTTTACTCACACTTACCTTTCCTTACATTGAATTTCCTTCCCTTGTACTTGAATAAAAAACATATAATTTATAATAAAAGGCTTCTATAAAATAGAATACTGAAGGTTCTATACCAATTTACTTACCTAGTAAAATATTAATTTGTCACTTTTTTGTCTTTTCAGCAGTTTTCTTTGTTTCCTGATTGGTGCTCCTAAAGTAAGACACTTCAATGTAACATGTTCTACCAAACCTGGAAAACAATGTGGCGTTATTTTAATACATATGTGAAGTCAACACTTGATGTGAGTATATGTGATATGACTTGAATATACAAGCACAACTTCTATATATGTTTTAAACCTAATATTTGAGCTTAGAATTCATAAAATACTTACCAATTGCAAGCTCAAATTATCTCACTTTTTTTTCGGGTCCAACTCGGTGCAAATAAATTAGGCTAAATGTAATTACCTTTCGCAACTCACAAATGAATACTTTCAATTGTACTGAAATCAACTTGTAACCCAAAACAATCCTCTGAACTGCCTTATAAGGTTATCGTAAGAATTCCCACTCCAGCAACTCCCACTGCTTGAATCTAACTTCCCCCACTCAATTTCTGTTGAATTATACATTTCTTGTATTTTAACAATATCAATCTTATGATTTTTTCTGAATAAACCAATCCAATTAGCAAATCCATATTTAAAAAAATAAAAAGGAGTTTTTGAAAATTGCATTATGGTTAGAGTTTTAAAAATTGAACTTAAACCGATTGCATAACACATGCTCATTGACTGCTAAGAAAAGTATTTCTTAAAACTTACCAATATCTTTCCAAGGATTGACTGTTTTTAATGCTGATGGTAATGCCCTGTCTGTATTATCCTTTTATCCTCAAATATGTTTCTAAACTGAAACTGAAGCTTATATGATTCTTTCAATACTATTCTGAGAAAAAATTATAAATGTTTTAAAAAAATTTAGATTTTATATTCCATACCGTGTTGAAACATCATGAGGATAATAATGAAACTGATAAAGCTTACGCAAATAACAAAAAACAGAAAGTCCCCTGCATTAGATGTATTAATTTGATTTCATCGTATCTTATATAAGTATGAGGCATTTGAGGCGCCTACTTAACGTATATTACTTTCATTGTGTGGAGACCATTCATGCAATCTGTCGAAAACCTCAAGTTTCAAACTACAAATTAATTTCATCTCCAATAAAGAGTCTTCATTGAGTTGTATTACCTCCACTTAATGAACGCATCAATAATAAGTATCAATTCAAAAATTAAGTATTAATCATAAACGGATGTGTAGCTTTTGTTCATGAAATTAACAGAGGAGTTTGATATTGTGTAGGGTATGTTTTTTAACTTACGTTTGACCTGAATCTAATGAGGAAATTTGGGTTAATAATGAGTGAAATATAAAAACTACAATGACGCATGCTATCTTGATGCACTTGGGGATCGAGTTGATCTTTGACTTAAAAAGAGCAGCGCCAAGTCATAGCAAATGCCTATTAGCCAAATACTCATTAGATAGTGTAATCTTCATCAAGGTATTTATGCATATCTAAAAGGATAGGTATCGATATGGAGAACTGAATTCAACAATGTTTTTCTCTTAAACCAATCATTGAAAACATTCTGTAAAAAACACGGTATTTTATGTAATGTTGACTGATTGACAACAATTTAATGCGAAAATTATTTAGAAATATTTTATATAACTGTTTTTGTTAATATTTTTTGTTTTTCTAGTGCAATTGTTTTTGCTCCTTTCTACCAATTCATGAGAATGAAATAAAATGTCTTTCCAAACCTTGTTGGAACAAAATAGCATATACAACATGTTTTTAGACCTCTCAATATTATAGTTATACAAAGGAATTTTTGGTTGATTTTAAAAAAGTATTCAAAAAATTAAAACAAAATCCCCCCAAAATAGATAAAAATCAAGATAAACCTTTTATTTCATTAACAAGATACTTTTTTTAAATCAACCAAAATCTCCTTTGTACAATTACAATATTGAGAGACCTAAACATGTTGTGTTTATGCCGTTTTGTTCCAATGAGGTTCGGAAAGATGTTTCATTTGACTCTGGAAACATGATATCAAGAACAAAACAAGCGTTTGATGTGTTTTCTAAAACAATATAGATGAAATTATATATACATTTGTCCAATTATATTGTCACCATTCAAAAGATGACCATTAAATTGACAATCTGTAAAATTTTCAGAATTTTCTGATGACTGGTTTAAGAGAAATGTGTGTTCAAAAAGTTCGCCATATCAATACCCATCTTTTCAACAAAATTGCTCCACTACTGTTCCAGTAATAGTAAAATACTAAAATAACACATATAAAAATGGCCGCCATTTTCCAAACAGTCACATACTTGCCAAAGTGTCACACAACTGTGTACATCTATATACCTAAGGCTTAATTAAAACTGTCACTTTTCAAAGTCCGATGCTCTACCTGTTGAGCCATAAAGGACTAGCCATACCATATCAGGGTTACACCACCCTCCATCCCCCTCTGAATGACAAACCCCCATTGTAACCCTGAATATCCCACTTCTGACACCATGGGTGCCTCTGGGGAATTGAGGTTAACAAGCCAGATACTGTACGTGACAGGGAGTGTGCAAAATTCAATGCCCTGTGCAGGAATCAAGCAAAGGACCTTCTCCAAAGTATGATGCTCTACCGCTTGAGCCATAAAGGGCTAGCCACTACAGCTGGGCCATGATGGCAACAATTGAGGGTCATTACACCATCCCCCTTTGAATGACAATGCCTCATCATAACCCTGAATATATGGAAGAGCAAATCCCACATCAGACACCAATGAAACAACACATGGGCACCTCTGAGGAGCTGTAGCATAACAAGCCACTACAGCCTGGGTTGTACTAGCAACTTGCTATCGAGGGTCATTACAATAATGACCTTGTACTGGAGAAGGTTGTGTATTATAATTTCAACTGATATCATTAGATTATTTGAACAGCATGTGTCAGAACCTTATAAGGAATAGAATAACCGATGAAGAGGAATAAAAATGAGCACTCAATGCTTCATTTATTTATATATCAACATAGTTTTTATAAACTGAGGCTCATCTATCTTGGGACACCCCATATTTATTGAAAAACAAGAAAAAGAGCACCTCCTAGGAGTAGCAAATCCCACCTAACAAAACATATTTAACCAAAGTCACCATCGACATTAATCGGCCTATAAATTTGGACCAAACCTGATATTTGCTGTTTAAGTTGTTAAATATTTCTCATGACAAATGAATGCTATTTTGAAATCAGCAACCATCTCGAAAGGGCCAAATCCAATAACTGGCAAAGTTATAAAATATTCCACCTTTTTTAAAAAACTGTCAAATGGAATTTAAGTTATCAAAGATTGCATTCTTTATCAAGTATAGCAACCATTCTGAATCAAGCAGAATTGGTAATTTCTTCTTGAACAGAGGTCTAATGCCAATCAAGCATTAGCATATAAAAGATCCAAATCCAGGAACCAGTATTTGAGTTATTGCCTGGACAGAAGAACGCACAAATGGAAGGGAGGGACAAGGAGGGATAGAATGACAGGTTCATCATAAACTCTCTCTGTATATACTATAAATGTTTTAAGGTACACAGAAAGGTTAGGTAAAGTAAAATTAAATACATAAATATTTTGTTCCTTCTTTATTTCAATCATTTTTTAAGTTAAAGATAATCCTTTGATCTGGCTAAACCAATCAGAATACTGAGAATAAGACCGATAAAAATACAGCTACCCAATCAAAATAGAATTCACTAACTTTTATGCTTCCATAAGTACTTGGCAATCATTTCTGACTGAAACTCTAATTAAAGACCATGACAGCTACATGTATATTTGGGGTCATGAAGATCTTCTAAGCATCAAAATTGTGGATTAATTTCTCCTATTTTAAGTCCACTGCACTGGCGGATCTGGGGGGGGGGCTGGAGGGGCCCAAGGAAAAAATTGGGCAAAAAAGTCTCAAGGCCCCAAAAAGTGGGTCTTTTTGGTCATTACTGGGCCTTGTGAGGCCTTATTTTTTAATATCAGGCCAAATTTTGAAGAAAATGGGCCTCAAAATTTTCTTTTCTGTTTTAGGGGCCAAAAATTTTTTTCCACGTAAGAGCAGAAGTTTTTTCTAGAGAGATATTCAGGGTATATTCAGGCCTGTCAACTGTCCCGCAATTTGCGTATTTGTCACGCATTTGCTGAAGAATTTGAAGTCACGCCAGTTTTTTTTGCGTGACAGAAAATGTCACGCAAATACGCATTTTACCTGGTAATTGTCACGCAAAAATATTTCTGTAGAAAAATTTTCAAAATATGTTGACGATACGGTAAAAATACGAACGTCGGAAAAAACTGAACGCAATTTGTTCGAATTTGTCTCGCGAATCCCGTATGTGTCACGCATGTTAATTGGAAATTTTCGTACCTACCCCCCCCCCCCCCCCCCGTTGACGATATCGCGATTTGATTAAATTTGATTAAATGCAATAAAATTGAAAAAAGGTGCTCAAATTGTGGCCAAGATGTTCAGATTTGGACCAAGGTGTCCAAAATTTGAACAAAGGTGTTCAACATTTGCAAGTCACTCATGTTAGGTGTCCCCAAGTTGACAGGCCTGCATATTGAAATAAATAAGATCTGTCTAATAAAAAGATTACACTGTATTTTATTCAATTTAATTGTAAATACTGTAATTAATCTTAAATATCATAAAGCCAATCATCTCTCCAATGCAAAACATGGGCTCTACCACATGATTACACTAGCCTAGTAAGTTTTGTAATCCCAAAAGAATGAGTGAGTGGGTGGAAGATTTCATTAAATTAGACCATAGAGACAATGTAACCAATATAATACTCTCTAACTGCTTGTTTTCATCAATAACAGCTGTGTTTTGGATCTTCCCTAGTTGAGGTTAAAGAGAGAATCATATATAGCGAGCAATCCAACAAAACATTGTTTCAATTTTAGAATATTTCTGGCTCATGTCGTTCCTTGTCATGTCAATTTTCTAAAAATCCTCAAAGGCCACACTTTATTTCAGGAAAACTAGATATTTCTAAAATAATGAATTATTTGGTTACCATTCTTATTATTTGCACTGGTGATCCACTCGATTACGCTGGTTACCAAAACGAACCGTTTTGGTAACAAAATGTCGGAACATCCGGAAGGTACGATTTTCTCGTTTCCTTATTTTACACGTTGTAGGCAGAATTCCCACGATATTATTTAACACAAACGTGTATCAGTATCATATGTTTAAGAAATTGTACATATTTGCGAACAAATAGTTCAGAAGACAACAGAATCGTCGATTTACTTCCTCACTTAAGTTACATAAACGGTTTGGGTTAAAAGTGCAGATCTTAACTGTTTTTCCAAAAACCGTTTATGTAACTTAAGTGAGGAAGTAAATCGACGATTCTGTTGTCCTCTGAGCTATTTTTTCGCAAACATGTACATTTTCTAAAACATATGACACTGCTGCACGTTGTGATAAAAAACGTCGTGGGGATTCTGCCTACAACGCGTGAAATAAGGAAAAAAAGGAAAATCGTGCCTTCGACGTTCCGACATTTTGTTACCAAAACGGTTCGTTTTGGTAACCAGCGTAATCGAGTGGATCACCAGTGATTTGGGAGAATTTAAACATTTTTAACCTATTTTTGCACTTTGAATCCATGATAACTTCATCAATTTATAACATATCGCGAATCTTTTGGGTGATATGGCATTTGATATTGTAAGGAATAGATTGGTAGGTCAATTGTACATACTGCTTGCAATTTTGTCACCCCTATAGATCTGATTCTGCCTTTAAATAGTTTTCTACAATGTATGAAAGGTAAAAATATAGTGTCCTACTTTTTAAAAGTACAAAAATGAAAATGAAACTGAATTTTCTTCTTTAAATTAGTATTTACAGCGCTATACAGTATTGTTTAACAGTGATGTACAGTACTGATTTTACAGTGCTGTACAGTATTGTTTAACAGAGACGTACAGTACTGATTTTACAGTGGTGTACAGTACTATGTGGACCTATCAGAGAGTGAGGAATATGACAGTGAAATAAGAAAAAGTGTTATTTCATTCTTTTGTAAAAAGGTCCTACATCACATCTAGGCTTATCACAGCACAGGATATTATTTAATAAAAATCATGTTTATCAAGGGAACAAAATTAAAAAAAAATTTAATGATTGCCACTTAACAATATTAAATATCTTTGATATATGATATATGACAGGCCGCATCAGACAAAAGGCGCAGTAGACTCGTGACTGACTAATAGCAAATTGATCTGATTAATGAATCGTCTTTGTTTGTCATCAAAACAAGTATTCATTTTTTCAAGGGAACCACAGGAAAGGAAGTTTGATAGCTTTTTATATGGAGTATAATAGTACTAAAGTAGTACAGAGGATATAACTTATATCTAGGTTTTATGTGAACTATGGCATCTGTAAGGCGGCCTTAAAGGGGCAACAAGGACTGTAGAGAAAAAATTTGAAATTTTTAATTTTTCTGAGCTATCAGGGCAACATTTGGCTTAATATCTTCTTTGACATACTTATTTTCTGAAAATGTATGGATAAACTATAAATTTCAGCATTAAGAAGTGAAAATTCAGTTCAAAGGTTCTATAAAGGGAGTCCCACTTATAGATTTTTAAGATTCACTACGATTCAAGAGGAATATCAGCTGAAATAATGTTAATCCAGGGGGTTTCTTTCAAGATAACAAAAAGAATGAAATATCCAAACTTCAATACATTTTTACACTGGTCCATGATCATAGAATGGCCCCTCTGCACTAATTGTTGCACCTTTAACTTCTAAAAATTGAGAGAAATATGCAGCATAAAATAAAGTAGGGATAAGCAGTATGATGTAGATGTTCTATACTGATTCTTTAAAGCTATGGTCGCCATATGCTTGCCATATAGAGCAAATATGACTGAGGCTTTTGTAAGTGAATAGAAAAATAAATTGCTCACATCATAAATTGAATATTTAGTTACCAGCTTGAATCTGCACCGCATGCATCAAAACAATTTGACTCCTTTGGGTTGACACAAGATCTTCTTCAATTACCTTATAAATTGTGTCTGGCTGCAATGGTCTGGCAGTGAGGGTCATGGAGTTTACAAAGTATATCTTGTGTATGACATTTCAGATGATATTTATCAAAATCACATTTGACTGTGTCAGTGCTGAAATAGTCACACAGGTATAGCATCATCACGGTGTTATAGCATGACGGTTACGTCAAGGCGATTTGCAAAATTTTGCGGTAACGATAACAAAAAATGGCAGATTGGAAAGACAGCATGTCCTCTTTCTCGCCTGTAGGCAAGATTCACAGATAAGATTTCTTTTTCAACTAGTTCCATTCGGTGACGTATATATGGATCTGCCAGGTGGTTTACTAGAAGCGGAATATAAGCTGTAAACTTACCGACTGAGATGTCCAAGTTCATATTTTTTAGTCCATTCTCGTGATTCCTCAGTATATGTGCCTCAGAGCCACTCAAACTATTAACAGTAAGTAAATTGCCTATAAACATGCCATAAAATGACAAATCCAGAACAGGAACGTGGTCATATTGTAAATAATAAGGTTTCAAACGCAATGTCGTTAGACGACTACGTATGAATTCTATGGACGGTAACGTATTGTATTAGATGTACATTAGATATTTAGCGGACAGTTACGTGCATGTACATCTTTCAAGTCAAGGTTGCTAGTTCTGATAGCCTCTTTCCATGTTATTGTTATATTGGGTAAGAAATGGAATATTGAATTGCTTATATTTGTTTTCAGGACTCGCAAGAGACGCTCTTGTTTGAGCCTCTATAGGGCAAGGAAAAAATTGTGTCTTGCTTTATTTATGAAACCAATTTAAGTAAAAAAGATAGCAATGAAGAGGCAAAAGAAGAATTAGCATCAAGTACTGATGAATATGACGAAATTAATAACAATGAATCTGAGATACATATTTGAACGAGGTTCGCGTAACCGTCAATCAATTAAAAATACAATATTATGGCTTATGTAGAACATATTAGGTGGTTTTCAATGCTCAATTGGCTTTTTATGATCGTATGTAGGTTACATCTATATACCCCGAGGTCGTTAGGCAATGTAGACCATGCCCTAACGACAAAAATAAACAAATTACTAAATTTTGTGTAGTTTTGAATTTCAAACTCAACAGTTTTTCGCTTATTTCATGTTATTCCTGGGCATCAATTTGCAAAGAATACGTCGAAAATATACATTACTAAATGCATCACTGAATGCGATGCCTACAAAAATCGTTCATCCTTTCATTGATACACAGTAGAAGAAAATAATGCACCAACCTTAGTTTTCTGTTCCATCGTGGCCATTTTTTGGGATAAATCAGTGATCGTAGTCGTCTAATCTCATTTTCAGAGGTGTCGTAACCGTCATGCTATAACACCGTGATCATTGAACAACTCAAATACTGGTTGGTTTGAATAATCAAAAATAATTTTGAACCATTTTTTAAGATTTTTATATTCCCATAACTTTGATATAAATGGACGCAGTCATATTAACTACAAACTGCTCTCTAACTTACTTAAACATGTTGGAGGGGTCATTAAATACAGAAATAAAATGTAAATGATCTAATTGATATGCTGATAAGCATTAGTTGAAAAATGTGATAGGACCTTTGGTCAGAGTTCTGATAGAATCAATTATTACGAAAATCTAATTATGTGTCAAACCGATGAAATATATCGTATTTTGTCCCTTTGGAATTTTATTTCCTGTTTCAGGGTTTGGGAAGAGCCATTTGATGTACAAGAGAAGACAGTGGCATGCTAATAATAAATAATGGTTTGTTTTTGAAATCTCCCACCAAATATAAATGGTCCTGCCCTGGAATTGTTTTTGGAGACACTGTTTGGCCAAGATGGTCATTTACACTGACAAATAATAATCTGTGAACACAACACACCCACGATAGTAAGTCATATTGATACTATGAATATAAAATAACTGTTCCAAAAGAAAATGAAATTCAAAAAGGACAAAAATTTTGGGGTTCTTAATCTGTAAAAGCTTTCAAGACCAAATGTCCCATCTTGTTTGGGGTCAAAGTGAGGGTGCATTAGATGCAAAAAATCCTGGTTTTATGTAAATCAAATTATCCATTGACCTTCCTGAAATTACACTGCAATTACAGTAAAACCTGTGCACTCAAACAGCTCCCCATACTGATGAGAACACCTATGACAATGTGAACACTTTTCATTCCAATATTTTATTCTATGAACCCTAATGTTAAAATCTATTTGATTGAACCATATCTAAAGTATGTACTTTTCGAATTTTTAGAAAATAGACATTATAAGGAACGATGAATAAAAAATAAAGTATTCTAAAATTGAAACAATTTTTGTTCAGGTTGTTCGATAGATCTGATACTACCTTTAATTTATAGTCTGATGTCTAGCAGTGCTTCAAAATGTTAAATAGATATCAAGAGGGGATTATCTATCTTAGTGTCATTTATTCCATTTCATCTACAATTCTACTGTAAATCTATCAAAAATATTTGGTACTGAAGAGGTGTTCATATTTTACAGCTCTGACAGCATCCCAGTCGGTGAGATATCTAAAATGGAAAATTTGGAAAAACGTGTTCACTCTTCTAATTTAGTTTAATTTAGAATATTTTAGGTATTCAAATCCAGGTCAAGTTTTACTACATTTTTATTTAATTATCAAAGGTATAAAACAAATAAAATGTGCCATTAATTATAATCCGCATATATTTCTAAATAAACATAAATAAACATTTTAATGTACATTCATAAAAATACTGTAATATCATGTAAAATCATGTACTAAAGGAAAGTGATTATATAATTTAAATATATCATATAGCTGCCTTTTACCTTCGGGATGTATTAATATCACATTAAGGCTAAAGTAGATAATTGGTATGTTTAACCATTTCCTCTCATATCTATTTTAGGACAGTCAAGCTATTTGTGTGTATGAATGTCTGCGTGGCTGTCTGTATAAATGTTACCTCTAGTGTGTTTAGGCGTCAACCCCTGTTCTCTCGAGTCAGATTGGCTGATGAAACAACCTTTTTTGAGGTTGTCATGTCGGCCAAACCACTAGAGCACCGAACACACTCAGCTACCTTGGTTGTCCGTTTATTATCTGTCAAACCCTGCTTGGGAAGGTTACATAATGGGTTGAAATCAAGGAGAGCTTATTTTTAATGGAGGCATGCATGATGAATTGAGGTAGAAACATTACCTATAAAAAAATACTAAAAACAAAGTATGACTGATAAGATACCTTAAACCTGTTAATACTGGTACATCTGAGTCAGATTGGCTGACGAACGACTTGTTTTGCGGTTGTAGAGATGGCAGAGCACTCTAGAGCACTGAATAGACTGAGCTAGGTGCTGTCACCGTAACCATGAGGTCGTGAGTTCAAGACGCAGCTCCTTGCATTTACTCATTTAATGATATTATTCCAGTAATTACATGTAAATTCAATTTTAATGAGTCGAACATTTAAACATATTTTGACAGAAATAAGTACATAAAGACACTTGCTTATTTTAGCAAATATTAGAACAGACAGAACCTCATCTTTCAACAAAACTTAATATTCGCTAAACATTAAGCTAAACACAGAATTAAGTTACTTTAGCCTAATGTGATTTTGAATGGACCCTCATATTTCCCAATGACGTAAAATGATTTCCAACTTTATTAGTTTTTATTTTCGTAACATGTAACGCACTTGGTGTCTTGTCCATGGAGACATTAGCGTGCACTCGGCGTATTGGCCTTGCAGTTGGTGATTCTCAGGTTCAGACCGTGTATGTACTGTATGAATCAAGTACCTAAATTGATGTATAGAATATAGTGCGAGCTTACAGGTTATCAGGCAATAGTTTTGAAAATCGCAAAAATCCAATTAATTTGGACATTTTTGCATTATAAATCTTCAACAACTTCTGTATATGTATTTCATGAGGTATATCATTTCAATTATTTTTTAAAAGTAAAAGTGATTGTAAGGGAAACGTTGGTATGATTTTTGAAAACATTGCATCCAACATTTCACATCCTCTAACCTTTTAAAATATAAGGTGAGCTAAGCCTCAATGAACAGATTTAATTAGCAGGGATGGAATTTTGAATTGAATGAATTGAATTGAATTGAGTTATATTGTAATATAATATTCAAGGTTTAACATAGGGTATTCCCTAAAATACAGAAGGTACGATGTTAACGGAAAAAGTGAAAGAAATGAAGATGATTTTCACATTTTTGTGTACCCTGTAGAGTGCTACACATCAGAACAGTTGTCTAAACAATAGACATATTATATGTGTTCAAATAATAGAATGAATCTAAAATCATTCTAAGTTGTGATGGATCAAGTCTTAAAGAGAGGTTAAGGAAACTATCTGCCAACTTTTAAGTCCTTCATCTTTAATCAAATTTTTAACATTCCCGATTTTAGAATTCTCTTGGTTTTCTGTAGGATATAGGGTCTATAATGAACATTATTTAGAGGGGTAACATGTCTGAGTATTGGAATTCATTTGAGTCAAATAATTTGAGAGGTATTATTACTTCAGGATCTATTGCTTTTTATATTGCTTTAGCATCTCTTTAAGAAATTAATTATGGACACATGATATTTTACCTAGACTTCATGACATTTAGTGGAAGACAATTAATAAATTGTATTTTTCAATCAAATTCTTTGGTCCAATAGTATTGTATTATCTTCCCCAGAAATTTTTGGGGGTGAGATCAAGCAGGTTTCATTATACAATCAAGTTACACAGTGACAAAACATTTGAAAGTCTTGGGGCATGACCTTCGTTGAATTAGTTTCACAAACATTTTTTTACCTGATCCCTTTGTTTTTATTGTCTCTTTGATCATAAATAAAAATATAATAAATATTGTCCCATTTTGAATGATTCGCAAAACTGCAACTCTTCGAGGCATGCATGCCAAACTCCTCACATAACCTCGACACACATAGCCACACCCATTCCTCCTCCTACACATAGAGCTGCCACACCCCTCTTCTGTCCAGTACGTTTTAATGCATGTAGTAAAGTGACTAAGATCCTTGCCCCTGAGGCTCCTATAGGGTGACCTAGTGCTATTGCACCTCCATTGATGTTAACCTGAAGGGGAGAAATGTAGTAAAGTGACTAAGATCCTTGCCCCTGAGGCTCCTATAGGGTGACCTAGTGCTATTGCACCTCCATTGATGTTAACCTGAAGGGGAGAAATGTAGTAAAGTGACTAAGATCCTTGCCCCTGAGGCTCCTATAGGGTGACCTAGTGCTATTGCACCTCCATTGATGTTAACCTGAAGGGGAGAAATGTAGTAAAGTGACTAAGATCCTTGCCCCTGAGGCTCCTATAGGGTGACCTAGTGCTATTGCACCTCCATTGATGTTAACCTGAAGGGGAGAAATGTAGTAAAGTGACTAAGATCCTTGCCCCTGAGGCTCCTATAGGGTGACCTAGTGCTATTGCACCTCCATTGATGTTAACCTGAAGGGGAGAAATGTAGTAAAGTGACTAAGACCCTTGCCCCTGAGGCTCCTATAGGGTGACCTAGTGCTATTGCACCTCCATTGATGTTAACCTGAAGGGGAGAAATGTAGTAAAGTGACTAAGATCCTTGCCCCTGAGGCTCCTATAGGGTGCCCTAGTGCTATTGCACCTCCATTGATGTTAACCTGAAGGGGAGAAATGTAGTAAAGTGACTAAGATCCTTGCCCCTGAGGCTCCTATAAGGTGACCTAGTGCTATTGCACCTCCATTGATGTTAACCTGAAGGGGAGAAATGTAATAAAGTGACTAAGATTCCCGACCCCTTGTGATGCTATAGGGTAACCTAGCGCTATTGCACTATACGGTACTTTGAATATAGATTTATCACCTACCTTCTCAGGTGGGCATCCTAGCTCAGTGACTACAGCCAGAGACTGGGCCGCAAATGCCTCATTCAACTCAAATAGGTCAACATCCCCCACTGACCAGTTTGCTTTCTCCAACTGAAATAAATCAATTAACTTTTCAGTTGCATTGACAGGCCCGTAGCCAGGGGGGGTTCGCAGGGTTCGGGCGAACCCCCCCCCTGGCCAAAAATTCTTTCAAAATCATGCAGTTTTTCACCATTTTGAGCACTTTTCAAGTGATTTTAGCCATATTTGGGGCAAAATTGTCAAATGTGAACCCCCCCTGGAAATTTTTGAAAATTGAACCCCCCCTTGGCAAATCCTGGCTACGGGCCTGATTGATTTATAGTTAATACCTAATACAACATTGTTACATTTCACCGATGTTAGGCAATGTGCGTAAGAATATGACAGTACTTGAATTTCGTACTTCCTCAATGCAGGAGGAGCAATTCTGACATGCATATGCCTGGTTTCAAACTGGGGTTCATTCATAAATTAACTCAAATATATTTCTTGAGCTTTCCACAGAGCATATTGTATCATATGGCAGTACTTCTTAATATATTGATATAAACAAACAAACATGTATATGTTCTCTACAAAATGGTCGGCAATAAGTGAGGGGGTTCTCTGGAGGTCACTCCTCATTAATTCTCGTCATTCTTACTTAACTATTAAGTAACCCAATAGGTCACCCATGTGAGCTAATAATCAGCAATGGAAACTTGAGTTAAAGAGTCTGGATTACAAATTGTAATCATATATGGCATCAATACAGTATTAAGATAAATTTAGACAAGGCATTAACATGGCAAAGGACTAGTATTAAGATGGCAAGAGATTTTGGACAGCTGTATTTTTGGTCATGGGTATTTCCCGACCATACAATGAACATTTTATATTAAAACAATATCTTGACTTCAACAAAAGTGCATGAAAAATATAAACATCTCAATTTAATAATGAGATTAGCCATGGATTAGTAACCCACCTCACTTTTTCAATAATGTTGACCTTATATTGAAAAAGAGGACCTTGATTTTCAAAGTTTCTGTGCAAAATTAGATTGCAACATTAGTTATCAGTAATCTCATATATAGGAAAATTGGATTGAATTCCTAGTTTTTTTAAAGAATTTTGGGCTCTCTCTCCAAGAAATACTGAAATAATTGCTATGTGATGTTTATAATATATTCAACACAAATACATGGCAACACAGTGTCATAATACCTGGTGTTATATTTGGAACTCATGTTTTGTACTCATAGTGTCAGCTACTGAATGCAGTTTATTCATACAGGATTATATGGCATTGTGACTTGCAAACACTTGAGTAGTATTATATCCAACAGCATTTATATGGAAGGTATAAGAAAATGTTTGAAGGATACATGCTGATAAAAGTCATGCTCATACACGCCTAACCATCGACAAGGTACAGTCACGTGACAGGTGACAAAATATGCCGTAGTACACTTTTGATGTACTATGTCACTATTAACTGATTTTGAGCGAAGACCATGATGTAGGTTCGATGCAGGTTTTCAAAAATAAATTTTAGGAGAACACAAAGGATTTTATGTTTGATTTCGCGTGCATTCGATTTCAAAGACATTTATTTTTCTAATAACGTTAAAAGATCTTCGAGCAGTGCTCGATTTTTTTCGTTGTTAGTCTACCCATACGATTCTTCGGTTGGAAAAATGTTGTTTTTTACACATTTCCTTTGATAATTTTCTCCCCTGACGTCTCAGAGTGTCGAATATTTTTATGAGAATGTGTTTCTCTAAACTACACAGTTTAGGACAGGTGAACATTTAATAAACATTCATGCATTTGATATAATTTAAAAAATCAGAAATGTACGTTGTCAACTCACAGTGTATGTTGTCCCTGTAATTGAAATACATGAGTTATAATATTAAACATTGCAATGATTTAATTTCAAAATGCATTAAGGGTTTTATGCGTTACAAGTGATGTTCAACGAACATGCTCCTGTATCCCTAGTACAGATAAACAGGTAAAAGTGATTTTTTCGTTGAATGCTATTTTATTTTATGAAAGTATTAATATGGTGATTAATATGTGACCACGGCGTGTTTTCTTCCGACCTCTTTAACCACTCGACATCGGTACGTTACGTTATGTTTAGTTGCACTTTTATGAATTTTAATAATCTTAAGGAGTTCATGGAGAGATCTTTACTAGCTAATCCAAGATGACTTTATGCTACAGGGTGTCCCGAAATTATGGGCCCCCATAGGCAGACATATACCAATGTCTCAATGTATGTGTCGTATATCATTTTAAAGCTCATCCAAAGTTACATTAATTTGCCGAGTATCATGGTTCAACTCACAAATGGAAAAAGTTACAGGAATTTCAAAAGTTAGCCGCCATGTTAACAGCAGCAATACTTTCCATATATGATCTTAAACTGGCTTCAAATAGGGATATGGCGTTTTGTAATCTTCATAAAACCTTTTTAAGGCATAAGAAGAGTTTCCTTGGAGTATCTACCTTAAACGTCATCTTTTTAGAACTCGATATCCATATATTATCTTCGAGAATAGCATCCATATTTTCTGTCACATTCAGGTGAGGGCTGTTTCCAGGATACCGAAATGAACTTTTTGGCAAAACGCTAATTTTTGAAATGCCTGTTACTTTTTACCATTTGAACCATCATATTTGGCAAATCAATGTAACTTTGGATAAGCTTAAATATGATATATGACACATACTATGGAGAAATTGGTATATGTCTGCCTAGGGGGGAAAGTGCAGAAGTTCAAAAGCCAGGGTTATGGAATACTAAAAAATTATTAGTAACATTGAAATTTAATCATATCAATGACAATTTTATTGATTAACGGACAAAATATTAGAGTAAATTTTTCGATATGCCAGCCCTATTATTATAAATTATTACTTTATTATCAAATATGTTCCTTCTATTACACGTACATTATAGCATTTCATTCATGTAAAATTAACTGTGAATTGAGATCTGTAAGGCCAATGTGACAACATACATTCGAGTTGACAACATACATTATCTGTTTTTCGTAGTAGCATCCAAAGTAAAAAGCGGTTTTGCATTAACTCTGGATGTATATTTGTATACTTATCTTAAGTTGTGTTAGTCGTAGTTTGGCTGTTATTTGCATAGCAAAACAAAAATTAGAGAGAATTTTGCGAAATTCAGTCAAGATTTAGAGATCCCTGACGTACTGGGTAGATCTATAACAAGATATTGAAGTTGCTGAGGATCATTTGAAATAGATATGCATATTTGCAACTTAATTACAAATCGAATGCAACAACTGCCTGATGATGAACTGACACAATATTGATCAAATCAATGCTAGTTCTTACCTCGCTTCCTCATTCTAGAAAATGGCGATATAAAATGGCGGAAATGACATAGTACATCAAAAGTGTACTACGGCATATTTTGTCACTGTCACGTGACTGTACCTTGTCGATGGTTAGGCGTGTCATAGTAATTTGAGTAATGGCTGATGTTTGAATGTATTTTTTTTTCTCCAGCACTTCACATTGCCTTGACATTATATCCTTTATGTGACCCAATCCCAAAAGAGGGGTGTATAAATTCAAGAATCTGGCAAACTTCATTACACTTTCATTTGGTTGGGATATAGCGAGGTTTTTATTACTCCAGTCTTATTCCATATAATTATATAAATATGGTGAGGTAGAATTGCTAATTATAAATTCCATTCAAAATAGGTAAGTACAAAACATGGCACAGGTACACCCTATGGCATAGGCTACGGCACCCCCTATGCCATACTGTAGGCACTTAAACACTATTTCGAGTCAAATTCTTGCATATTTATGTAGATTATGATTACCCTTACAAATGTCTACCCTTCCAAACATTGTTCTTGAGCCTCTTACTAAAGTTATATGATCTTTCTTGGCATAGTTTGCCATGTATGAACGTTTGTAAATCTGAATCAAGTTACAGACGTATGTAGTACGTACTCAAGGACCCATTCTCTCTTTGCCAAAAACAAAACTTTAGTAAGAGGATCAAGAACAAAAATAATCGAAATAAATCTCAATTAGTATTCAAGAGCCAATGACACAGGGGTGCCATAGAGTATGCCATGGCTTAGTGCCATGTTTTGTACTAATCCCATTTTATAAGCTTTTTCTATTTTTTTATTTTCTAATCAAAATACGGGTGTTTGTGATTCATTTCTGTAAATGTTAAGAATATAACTTGAAACGATACACAATTAGATGAAACGGTGTAAGAGGCGAAGATACAGGGCGAGCCAATAAAGGAAACCAAAAAAATGTTTGCTAATAACTCAGTCATTCAGTATGGGTTTAAAATCATATTTGGCACAATTAAACCTTGTACAATTTCAGTTCATTATACATTTGATTCTCAATTATATTGCAGTTAAAAGTTACATAGGTCAATGCCTTGCGCAATGTGCATTACAGGCTAGCGTTTTGAAACGAATATAGATCAAATTAATTAACTCATTGAGTGAGTTATACTTACAAATGTCCCAACTGGTTGCCTACACTCAATGGTGAAATGTAAATCAGAATAAACTGGGTTAAAACCTTGGTCAATGTTCTTTCATTCTACTAAGTGTCATTGGTCTATCTATAATAGTCACGATTTTATGGTTATTTACAAAACATGGTCAAAATGCCGAAATGTGTCTCACTGACTGGACATAAATCCCACCAGAGTTTTATCTTTGGGCCTATTTTCTACACCAACATCCCTTGAAACATAGAAACAAGAGATAAGAAGGAAGATAAGAGCCATAACACAAGATGTTTATGAGCGTGTTGTATACAACTAAGCCCAAAACGTTCAAGTTGGTCTTCAAACATGAATCCCATATTTTGTGGCATGTTTTGTTAAATAGCCATAAAATTTTAACCACTAGAGATAGACCATTAAAACTTGGTAGAACTAGAATGACAATATATTGGACAAGGCCTAATTGTGCCAAATGTGACACTAAACCTGATTTATTAATATTTGTTAGGGTTACCTTTTTTGGCTCACCCTGTACATACAATATACAATTATCAGCAACATAACAAGGTCAATGATTATGTCAATGTACCATACCATACATGTAAAATACTTTTGTGAAGTATATTGAAAAGTAAAACAATGGAAATAAGGAATATTTGCCAGTGGAGTCTCAGTACTACAAAATCTGACTGAGTCTTGAAAACTTGTTTCTTTTCACGTTAGATCATGGTTTTGGGCTACATGGGGTTTGTTTTTCTTGACTGGTATGCACTTAGAGTTTGCTTTTTCTTGCTAAGTTCCATTACAACTTTTGGTCCTTTCCCTTTGGTACTTGTGCTTATATATCAATAGGACAACAGAATCACAAACTCGTAGATTTCAATGGGTCATTTTATTTTTCATTGGTATCTAATGAGACTCAATTGAACTTTTCCCAGAGTAGCTGTTGTGGTATTGCAATGTCAGAATAGCTCTTGTGATATTACAATGTAGAGAAATTTATGTGGTATTGCAATGTCAGAGTAACAAATGTGGTATTGTAATGTCAGATTAGCACATGTGGTATTGTCAGGGATTGGAAAATGGATTACAAATTGTGGAACTGTTACCAAAATCAGTTTCATAATCCATCCCCTTTTCATACATTTTCACATCCATACATAGCTTTACTGTACATCAGTTTTTCATAGGTCCAGTATAAGTCAGTCAATGTTATTATATTCATGCCTAATTGGATACTCTGGTATTGAATTATATCCCCTCACATAAATAATGGATTATATTGGTTTCTCATGGCCTAGCAAACTGTCATGCGTTCATTAGGTGTCCACACATACATACATTTACAAATGTTCCTTCATTAATGCATCGGTTTTCTCAAAGATGGCAGATGGGTAAACAGAACTTTCAAAGATGGACAAGGCGAACTCCATAACATGGGATTTCCCATTGGATAATCCTCATTCCCATGTAACTTTCATATCAACTTTTCAATCCATATGCCCTTATATGAAGTTAATGCTACCTTACAGTGTAATCTTATATTGCAAAAAAATATGAAAAATCATGGTCATCTTTTTCAGTAATAAGGTCAATATTATTGAAGGTGGCTTACTAATCCATGGATAATCTCATTACTAAAATGAGATTTTTATTTTTTTCATGCACATTTGTTGAAGTCAAGATATTGTTTTAATATAAAATGTTCATTGTATGGTCGGGAAATACCTGTGACCTAAAAATACAGCTGTCCAAAATCTCTTGCCTTCTTAATACTAGTCCTTTCACCACCTAGTTGTTCACAATATTATGAGTTCAATCTGAAGTCAGATTCAAATTTCTGAGGACTTGATGATTTTGAAAAAAAGGTTAATTTGAAACAAGTTGATAAAGACCTTTTTGACCTTGAGAAGGTCATTGAAGGTCAAATCTTAAATCTAAAGTCAGATTTGAACTTTGAAAACTTCTAGATGATTTTGAAAAAAGTTGAAGTCAGTCGAGACGCCAACCACCAACCCCAGTCACAAAAATGGAGACCATGACAATGTCCCCACTTTTTGGTGGTGACATAATAAATGCTTGCTAAAAGGATCTTGGATTACGAAGGTATGTAAGTTTTATGATTGAGATTGAAACTGGTAAGCAAGTACATGTATGTGCTAAAAGACTACTAGATGATTTTAATTTCAGTTTTCATCAATGTTAAGCTCCTTGTTTTAAACAGCCCCTAAACACAAATTGATATTTGTTTGATATCTTGAGGCAGGACATGGGGATAAATTACACTTTGACCAGCTACTTTGCACAGGATGGGGCATCATGCAAATCGTTAAATTGTGCAAAAGCAAAAGTATTTTTCCAGGCATCAAGGACTATTTTTGTAGGCAAAATGTAGAGAAAACAGAGAGATAACATAAATTCATAAAATATGTATGGATTTTCAAAAGTTTAAAGCTAGTGGGAGACTCATGAACTTCATTAGAGAGGCTCTATCGAGAAAAGGTATGTGGAATTTGGATATATCGGATAGGTCCACTCTCCTAAAATCCCTCAAACTTACCGCTTTTCTTGTTGCTGGAATCGGACCAGTTCCCATTATCTTAGGGTCTACACCTGCCTGTGCCCAGGACACTATTCGTGCCATAGGTTTCAGGCCCCTAGAGGTCGCCTCTTGCAATGACATCACAACACACACTGCGGCCCCATCATTCAATCCTGGAAAATATCAATTCTATAGTACATGTGCAATTGGAGCATATTTCAATTTTAAAATTGACTAAAAAATAAAGGTACTTTTCGAGAAATAAAAAAGTTCTAAAAAATGTGTCAATTTGAGGTGACCAAACTACCCAAAATCATTGTGGTTTTGAAATTACACCCATTCTGACCCTTTCTGGTCAACATATTTTTAAAATTCTCCTTTCAAATTGGTAAATGAATTTTCACCCAAGCCCACATGGTAATTTTCATATTCTATAATATCAACTTGTTATTCTCAATTGCATTGATTCAAAATTAATGTTTTATTTGACATTCTATAATATTACTGAGATTACTCCTTATGTTGCACAATGTGATTAAAATGTATTTCAAAACCAGTCTGTTTACAGCATTCAACAAAACAAGCTATTAATAAAGTATTTCCCCACTTCCCATACCACGTAGCACATACGTAAAGTACAAATATCTCGGTTAATATTACACCCACTGTTCTGTCTTACCTGATGCATTTGCAGCTGTTACTGTCCCACTGCCATCTTTAATGAAAGCAGCACGCACTTTCTGCATTGATTCTATAGTACAGCCCTGTCTTGGAAACTCATCTTTGGATACTTCAATGCTACCTGAAATATGGATATATCATGCTTAATGCTTTCATTTTTTGTTTTGTTTTGTTGTTCTGTTATTTTTGTTAAATTGAAAGTTTGCTGAAAATTTAAGAATTTTACTGAAAACTCAACAAAAGCATGCCAAGGTAACAAAACTTGCCCAAGAACTATCTTTAAAAAAATTTATTTCCAAGAAAAGGTGATTTCTATAAATCTTTCCTTGTATAACATATATAAGTAAATGTTATGCATATTTTCTTGGCAATCTTCAAAAAAACAACCACTCATTATCACTGGCCAATGACCTTATTGGCAATGTTCAACACTAAATGGCACAGTAAGTGGCCATGTGCTTTATATGCCCTTGCTGGATGAGCCGGATATAAATGGGAACATGCCAAATGGGCATGTCCTGAATAAGTACATGCTAAATGGACTTGTACTAAATGGGTGAATGCTAAATTGGCCTGTGTTAAATGGGCACATACTAAATGGGCATGTGCTAAATGGGTGAATGCTAAATTGGTCTGTGTTAAATGGGCACATACTAAACGGGCTTGTGCTAAATGGCTAAATGCTAAATGTAGGCATGCTCATGAATAAGTACATGCTTAATGGATACATGCTAGATGGGCCCATGCTGAAAGAACATATGCTAAATACTAGATAGGTACTTCTGTAATGGGTACATGCTAAATAAGACTGTGCTGAATGGGAACTTGCTAAATGGACCAGCGAAAACTAAATGGGCCTGACTGCTTGATAAGTCCATGCTAAATGGGTCAATGCTAAATATGTAGCTGCTGAATGGGGCTTTGATATATGGACCAGTGTTAAATAGATACATACTGGACTGACCTAAAATGGGTGTGTGGTAAATCAGTACATGCCAAATGGGAATATATTCAATAGACCTGTGCTAAATGGGTACATTCTAAATGGGTCCTACCTTTCCTAGAGGGAACTGATATGGGAATGATCTCTTGGTCAAAATGTCCAGCATTTTGAGCTGCCTCACATTTGAGTTGTGACTGTAGAGCAAACTGGTCCTGGGCTTCTCTACTCAGATTCCATTGTTTGGCTATATTTTCAGCTGAAATCCAGTAACACAAATTTTAATTTTCTATTTATTACTCAACTGAAAGATGAAAGTCAAGAAAGCCGATGACTATGTTTAAAATGTTCGTACTGCTTCACAATGAAAATGCAAATTTTGCTTAGTAAATTGTATAAGTTATTTGATCAAAATAACAAATGTTTGGCAAAAACCGTCTACAGTTTTTTTAAATTGTAGAATCTGAAAAAATCAATTAAAAATCAAAATAAACTGTTTAGAAATTTAGTGCTAGATTTAAAGAACAACTATATTTTATTTGCTTTCCTGGTAGAAATAACAAGGCATTAACATGCAAAATATCACCACCTGCCTTTTGTTACAAACACTGAACACCAACCACCAAATGCCGAACACTGTCCAGTCTCCACAAAAAAGGTTGGAGACCATAACAATATGTCACCACTCATGAAGGTGACATAAAATCAGAAATGTATGACATATTATATACTTTTATACAATAAACCTAAATATTTACCAGTTATCCCCATGTGGCATTTATGGAATGCATCCATGAGGCCATCATTAATAACAGTATCAACCATTGTGACATCACCAAACTTAACACCAGCTCTCATGTCTGCAGTGTGGGGAGCCTACATCAAAGATGAGATAAGTAAAAATAATACTTACTGGTTTCAATTCCAGTCATAGTTACATATAAAATTAAAGTTTCTTCAGATATCATTATTATGATTTAGGCAACTCAATTGACCATTACTTTTATAGTTATGTATTTTATTCATCCGTGTATAAGTATCCACAAATTTTGTGTGACACAAGCACATTTTTAATTTTCATCTTGCTGATTCCACTGCCATCTTTATATAAAAATAATTTCTACAGCCCTTTTAATAAGTCTTTGGTAAAAAGAATTTGATTGGGCTGAACCATTTAGAAATACATGTTATAACATCACATGGCAAAATATAGGCATACACATCCAGTAAAGCAAATATTCTATAGGCCTTAGTCATGACTGGTGCTTATTGTGATACAGTGGAACCCCTCTTAGGTGAACAATCTTGGTGTCAAAGTTAGAGGGTGTTTATCTTAAAGAAGTGGATTTGAGATGGGAGACATTGGAGATGAATAAAATGGTGCTTGTGTAAAAGTGTTCATGTAACAAAGTTGTCCATCTTAAGGGGTGTTCAAATTGAGAGGTTTAACTGTATACATGTACTACCTTCTCACCTTACTCATGTTCTCCTGACCCCCTGCTACAACTATAGTAGAGTCCCCTGCCTTGATGGCCTGGCTTGCTAGCCCTACAGCCTTGAGTCCTGACCCGCACAGCATGTTCACCCCCCACGCAGGGACAGAATCTGGTATACCAGCATTCATGCTCGCTTGCCTTGCAGGGTTCTGACCTTCACCTAAAATATGGAACAGTCAGCTTGGTTAGATATGGATACTCTAGTTAGACTTGTTAGAACTATTTCATTGGGGAGATTATCATCATTATTCAAAATAGCCATCTTATACAGTGATCTCCCAAGCATTAAAGCAAGTGGGTGCAGCACCCACCTGAGATTTTGAAAATAGGCTTGCACCCACCTGAAAATCTATTTGCACCCACTTGAAAAATCATGAAAAATTGGCATATTTTGACCAATTTTGGTCTAAATAGTCAAAATGAGAATTTTGCACCCATCTGAGAAAAAATCCTGGGGAGATCACTGTTATATATAAGGCATAAAGTCAAAAGACAATTTTTTCTTTCCAAATATTTTGAATATTATAGAGTGGCAGATATGAAGCTAGCCCCCCCCCCCCCCCCTTCTGGTAAATCAAAAAATTGAGGCCCAAAAATTTTTTAAATGTAGGCAGAATCTTCACAACATTTTTGGTACAAACATATGTTAATGAAAATATAATTGTTTGCGAGACGCTAAAATGATCAAAGTAATCCCTCACAATTGTTACGTAAATGGAGAAAGCATTCAATATTCAAGTTACCTTACCATTGAAATTCTTGAACAAATATATGTTTAAGTTGAATCATACTGACTATTTGGGAGAAATTGGAACTTCTACAGTCCAAACAGGAAAGTTAATGTTTAATTTGGATATTTACCATTGTAATTCTAGATTTAGATGTGTTTGTTTGGTATTTCAAGGCTTGCTAACATTTCATACTTCTTCAATATCCTGATTGATCACCTTCAACTGGCAAATAATTTGACAAAATACCCAAAAGTGGTCTAAAATGGCAGGTATTAACCAATATAATACTAAATATGGCCAAACTGCCCTAATTCATGTCACCATACTAGTCAATGGGCAAAAGGGCAAACGCCTGACTTTTTATCTCGAGTTATGGATTTACGTGGCCTCACTGGCCTATCTGAGGTTCTAAACCTATGTCTAAGCTACATTTTGACACTAAACTCAATAGGGGCCAATCATCTACTTTTTGAAATAATTGGTCAATTGTGACACTACCCCCTCTCTCTGCCGACAGTAATTGAAATTCATAAAAATGAAGGCAAAATTAATACGCCACTTGATTCGAAATTTTCCTTCAGATAACCCAAATAAACGCATTTTCAGAAGAAATGGCATGTTGTCATTGCAAAAAGATGACAACTGTGCCTACATACTAGCTTACTGACTCGTCATGATCACAATTGTGTTGGGTCTACATTCACTTTTGAAAACTACTTTTTTCTATTCAGCGGAAGTGACGTATTAGGGCATTTGGGCCTAATAGCAACATGGTTGGATGATTTCTGGCTTGAAATTGCGTTTTTCCAATTTACTAGAGTTTTTCAAGTTGTTTTGTGCAGTTTAAGAATATTCTGACAGCAATTATGAAAAATATGGCTACCTTATTACCCCTGGGGTCATTTTCCCAAGAACCCAATGGTTTTCCTTTAAATTTGACTAGTTTTTCATTTACATCATGAAATCTACTGCCTGATGGTGACATTTTACAATGTCGTGTCAAGAAATTGAGTTTCTTTATTGCATATTGCGATTTTTAGCCAAAATCACTGAACCGTGAACCAGAAAATTGGGCAAATTTGGCCTACATAGGCAAAATTATTACTAAAATTATCATTTTTTTGATATTTTATTCCATGCAACAACCTCCTGATTTGAAAAATGACGACAAATTTGATCAGATTTGACTCTGGCCTAGAGAATTGGGACTTTTGAGATAGTTTTAGCTCGAATTTGGTCATTCAGAGTGGACAATTACATCAAAAATTGACACTTAACTGACCAATCTCTGACTGCACCCCTGATATGTACCTTCATTCTTTACTAGAAACCATAAGATGGAAAATTCAATCTTTCTTATGAACAGCAACTCATTGGCTTCCCCATTTACGACAAAATATGACATCTTGGTGTCATTAAGGACGAAATTGTAGCCAAATATCGTCAAAATCAGTGGTTTTTGGGGTAAAAAGCGAAAACTGCTGATTCAGCAAAAACTTTAAATTTGTTCATGAAAATTCCCCTTTTTGCCTACGTCCAGAATATGTTTCATACTAATAAACTTCAATTCTGGGCGATTCTGAGTAGTTTTGAAAATTTTTTGGTCACTCTCACTGTGACTAATAGGCCAAACTGCCCTAATTCATGTCACCATACTAGTCAATGGGCAAAAGGGCAAACGCCTGACTTTTTATCTCGAGTTATGGATTTACGTGGCCTCACTGGCCTATCTGAGGTTCTAAACCTATGTCTAAGCTACATTTTGACACTAAACTCAATAGGGGCCAATCATCTACTTTTTGAAATAATTGGTCAATTGTGACACTACCCCCTCTCTCTGCCGACAGTAATTGAAATTCATAAAAATGAAGGCAAAATTAATACGCCACTTGATTCGAAATTTTCCTTCAGATAACCCAAATAAACGCATTTTCAGAAGAAATGGCATGTTGTCATTGCAAAAAGATGACAACTGTGCCTACATACTAGCTTACTGACTCGTCATGATCACAATTGTGTTGGGACTACATTCACTTTTGAAAACTACTTTTTTCTATTCAGCGGAAGTGACCTATTAGGGCATTTGGGCCTATATCATCACAACACTTCATTCTTACATTTTACCATAAACTAACTCCTAAACATATTTTATACCCACATCTTTGTCAATTGCGTCCCTGCATAATGAATTAGCTTAGTTATTCATTTACTCCCACATGACATATACATAGGCCCAGGAATATACTAGTACATGTATATAAAAACACTGAGCCTTGGTCTACTAAGAATCTCTTTTCTACCTCAGTCTCCGAGACTCCGACTGGACAAACTTTGATTTTGCATTAATTAATTGTTCATTGGCCTATATGGAGATACATGTATAAATTATGAATGACATCTGGCCAAAGATATTTGAGTAGCGCCAAGACATTCTCTTTATACCATCTCACATAGTATTTTCCATAAGACTATCAGGCAGTATAACAACTCGAAAAAAGTTGGATACATCCAGAGGTCTATTGATTCTGTTGGGACAAGAACCCTACTAGGTGAATCGAACAGAAAAACCTTCTGCATCACTAACCAACTTTTGAGTGGACATACCAGATTAAACAGCCATATCAAGAAAATTAACCCAATCCACGACACCAACTTATGCCTAGACTGCAACAAACCAGAAACAATAGATCACTATCTATTCAAATGCAATAAACTCCAAGAATTACGGGAGAAAGTGCTTCACGATGCAGTCTGTATCTTACTTGAGTGTGAAATTATATACACACTAGACTTGAAAACCCTGGCCGGAGAAAATCAAAAACTCCCCAACAAAATCAACAGGAAACTGAACGATCTATTCAGAACTTTTATCATAAAGAGCAAAAGATTTTAAAATTTTAAAAACACATACGTTAGTTCAACTAGATAAGGATTTTAAGTAAAATAAAAAAAAAAAAAAAAAGAAAAAAAAAGAGACTTCTACAAACCATCAGTGTAAAACTTACAAGTGATAGCACAGTGTGGAAAACAAGCACCAGAGACTAAACAAAGGTGGCATCAAAGCACCTATTACAGATGGACATAAACAAACAAACATATCATTTGTAAATTGTGACACTTACTTGCAGTGAGCACTTGGCCCAGAATGACCTCTGACACATCTCCTGGATTGACCTTTGACCTCTTCAATGCCTCCTCTATAACAATCTTGCCAATGTCATGGGCAGATACTGTCGCCAGAGATCCAGTGAATGACCCTGAAATCATATTTATAAACAAAAATGAAACTAAAAAGGCAGCTGGTCCTTGGCAGTGATCTTAGACATGGTATATTTAGGAAATGTTTGATTGTCATCAAAAATCAAATTCCAAAATGATAGCAAATTGCTGACTGTGTAGTTTCCTTCTCAATCAATCAATCAATGACTTCCAAATTTCTGTTTTCAAAAGTAAAATTTCACTCTCAAATTTTCAGCATCAAAACTCAACAGATGAAAAAGATATTTGGACATCTTTGAGATATATGATAATACAACATATCTTTGCGATGGCAAAGTACTATATAATCAAACTAAGGAGATGCTCACCAATGGGTGACCGAACGGCCGAAACGATCACTGCTTCCATTTTGCACCTCTAAATTGAAGAGCGAATTTGACCTACTTTCAAAACGTTTGAAAAACATTTGAAGAAATACATTTGAATATCTTTTCAACTACAAAATTGGTTAAACTAACAAGATGTCTGTGTTATTAGAGACATCACTGGGTAATATTGTAGTCGATCTGTACACAGACGAAAGGCCAAGAAGTGAGTAAATGACCTCAATTTTGAGAATGTACTCAATTATCGCCCAGACAATCTTTTATTAAATTTTTTGTTTATTTTATAGCAAATATAATTCTTCATATGTTTCTGTATCTCTTTATGAAAATGATTTGGTTATCTTCTAGTGTTGGACAATATATTCTGATCTGATAAAAGTGCTTATTTCATATATTGACCATTCAATGATTCTTCTCAGGGTGCGTTAGACAGGTGCATAATGCTGCCCTGTCAACCCTCATGCATTATGCATGATCGTCACGAATTTGCTGGAAATTGAAATCACGCATCAATTTTGCGTGTATGATCAAATGTCACGCAGATCTGTTCGGACTCTTCACGCAGTTCCATATGTCACGCATTTGGTTTGAAAACTTTTGTATTTTGTACCTACCCTCCAAATGGTCTTTTTACATGAAGATGAATAGATGCAAAATTAGAAGAGGAATCTAAAACTAAAAACTAGGTACCTTTACAAGGTTGTGATTAAAATGTGTTTAACCATTTTTTAATAGGCCGCGCCTGGAGAGCCTTAAAATTTAAGGCTCTCTAGCCAAAATGCTAAAGAGCCTTAAAATTTAAGGCTCTTTAGCATTTTGATAGCCAATTCTGCTAGAGAGCCTTAAAGGAATTACAGGCTACAGAAATGACGAAATATTGCTTCTGGGACAAGATCAAATGACTTTGACATATTCTATACCCAACCTATTTTGTAATTTAACAATCAGCACAAATATACATACCATATTAGCAGATATCGGACAAATTCAAAAAGAAAATTTTTTTGATCGATAAAATCACTGATTATTAAACCGGAAGTGTCTTCTCTGAGGTCCGCGAAGATGAAGAAGATAACATAAACATATAAAGATTTCAGTCATTTCAACTAACTTTGCCGTCGATTTGATTTACATGGTTTTAAATGATCTTCTAATGCTATACTATTCTTCTATTAGTACTGTTTTGACTTCCCCACTTCATAAAAAAAACATTATCACTTTTTGCTCGACTCATAAATTTACCTCCGGTCTACCGAGAGAAATAAAAGAATGTTTTCAATCCTCAGTCTAAATTTGGCTTTTTAAAGGTTCAAACATCGATTTTGAAAAGTAAATGTTTGATTGTTTCATGTTCATGCATATATCGGAAATATATGTCTCTGGTTCACCAGAGAAGGTGTAAGACAAGGCAATCACATATAGCCAGAAAAATGTTATTTTTTCCATTTTATCCACTATAAATCGCAACCTCCGTTTAGTAAAGATTTTGATGTATAGACATTTATTGATGGATTGGAGGCTAGGATAAAAATGTTGTTGTTGTGTTGCATAAGCCGCTGTTTCTACGACAGTTCACCTCTTGTACTGTAAATTTTCTTTGTGCTCTCTCATGTTCTTTTAAAAATTCTCACTTGTGAGGAAAATATTATGCAAAAATAGCAAAGCCAATACAAGTGATTAATTTCATTAAACATTGACGATTGAGCGATGGAGCAAGCCCAAGAATTCTAGAAAAAAATGTGTACATAATTTCCGGGCCTCAGAGAACAAACTTCCGGCTTGTTATTCAAAATAAAAAGTGCTCCGTCAGGGAATCGAACCCACGCCGCAGAAGTGGAAAGCGAGCACCCTAACCACTATACCAGAGTGTTTTACCATGATTAACAAATCTTTTTGCAACTCTATAGTGATATACATGTGTGAAATTTTTAAGTGGCATTCTGGGTTGAAAAACTTTCGAGAGTGTTGTTTTATTGTTTAGATGACGAAAACTTCAATAAAAAACAATATAAACACGGATTATAAACACAAAGGCTGTCTAGCCAAAACACTATGTTCACAGCTAAATAGCCTTAAATTTTAAGGCTCTTTAGCATTTTGGCTGAAGAGCCTTAAATTTTAAGGTACTCCAGACACTTCGTTTTTAATAAATCATGATAAAAAATGCACAATAAACATAACATCATCGTGGTTTGTAATGTCGTATTTTTAAGTGATGTATCAATTGCAAATGTTAGATGACCATTTTTATTCCGGTTAGTCAATTTGGATCATGATGAGAAAACACACATACCCATTACATTATGTTCAGTATGGAAATAGTAAAAACACAATCAAGGTACTGGTGGAACGAAAACATTTTTGAAAAAAATTGCTATACCTGCACCTGTTATTTTCTGGTACAAAATAAAGTATAAAGGCATGTGTGTTTTTCCTTGCTTTTTTGGCTCACACAGTGAGCCTATGGGATCGACCAGGCGTCCGTCCGTTGGTCCGTCCGTCCGTCCGTTGGTCCGTCCGTCCGTTGGTCCGTCCGTCCGTCAACATTGGCCGCACAAATTAAAACTGCTATTCGGATTGAGTCATATCCACATTCATTTTATGCATATCCATGATGCCTATTTGACCTATCATCGCCATTTCCCAAGATTGCCCAATTTTCGAGAAATTGCGGATTTTGACGTCAAAAAGTCAAATTTTCGAGAAATACTGGACACTTTGTTGAAGTAGAACTTTCAAATAACTTTTAGTAGTTGCTGTATATGCAACTTACGTCCTCTGAAGATTTCAAAGCTCTTGGAATTACAGTTTTTGTTGTTTACTCTATAAAGTCAATGGCAGGTATTGTGATTGACAAGTTTCTCAAAGTTTGCCTTATACTTGATCATTTCTTGCAATGAATTACATCATTACTAGATTTAAGCATTCTCTACATATTGCTCAATATATGTCAGCATCAAATTTTTACCGTTTTTGAGATATTTGATGTCAAAAAACAGTAAGAATAAGTTATTTTTCAACTTGCTTCAATTTGACTAAAATTTTTTTTGAAAATCATTTACAAGTTGCCTGGAGTTCAAATCTGACATTAGCTTTAGGATTTGACCTTTACTTGACCTTCAGTGACCTTCGAAAGGTTGATTTTTCAAATTGATTTTTGGATGTAAATTTTGGTCAGCTTAATCACAAAAGACCTTACTGAGCTCTGAATTAGTAAAATTTTCAAGGTCAAAGGTCATCAAACTAGGTCACACAATTGTGCTATCTAAGTTTCTCAAAGTTCGAGACTACAAATCCAAATCAATATTTTTGTTTGAAAGTCAGGATATACATTCCTCTGAAGGTTCCAAACTGTGTGAGCACAGGACCGTGGGTCTGTCATTCAGTTAAGTCTCATTACACAGTCATTTTCTAAGATGCTGAGAAATTTACAAATACATTATGATTTTTTGAATTTCCAGTGCAAAATAATATATCCCTGTGTGTGTTATGATTTTGAATTTCAAGTGAAATACATATCCCTATGTGTCTTGTTATAATTTCTAGGTTGTCTAAATTTCCTGAAGTTATGTAAGGTGAAGTACTACAACTTCTGCCTGTTCCACTCTGTACAGAGAAATCTTGGAGCACAAACTGGAGATCCGACTGGCACTGGAAGAGGAGGCAGCTCAATCTTTGAGTAAGACATGTTTTTTTTGTTTTATTATGTCACCCATCACCGGGTAGTGACCAGGGGTTTCATTAGCAGCAGGCAACGTGGGATTTTCACCCGTTGTTTTCTCAAAATCGCCTGTTGTTTTCAGGGACTTTTCAACTTTTCCATATTAAATTCATGATTTCCATTAATTTTGCTTGTTGTTTTCATTTATTTAGCCTTTTGTGAGAAATTCTAGTGAAACCCCTGAGTGACATATTTTTATAGTCTCCAAATATTTTGTGGATGGTGTTCAGCAGTTGATGTTTGGTGCCAGCATTTGGTGCATTTGTCAGCTGGCATCTGTAACAAATGGCAAGATGACATTTTGCATGTTAATGCCTTGTTTCTAACTGGGAAGACTGAGTTATGACTGAGAAATCTATAAAAACGTTCAAGATACTGAATTTCTCATGATTTTACAGTTTAATTTTAATGATGGCCACATTGGCTACTGTATCAAAATGATGTTTTGACAGCTTTAACGTACATTTGCAATTTTCTTATCTTATTTCAAGGCAACTGTATGGGGATCAAGCCAGATATTTTGAAATGGAGAAGAAACCAATTTTAAAGCACAAGAAATATGGTACATTGTCCATGGTGAATAATGGAAATGATATGCATGGTTCCCAGGTAAATATGATTGTTTCTCTCCTGTTTGAAAACAAATGTTGCATAAATATTTTTATGTCCTGATTATCAGTACATTTGGATAATCATCGCCAAAATGAATCTGGCAGTGCATCAAAGTCTTAAACTAATCATTGATTTTTTTTAAAAATCTGCAAAAGTTGGCTTTCTATTGGCATTTTCATGAAAAGTTATGTCTATAATAAGCCCATATAACCATTACTAAAGATATGTAATTTCCATATTACTTGTCAATTATTCCTTACCTTTTATTGATTTGCAAGTCAATGCCAGATGCTTTGTTTAGGTGTTATCACCATTAAAATCATTATAATTTCAAATCTCAGATCTGTTCTTAACTTATTATAGTTCCTCATTACAACTGGTGAGAACTTGGATTATCTTGATGGAAAACACACTGTTTTTGGAGAACTTGCAGAGGGACATGACATCTTAGAGAAAATCAATGAAGCTTACTGTGATAAAGAAAATAGACCATTTATCGACATAAGGTAAGGAAAATAGGTCATTTATTGACATAAGGTAAGGAAAATAGGCCATATGTCGATGTATCTTAAGGAAAGTAGGTCATTCATTTATTGTAGTATTTCATCACTAGTGAAGCATTTGTATGGAACGTCAATGGAAAAGTAGGCAGGCAATATCCACCAGTGAAAGCCTGTTACTGCCAGTTACTGATTTTCACATCAGCCCTTCGCGCAGAATTTCATTCTGTATTTTCATTAGAGCTCATCATTTCATTATCATGAAATCCAATATTTTTCAATAAATATTTTTGTATTATGTTTTAGAATCTATCACACCATTATCCTTGATGACCCTTATGACGACCCCCCAGCTTTGGAGATTCCCCCTAGATCCCCATCACCTACAAGAGAGATGCTGGAGGTATGTGTATACATATAAAAACAATAAAATATTAGTTTTTACATAACTTTGTAATCTCGCTAAAAAAAAGGGTGGGCCAAATCTCTATTGATGCAATTTAAAATTCTTTAAAACCTTGGTTTATTCGTTCAGCAAACAATATTTTCATGATTAATCACAATATGTACATTAACAGGGTCATCCCATAGTATGCATTTACGTTTCTATGGCAGTCTGGCCCAACCAAAACAAAAGTAAACAAGTGTTGACATCTAATTATTCAGCAGAAAAAACTGAAATATTCATACTCTTATAGTGCTTTGCCCTCATTACAAAAAAGGCCCTTATTCATTTGAATGGAACAAATCATGATTTTTTGGGGTTAATTCAACAAAATGCAATGTCAAACATTTTAAAAATAAATGCATGTTATGATATTCTAGAGTGACCGCATTGCCCCAGATGAAGAGATAGATGATACAAAAGGTTTGACAACAGAGGAAGTGGAGGAAATGCTGAAAAAGAAAGAGGCAAAGGCCAATGCTCAGATTCTAGAAATGGTGAGATTTTGATATTTTAATGATAGGTATTAGAGTACAGAGGGAAACAGATACATATGTTACATACTCAGTAAACCAGAGAATAAAATCTAACATAGAGTGTCCAAGGTTTCATTAAAATGATGCATCTTAAGTTGGATAAAATTTCCATACAATGAAGCATTTAATTTGGTGGTAATAGAAAATTGAATATTGTACTTAAAGTTTGGGTTCAGAAAGTAAGTTGCCTTGAGCATGTAAGAGATTTGAAATCTGTACAAAAGTAAAATATAAATCTTATTAAATTAATTTAACAGATAAGGTTGAAGATGAGTCACAAAAAGTCATATTGTCCAATGCTATAAAACATGAATGCAGATATGTCATTAACTGTAGTAATACTACATATGTATGCATATAATAAACACTTCAATGTTTAGGTTGGAGACCTCCCTGATGCTGATATTGAAGCCCCAGATAATGTTCTATTTGTCTGCAAACTCAACCCTGTCACAACTGATGAGGATCTAGAAATAATTTTCTCACGCTTTGGAAAAATTCTGAGGTAAGAAATAATTTAGTCCAAAGGGCAGCATTAAAAACAGAAAACATATAACTCTTTAAAACCTGAGTAAATATTGTATGATAAATACTGCAGTCAAATTAAAAGTAACCTATTTTGGTACATGTAACAACTATAGATATAAAGAATAAATAAATATTGTAACTTAAGTACCATTATTTCCTATGAAAGAGCTTCATAGTTCTAACTAGATGAAATTTTTCACTTGGTATCCACATTATGTTTAATTCTTAGAAATGCAGTTTGTCCAAAGAGATAAGAATTCCCCTTATTTGACAGAATACCCCTGATTCGAAAGAATGCCCCTTATTTTGGCAGAGTGCCCTTTGACAGGATTCCCTTTTTTGACAGAATGCCCCTTATTTGACAGAATTCCTTTTATTTTACAGAATGCCTCTTATTTGACAGAATTCCTCTTATTTGTCAGAATTCCATTTATTCAAAAGAATGACGTTTATTTGAATGATTTCCTTTGATTTGACAGAATACCCTTTATTTGACAGAATACCCTTTATACTTTCAGTTGTGAGGTGATCAAAGATAAAAAAACAGAGGAGTCTCTGCAGTACGCATTCATTGAATTTGAAACAGTGAGTTGATTTACATTAACCAGCGAGCATAAGTTATTTCAGCTTAGTATTTTTATACATTTTTATGTCACCACCACAAGTGGTGACAAATAGTTATAGTTCCCAGTGGACAGTGTTCGGTGGTGTTTGGTGTTCGGCAGTTGGCGTCTGTAACATATGGCAGGTGGTGTCATTTTGCACGTTAAAGCCTTGTTACAATTTTCTGCAAATTTTGGATTAACCTCAGTTTGTATTTTCCTATTTAAGATATGTATTTCATGAATTACTGTATAAATCCCATGCAACTATATGTATATTATTTTTTTTAGAAAATTGAAATGCCTTTAAATAGGCTAACTGTACTTGTCTTTTCCTCCCAAGTCTTGTGAGAATGCCTACCTCAAAACGGACAATGTCCGTGAAACCCCTTGAAACTACAAGTATATACTTTTCTGAAAAATAAATTGCCTAAATAACTGTAATGTTTTTTTCTCCAGCCGAAATCATGTGAGAATGCCTACTTCAAGATGGACAATGTCCTTATAGATGATCGGAGAATACATGTAGACTTCAGTCAGTCTGTCTCAAAGATACAGTGGAAAGGAAAGGGTGGGTACATTTAATTTCAGTCAGTCACACAATAATTTATTACATCAGTATTTTGGAAAGTATGTCTATGAAAAATCAATTTAGGAATAGCTTTATATAGCTTGTCGTCATGGTAGCAACACAGAGGTTTTAATAGTGACAGACAGCAGTTGTTTTTTACCAAAATTGCCAGTTGTTTTTTGCCAAAATTTTCTGTTGTTCTTGCCAAAATCGCCATTTGTTTTTGGCAAAATCGCCATTTGTTTTTGGCAAAATTGCCTGTTGTTTTTTACCAAAATTGCCAGTTGTTTTTTGCCAAAATTGTCTGTTGTTCTTGCCAAAATCGCCATTTGTTTTTGGCAAAATCGCCATTTGTATTTGGCAAAATTGCCTGTTGTTTTTTACCAAAATTGCCTGTTGTTTTGAGGAACTTTTCAACTGTTTCCATGTTGAGAGTACAGTTTCAATAATTAACCTGTTCTTTACTTTTATTCTAATGTAACACATTGGCAACATTTGGGACACTGTGAACATAAAAATAACTTATATCTTATTCTCTGATAATATGTGTATAAATCCTTATTTAGGTAAAGGAGTAGATGTTATAAAGGAAGATCGGCCAGCCCCTAAACAACGCTATGCTGTCAAAGACAAATCCCAGCGTGGAAAGTAAGGGACATTATTAATAATTATGAACATAGACTTTCTTCCTATACCCCACATTGTGAGTAAAAAGAGATAATCTGTGAGCAATTAGCCTCAGGTCACATTGATTTTGAGTTTTGTTGCTGTTTATTCAAATGATTTATGTATTGTAGGGAGTATGACCTTGTACTCAGTGAAAGTGACGATGAAAGAAAAACATCGAAATATGGAGACAAAAATCAAGGCAGGGGGTCTAATAATAGACAAAGAGGTCCAATGAATAGAAGGGTAATATATGATAGCTTATTAATACTAATAATAAATATTCACATTTTAGATTATTTTAAATAACGTATCAATAGAAAATCTGTTAAAAACATAGAACTAAGAGCACATTGTCAAAACAAATACTTGCAAAGCTCACAAATATCTATTGAGTGTATAAAATATGTTTCTAATTACAATTTCAGGACAGACTACAAAGAAGATACTCAAGAAGTCCTGAACCATCCCATAGAAGTTCTAAGGACCTTTATCCTGAACGGTCAGATAGGAAAAGAGATGGAGGTTACGAACGAGTGGGAAATGATCGTGATTCCCACAGGGATCGTGACAGACAGAACTATCGTGATTCGCGTTATGAACGTGACACAAGAAATGAGCGTGGTACACGAAATGAACGTGATCTACAATCAAGTAGACAGGAATCACGGAAAAGGGACGATTCGCGCAATGAACGTGATTCTCGCAGTGATTCCAGATATGACAGGAATACTTCCAAGTATGACAGAAGTGCAAGACCATATGACAATACTTCAGAGAGACATGACCGACATTCTGACAGAACTGATAAATATCGGAAAAGATCACCATCTTCTGATTCTGAAGATGAGAGAGTGAAAAAATCTAAAAAATATGCTGAAACAATGGACAAAGTATCAATGAAAAACAAATCGAAAAGATATGATTCCGATTCGGATGATGAATATGAACAATACAAGAAAAAATCAAAGAAATTGAAGAAATCCAAAAAGGAGTATGACTCTGATTCAAATAGTGACACTAATAGATACAAGAAAAAAACTTCGAAGAAATCTAAACACAGTTATAGTTCTGACTCTAGTTCAGAATCTTCCTACAATGAAAAACCCAAGAAAAAGAAAAGCAAACGCTCAAAAGAATACGATTCAGAGGAGACTCTATCAAAATCAAAGAAAAAACACAAAAAGGAAAAGAAAAAGAGTAGACATTAAATGTTAAAAGCATATGCACTGCTGGAATATAAGTTGATGTTGAAAATGAGTTTTCAACCAAATTAATGATTTTCACGAGGAATAAAATAAAACAAGATATTGAAATGACAAAATGTCACAACCTATCACAAAAGTGTAACAATTGTTTCAGACAATGACATCAAATTCAAAATGACTCCAAAGCTGGACACTTGTCATAAATCAATACATGTATGTGATTGCTTCCCAGTGGTGACATTAACAGCTATTTTTGTAGAATTTTATTGATGAATCCTTCCACTATTGAAACACAACAATAAACATTGGAGTAACATCGATTTTTTATTCTACAAAACAAATAAAAGCATAATTTCTTATAAAAATGATGTAAAGTATTATATATTCCCTGATCATGTGACTGGTTATGAAAATACATACATTATTAGTTATTGACACAAAGATTCACAGCTGTTTTGCCTTAAATAACTTATAAAATACAAATGCTAGTAATCTGAAAATCAATCAATTTTTTACAATATGACGATCCCATTGTCATCTGGTTTATTTAGCACATTGTTGAAATACTGCATTTTGGTTGGTTGATTCAATGCCTGATATTATAACTGTCACTTATGATCAACTATTGTTAAATATTTGTAAATTTTATATGAAATTGTATAAATGAATAAAATTTTCCAATAGCCACTATTACTTTGTCACATTCAGTTTTTTGCGTGAAAGAACCGCAGTCTGCGCAGAATTCTGCATTCAAAGAGTCATAACTTTGTACATTTTTCTGGGAACCAAAACATACAAAAAATGTTCATGCATATTCTGCTGCAATTGAAAAATGGAAAACTTGGATGAATACTAGATTTACAAATATTATTTAAAGTAATATAAAGCAGGCAGTATCATTTCAAACATATTCCAGAAGTCTACAACATCCTGAAATATCTACAGGGTGTCAAATATGTTTTCCTCCTTATTAGCTTTAACATCCACATAATGTTACATAAGTTCATACTTTTGAAATTAAGGGGTAAAACATATTTATCTGACACCCTGTATTCAATATTATGCACTAAAGAAATATCATTGGAATGCTTATTGGCCTTTCAAGTTTCAATTTATTGTCAAATCTCTTCCTTATTTTATCATCTACAATTTTGTGCCAGATGTAATCGTCATTTAAAATCTCAGGAATGGTTCCTGTTGGGATTTCCTCCTTTGTTTTTCCATGGCTGTCTTTATTTTCTGTCTCCATAGTAACAAGTAATGTCATGCAAAACCCATCATTTTCCGCAATGGGTTTTCCACGATGTTCAATGGTCAATACAGTCACTTGTTTTAAGTATTTTGTATGTCCCAATATACCCTGAAAAAATAAATGAATATAGATTATTATAAAATAAACAGTTTTTAATTTCTATTTCATCCATTTACCAAGACCAAGTGCTTGCACAGAAATGAACATACAATAAATATTATACATGTTAAAATCTATTGTATTTCTTTGGATATTAGAAAGAAAGGTTTTGGATTTTTAGAAAATAGGTCCAGAATGAAATTGCATGAGACAAAAAATCAGAAATTGACACTGGGAAAAGCTCTTCTAGATTTAATTCGATGATCCTGTGTTCCTTTACGGTGTCAATAAATTCATGCAATAATATATGTTTTGTTATGTTTGGATTTTTAGAAAATAGCCTCAAAAACTACATACGAGACAGAGAGTCAGAAATTGATTTAAAAAAATTGCAATCTCTTTAATTCCACAAACCCATGCTCCTTTAACAGTGACAATGACTCAGTACATTATAAATCTCTCTGATGCAACAATCCTGTACTCCTAACAGTATAGATGACTGAATACAATACTTGCCTCGTATATCCTATAGATTGGCACTAGCATTGACTTGTCTTTATGTGATATATGACCTATTGGGAAATGTGAGTTATCTCCTTGTCGGGTAATCACCAATATGTCTCCTCTGGAACACAGAAACACCATATTGTTAGAAAATTATATATTTGTTGCTCTCTTGAGTTGTAGACTATTGTGATTCTGTACATGAGACTTCAAACCTGTAAGAGCTGACTCAAAATAATTGCTATCTAAGTCAAGCAGGGACGCAACTCAATATTTTCCAACAATGGAAATGCAGAATGTCAAAATATTTTCAGACATTAATTACTGAATATAAATTCAAAATCAGTTAATTTAAAAAAGGTTGGAACCAATATCTTGTGTGTTTTTGGATTATTTGTTTGGAAATAAGACCAAAACCCGCAATCCAAATTCTGAAGTGAACAAAATGGTGGCTGTTTGAATTCAAATTTTGTAATCACAACATCTCCATTTATGGCACAATATCAAGTTGAAACCCTGGGAGCCAATCCTCCTTGTATTTAAGTTATCATTGCCTAAGTCTTGCATCATGTGTCAGGACCCTGTATCCACTTCACATCCAGATTTGTGGACTCATGGAGTTGAGTTGACAGGGGATGTCACAAGAGCTTGCAGCCCCATTCAATGTACATTTAAAGTTTCTCAGAGACAAAACATAAATTGTTCTGCTTACAATGTGTATCCTATTCAATGCTGCCTTTCCCTTCCACCCCTAAATACAAATAAACAGAGATCAAGTACTGTCATCCTCCAAACACAGGCCTCCAGAACTAGTACCCAATTCTTCCAGAAGAAGGAGGTACTTGTTCTGGAACTCTGTGTTTGGAGGATGAGTACGTATTTTGATCTCACTTACCTGCTTTTATCACAATAGAGTATAACAAGTCTGATGAAGAGGAACTTGTGAGGTACACATATGGGTAGAATATCTGTGTGTCTGTCCTGCCTGTCTGCCTTGAAGAACTCTAGTCCTAGGTCTATCAGTGGTTTTATATCATTGGCCCTAAAGTTGATGAGAATATTGTTTTATACATTCATTGAGGTTCTTGTGAGGTACACATTTGGTTAGAATATGTGTGTGTCAAAAACAAAAACATTTGTGCAACATCTTCAGAGAAGATGGAGAATCAATTGATCTATTTTTCAAGTGTAACAAGGATTGACATCATATTGAAATCTGGAACATGCATTTTGACTCATGTTTTTGATCCCATTATCAGAAATTCTAAAGGATAAAACTCAAATTTCATTTTCATATCAGGGGGATAACTAGTTTCATATGTGCAAATCTATAGAAGTATAGGTAAGGGGGTTATGGAGATATCAGCAGGCCTGTCAACTTGGGAACACCTAACATGAGTGACTTGGAAATGTTGAACACCTCCCCTCCAAATAGGGGTAGGTACGAAAAAATTCGAACTGAATGCGTGACATATACGTAATTCGCGTGGAAAGTCCGAACGAAATGCGTACGTTTTTTTTCGGCATTCGTACTTTTGATGTGTAGACGAACTTTTTTATAAATTTTTCTACAGAAATATTTTTGCTTGACAATTACCAGGTAAAATGCGTATTTGCGTGACATTTTCTGTCACGCAAAAATAACTGGCGTGACTTCAAATTCTTCAGCAAATGCGTGACAAATATGCAAATTGCGGGACAGTTGACAGGCCTGTATCAGGTGACAAAGTACGATCTATTTTTTATGCCTCCCCCCTCCCCGGTAGACATGTACTGTGGGTTATACCTTAAAGTAATTCTTTATGCCTAATAAACTAAGACCAGGAATCTTAAAGTAAGACATGGTACCTTAAAGTAAAACTGTGCACCTTAAAATAAGGCCCTGTAGTACACCTTAATGTCAGACTGTGTATATTCAAAGTAACACATAGTATAACTTAAATTACCTTAAAGTAAGCCCAGCAGCTGTTCCAAAGTTGATTTCCTCAAGTGTACACCATTTAGCACTAAGGGATTCTTGATCAGGAGTCTCTTTCAAACTGCCTCCTCCAAACATAAAATGGATGATATCAATACTAAATTCTTGTCATTGGGTTAACTGTATATTTTCATTAACTGAACTCTGTATCTACCTGAGGGCATCTCTTTTTGAAATTTTGTTTTATGATTTATATCCAAATGAACAATACCTAGATATAAATGATACAGATTTATGGATCAAATCTTAACCATCAAAGCTTCATACTGCAGTAATGCTAGGAGCTGTGCTCAGCTGTATAAGCAAGCACAGCTGCTAAAATGCAATGATATGAGAGACATTAGCTTTGATCGGGACAATTATTCATGTTTCAAAGTCCCTTGCTTTCCAATTCATTATTCTGTGACATCCCCCTGGAGCACCCATCCCCTTTTCAACATTGTTATACTAAACAGGTACCTGTTACTTTACCAGCCAAAGTGAATCTAAACCAGGAGCTACTACCAGCCTCTACACAAAGGAGGGTTGTTGTGCTGATCTTGAGTCCTGTCTCCTCCAACACTTCTCTATAGACAGCCTCCTAGATATAGATAAATGGAGGTTATTCATGGGAAGGGTCTGTATATGGGTTTTACCTCTCCACAGTCTCCTAAATATATGATTAAATGTACAGTAAAAGCTGTCTGGGTGAACACTTCTCTGTAGTGAACACCTGTGTTTAGTGAACACCACTTCACATTTTACATTGACTTCTGTATAAAATCCTCTCTCTGTAGTGAACACCTGAACACTTTTTTATAAGTGTTCACTATTTACAGGTTTGTCTGTACTATATAGTAATTCTGAATCCTTATTTTCAATAGTGTAATATCATGCTGTGTAAGGTTAACAGTATATTCTAGGGAGTAAACAACAGCTGCCCAAGCACTCCAACCATATGGAAATGGCGATTTACAGAGAATGCAGCCTCTACACTGAAAGATTTTCCAGAGATGATTTACGCAAAACTACCTCAAGAAGGTAAGATGACAAGCCTTAATAGGAAATGCACTTACTTCAATAGTTTCATTGAGTTCCATCCTACCAGCTGGGAGATACCACTTTCCATAACAGGACTGCTTGGCTTCCTGCATTAGCAATACGCGGCCCTTCTCATCAAACACCAGACCAACCTAAATACCAGTATGCAAATTTGACATTGACCTTTAATCATTGGCAATGGCAATGACATTCTAAATAAATGAGATCATGTGTAACAGTTTCACTTATTTTATTTTCAGTGATTGATAAATTTAAACGATCAAACTTTTCTCATTTTTCTAATTTTACTTCACCAAAACTGATGAACTAAGATAAGTACACCTCCTTCCTGAAAACATCACTCACACAAAGTTAAACACAGAATGAGGATACAAAAAATCATTTATTAAGTTAACACAAAACAATCTTACCACAATGTAACAAACTGTCCTCTTGGTGATAGGCTTGAAGGATTCTAAAAAAGAAATAAGACATTGAATAAAAGAATATTATAATATATGGGTCATTAATAAAAGTTTGCACCATCAGAAATTGGTCTAGATTTGAGTTTTTGAGTAAGCATAATTATAAATAAAAGGCTATATTGAAATTAATTATTTACTTCTTAATGAATGGACATTTTTTCTTATACATTTTGAAACATATAATGAGAATCCTCTGGTTCATTTTTATACCTGCATTTTCTATTGGGAAGTCAACAAAAAGTGGGCTGTCCTCTATCAATTCCCCCTGAAGTAATGCTCTGAGTTGCTGGTCGACTTCCATCATATTTAAATGGAGACTTTACGGGAATATCCGACTGCTATTCCATCTAACAACGCAATCAGCAAAGAATCTAATAGCTACCTGCATCCAAAATTTGTCTTAGAATCATATAGTAATCTTCCTACACATATATATATATATACTGATATTCTGATACATACATGTAGGTAGCTGTAAAGTAATGGTTAACAGAAGGCAATCAACCATTGTACACCCTGGAAAGGAAACCAAAGGAATACTATATCCTCTACAACACGGTTTTAGGTCGAAAAGGTCATGTGAGACGCAGCTTATTGAGTTCTATCATGATCTTGTTTCAGCCAATGATGCCAACAAGCAGATAGACGTTATCATAATGGACTTTGCTAAAGCCTTTGATAAGGTCTCTCACCGTCATCTTGCTTATAAGCTTGACTACTATGGCATCAGAGGACAAACCAATGCCTGGATCTCTGACTTTCTGTCTGATAGAACCCAGAAAGTCAGTGTGGATGGTGCTTCATCTGAAATCGGACAGGTAACATCTGGCGTGCCACAGGGAACGGTATTGGGACCGATATTATTCCTGCTGTATATTAACGACCTCCCAGATACTCTACAACATACAACCCTCCGATTATTCGCTGATGACAGCATCATCTACAGAGAAGTTAAGACACCACAAGATGCCACTCTTCTGCAAGAAGATCTGAATGCAGCTGTAGAATGGGAGAAAACTTGGCTGATGAAGTTTCATCCTGACAAATGTACTGCATTGTCTGCCAAGTTGAATCCCAAAATCTACAAGTATGAAATGAGTGGACACACCTTGGAGCATATACCATCTGCTAGCTACCTTGGTGTTACCTTACAAGACAACCTCAAATGGAACCAGCACATAGACAAGTCTATATCCAAGAGCAACCAACTTCTTGGCATGCTGAGAAGACACCTGTGGAAGGCCCCTCGCCACACAAAGCAGATGGGTTACTTTACTCTAGTAAGACCAAGACTGGAGTATGCTGCTGCTGTATGGGATCCACACACCCAAACCCACATAGCTGCACTAGAAATGGTCCAACGAAGAGCTGCACGCTATGTGATGAATGACTACAGCCGTTACAGCTCAGTGACAACAATGCTGAATACACTACAATGGACACCACTTGAAACGAGGAGACAGCAACAACGGTTGACGATGATGTTTAAGATCAAACAACAACTTGTTGCAATCCAACCAGACACATACCTCATGCCTCTCCAGCGCAGATCAAGGACTTCAAATAGTGAGAGCTTCCAGAGGTACAGTTGCAGGAAGGATGCAATGCTCCATTCCTTTTTCCCACACACCATACCTGAGTGGAATATACTACCTGACAGCATTGTATTGGCAGAGAGCTTAGACCAGTTCAAGACTAGTCTAAGGGCTCACTACCTTACACCCATGCCTTAATCTTATACTGTCTTTTAACCTATTGTTTTAGCTTTTTATTACCTAACACTGTTTTTAGCTCATGAACTTGTGTTGATGTTCATGTTTTAACTTTCTCGTACTAACCCGCGATATAATGATCAGTAAAATTGATCAATCGTGTATCCAAATGATGATGAAAGCCCCCGGGGGAAAGCATAGAGGATGATAGGCCACTGATCCACATAAATTAATAGTTACAATTTTTAGTATGTAGATTGTCATATACTGTCTCCTAAAACCAAACAGAAACTAAATCAGTGTTAACTTTTGATCTAAAATATTCAATTCAAAATTCTATCATTTTGAAAATAATTGCAACCTGAACTTACTCTTCAATTTAGAGTTGTAATATCTTTCTAGAGTATTGACAACACAATGAACTTGTTCTTGAAGTCATCAGCAATACTATGAATTCAATTAAAATGTGATAGATACTCTGTTATCTAACTTATTCTAATAATTTCAACTCAGAAAAATTATTTTTGTTTATATTTATTTTTACTGGTCGCTCTTCAAATTAGAAGGTAAAAACTGTATTTGATACATCGGACATTTTGGAAAAAATCACTGTTGTTCAACGTTTTGTGAAATAATCTGGCGTTTTCGAGCACTATATATACAATAAATATGTACTTGGATATCTGATACTTACAAAGGCAGGTAAGTGTAGACATTATGAGCATTTTCAAGCTGAGTAATTTGCAGCCAAAAATTGCTAGTTTTCAATTTACTCTATTATCGCCCACTTAAAAATTCATGAAATTATTGTTTTGAATAAATGTCCATATTTCATATTTTTTGGGGACAATAGATTTAATTTTGAGCTCTTTTGTTGTTCTTTCGCCTATTTATATTTCCCCCATATTTAGATTATCTGATTTTTCTTTTAGCACAGTATCTATTCTTGAGATGTAATCTGAGCCAACTATCAAACATGTCAGAATGAAAGTATCTGACTTCAACTTTTTTTCGAAGCATTGTTCAGGTCAAAACCAAAAAATGACTGAATGGTCAAAACTTATAATAACTTACTTGTCAATCTGAACACAGTATGTTGTATCAGAGATTTAAAGGCAGAATCAGATCTATGGGTAGACTATATCCTATTTAGTCTGAATTATATTCAGACTATAAGGCACCTATGTTAAAGTTTGGCAATTCTATATATTTGTTTACATAGGAAGTGCTATTCAAAATGGCCGATTGGGTAAAATTAATTTGCACATTTGTTACTTCAACTAGCTTTATTTCCACTTGACAATATGCTATGTTACTTTTTATTGCATTTAATTGTACCTTACTATTTAATTGAAATTTTGTAATGTTTATTTTATTGAAAAAATGGTTCCTCCAATTGATAATTTTGTGCAAAAAATTTCACTGCAATTTCCACAGGAAAGTAGTACATCATAACAGACTGACTTCTAGTCAGTCTGTTGGATACATACTAGATCTATGGGGGTGAAAAAATTACAAGCAATGTGTACAATTGACCTACCAATCTATTCCTTACACTCTCAAATACAATATCTCATAAAAGATTCACGCTACGTTTTAAATTGGTGAAGTTATAATGGATTCAAAGTGCAAAAATGAATGACAAATGTTTAAATTCTCCCAAATAATAATAATGGTAAGAAAAATAATGTTATTGTAAATATCTTTAGTTTTACTGAAATAAAGTATGCACTTTGGTGATTTGAAGAAAATAGACATGAAAACAAATGCCATGAGCCAGAAATATTCTAATACTGAAACAATTTTTTGTTGCGCTGCTTGCTAGATCTGATTCTCTCTTTAATCAATAAACAAGAAGAAATTGAACTTGATCTCAGTATTTTCCATGGGTATATAGGTATATGTGTATCAGACTTGACCTGTGATTTGATTTGTTAAAAATTGAAGAGAAGTTCATTTTTGTGCCAAATCTGAAAAATCTTCCGCATCTGCATTGAGTAACCACAAGTTCCTTCTTTGGCAAAATATTACAGTTAAAAAATTTTACTCGAAATTTGGAATGAGATAACATTTCAAAATATTGATGGAATTCGACAAAGTGCCTACTTATGCTCACAAAGGATCATATTTTACTGCTCAAAGTGGCTGAATTTACACATTTTTGGCATCCCAGATGCTACCTTCTGGTGACAAATTCTGACACAATGATGAGTTATATGGCATATGATAAACATCTAAAGAACAATCTAGATATACAAAAATATGCTTTTAAGAATAATCATGAATTTTGCCTTGAATAAATATTTTTCCTTGGAATTAAGTGTTCACATTATGGTCGTGTGACAAATTATTATTCATTTTGAATTTCAATTTTTGCACACAAGCTTGGTGCTGAATTGAGGGCAAATCGGAAATTGGGTGGTCGGTTATTAGTATAAATTGTGTCTAATTTTATCATATAGGGCTACACATTAAACATATCATGTAGAATGATCAAGTCTGTGTTGTGATTTTGCAATATGTTATGTTGTATAGTCTCATTCCAGCGTTTCATAATGTGTGGTGTGGGAACAACTCACACTTGTCTTAGATTCTAATACAGAAAAAATAATTGTAGATCTAATAGTTAATTGATTTATTTATCTCAATAATGGTAATTGATTTTCTTAGACTTTTCTTTTTCTTTTTGATTCAATATCCAACATTCAGTAGCTGCTGGCTAATTATTGGATTTACATGTATAATGGTACATGAAAAATGGCAGACCTTTTCCATGCTGGAAATTAATATATAGTCTTGGTTTTTGCTTTAATTTCCACTAAACCCTGCCCCCTTTCGGTACATCAAGGAAGTTATGATATATTGGTCAGATAGACGATGTCGTACTCGCAGGTTGTAGGTAGCAATGTGTCCAAGCAAAAATAGGATCAACTTATTGCTAATTTTGAAAAAGTATAATAGATGTCATCCTCAATCTAGCCAATATATCCTGGTTTCCTTGATGTACCAAAAAGTTGCAGGATTTATTGGAATCGTCTATTTGTCTTCATTCTTTTCCATATTTTCATTGTTCTATATTTTCAGATTTGCGACTGTACTTTGGAGCTTTAAGATGGATGAGTTTAACAAAGAGCTGTTTCCAGATGGACCCTTTGACTTCTGTAAGCTTAATTACTCTATAATTACCTGTACCGGTATATAACACCTGCAGGTCTGTAGCCAGGGGGTCAAAAATTCTTTCAAAATCATGCAGTTTTTCCCCTTTTTAGACCTTTCCAGTTAATTTTGGCCATAATTGTCGAATTTGAACTTCCAATATGGGCCTGCACTGGCACAAGAAATTAAAGTGGGGATCAGTCAAGGGGAAAATAATTGGAAGCATACCGAATTGATATTTGTTTTTATCGCACCCTAAGGTGTTATATTGTAATCAGTTTGCCGGGCAGTTTGGCGGGCGGGCGTCCCAAATAATCTTGTCTATAGGTTTCCAGCCAAACCGTTTGAGGGATTCATTTGAAATTCTCAGGGATGTTTCTACCTATAAAAGTTTAGAACTGATTAGTTTTTCGGCATTCTTGGTAAATGTTAAGGTGGCCATTTTGTCCTAAAATCGTGTCTGTGAAGGCTTGTTTTAATAAATAAAAAAGAATTTCCCATTGAGAGCAATGTTAAATTAAAACATTTTTTTAGAAATAACTAAACGGTCAATCTTTCCAATTTTCACATATTTTGTATATTTACAATTATTATTTCAGTTTATCTTTTACCAGGATTTTTTTCAGGAAAATCTGAATTGTAGAAAAAAAGCTGATATACTGAACTGTGAAGTAATACCTTAAAATGTGTCTCTTGAGGGTTGTTTACAGGTTTCATGGATTCATGCAAAAATTTTAGAGATGTTTCTATGGAAAGTTTAGAACCGATTAGTTTTTAGGCAGTCTGGGTAAATGTTAAGGTGGCCATTTTGAATTTTCCATCCCGTAAAGTGTATTCTTTTCAAGTTTGCAATTCTGTTCACCCTGTGGCTTGTTGCTATTTTGATAAAATTGTTATATTCTTAAATATCATTAAATTTGTGCCAGTGTCTAAAGTAGTAGTGTGATAATTACTCACTGAATAGGTAACATCATCCAGTGCATAGCTTCGTCAAGTTGACTCTAGTTTCTAGTTGGCACATTGGAAGTTTACTCAGTGACAAATTGAATGAATACTTGACTTCTCTCGACTCACATCCTTTATTGCTTTTACACATACCCAATTTTACACATACATGAGCCATTTACTCCCATTGTGTGTTGAGCCTGGTTGATTTCATCAGTTGTTCAGATTTAATGTTATTCAAGTAAAACTTCAAATCATCAGTATTAAATGAATGTACCTTTTTTGTTTTTCCAGCTAGCGACTCGGATGATGGAACTGGAAAATTGAACTTTGACTTTCCTCACCATGAGTTGGAATCGGCGAAAGGTGAACTCTCCACACCAGAAAAGAATGACCTCCACAGTCACCTAGATAGCCTAGACACAGATTGGATCATAGATAATATCGAAGCAACTGGCAGTTCGATGCCACAAAAGCCACCAACATTGGATTGGTTAATGGAGCCTGCTACGACAAAATCCCAAGCTTCTGATTGGTTGTTCCAACATTCCCAACACCCAGCAAGTTCTAAGGAAGCTGACTTTTTGTCAGGAAAAACTGAACAACACACCTCAAAAACTAAAGAGCCTGGTTGGTTTATTGGTAAATCAGAGCATCCAATCACAAAGCTACCAAGTCCTAATTGGATGACAGGAACTAGTGCTGGAGTGAATCCAAAGGAGGATGATTGGCTGAAGGAAGGACCAATACAATCGCTTCAAAAGTCAAAAGATTCTGATTGGCCAAAACATAACATCGCAAGTACAAAGACTGAATCTGCTTGCCTACTTGAAAAGGGCGAACAGTCATTCTCCATGTCTAAAGTGTCTGAATGGAAACCAGAAAGAGCCCCTCCTAAAAACTTGAAATCTCCAGAATCTCTGCCAATACCAGTGAACACATCTCCCGTGACAAAGAAAGAGCCAGAGTGGTTCAAACAAAGACCTAAACAAACTTCAAGTATTTTCAAGTCTAAAACATCTAGACAAAAATCAAAAAATCCCATAAATAAAACAATAGAAGTACCCCAAGATGCTTTCTCTATAAGCCATCTAGATGAAGACACTGATTGGTTAAATCAGAAACAACATCAATCTTTCGACCAAATGCCTCACTGGAAACCTTTAAAGAAATCCCCTGATTGGTTAAAAAACAGTGCAAGCCCACCCCCGAGTGCAATCCAAAAACCTGATTGGATAACAAAAACAGATTTGAATTCTCCTCCCTTGGATGTGAGTAATAAACTAAAAAGGACAAAATCTGTTCCTAATAAACGTAAAAAATCGCAAGAAGATCCAGCATGGTTAACTGATCATGTAGGCTCTTCAGACTTGGTGAAGAGTTCATCTAAGAAGCCTAGAAGACGTTCTCAATCAAAAAAGAGTACAGAATCTCAATCACTCACCTCACCCATTCAACTATCATCAGCTGCACCATCTGACTCTAATATTCAACAGAGTGAATCAAAATCAACAGATATAGCATCAACACCTCCCATCAAAGAGGAAGTCGATCTGACTTTTGATCCTATAGATGTATTAAAGAAAATGGCTGATGACTTATCCTCAAATTTGTCCCCAGCCTCAGTTCCAAGGACCCCAGATTCTAATCTTGTAAAACAAGAAACTGAATCAGAAGTTACTGAAAGCCCTATTACAAAGAAAACTGTTCACCAGGATATTGATAATAACATTAATGAGGATAATGTTAATGATGTTTTTGAAGCAATATCCTCAGATGATGATCTCCATGAGAACACTATAGAGGATGTAGATGAAGCCGACCAGGGATCAATGAACGACGACTATACATGTAATGTATGTAAGTTTACATTGGATACCAAACAAAACCTTGTCGATCATATGAATATCCATGTAGATATGGTTAACCTTAAGTGTCAGATGTGCCACAAAGTATTCAAACAATCTTCAATATCACGCCATATGCTCACTCATACTACCTACAAAGAATTTGCATGCTCCATATGTGGGAAAAAGTTTCGCCAAAGTGGAGGTCTTGATCGCCATATGAAATCTCACACGTGTGAACGACCTCATAAATGTGAAGAATGTAACAAAACATTTAAATTCGCCAATGATCTCCTTCGTCACTCGTGCACTCATACTGGCATCAAACCATATGAGTGCAGTGAATGCCATAAGAAGTTTGCCCAACTTGGACATCTCAGAAGACATGAGAGAACTCACACAGGAGAAAAGCCATTCAAATGTAGTGAATGTGACAAAACATTTGCCCAATCTAGTGTACTTGAAACTCATAAACTAGTTCACACAAAACAAATGCCCCATACTTGTACAGATTGTGGCCAACATTTTAGTCGTGTCCATCATCTGCGTTTTCATATAAAAAGTGTCCATAATGGTGAGCGTAATTTTCGTTGTCAGATTTGTCCACGATTTTTTAGTGACAATCGTAATTTGAAAAATCATCAGAAGCTCCATGAAGGTAACATAGGTATAAAATGTGATGCATGTGGGGGGCTTTTTAGATTTGAACATAATGTAAAAACACACCATAAAGATTGTGTACAATGGCTGGCAATTCATGGTCCAATAGAAAATAATGAAGAAGACAAACCAATATCTCCTCGAGCCAGCATTTTAGCAAAAAGGCGCAAATCAAAATTAAAGTCAGAAGGTGATTGTGAGTCAGAAGAGGTTCTTCCCACAAAAGTAAGAAAATGTGTCGCTCAAAATAGCTCAAATGAAACAAAACTTGGAGTGGTTCCAAAAGAGGAAGAAGTTGTACATGAAAATCGTGGCAATATAAATAGCCAGACCAAGTTTGAAGAAAACACAGACGACCAATCAACCACATCCCTCCATCAATCAACTGCAGAAGAATCAGTTATTGATGAGATTGGATTACCAAATACTGAAAGCTCAAAATTAGAAAAACTAGATAGTGTGGAAGGAGAATGCCATGCTGATGAACTTAAGAATATTGACATCAGTGAAAACACAGAGATCCAAAAAGTAAATGACATATCCACCATAATTCCTACATCGATGAAAGAAAGATCTGATAGATCTAGCATAGACTCTTCAAAAGAACTTGAAATAGATGAAGGTGAACCAAACGAAGCTGCACGTAATGAAAGTGCAATTATTGAAAATGCAGCAGATGACATTGAGATGGCAAATAAAACAGCTGAAAATATGAACACAATTGAAGATATTACAGAAGAAATTCCAATACAAGAAACAATACAAGAGAAAGTGAAACGCAAAAAGAAGAAAAAGAAAAAGAAGAAAAAGAGAAATGATATCGAAATTCATGAGGAAAAACCAAGAATTATCCTGAAACTCAAAAACATATTCAAGAATGCAATACTCAAGCCTGCTGAGATAACATCACACTCAGATGATGATGGTGCTTTTGATAATAATGACGAGGACATAATTAATGAGTCAAGCGATGAAAAAAATGATAAATCTGAAGAAATTCCAAGTGAAACTACATTGATAGTACAGGAATCTCCCCCCAAAGATCTCCTAATTGAAAATCATTCTTCGGTCGCGCCAAAAACCAAGAAATCGGATTTACTGAATCAGCAAACTCCTATTTGCACTTGTGATGAATATGAAGTGTTTGGGGAATGTTCCTGCCTAGAAAATCAAGACAAAGATGAACCAAAATCAAAAAAGAATAGAAAAAATGATTTGAAATCAAAAGTCAAGTTGCCTAAAGTTGAATCTGTTCAAATTAAGAAAACAGTGAAAACCAAAAAGGTTGTAAAAAATGAAAAATCAGTTAATCATAGTGATGTTGACAAACAGCTGAAAACAGAGAAGAAAACGGTAAAAAAGTTATTGGAGCAAAAGCGCAAAATAACACCACCTGAGAAAATAAAGTCTAAAAATAACATGAACAAAGAGAAAACTGAAGTGGTCGTTAAACAACCAACTGGAAGTGCAATTAAGAAAGAGGAAAAGATACCACCTAGAAAAGACTTACAAATATCTATGGCTTCTGTTCAAGAGAGATCTAGTCCTGAACCCAAACAAGTCCCTATGCCACAAACCTCAGACATTCCTACTGTCATCCAGCCTGAAGTTGAAACATCTTCAAATAAGGATGAACCAAAGAAAGAAACTCTAGAGAATGTAGATGTAAAATCTGAAGACAAGAAAATAGTAAATAAAAGTGGAGAAGGTTCGATTCCAGGACAACAAAGTAGACGTTTAAGTAGTCCCAATATGAAACTGCTCACCAAAGAAGAGAAGGAGAATAAAGAAAAGCAGATAACGCCAAGAGACAGAAAACCTAGCAGCACCATTTTAATAGACCCATTTGCCATGCCAACACCAACTATTGAACGTAAAGAAAACAAATTAATGGATGATCCAGTGAAAAGGAAGTTCAACACTGCAATTGTGATCGAGCCCACTGTAAATCCTGAGGTTAAGGAACCAAGAGATAGATCAATTAGTGAGTCATCAACTGAAGGAAAGAAGCTCCAGTCCCCTCCAATACTGAATGAAAGTCCAGTATTTCCTTCAAAGAAGTCAAATAGTCAAGCTCCCATTGAAGGACAGAAAAAGCGTCGAAGGATTAATTATGAAAAGCATATCAAGTATAACCGACCTTACTTAGAGACTAAAGAAAAGTATGAGAAAAGTAAGACTATAGCAGAACCTACTTCCCCTACACCCCAAGTCAAACAAGGACCAATGATGGGATTTGATGCAAACTTTTTTGCTGCAATGTATACTAGTCGTAAACCTGGGGAAGCTATCGATTCAACTTCAAAGCAATGGGCAGAGTTTGTAAATGTTCGCCCAGAGGTTAAAAAACCTGAACGTCATGAAAAGCGAAGAGATCATCACCGTAAAAGGGAACATGATTCACGTCATCATGGTCACAGACATAGACATCGAAGATCAAGTGATTCTTCACATCATCGACATAAACATAGAAGTCATCACCGTCACAGGAGTAAATCACATCGAAGATCTGGTGAAGAAAGAAAGAAACATCAAGAAGAAGCAGAGGAAGTTGAAACTGAAGATCCCCAGGCTGAAGAAGTAGATGCAGCTGAAGAGAATATTGAAGAGAATACTGGTGAGGAGAGCCAAGATTATGGTGAACCACCTGAACTTGAACCAGAAACATATGAGACATCAGCTAGTTCTAGCATAATATCATCTAAACCAAGGAGATCCAAGAAAAGAAAGCCAAAGTATACTGATGATGTGGAAGAGATTGACAACTCTGTTGAAGGGGAGGTTCAAAATGATGAGGACCTAACTAATGATGGTGATCACAACGAAGGTGCTGACATCCCAATTGAAGAAACAGATCAACAAGAGGATGTTGAAGAAAATGAAGCTAAACGTAGACTGAGATCTAGAAAAGATATAAAAGTCCCAAAAGATCCATATGAACAATATGTAAGTGAAGCGGCAGAAGCTTCAAAGAATAAACCAGATAAAAAGGATTCAAAAGGAAAGACTAAAGCTTCCAAAACAGGAAGGACTCTTCAAGCAACAGCCTCTGTAGTTGGTCTATACAGGAATGAATCTCTTGTAAAGCCTAAACCAACAGATGAAGAAGGAAATTCAGAAGATGCTCCAAAGATGTCATTAGAAGAAGTTAAGGTTTTGATGGAGACTCCTGATCGCACTGACTTGCCAAAATCAAAATGTGCTGAATCTCCTTATGGTCCATATACCATAAGGACTCATCTAGTCAAACCTGTTGATAACACTGAAATCAAAGAAGGTGATGGGATGACAGTTGATTCTGAACACCATCAGAAATTACGCTCTTTGGAGAGTGTGAAATGTAAGTCTACTGATGTGTTCCTTGGAACTAATACTGATGGGGCAAGTACACTGAACATGTCTTTTTTGTCCACTCCTGCTAAGTTTAACTTCAAACGTCCAGGCCTCACGATTAACCAGAACTCAATTGTTGACAAGTTTGCGGAAAGATTTAAACCTTTATCCCCAGACAGTGAAAATGTGAATCATGCGCCTGTAAATACATCCAATGATTCTAAAGAGTTATCTGAAAATGAGGAAAGTCAATCTGATGACACTAAAATAGTTGAAACACCCGAACAGTCCTCATTTGACATTAAATCCAACGAGGATGATAAAGATTTAGTCCATGATGAGACAAAAAATTTAAAAGTAAAGATTGTTGAAAATAATCATGAAAACCTAGTCGAAGATGCAAATGAATCTGTTGAAAGTGATTCTGGAGAATTGGAAATAGTTGAAACAGATATTGCCGATCCACAAGATCCAGAAACAGTGATTAGTGAACAAAAACCTGAAGTTAGCTCTGAAAGCAAACCCCAACTAGCAAATCAAGAAATACAACTGGATGTAGACAAGATTAAAAATCTTGATGACATTACGAAAAAGGTTGATATGGATGTGGATCATAACAAAGATGATGATTCTGATGACGAAGATGAAGCTGATGACTCATCTGATGAATATTCGTCAACAGATGGTGATTACACTGGCGAATCTGAGGACGAGTATTCCAATAATTCAGAAAGTGAAAATGATGAAGAGGAAGATGAGTTGATCATAGATGAAACACTTTTCCCTCATCTGAATAAAGTAAAAAGCAAAAACTTGGAGATTATACAAAAAGTTAGAGAACGTTTGAAAAACAATACCTCAAGTTCCCAGTTACCACTTACTCCACCATCAGCCACAGAAACAGGAACTGAACATAATAAACCAAACAATGGAGAGGATTCCAACGATGCATCAGAATCTACAACTCAACACGGTAAAGAGGATGAGGCAAGCTCCAATGAAACAACACAACCTGGAGTTCAATGTGATAAACAGCAAGATGGGACAGGATCCAATAAAGCAAAAGAACATGTAGCTCAAATTGATAAACTGAAAGATAGGTCAGGGTCCAACGAAGCAACTGAACTAAAAACTCAACGAAAAACACATCAACAAAATGCAGAAATCAAGAAGGCAAATATACACTCAATATGCAGTCATTTAAGCGAAGTAAAGTCTCATAAAACTTCCGAGGTTAATTGTACGAATCAATATAAGAATGAAACCAACTCTCTATCAAGTGACATTCTTTCAAAAGGTACTTTTCAAAGTAATCCTCTTTTACCTGATAAGAAATTGAGTATTGAATCGGACAAAATAGAAAGTGAATTAAAAACTGTTAAACATGATGTGGAAATAAAAGACAATCAAAAATTAACAAATCAGGATGTGAAAACAGAAACAAGTGAGAGTGTATGCTCTAATAAAGGGGAAATAAAATCAAATGAGGGTTCGGATGAAACTTTGCCCAGTTCTAAGATATCACACCGGAGGAAATCTGCGACACCCATTAAACAAAGGAAAAGTACTGATTTGAAATCTGAAATGCTGGAAATTCCATAAATACTATGTATTACTATATGTAATGCATGTAGAAATCTTGTGTCAGTGAGAATGAGATGATATACCGATATATTCATGAACTTTGAAATTCTGTACAGTAGAACCTTTATATCTGGATGCGTCTCTAATCTGAACACCTCTCAATCATTCAATGGGAACACTTATTGGTTCTGTTTTTGATCTGCCATAGACTTTTATGTAAAAAAAACTTGAAATGTGAACACCTGCCGATCTGAACAGTTCTGGTGAGTCCCTGTGACATTCAGCTTTTACTGCACATTCTTAATCATGGGTGTAATATACAGTAGTTAACAGTGGGGTAACTGTTACATAATTGTTAATTCTATTTCTCAAAATGGTGGAAGTGGTTCATTTTTATATTTAAATGGTAATAAAATTGTTATAGAAACTAGTCATCGTAACATTATCTCCCAATAACGTTAAGCTTAACTGGGACAGTTTTTAACTAATCTCTTCCATGTTTTATCATTTTGGTTTGATAAGTTTTGTCTTCTATACTAAGACATAGATCATAATCAGGTTCAAGAGAACTTCAATCTCTTTTTTTAATTTAGGACATTGTGTTTGAGCACGAAAATAGTTGTATTACAAGATGTGTTTGTAATTGTAAATATTTCAAGATTGTTTTAAATGATTAAAAAATATGATGTGTTTTGGTGTGCCTCTAGCATGTTAAAAAATTGTGTATGGGCATAGCAACTTAAAGCTAGAGCACTTCAGGATCTTTAAAATAATATTTATCTCACATGTAGTATGCGTTTCATATAATTTGATGTAGTAGTTTCACTGGTGATCCACTCGATTACGCTGGTTACCAAAACTGTTTCGGTAACAAAATGTCAGAACATCGAAGGTACAATTTTTCTTTTTTCCTTATTTCACACGTTGTAGGCAGAATTCCCACAACATTTTTATCACAAACATGCATCAGTATTCAGTATCATATGTTTAAGAAAATGTACATATTTGTGAACAAATAGTTCAGAAGACAACAGAATCGTCGATTTAATTCCTCACTTAAGTAACATAAACGGTATTTCGAAAAACAGTTAAGATCTGCACTTTTAACCCATCCTGTTATCGATGATTCTGTTGTCTTCTGAGCTATTTTTTCGCAAACATGTACATTTTCTAAAACATATGATACTGATACACGTTTGTGAGAAAAAATGTCGTGGGGATTCTGCCTACAACGCATGAAATAAGGAAAAAAGAAAATCTTACCTTCGACATTCAGACATTTTGTTACCGAAACGAACTGTTTCGGTAACCATCGTAATCGAGCAGATCATCAGTGAGTTTAATTTGTTTTCAAGATATTTGTGGTATTTAATTAAGTGGGTAATTATAAATTACAATGGGATGTTGCATGCTAATTTTTGTTTTACAAACCTCACATGTAAATAAACACTAAGATATTGTAAATGGTGTAAATAATTGTGAAAAATAAAAGATTTATTTTAAAGAATTCTATGTACAGTTTAAAGTTATTAAACTCAAGGTACCCACCCAATGATGCCATCTATTTGACATGGAAAAATATGACCTAAGTGATGGGCTGTTCTATGAGTGGACATCTTGGTGTTTTAAAAAAACATAAAATATCTGTCTATTGCTATATAATATATAGTTTTATTCCAATGTGTGTTTCTTGTATATTATAATTTATAATGAACATAGTTCAGTATTTACCAGATTGCATGTAAATATAAAGAAGAGCATAGTAAAGATGTGCAAAACTTGGTTTAGAATCCTAATCATTAAGGTAGAAATATTGTACATGTAATTAAATACAGTATATATATATGATAGGTTATATATGAGTATCACAGTCAGCGATAGAATGTTGTATGTTGAAAATACATGTAAAACAATTCAAAAACACATGTTTGTTTTTTGTGAGTATTGGAGATCTTTTTTATTAATTTGGCACTTGCTATGTAATAACAATATAGTCTTATGAATTATGCTGGAAGCAACTACAGGGTGGTCAAAAAAACTGGAAACCCCTACACCGTTTTCCTAATATCTTTGTCATTTTAAGAAATAACTTTACACATTTGTACATCATTCAATTTCCTACCGGCCTACTATATTTCATGACCATCAGATTGATAGTCACAGTGTTACAGCACTTTAAAGAACATTCCCAGTGGCCACTTTTGCGGTAGAGAAACCTGCACATGTCGTCCAAAATGTCCCTACCTATAGGGATATGGCAGAGATGGAGTGTATAAGAATGACCTCAGGACAATTGCAGACATCAAAAATGAGATCATCTGTATTATTCAGGCCATACCTGCTGAGGAATGCATTTGGGTCATTGACAACTGCAGATTTGCCTACAGTGCGATGATGGCCAAACCTACAGCATGTTGTTCAAAGTGCTGTAGAATCTTGACTATCAGTCTGATGGTCATGAAATATAGTAGGGTAATAGGAAATTGAATGATTTACAAATGTGTGAAATATCAGGGAGGAATTCCCTAAAATGACAAAGATATGAGAAAAATGCAGGGTTTCCGTTTTTTTGACCACCCTGTATATGAAGTTATTGAAAAGAAACAAATGTCCTACACTCCATGAGATCAACCCACTCAGGCCCGTAGCCAGGATTTGACAATTCCTATTCAATACATTGTATGCATTTGAAATTGATCCAGCCAAAAACAATATAAACATTCATTGTTTTATTTTGTCATTGAAACTATTTTTTAGTGACTATTAATGATACATGTGATTACATGGTAATTCCTCATATTTTAACTATCATATTGTTATTATTATTACGATATTATTGCAATGAGCCATTCAATTATTCGCCTTCATTCATTTGACATTCCGAGAGAGCTTAAGTGATCGTAACTTGGAACAATTGGTATGATCCTGTGACTGGTACACTAGGTAACTATGCAAATCACATTGGAGGGAGTTTTCAAGGCTTTGTATAAAAAACCTCCTACCTCATACCCACCTACCCACCTACGTGGAACATGATACAGTCATTGAAGGGTTCAATTTCAAAGATTATTAAATCTCAAAATAGCTCAAATTATTAACATTTCTACAATTCCGGCTTTATTTTATGACTAGACAGATGGCAGATCCATAAATAAAGGCATATGGATGCATTTTAATGTGTAATGACCCAAGGGCGCCCCAGGGGAATAAATAGCTAACGACCACGAGCATAGGTCCAACAAGCCAGTTAAAGAAATTGAAAGAAAGTGTGCTAAATTCGATGTCCCGAGTGGGAATTGAACCCAGCTTGGATGTAGTAATAACTTGCTATCAAGATTTAATAAACTAAGATCTTTAAAATTGAACCCTTCAAAGACTGTATCATGTCCCACATACGTGGGTAGGTGGGTATGAGGTAGGAGGTTTTTTATACAAAGCCAGTTTTCAATGTAGAACATTCTCTGTATGTTATCACTTATTTCAATCCATTTTATAAGCGCATGTTTGACCTCAAGTATGGGATAAATATGTGTATTCCAAGCACAAAAGTATTATATACAAAGATATAGAAAAAGATGGACATTTTTGACCCACCATGTATATAAGAAAATGACCATTGGGCACATCGAAAATTCAGATGTTCATAGACGAAACATTGTTCCCATGTAATTCATAGGGTAGTCATTTTTCCAATGGATTGTAATGTCCCACATTGTCTCAGTGTTCAATGATATCCTGGGGAATTGTGTTAGATTCAATGAGAAGCATTTTTATTAGCTCATGAGTAAGATGGTTATCACCTCTCCAATACTTGTCAGAAAGCTTGATATTTCATGTTTTGTGATGTTTCTGTTGGTATTGTATTAGAACAACCCAAATAGTGACCACTTTTGCACTTTTCCCTCTTTTGGGGGTGGAGGGATATCAGCATGACCAAACTGAAATCAAAAGCAAAATCATTAAGTCCTATTGCTTTTCTTAAAACACTAAAAAGTACCCAAAAATAATTCTGAGTAAGTGTAAGCTTGGCGAGTGTAAACGGTGATGGAAGTTGACTATTTTCCTTTCAAGATGGAGCTAGACTTTAGAAATAAGGGACACAGTGAACAATATTGTACATGAAAAATGACTGCCTTAAAATTTAACATGCCCCTTGGACATGCCTCGTACCTCAGTCATATCGTCATGCTCTTTCCAAACAGTTCCTAGATCTTTTGGGTTCCTTATATGCTCATCTCTCCCTAGCACATACATCTCAAGTGCTTTTCTCATCTGTAAACAAGATTCATTTAGATAACAATAGCAAAAGTAATTTAATTTTCAACAATCTTTATTTAAGATAGAATTTTACTGTCCATTGCGCGTGTCATCCTAAATCACGCTCTCAGATAGGCTCTTGTTGGACGAGAATCAATCTTTCTAATTCAATCGTTCAACCCTATTTTTCAAGAAAACTAGATTGTAGGAAAAAAGTGTTATCAACATTGAAACTGTACCTTAATTCTACTCAGCATTTTGTTTGCATCATACAGGATTTATTTTTGAGCATTTTAGCTAGAGGTTACAACTTTTTATTAATACTGTGAGTTAGTTCTAAATTATACCCCTCACAACACCTGAAAGGTGACATACCTGATGCGCACATCTCTGGTGAGGCATGGTCCCTATAGCGGTGCCTAGACCTGGGCAAAGTACACTTCTGATCTGATCTGTACTCTCAGCTGTCTCATTATGCTGACTGACTACAAGATATATTTTAAGAACTAATATCTGAATACTACAGTTTTGTATTGACCTTCAACATGTAACATATTTAAATACCATAATCTGTTGCCATGGTAACGAATATTGCATCAAATCTGAATGCTTTAAGAAAATGCCTATATGTTAGTGTTTTACACACAATCAACTGCCATGGTAATTGATGAATCAGTACCTGCTATGATGACTGCACGAAATGTACTATAAGCATTGACTGTTTTTGATACATCTAGTGGAACACGCATAGTAGGAGCAGATATCATGAATTTGATTGGTTGACCTTCATTGCATTTCGCCCAATCATCTCTCTTTTGGAGCTCTTGTACTTCTTCCGAGTCAATACCATGCTCAAATGTTGGAATGATCACTGCGTCTCCCTAATAATGAATGATAAGAATAAAGTACAGGTATATAAAAATGCATGATGTGAAAAGCCCTTTGTTCAAGCGAACACCTTTTCAAATTAAAATTTTGGTATAGAACCTCGACTTGCATTTTATCAGAACCTAGTAATGTGAACACCTCTAAAAAGAGAACACTTTTAGCAACATTCTTCTTACCACTAATAATTCCCCATACTTTTCCTTCCTAATGACTTCTTGGAGACGTCTCTGTAGCTGCCAGCCAAAATGCTTGCTATATGCCATATCTATGCCACCATCCATAAAACCAAAACTGTTTGCAGGTGATACCTAAATATTAGTACAAAAGAATCACATGTTACTAAAATCATCAAGTCACAAGCTATGTGGGTTTTGTATTTCAGCTCTGTTATTTGAGTCATGACCAGCCATTCAGTGTATGAGTTATACTCGTACATCATCTAACAGTCTAAAATGTGGCATTACTGAGCATTTGGAAAGTTTAACTTTGCAAATGAAAGAGCATCACAGTTAAATTCAAACACATCTCATCTACTCAAGTAATTTTTTCAACTAATTATAGATGTCACTTGCACAAAAAATGATAATTAGGAGTCATAATATGAATGATCCAATAAATTGACTGTAAAGAAATAGCCTTGATTGAACACAACTTATACAGAACAGGAATATTGATATCTTACTCGAGTCTCTAGCTTACGGAATATAGAGAAGGCTTTGGACCGAAGTAATTGATATCCTACCATACAGTCAAAACTTCTAAGAAATCACAAAAGGCAAGAACAAAAGAAAAACTGTAACCTGTTGAAACCAAAATCAACTTACAATAGCATCTGCACAGGGAGCTCTATCTTTGAAGATGTCACGGCTTTCACAAACCTGCAATGCAAATAGAAGAACAAGGTGAAAAGCTTACATGGCATTTCGATGGAAAGACTTCCATGTAGGAAGGAAATGACAAGGACATGTCACAAGGCTGAAAGTACAAAACTTTGTGAGAAGACTTGAATCTGAAATTCTGGTTACTTTGATGGATTTTGATGAACTTACTCAAGTCAATTCCTTGGGTCATTCAATCCATACACATTTCCGCCATGCCGCAAGTAGTAATCAGTAAATGATTGAATCGTGTATTATGATGATGATGATGATGATGATGTACATTCAATTGACAATACTTGTAATTTGTGACTTTTACGAAAACTACAACAATAACTGAAGTGAATACCTCCATGTTCGCATGAATTTTTTCGAAAGTTTTCTAAAGAGTAGAACACTTAGGGACTCTGTCTCCAGTCTATGACACTGTTCTTACCTGTACTCTATTTGATGCAATGTGCTCCTCAAATTCTGTTTTCCAAGCAGCTTATCCCGTTCCAGGACTATAGTCCTGTACGGAGCCCATACATTTGCCTGTACGATTACAACTTGGGAGAATTATCTACGCCCCTTCCACTTAAGAAACCTACCTTAATGCATTCTAGAACTCAAAATGTAACTTCTAATATATTGGAACCGCCGATTGTCTGGGTTAGTTGGCAGAACGAGGTATTTTTGTTTCTTATGGCTCTTTTGGTCGAAGTTCGATTAAGATGGCGGTTATAACGGAATTTCCCGAACTCTTCCGTAATAGCACGAACTTGGTTTTTCGTTACGTCACTTCCGTGTAAAATGGATTTGTCACCGGTAAGAGGGAATTTCGAAAATTTCGGACAATATTTTCAATATTTACTGCCATGTCGACATCCTATGCTCTTAACTGTATACCGAATGGTTAAACAATGTTTCTTACCGGAAACAAATCCATTTTACACGAAAGTGATGTTACGAAAAACCAAGTTCGTGCTATTACGGAAGAGTTCGGGAAATTCCGTTATAACCGCCATCTTAATCGAACTTCGACCAAAAGAGCCATAAGAAACAAAAATACCTCGTTCTGCCAACTAACCCAGACAATCGGCGGTTCCAATATATTAGAAGTTACATTTTGAGTTCTAGAATGCATTGAGGTAGGTTTCTTAAGTGGAAGGGGCGTAGATAATTCTCCCAAGTTGTAATCGTACAGGCAAATGTATGGGCTCCGTACAGGACCAAAGTCCGGGAACAGGATAACAAGCAGCTATCATTTTCTCATTCCTATCACATAATTTGAAGACAACATCTTTTAAATTCATGTCAGTTGATTCTACTGCGTCTGCCATGCTCTCTGTTATGTCTCTGAAATAAGTATCGATGATGTGGAAATGTATTGATGGCATATAGCTATGTAAAATACATGAATCATGACCAAATATAAATATGCACCAAGTTTGTTTTGATACGTAAGGAATTCCCCGTGACCTCGTTTTCGAATTTTTCGTTAGGGGTTTTCCGTAAGATGTTCCAAGGATGGCGTGATATTGTGTTGACCTATCAGTATTTTCGTAATATATGGCCAAAATAAGATCAGTGAATGCGATAAGAAACATGGGAAGTAAACCATAAAAGACTACAGAAGATATAGATATAAAAATGGAGGGTAGAGTCCCAGCTTACTTAGTGAGAGGTAAGTAATTTGTTGCAATATTTTTTTCATTTTTCATAAAATTTTTCAGTTTTTGATTTTATTTTGAATGATGAAATTCATAATTGAAGATTTTTCCATAACCTTAGGATGAAGAAAACGAAAGAAACCAAATTTATTCTAACTAATGTTTTAATTAATTAATTAGCACCTAGATCTTATGTGTCATGATTTTTTACGAAGCCCCCCACAAAATGGGCAGTGCCCTTCGTTCTATGGACCGGGGTAGGACCATTCCCATGACCTAAGTGCCGCTTTTATTAGCTTATATGGCAAATCATCAAGGCAACTGCCAAGTCGTCAAATGATACGATTGTGATTCAAGGTATGACATATCACATAAAACTATGACGTCACATATTTACTCTATCGAGCAACTAAACAAACAAATAATCTTAGCGTCACACATCTTTGTCGATTCTATATTAATATGTGACATCATTAACATGTTACCTAACCAACACCAACACACGCATTAAAGTTTGCTGTTCGTGGATCAGTTTTCTCCATCAACATATGGCCCCGCATATGGCCTTCATATTTTTCTCGTGAAATTCAATGGATAATCTTGTTTAAACTTACAAAGTTCCATTTTTTTTTAAATTTAGCATGGCATAACTTTAAGGACAATCTGTACTTTCTATTATTTTGATAACCATGAAATCGTTCATTTTTGCACAAAATGTGCTTTAGTGTACCAATGTAAATTGAGTGATCTTTTCAAAATTGAAAATATTTCTCATCATGCAGACCTGCCTTAAAGCTGTTAAATCTTAAACAAAATAACCATCTAACACAATGGTCAAATCAATCATTCTTCTGCAGGAATTTTGACTGAAGCCAGTTGTGATCTAACTCAAAGTTAATGAAAACAGTGAAAATGTCAAATACTCCAAAAGATCTTTTTTCTTCAACTTTTAATCGTGACGTGAAGGCTTCTAAAAATGAATATCTGTGAAAGCCTTTGATTGATTAAAACATTTATTATTTCAAATTTATGCATCAGCTTTTTCGAGCTAAGTTTCCACCATAAAAACTCACTCCATTTCTTCAAGGTATAACTATTTTATATCACATGCTTGTTCAGTTTGGGGGAGGTGTCTGGCGATCAGCTGATATTTGTTTATTTACTATTTATAACCTCTTTATATTTTGAATTGATTACTTGTTTATTTCTTACATTAAGTTTATATGTTGACTTTTGTTATCTCGGAACTATAAACATATCTCATTGAAAGTTCAAGCCAAAGTATGAACTGCATACCAAAGTACTTGAGTAGCCTTGAATGGGATTACGTTCATGGGCAAAGGCTGAATCTGATATGATACTGGCATTTTATCCCCTGGAGAGACCTCACATATAGAACAAATACTTCTGCAATACTATATTTTTGCACATTTAGTATGTGTTACGACTGTACATTTTGACACAGTCTAGTGTGTTTTCATCCAATATTTTGTTCTTGCTGAATTCTATGTTAATAGGCTCGTTTGTAAGGGCTATTTAATTGGTAATAAGTTGCTTTGTTTCATTTTATATGTCAGAAGTTCCAGTGATAGCTGAGTGTTTTTTTTTTTATCACACCATCGGTGGGATATAGTCGTCATACTGGTCGTGGTCGTGATCGTGGTCGTGATCGTCCCGCTTTTTGTCATCGCCGTTTAAGGAAAACTGCTCATCAGATTTTCTCCGAATTCGCAGAGATGATAGAGCATATGAAGTACTAGAGCTGATTAACTTTTGGGTGGCCATCTTGTTTTCTGGCGGCCATTTTGAAGGTTTTTTGAAAAATCTTGTCATTGCCATTTCAGGAAAACTGCTCATCGGATTTCCTGTACATGATATGCCTATTTGATGGTATGATCTCGTTCACGTCCTGTGCCTTGTTAACTGTGATTTCTATTGACATTCCTGGCTTTAAATCCCAGAGTGCTTTGAAATAGATATTATATTTTTATGTTAGTGTTTTGTCAAGGAATTAACCTCTGATAGAAGTCATCATGTGTAGCATTGAGAAAAACATGATGTGCCCACAAATTGAAAAATTATTGTTAACATATTTGTGTCATGCAGATGTCAGACTTTTTTAAAGTGCAGTATATCAAGCACTACTACCAAAGATCCAGGCATAGGAATATCATGAGCTGTCCATGAATAGATCATTCCTACATTCAATGTTTTATGAATTAATGTCAATGTGACATTCATCTGTTCAGAAATTTTTTTGTCTGATTTTTTTTAAATCTGTGCTAATATTCCTAAACTTTTGGATTCAAATTTGTGTAAATCTTGATCTAAAAACAAGGTATTTTACTTGAGAAAGGTCTGATAATGACGATTTTTTAAAGGTACCCAGTCTTATTTTTTGAGCCCACTTAAAGGCCCAGTTAACTCATATGAATGATGTGGTTAAAAAGTTTATGCTTTAACTCTTTATTGTGTTCAAATATGTAAGGGCGCTTGAAAAAATAGCTGAAGTGTTAAAAGTATCATATTAACTTAAGCATTAGGACTCAAGGAGTGTGTTATCAATCAGGAGTGCTTGAATATGATTGGAGTAGAAATCTTTGTTTTCTCAATTACACATGGGGTGATATGATATGATGCTGTGTGTACATATGCAGGGGTTGTTCAATAAGTACTGATACAAGTGCTCTTATTTTCAATTTTGTGAGGGAATCAAGATGAATTATTCAGGAATTGACGGTGATATGTGTGTCCATAGATAGACCAAATATTATGAATTTATTCTTGGCTTAAAGTTACACCAAATTAAGCATATATGAATGAGGGTACTCGGAGCAGTTTATTCCTCATCATAAGTTGCTAAAAATAAAGTATTTTACACTTTTAGTGCATGTATTTCAATGCATTAGACCATTTATGTTATCCTTTCCGATGCTTTGACTTATTGAAGGTGTTCACTAAACCTAGATGTTACCAGAGGATTTCCTTTCCTACCTGAGTGCTTGATATTGTAGGCTATTCAGTCCGTACCTACCTTTCTTGTGAGGCCAATCCGCCACCTACTAGGGTTCTATCAGACCATTAACATCAGTGTTCTACTTATTTTCCTTTTTTAAATCATTTCCTTGCACCTTTTTATCCACTTCTAGGTCTAAAACTCAGTCTTCAGGGGTTTTATTAGCAGCAGGCAACAGTCGATTTTCACCGGTTGTTTTCACTAAATGGCCTGTTGTTTTTAGGGACTTTTCAACTTTTCCATGTTAAATTCATGATTTCCAATAATTTTGCCAGTTGTTTTCATTTATTTAGTCTGTTGTCAGAAATTCCAGTGAATCCCCTGGTCTTGCAACAATCTGGAAGAAAGATGTGGACTTGAATAAAGTGATAAATGAAAAGTAAAAACTGCTTCGAGTACAACCCTCATCCATATGTTCCACTTTAGCTGTAATTTTAAAAGTACTAAAAACAAGCTCATAATTAATTCAAATTTTGTCAGTATACAAGACATACATTTACCTTTAATCTAAGAAAATTTCATCTTGATTCCTTTAGAAATAAAAAAATGAGACCATTTGTATCAGAATTTATTGAACAACCATACAAATTATTGTCAGACTTTGACTCAGTACACTAGTACTGAAAGTGTACTTTGATGGGTGCAACAGCCAAATGCTTTTTGAATATCCGCTGAATGTTCGAGTGCTTTAATTATTTTATTTGCATATATTCTGGTATCTTTGGTATATATGGAGAATTCATTAATTTTGGGATCAACAGCTTGTACTTTCCCTTGTAGTATAAGTACTTTCTCTCGAGCATTTGTTTATAAGTACTCTCTCTCAAGCATTTGTTAAAGAGAGGCTCTGATGAATCAGAATGGAAATCCTTCATGACCGAGTCATCGGCAAGTCACATCAGAAATGGCGAGACTTGATGCCTGGCTCTTATTGGTTGATAAGGACACATCCCATATGCTATATTGAGTAGTTTTCAATTTATTGACATAATTACTATTACGAAAATAGTATAATACTCTTGATAAGAAAATAGTTAGTTTATCTACATTTCATTTTTTACAACAAATATATTTACGGACCATCTGCTAAACACACATGCAGGAACTATATATGCTTTATGATCTAAAAAAGCCCTAATCCTGTTCTATAATGTCAAGGATCAAGGATATTTGCCAGGTTGTTGTTGTTTCTGAACTTTGGTACAAACCAAAAACTTTCTGAAAATAACAAAGCAAACAATTATAATATAGTTGTTGTCTATTGATAGTGCAAGTTATAGATTCTTCTGGTTTCTAATTTTTTAGTGTACATGCTTTTTAAGATCTGAGTTAGGTCCAACTGAGTCATTTTACATTTTCAATCATCTGGTCATTATATTCTGTTGTATTTTCATATTTTCAATCATCTGGTCATTATATTCTGTTGTATTTTCATATTTTCAACCATCTGATCATTATATTCTGTTATATTTTCACATTTTCAACCATCTGGTCATTATATTCTGTTGTATTTTCACATTTTCAACAATCTGGTCATTGTATTCTGTTGTATTTTCACATTTTCAACCATCTGGTCATTATATTCTGTTATATTTTCACATTTTCAACCATCTGGTCATTATATTCTGTTATATTTTCACATTTTCAACCATCTGGTCATTATATTCTGTTGTATTTTCACATTTTCAGCTTTGGTCCAGTATTCATTTTGAGACATGGTGCCAGACTTTCTCATTTTCCCAATTTTCTTCTGTTGTTAGGATATGAAAAAGTTGTTTACTTGGAGCAGTTGATTAGATTTGTCCTATTGTCTATGTTATGCTGTCTATGTCAGGTTGACTGACACATGTTAAGTTGACTGACATGGCTAATGTTCTTGTCAAATGGCAAAATGAGATTTGGTAAACATTAAAAAAAGTTGGCAGACCTTTTTTCTTTTTTAATCTCCTTCCTGGTGGTCAGAATATCAATAACCAATGCTATTTGTATCTCAAGTACTTTTCATGTCAACAGAACGGGGTGACATATTGTTATAGTCTTATAGACAGTGTTTGGTGATTGGTGTTTGGCATTCTGTGTTTGTAACAAATGGTAGTTGGTGACATATTTCAGGTCAATACCTTGTTTTCAAATGTCAGAGTCACTTTAACCCTTATTTCATAAACATATACAACAGTTTTTAAATTGAATTCCATGGGGAAGAATAAATAGCTGAATAAAATCTATATGTAATATTATAGACTTGACCTTGACCTTAGAAAGTTCACAATCAATGGTAAATAACAAGATTACCCACTTTGAATTGAAACCTGACAGCTTTCATTGCAGATTCTATGAATTGAATGTTTATATGTAGAAGTCAAAAATACAAGACATAGAGGTTCTTATACTTTTTGTACTAATCGTACCTATGGACAGTGGAAATACTTCTGCAAAGAAACATTATCAAAGCAAACCAAGAATAGGCAATCTTGCACGAATACAAGAATACAAGAAAGTTATTCTCATATAAATTTGTATTATGCCATATTTCCATCTTTTTAAGACAAAACTGAGTGATCAAAACTAGTAAAATAACCTCAAATTAATTGAGACTTCATCTTTCAATTGTTATGACGTCATAACCAGTGGCGTAGCGTCATATACGCATAAAACGCCATAGCGCACTCTCAAAGTTTAGAGATAAGTGAATTTTTGATATTGAAATGACCCACGTTTAATATTTTGAAGTAATGGCCTAACATTTTATTAATCCATATTATTTTTTCGTAGTCGGAATTTCGTATTTTAAAACACTCCAGAACGCTTCAAATGCAATCTAATTTTTTCAAATTTTCTTGGGGGAAAGAACCCCCCCTCAAAGCTCGTTCGCTTTGCTCACTCGTGGCATACACTCATAAAATACCCACGCTACGCCACTGATAACAATATAAAATACAAAGATATACATCGCAACAAAGCTCCATTGTTATGACGTCACAGGCTGTATGGCTGTATCTTGGTTATATTAATCATATGAAAAAAACACTCAAAATTGCCTGCTGGGCAGGTTATACCCATATAAAGCCCATATAAAAATATATCTATCTGAGGGATCGGATGCTACTTATTGATGCAAAATTACATGCATAAGAAATGTTATTATGTTAATGTTATCATAAAACCTTAATATCTAAAACACCTCTCTAATCTGAACACCTCTCAATGTGAACACTTCTTTGTCAAACTTAACCTTGTAAATGTGAGCCCCTGCTAATCCAGACACTTTAAGTGTTGTCTCAGTATTATCCAGATTAGACAGGTTTAAATGTACAAGGATAAGAGTGACCCTAATGTTACATTGTAAACAAGTGATCCTTGTATCCTCTTTGTGTTTATGTTGTAACAGGTGATGTTACGGAAATGGCTTGTAAATTGTAAATTTATGATAAATGCTGGCAAAGAACTGATATACAGGGTGTCAAACAACAACGGCACCCCCCTCTACAGCAAAAAGTCCCGAATGTTTCATATCGTGTCATACCTCATTTGAAAGATAATTTAATTCTGGAGGTACTCCTCAAATTTCATTTAATAAAACTGTATATTAAAAAAGCTACATTGTTTTTAAGTTTGCTCCTTCGGTACTTTGTTCGCTGCTCTGTTACTGGTTAAAGGTCAAATCTTCAGAAAGTGAAATATGAAAGAATTACCCCAGATTTCAACTGCACTGAACATATGGGATCAGTTCTGAAAAACACCGTATAGGAACTGATGGACGAAGAGCCTCTTAAATAAAGATATAGTGAGGATGTATTTCTGTAGAATGTGAGGAAAGTGCTTAGAGGATTATGCAATGCTACACCTTTATCTGAATTTTCATTGAAATCATATCCGTCCAGATAAGCTGCTGTTTGAGTAGCAACTGGTGGTCATACCAACTACTAAGAATCAGCTGTAAATCTGTAAAATTATATGATATAAAGCTAAAATTTCTCATGTAACTCCAGAATTAAATTGTCTTTAAAATGAGATATGACACACCATGTAACATTAAGTAGTTTTTGCTGTAGAGGGGGGTGCCGTGGTTTTTTGACACCCTGTACATTTGGGTTAATAGAGGATTAAGGTCACATTCAAGGTTCTGTCGAGAATTCTGGATAAATAGGTCAGGGCTTAACTATATTTTTTGATTTAATATGTACAGAAATTATTTATGAAAAAACTCATATTGAATATTGGGATCATTATTAAATGCTGTCATGCTGTTCAAATAGTTTGAATAGTATTGATATAATATTACTCATTTACTGTGCAACTTATGTTCATATCTAGTTTATATCCTTGACAAGCTTGGATATATTTCATATCCTGTTTACTTATTCTAAGTAAGCATTGTGACTTTTTAGTTAGATATCTAATGGGATTTAAATGAAAAATGCCACATATTAGTCATCAAAACCAAACATATTATCATGTTTTTGTCTCATGGAAATGGTAGGAAACTTGGTGCATGTACAGGGTTGGCAAATAAAAGTGGGACCCTCACATATATTCTTTTTAAAAGAGCAAATATGAAACCAATGTTGTAACAATGGGGGAGTTTTGTATATCAAAATAATGTTAGAATGAACGGTAGCAAAAGTTTCAAAAATGCATATGTACATTCATATGTAATGAAATGTGTTTTCCGAGATTGAGTGCTATTATCAGATAGAAACAGACATATTAGATATCCATTTTCATAAATTGCTTCATTTTTAGAATGTAAATATTTCTTTGTGAATTGAAACATCACAAAACACATACCATACATTATTTGTTTTGAATTTGGCGAATTTGGCAAATCAGAAAAATTGCCTTGAATTAAATATTCGTCAAAATCCCCAGGAATTTGACATGGTTTTCAGTTGGTGCACTTATGTTTGTAAGAAAAATACCAAGATTGCTGGGGCTGTTTAAATTTAGAAATATTCAAAGATATTGATAATCAACAACCTGACAGTAGTGAGTGTCTTGAAATTAGATAGATATGAGATTTATCCCCTTGAAAAACAGCAAAATTAAATAGACGGTAGATACCAATATGTCTGGTATCCCAAAATCTCCAATGTAAGTAGCGCCAGATTAAAGATGAATTCAGTCATATTAAATTTTATTGAAGCTAATTAAATTCCCCATCTTTTGGTATTTAACACATGGTTTATTTGTGTGATCCTAAATACTTTAAGAATGATACAAAGTGTCCCATGTTTTATTGCCCACCCTGTATGTTATTTGTTCATACACAATAAAAAATGGAAATGGTTTTCATTATGAAACAGAACACTGGATGGCATACAGTATAAAGATTGGAAGGATAGTAATCTCTTAAAATGTTCAAGTTTTAATCAAATCAGTAAAGATGCAATTTAATGTGAATATTAAAGGATCTAGGCAGAGCAGACCTGTTATTGATTATCCGGGTAAGAGTTTGTTTTGTTTTACTTCAATTTCACGAGACAATGGGACAATTGGGTGATGTGATTTATTTTCTCTTCATGAAACAAAATCAACAGCATGGGTTGGATTAAAAAGATTGGTGAGGCAAAATAGCAGATTAAAAAATAGGAGAGGCAAATTTGAGGCACTTGAGCTCAAATATTATCAATAGACTTCAATTTTGCAGTTTTGTTGGAAAAAATGTCTCAGTTATTATATTTTTGTAATATTTTGGTTTGGTGAGACTGATGGCTCAATTTGCTTTAAAAAGTTAACCATTCTTGTGTAACATTTTAAACAAATCGGTGTTTAAATGTGAGAAATCAAACATGTGCTGAAAAATATTTATTTAAACATCCCAGACAAATAGAAATCCCTCACATGAAATATAGATCAATTCGATAAGAGTTAAAGGTGAACTTAAGTTCAAGGAAGTTGCACCCAATGATTAGGTAAAGGTCCGATAAGTAAATTGAAGTCTGGGTTCGATGTATCTTTCTATAACAATAAAAATTGCTTGCTAATTTTATAAATCATAATAAAAGCTCATAAAAATATATTGAACTAACAGACTAATGGTGATTCTGCCACTACCTGTTTAATAAGGTGAGCAAACGGACATGAAATGAAATTCATATATTGAAAGTAGCTCTTATTGTTATATAAGATTGTAGAAGCCAGACATATACAGCCTTTTAAGGTCATTGATAAAGTTAGGCTCATATATTAATAAATTGATAATAAGCAATTGATTCAACAAATCCTAAGTGGGCAGTCTGTACTAAATACAACTTCCTCTTATCGCCCCTTCCCAAACCCTTGTTAATTAGGAGACTTAACCGAAGCTAGTTGCAGGAGGCTGGGAGGTGTCTCCTTTGAGGAGGTGTTAGACCACTGTCCAATCCCCCTCCCTTTCAAACTCGCAATTGCCTTCTAGGCAGGTTATACCCATATAAAACCCACAAAAAATATATCTATCTAAGGGATCATGCTCCTTATTGATGCTAAATTACATGCATAAGAAATGTTATGTTCATGTTATCATCATGATAAACCATGACATCTCATTTCCTCTCAGCCTTGAGATGAGAAACAGAAAGAGTATCAAAATGACATGTCATAGTAAATGCAGTGATCTCCCCAGGATTTTTTCTCAGGTGGGTACAAAATTCGCATTTTCACAATTCAGGCCAAAATTGGTCAAATTATGCCAATTTTTCATTATTTTCTCATTTTTAACTGGGTGCAAATGGATTTTCAGGTGTGTGCAAACCGGTTTTCAAAATCTCATGTGGGTGCTGCGCCCACTTGCTTTAATGGCGCTGGGGAAATCACTGATATGCATTCAATCTGTACACAATTCTTAGACAGGTGAATGGTTGTTTTCTCTAAGGTGAATGAGAACTCCACCAGACAGACCAGACCAGACAGAAATACATTTACATTTTATCAATGTTTATTGTCATAAACAATATCAATTTTAATTTATATATTGAATTTCCTTATCTTATTTTCACTAAAGAGAGCTCTTTACCAGGGGAGGGAACAACAATTCATATCATTGATAAGAGAAAAAGAAAAAATGACATATTTATTTAATAGATGTTAGGCTATGTTATAAAAATGAAAATGTGACATCTATGTTATTATCCATAAGTGACAGGAGTTGTACAACATAGAATCCCAAAGAGGGGTGTCCCATCATTTTCTGTCACTATGACATGAAGCTCATTAAATTGTCTACATTTTCATATTACAATGTACTTTAATATCATGTACAGTGTACGTGAAAAGCTTCACATGTTGAATGATACTGAAGACCATCACATAAATAAAGGTACAGCAGTTCAGAATGACCTGTAAAGTCAGGATATTAGTCTGTCTGTGGTTTTAGGGGTTTGTTGTTTATTTATGTACTAGAATGGGTTCCAGGGGAGGACCTAGAAATTGATAAGGCCAAAAAAGATTTGTAAAAATTTGGACTTGTTTTTCAAAATTTGATGTTCATTTTCCCAAAATACCTTGTGTTATCACATCTAAGTATTGTTTTTGGCTCACACATTGAGCCTATTTGATTGACTAGGCATCCATCCTTGCATTGGTTCACCCATCTGCCCATATCCATGGTAAAAAATCATGTCAAAAATATGCTAGATATATATAATGCTTCTACATTACTGTAGGCATAAAAGATTTTCTCACTGCTTTTGACATTTATTCATTGAATGGACTAAAAGTTGTGCTAAGCTATTAGCAGTAAAACCTGTATATCTGAATGCCTTTAATTCGAGCACCTCTCAATGTGAACACTTTTTTTGGTTCCATATTTGTTAACTCCCATAGTCTCACATGTTATCTCACAAGTAAATATTTTCACTTAACAAGACCTTCAACGAGATACACAGTAATCTCAGTGGCTGTATCAGTAGTTGATTATATAATGAGTTACAGACTTGTGTTTGGCCCACAATAATTTATTTAACACACGCTCATTTCTCAAAGTAGTTGTTTACTTTGAATTTGTTTACAACAAATTAATAGTAGGCCTTTTGGGATAATATCAAAATCAATAACTAGTTCTAAAGCTGTAAGGAGCAGTATCAATAAGGAATAACATTATTTGAGCTCTTCAAATCGGGTTGATAAGTTCTTTTATTCCATAATACTACTGTTTTCCCAGGGAAATATGAAGGAATAAAAATCGTATTGAATCGTATTACATGAAAAAATCGTATTGTCCCCGGGAAGAAAATCGTATTGGAGCGTATTACATGAAAAAATCGTATTGTCCCCGGGAAAAAAATCGTATTGGAAAATATTAACCTATTTTTGGTTTTCCTGTTATTTTTAACCTAAGCTAATTGATAAAAGCTTTTTCAAAATGTGACATTTTAGAGGAATGTATTATGGAATAAATAGGTTATTTCTGGTCGGGATTGAATATGGGTTTCATTCCTCGGAAAATATGATATTGACCTTGGGAAATATGATATTGACACTCGGTCGCTGCGCTCCCTCAGTCAATATCATATCACCCTTCGGTCAATATCATATTGTCCCTCGGAATAAAACCCATATTCAATCCCTCCCAGTAAATAACCTATATGTAGCTTGCATGCTTACCCGTATACTTGTAGCTTTTCTTGTATGAGGCCTGGGGGGGTCTGAAATGAGAGTATAGCCTAAATAAATTGTTTACCATTAAAATGAAGTAAGTCTTAGTACTAGACAGTCTGGTTATGTTTGAATGCTTATCAAAAAGTAGAGTCTGGGGGGTCATTAATAGAAACTTTTGTAAAGTTAAGGATTCTTAGGTCAGTTGTTCTTCTATGACATCATTGTATCCATAATCCCAACGGTTTATTCTGAAGTATAAGTATACGTATTAAAGACCTGCATAAAATGGTTGGTTAAATAATGTAGAGTTGAAATGGTCCCCCTATTTGGGTCTCAGAAGCTGATAAGTACAAGTAGCATAAAGTTCTGATCATTTTAACACTAGGTATACATGGACTGTACATGCTCACGAGGAAAGGTCATGCTCATTCTGTTAGGCATTCTTTAACAATCTTTTTGTCAGTTGCATCTTGTTAGTTTTGCAAGTTTGTGCTGGTAACATATAATTGTAGTAATAGTGAGAAGGCTCAGCTTAGGATTAAATTTAAGAATGGCTCGTTTACATATATCACTTGGTAAGTCGGAAATGTTATTTATTGAGGATGGCAGAACTTTCTGACTCTACATATATTACAAATATTACATTATCTGTTTTCAATAGGTTTTTAGGGTTTGTTTGAGAATGTCTTGTAGTTTTAATTGCCAGCTAATGAAAACACATTCTTGATCAGATATGTTGCCAACTTATACTTTTTCTGTTACATGTAACTTCAATACTAATTTTTTTTAGATATATACATGTGTATATCAGATACGTTTTAGAGAATCTCAAGCTGAGTTCTGTAATGTAAAATTGAATCCCTATTAGAAAATTATCAAATGATGATTTGTTATATTTTTCTGATGATTGAAACCTGCATATCTTTTTTTATTAATTCATTTGTTAGTAATCTTTGACATATAGTAAAAATGTTCTTATCTGAATGCCACACCAGCCAAAGGTGTTCAGATTGGTAGGTAGTCACATTTTTATTTTTTTCATTTTTTTATATTGGTGTCTATTGCAGATTCAAAAATCAGACTGAATAGTGTTCAAATTTAAAAGCACTCGGGGGAAATTTTGGATATATATGTGTACAGGTTTTAAAGTGGATTCTTATTTACTTAGACTTTGACAACTCAAATCTGCAAATCATAATAAAACAATTATGAAATGATATTGAACTTTGTGTAGCATCTTCTTTTATACTTTAAACTTTATACTTCATCAATATTATTGATATGCATTGTTTTGAAAGGGTGAGCTCAAGTTCAGAAAGGCATTTTATTTAATCATTTACAACTTTAATTCATATGTAGGTCACAATGTTTGATGTTCTTAATTAAAAATGTCACAGTGCAAAACAACCAGCTCCTTGTGAAAATAATTTCTCTTTCATAGCATTGTGTATAATACATATATAACCTAGCAAAGCAAGTGCATGGAGTCAGTAGAAAAAACTACCTGGGTTAACAGGCCTATAGCACTCATTGACATGTACTGCCTTTTACCATGGCAACCTTGTATGCTGTTTTTCCTAAAATTTCCAATTACTCAAGGAGGATTGGAAGCCAGGGTTCCAACTCGATATTCTTTAATCTCCACGCATGCGTCATTTGCTATTCGTGTCTGTATAATTTGTACGACTGCATGGAGAATGACTCGATACTCTCCAACAAAGCTATCGCTAGGTGATTGTTTTGCAGAATATCGGTGTTGCATTCTGGGAGCCAATCCTCCTTGCCAATTACTCATAGATATATGACATCATCAATGTAAAGTTGCCGAGCTAACAAAGGCCCTGGATACAATTTCTATCAGATTCTTACATGTACATAGCCCTCCTAATGTTAGCTTTTTAAATAGAAGTCAGTCCTTTTTCATATGGTACAGTATAGATGATTGCTGCAATACATTTGAAAGCCGTAACTAATATGTTCAATATTTCTGTGTTTCAGGTGTGATGAGGGTGCTGACATTCCTGGCTCTACTCCTGCAGAAAGCAAGAAGTTGGTACACCCATATCCGACAGTACTTCTCCCCAAGGACATACCTCTCACCCTACTTCAACCCTCCCCCCTCAGAGGAGACCCGGGAAAGAATTCAATCAATTTTCGATATACTGGAATGCGAGCCTGATTGCGATTTTGTAAAGATTAAACGATTATTGGATGATTGCCCTTCCCACGAGGCCTTGCATGAAGTTGTGACGGATAATGGGTACAATATATTCCAGGAAGCCGTCATAAGGAATAATGCGTTACTTGTTAAAGCCCTTATACGAAAAGGGTTTAGTGTTGATCAGGGACGATGCAGCAAACCGATACATTTAGCGTGTAAACTTGGACATTTAGACCTTGTAAAAATTCTCATTGAAAATGGTGCAAAAACGGACATCGAAACTGGAATGTGTTATCCAAACTCTCATTTGCCACATTATCAGCCGAGGTCTAAGTTTCAGTTCATGGACAAGGATATTTTCGATTGTGACCGAGATCACATGTTGCCGTTATTGTACGCTATTCAGGGCAATCATGTAGACATTGTTAGACTGCTACTCGAGAATCAAGAAACTTTGCAACCAGTGTGGTTAATTCAGAAGTATCCGCTACATTATGCCTGTCATAGCGGCTCATTTGATTGTATGAAATATCTACTTGAGCAGTGCCCTACGCATTTGAAACTCCCCGATTCCAGGGGGCTCTATCCGTTGCATTACTCAGTGCAGTGGACCAAACAACAGGTCCAGTATTTGATCGAATCAAATGCTAATGTCCATGTAATTAGTAATAATGGTGAAACTGCATTGCATAGTGTGTTCAACACATTGAAGAATCCTCTTGAGATTAACCGTATTACAAAACTTTTGCTTGGGACTGGGATGGAACAAGATGTGAATATCAAAGACAGGCAGGGGGATCTTGCGTTACATGCTTTAGTCACACATGTCAACCGCCGTGTGTCTTTCTTCCAACCTGCCAAAGAAACCCCCATTGTGCCCCTCTCGCAGAGAACAAGATTTGCTGAAATACAAGAGGATCCCCTGGGACAATCTGAATATCAAACTGAAGTGTTGAAAGCACTTGACACATTACTGAAGTATAACTGTGAGGCAAATGTGCAGAATAAGAATGGCTTCACACCCTTACATAAACTCCTCCTTGTATTTAATCACCTCATTAGCAACCCTAGGGAGGTCTACAGCAAAGGACGATCGTTTCACGACACTTTCTTAGTTGACTTCGATATTCTGTGTAAAGCAGTAGAGATCTTACTAACACATGGGTCAGATCCGAATGCAATGACTATGAATGGTAGACCAGCATTAACTATAATCCTCAAGGGTATTCTAAATACCGACCCGGCATTGTTGCCAAAATACAGTGCTGGGTTTCTCCGACTGATAGATACATTGTGTCGTCATGGCGCTGATTGTAATGCTATGTTAGCCAGCCCCAGTGGAATAGTGGCTCTCTTAGCTCGATTTGGACAACGCATTGTTGGACCTGATGGACTCAGATGGACTGGGAATCTCAAACAATTACATGCCTCATTCCTGAATGATCTCTTGCAATTATTTCTTCGACATAATCTAAATCCTAACTGTATCACCAATATGACTAAAAAACATTTAGAGGGAGGAAGTGGGAATGGCCTGATTGAATTTGTCAGGCTGACCCAATCAATAAGAACACCCAGTGACTTGGACATAATTTATGATTGGATTTTGACTCTGTTACAATGGGGGGCCAATCCTGATATCGAGCCATACCCCTCAGAACCAATCATCTGTCATTCACAGAGCTCCATCTTTCTCAAACCGAAGGGCACTCAAGCCGTCAATCATTACATGTATGATATTCAAGACTTTCGCTCATTCTTTGATGGCGGTCATGCCGAGCGCCTCCTGTATCTTTTCTACAATGTCATGGATCACGAGCCTCTGTTTCAATGTCTCGGGACTGCTAAATTCATGTCTAGGTTTGACCCTCATAGGGCCCCAAATGGCCAGTTTATGTCCATACTACAAGGTTTGTCTAAAGAACCCCGTAGCCTGAAGCAGATTGCAAGAGTCTCTATCTATAAAGCCATGGGGAGGAGGCTGGCAACAGGGGTGCCACAACTACATTACCCAAACCCACTGAAGAAATACTTGTTGGACGTTGAATGAATTTCATTGTTTGAATGGATAATAGAGTAATGAAATATCTCAGGTCTTTGATTAAAAAATAAATTTTGAAAAGACCTTAAAAGACGCAAACATATCATCCTACAAATTATAAGGGTACAATATTTTTTAATTGGACACTGTGTCCACTACACAGCCTTATTTGAATAAAATTCCGTAAAAATATAGAAATTGGAAACCTCTAGATTTTTATAAGCACATAAGTCTGTGTGCAATTTACATATTAAGTTAACTCAAGTGGAGTTGTTCCACTGTAGAGACATCTATGTTTATCTGATTGTAAAACATGCAAGTTTTCAATTCAAATTGATGTTTTATTTGTATCTAATATATGTTGTTTATTATTTTTGATGTACAGGGTGACTCCAAAGTAGCATGTTAAGTCAGTGATAAATGCAATATAAGCACACCATGCAATATAAGTACATGTACACCATTTGCATGCTGCCTTGATTCAAAGAAAATTTCATCACAATAAAAAAGTTACATACCAAAATAAGTGTGGCATTTAAAGGATGTGTCTGGATATATGCCCTTTTGGTCCCCCAGTCAAATGTATGTGAAATATGGTTTTTATTACTGTCCTAGTTATATTTGATAAGTATATTTACTTTTTCATGAGTTTTGATGCATAATTAACCCCCTGCTGAGAGTCAGAATAAGTATCTTAACAAATAAAAAAAGAGTCATTATCATAGAAAAAACACCAATGGCAACATGTATGACATACAAAGAAGAAATAACTTAAGATCCATTGAGAATTAAAAAGAAAATCATATTTTTGAAACATATTTAAGGGTTAAATTTTTTTTCAAATTTTTGAATTTCCCGCCAGTTTAATTTGAAGGGGGAAAAACAAGATGGCTGCCATTTGATGTAAGAAATATCAGAAAAAAAGTTGCTTCACTTTTAGTTTTCACATTGAGCACAGTTTTCCGGTTTAGGTTTTTTGACTGATTCTGACTCTTCATCACTAGGGTCATGTATAGAGATTATAAAATTGAAACCAAAATGTTGTGCTCAGCATGAATTTGACTGAAATATATGTAACTTCACCAACACAATTGAAGTCTCAAAACTGGATGCTCAGTACCTTTGAGTGACTATAATCCCTTGATTACCCAGATAAACACCAATTCACTTATCCAGAAATACCATTCAATGTCTATACAAAGAAAGTAAGCAATGTTTTGGAGGATATGTTTCAAACTTTTTGTATAAATAATTCCTTTAATATTTGCCATTGATTTTTTTTCAATTCTGACAAAGTGATATGCACTGTCTTTGATCCCAATATCCTTCATCAATTGTGATATAAATTGATATTTTTGTAATCTCATAAGAAGGATAAGATATTGAAGTTTAATAATATGTGTGATTGAGTTGGTTTTTCAGACATTACAATTTTCAACATTTTCTAAGTCGATACCCAGACTCATTCCCAGACTCATCCTTTCTGTCACCCAGTATAAGGAAATCTGTACAGTCTAGGCATTGATTTGTCATTTCTTGATATCAAAGGAAAATAATTATAATTCTATTGTTTCTATCTGAACTAACAGCAGAGATATCTCCATGGGAAAACATGCATGGTCTTAATATTGTCTGTAAAATTATGTTATAAATATGCATGAAATGCACTGACATCTATAAATGTTGTCATAAATGTATTATTTGATAAACAGAAATTAAATTTCCATTTATGAACTGAAATGAAGTTGTTCTGTATAGTGTATCACAGAGTCCTAGTCTGACAGTAAACCCTTCTTTAAAGGAACACTATTGAAACATTTCAGTGTTCATATTAGTTCTGCTAATTATGGGAGTACACATACCAGTGTATTTCTTCAATTGTCATTTGTGCTACACAATAAATACAGGTACAGTGGGGGGCATAAAGAATTACAAAACCTATGGAAATTACATGTTGTCGCATATGTAATAAATTCTTACCTCAGTGTATTCAGTGCTCTATTTTCTCCGTCATAGTAAGTCCAGATATAGTGGAATTTGTGTCCATAATGACAAATAAGAACTTAAAAATTTGATGTGGAATTCACATGTTAATGCCGACTCTTCAAATGTTGAGGTGATTTTGGAGCCAGATTACGCCGCAATGTGGGTTGGCTCCCAGAATGCAACATGACACGTGTCAGCTTTCAAAATGCCATTCCGCCGTTTTGAAATACGTCACGAATAAATAAGGTTACTTGACGTTGCATTCTGGGAGTCAATCCTCCTTGGATCACAAACATGCCGATTCATGAAAACATTAGTCCGATTTGGTAGGGATTTATCCATCATTTGCAGGTATGAGGCTTTGGATTCATTTATTGTGCTACTTTAAGTGGATGGGAATTATTTTTCTACCACTTGGGAGAGTTTGAGACATGAAACTTAGAATTTAGCTCATTGTGACAACTTTTGAGGGTTGAGATTTATTTTTGTCCCCCACTTTACATATGTGAAGTGTCAAAATATATGCTAACAGTCTTATATCTATAAAGCCCATAAGAAAATTGAAACCCACAAACGCAGCTTTCCCAATGGTACCAAAATATCCCATGTTTCTCTTCAATTTTTTAAAACCACTTTCCTAGCCCCTTTCAGAAATACATGTACAGTAATAAACCTCTGCCAAATATAGAGAACATTTGAAACTCACTAAAGCAAGTGGGCACAGCACCCATCTGAGATTTTTTAAAAAAGGCTTGCACCCACCTGAAAATCCTGAAACATGAGAAAAATGAAAAATGGGCATATTTGACCAATTATGGAGCCTATGGACTGATTTGTGAAAATAAGAATTTTGCACTCACTTGAGAAAAACCTTGACCCTTAAGTTTTATAGGGAAATAGTCTGAATGCTAATATGGTTTGTTGTGGTATTCCACAATAATATATTACTTTAGGCCTCGTAAAAGTCACATTGATATCATCCTTTTGTTCATATAAATGTGCCAGCTTGATTGTGCTATAATGATCTGTGACTACAGTGTTGTGATTGTGCTATAATGATCTGTGACTATAGTGTTTTGATTGTGCTATATCTTTCTGTGTAATTTGTAAGTGAATGTTTACCGGTATGATTGTTCTATACTTTCTATGACTGCAATGTGCAACAGTGTAATTGTGCTATACCTCTCTCTATGTGCCTGTTCAATATGAAATTTGGTTGAGCAATGTACAGTGTGATTGTTACTTCGCATATACATACAATATGTAAAAGTGTGGCTGTGCTGTACCTCTATGTTTTTGCAATGTAAGACAGTGTGACTGTGCTATACCTACATCTATAATATGTTTGAGGAATGTATAAAAATACAATGTAATTGTGCTTTACTTTTTTGGTCTGCTAATGGTGTGATTGTGCTTTTCTTCTGGACATGCAAGTTGTCCTAAACACAGTGTGCTATACTTCTCTTTGGCTGTGCAATGTGTGATAGAATGGTTGTGCTCTACATATAGCTGTGCGATCTTTGGCAGTATTTGACTCAGTGTACTCTGAATGAAATGTGAATCACAGTCTACTCGGGTCTAACAATTTTCTACGATGATGGAAAGCATATGCATGTGGAAACTTTGGAAAGTAAGGAATATTGTGCCACATAATAATAATTCGCTTGTTCGGATTTTTACCGTAACATAACAAACACGACATCCTATTAACGTAAGTGAGTCAGGTGTCATGAGACTTTGCAAAAGGAAAGCGGAAGATTTTCTGTTTTTTGGACGCTCTAACCACTTCCAAATGCTATAGAAATTGCAAGAACAATGCTCATGATAGTCATCTATAAGTAGGATACAATGGCGACGTCCCCTATGGAATTTCTGGAGGCAGGAGAGGCAGATCCGGTGAGCAATTATTTCAAGGTTTTTATTTCTGAAAAAGGGGAGTTGGAACTCCAATGAAAGTACATCCCGGGAAATGCATCCAGATCCAATCATTGTACTCTGTGTAGGTTGTTATGTGCGTTGATTAAATATTCTTTACTCAAAGTTTGTGTACTTATAAGTATACATGTATTTCATGATATACCCATAAGGTCGTTTCTTTATAAACTCAGGATATTGTAACCTACAGTTCAACGTCGTAAAACTCAATACAGTTCAACATTGGAGGACAGAGAGGCATTTAGTGTCCAACAATTACCTACATGGACAACATTGCCTCCCTGTACTCTATATGGAAAAATATGTTCATATTTTACATGCAACTGACTTCTATCTAGCAACTCTACGTATGACGAATTCTTGTTTTTAGTTCATGTTTCGATACAAATCGGCTCAATATTACAACTACTGTAATTTGTGGACATCACAGACTTTTTAATTCCCTTTATGCTACATCGATTCCTTTTATTAGCTGCTTGCTGCTAGAATGATACGAGACCCAACAGCTATGACTTCAATGCCCGTTGCTGTGACACAAGCTATCAACACACCAAAGCCACATCAATCAACTGCGGGAACATCTGGGGGACCAGTAAGTCCAAGCTGGAGACAGGGCTATGAACAGAGAAGAAGGGTGGAGAACTTTAGGGCTCAGCAGTATAATACTTTCCTGGACATTCGGGTAAGATAGTACATTCAGAGACATCTATATTTTTAAATGTCTCTTGCACATGACGTGTAGGCCCAATTTAAGCTTATGCAATACTTATATTGATTTTATCAAGTTTCTTCAAATTTAAGATTTGGAGAAAGTGTTCATATCGAGAAGTGTTCAGATTATAGAGGTATTCAAATATTCATGTTTAATTGTCCTTGATAATGTTATATGTTTCTTTATAATTTGCTATTTATTTCAGTCCTCAGATGTTGCAGATGTCCCACCTGTAGATAACCCAACCACTATTGCCCTGAATGTCTGTAAAAAGATGGTACTCAGGCCCTATCTCAGACTACTTAGAGGGGTGAGTGGTTGTGCAGTCATTCGAACCTCAAAATTATCATTAAAGGCCCCATGCAATGTTTGAAAATAATTAAATTTATCATTCAAGGAAAAATTAGATGCTGAAAGATCAAGTAAATTTTAAATCAAATATCACTTTTTATGAATTGAATGTTTCATGGTTTGGACATTCATATGATGATAATCATATCCACAAATAGTCTTCACATGATATTCGATCACCAGTGCATGTATAAACTGACAAGCACAAGAATAGATTTTATATATTGTTTCGAATTTAAAATAATGTTATATTTAATGTAATTATTTCAGATTGGCTGGTATCCATTATTCACTGACCCAGAGAAACCATGGCAACAATGTGTCAACATTGGGTGGGTGGTAATAGTAGTGGCCCTCATATTCCTGGGATATATCATACAATTTGCTGGCTGCTTTAGACGTGACAGGGCAATCGCATCAAATGTAAGAAAGCCTATATATTTCTAATACATCACATGTATACACATGCATTCTCAAAATTTTGTATGGAAAAATCCATCATTCCTTTTCTCTTGAATGCAGTAAAATGTGCCATTAAAATCAATGCCTTTGTGGGAATAGTATTGCTTATTTGAAAATAAATCTTAGTTTCTAAGCCATCATAGTTGAATTGATTCCTCACTTCATTGAATGTTTTGACACCTACGATCACACATCCACTAAACCAACTAACTTATCCAACTTACTCACATAGTACATGTACATTTTAACCCATTGATTTCTCAATAACATGATACAAATCTATCTAAAATGTATATTGGTAACCCTACTATGTGCATATTATTGTTTGTTTACAGTCATTTGCCATGGTGAACCTGTCAGGTCCGAACGCGACGTACAACGGCACAGTTTCTCCCATTCCACTTCCTGTGGAGATCAGTTGTACAAAGTACTTGATCTCCCAGTATATCATACCAGACCTCCTACACTCTATAGCTTACTTCTACTGTCTATATTACATGAGGATATCAGATACTGAGCAGCTGGTGACCCTTATGGAGAGGGTAAGATATAGATATTATCCTATTATTATGACTCGGCTGGCGGGGTGTTCATTTACTGTATGTCAGTCTTGACTGGATCCCCAGCAGACTTGGGATATCTTTTCAATCTTTAGTATGGCCATCTTTGTTCACACAGCTCCCATCGGTCGCATTGAAGACCGAGCGCGCGAAGATGTAGTATGGTAATGGACCTAAAATTTTGGATCTGGCACATGAGAAATTGGTATGGCTTACCAACATCAATTTATTCATTCTCAGGAATTTTCATTACTGTTGTTGTCCATTACTCCTCCAGAATGAGGTACAACTTAGAATTGAAAGCAACACAATCAACAGGTATCGTTATCAGGGGTGGGGGCAAGAAAGTAGCTTTGCAAATAGAATTAATAATCCTACATTGTACGTTTGAGATGTTACATTAGTGAAACTAGTTGACTATTTCAGGTGTTCCTCCAGTCCACAGAAACCCATACAGGATATCTCTCTCAGAAGAACCTAATACAGAGATTAAGGTTTGTACATTTTTCATCACCAGAAGTGGTGGCATATTGTTATCGTCTCCAACTTTTTGTGGCTGGTGTTTGGTGGATGGGGTTCAGCATTTGGTGTTCGGATTTTGTTTGTAACATGGGGTTCGGGGATCAGCATCTGTAACAAATGGGAGGTAGTGACATGTTGCATTTTGTTATATAATTTTACCTCAAGATGCTTTATATTCTGGCATTGTACAGTAAAACCTGTATACATAATTGAACACCTCTCAATTTGAACACTTTTTCTGCCCCACTTTTTTAATTTGGCATAAACTTCCATGTTAAAACAAACTCAAAATTGTGAACACCTGTCATTCTGATCACTTTTGACTAGTCCTAGTGGCATTCAGATTAGACATGTTTTACTGTATGTTTGTTTGTTTATTTGTTTGTTTGTTGTTTTTTGATGAGGCCTATGTTAGCCATAATAAAGTAGTCAGATCAACATGGGTGTCTGAAGAAGGAAAAACCTCTGTAGCAATAACAAAACATTCAAGTTTGACTTTGATTTATCGTTTGGTTTAACATTTTATTGTTTTGTATTTCAGGTTGATATTATGGACAGGATTTATGTGGGTTGTATTCTCTCTTGTGGTTGTAGTGCTGCAGATATTAGCTCAGTTTGACGAGATTGACTTTACTTGGCTATATCCAAGGTAAGCAGCAATCAGAACATAGGTATTAAGGGACACACTATGCACCTGTCTGAGCAAAATGTTAATTGGTTAACAGAATTCTCTAGATTACAATATAGATCAAAATGACTTGTCATTGTGTTCTATTCTAAAATTTTTACAAACTGATTAGTTAGTTCTTCGTATATCACGATGGTCAATCATCATCTATATAGATATGTATTCCATACCTGATGAGGTTTCAGGGACATATCAACCGGGAATATATTCCATATTCGGGCAAATATTTTTCGTATGTCCCGCTCCAACGGAGCTCCGGGACATGTAAATCGTATGTCCCGCTCAAAAAAATGTTAGAAATTAAAAAAAAAAAAATTCGGAAAAAAATGTTGAAAATAAAAATCTGAAAAAATAGTGGAAAAAAATTATGTAAAAAATTTTGAAAAAAAATTCTGAAAAGAAAGGACGGGTGTCGTTAAGAGCCCTTTTTAGCCCCAAAAGATATCTGATAATAATGCATATAATATTGAAGAAAAATCATTTGTGCTTTATAAAAATACAATTTCAGCGAATTTTGACCTTTGATGTTCACACAACAGTCATTTAAAGATCATATACCATTTTTGGTGTTTTTACAAAAAAATCTTTATTTATTGTTGTCTAAGTCAATAATATGTAAATATTAACCAATTTAAATATATTAAAATGTAATATATGAAATACTGAAGAAAAGATACAATTAAAATTATTTTCATGGAAAGCACATAGGGCAATATTGACAAAATGCAAATGCTATTTTGGTAGGTTCTGGGCTAGCAATGGGTACATTTCAACTGTGACTGTAATGGATTACTATTGACTTTTATCAACATCACAGGGCAATATTTAAGCAACTTAAATACAAGGAATATCAAAGATTTCCTCTCATTTCTAAAACAAGGAACAAAAGCATGAATTCAAGGAAAATAAACGATGGCCTGTGTCAATTATATAACATATGAGAAAGTTGTGGCACAGTAAAGGATATGTATAGGATATCATATGATTTTAAATGATTTTATCTTTATCTCCGAGTTGATATCAATATATTGCCAAGTTAGCATAGCGAATTAGCGCAGATATTGATATCAATGAGTTGGATTAACACAATCTCACGAAAATGCATAGGATGTTCTATTTTTCCCATAGTTCACCTCTAAAACTAAACAAAGCATATCAAAACATCATCCATTCATTTATTCATCCCCGTGATGTCATGAAATCACTATGTAACAAAACACATCATATTGGTGTTGTTTTCAAATCCCTGCCAAAATGTGATATCTGTGAAATATTTTCCGTATTCCACAGATATCACTTTTTCCACGCATTTGCAAAATATCATAAATATGTTTTTATGTTACCTAACAGAGCGGAACAGAGTTCAACTATGGGATAAAGAATAGAAAATAGGTACATAATTGAATTACCACTCCAAAAATATTAAATATGAGGGTTTAAAGAAAGAATATTGAATATGAGATTCAAAAAGACAAGTGGCCTCATGTCTCACGTTACCCAAACCCCAGATCCTTGATGTCATATATACTTGTATACTGTATATCAATGTTATTTACTGGGAGGATTGAATATGGAGTGTTTAGCAATGGTCAATACGATATTTCCAGATAGATATTTTTCCCTAGAAGCGGAACCCAAACTCAGTCATGACATAGAAGCTAACTTTTGCAATTAATAGAAACTTGTTTTTTATTATATTTTTGTGTTCTATATTTGAGATGAAATAATATGAGATTCATTTCTACAAGAGGATGGAACGAATGTGAACTTGTATATTGAACTATACTCCTTTTCTGATTAAAAAGAACAACATTTTATCCAAGCCAATTAAGAAAACCAAGGCCAATGAGTGTAATTTATGCCCAGTTAAACTAACACAATAACAACTTTTTGTCTGGACTCACTTATTATGTAAGAATGAATAGTATTACTGTTTACTGCATTAAATGTCAAGTATACTATCTGTATTTAATTTCAAATGCCTATCTCACTTATCGAAGGTATACAAGAAATGTTATTTTGAAACAAATTCAGCACAACCAAAACCATGTCCACATAATATGACAAATCCAAGATGGCTGCCATGATTTTAGATCCATGCACATGTGAAGAAGTTAGAAATACACATGGTCCACAAGTTCCATCCCCAATAAAATGGGAAGTTTAAGGTTTTCACACATACTAACTCTATTCCTATATACTTTATATTTGTGGTAAGGCTTGTGATCTAGGTAAACTTAGCATGTTCATGTACCTCCTATCTTCTGAAGCTAAAAACAGAAATAGTGACTTCAATTGAGAAAAATGAATCTTATGGGCTCCATATACATTTTGAGTGGCTGTCCGGCTTAAGTTAGATACTACTGATAATCTGAGATTGAAAATTATGTCAAGTTTAGTCCTCAGCCTCTCATAACCGATAACTTCGAGGTAATTGTGTTGTTACTGCAAAAACCTCTATTTCTTCATCACAAATCTACCATCTTTTGCATCTGTCAAAACCCCTCATTTCATGTTAATTTTCAGACTTTTGCTTGTGCCATCATTAAATATATATATTCAACTTGTTATTCAGAATATTTGAAGAACTTTTCATGAGGTTTTTTATTTTCCCACTTTTGAAAAAATGACTAAGTCCGAGAATGGCCTCTTAATGGCATGTCCCCTTTGGAAAAAAATGTGAAAAAAACTTAGGAATTTTTTTTTCATTTTTGAAAAAATTGAAAACAAATTTGGAAAAAAAATGATAACATATTTTGCAAGTAAACACACCAGAGCACATGGGATACATGCTTATTATTTCAAACCTCATCAGGTATGGAATACAACAGTTATGCACGGTCAGTTTGGATACAGGAAATATCCCTTGGGATATACAATATATCTTCCCTTGGTCCCTTCGGTCCCTCGGGAAGATATATTGTATATCCCTCGGGATATTCCCTGTATCCATAACCTCCCAGTGCATAACCCCTTTATACTGTATCACCATGGCTACCTATTTTTCACATGGGTACCTGCTATTGTTTTACATTTCAGAGACTTGACGGGTAAAATATTCCTCTACATATTCATGGTAATGGGACTCCTTGTGCTGGACATTGTTTATGTTGCCGTGGTTACCAACTATTCTGTTCAATGCGCTCTAATCATATTCTATATAAGAGGACTCAAGGTGAAGGTCATGGAGAAAATTATTGATCTGCAGCAGTCAATAAAGGTAAAAAGCATTTATGGAAATTGGAGGTGCAAGTAGCCCTATAATAAGGTGGGGATTTTTTCAAGCACCTTGGTATTTTCAGGAAAAAAGCTTAGATCAAAATCTGTTGATGGTTTTAATTGAAAGTTGTTACAGATTTTATTCTGATATTTTTATCACCATTCGGTAGTTTCACGTTTTACTGTTTGTTATTTATCACATTTCAGTGTATCCAAGAGACAGAACATCATTTAAAGAAACTCAATGACAGCAACGCAACAGCAGTTTCCATAGTAACCTTCAATTTCCTCACCATGGTAGTTCTAGGTATGAAATAGACTGCTATATCATAAAAAATCCAAAAGCAATATTTAAAATAAATTAATGAAAATGTAATTTGAAAATCCAGTTTATTAAATCATAATCAAATTCAACAAAGATTTTTCTCTGGCTAAGAAGTGCACAAAATTGTAATACAGTGATATTGTTACTCATGCTCTCAAGACCAGCATTAAAAAATGAAAAAAGGACCAGTTGCTTTTCTTATATTCCAAATATTACATAAAAATGCCAGTGTGTAAGGATTCGGAGATTGGTTTTCAGCTGTTGGTGTTTGGTATTTGGCATTCGGCATCTGTAACAAATGGTGGGTGATAACATTTTGCTTGCCAATGCCTTGTTATTGAATGTTCTTGTGATATTTTAGGTGCAGATGCTTTTCTGGACAAAGATCACAATGGGTTTACTCCATTGATGTATCTCACCACAGGTCTCAATCTCTTCACCTGGTTCTGGATTATGTCAATTCCTTTATTACAGGTGAGTGTCATTGTCAGGTGGGAGTCAGATGTACAGTGTATTTTATTTGTCATGTTTTCACTGAGCTACCAGTATCAAGGGTCAGGTTGTGGGAAGTTTAATGTGAATATATTTGTGTTGTACATGAATAGGAACAATGTTAATTTTTGAAAGGTAGATACATAGATACCTTGTTCTATATTTTTGGTCATTAATAGATATGCTGCCTGCAAACCTCATGAACTTATTGACCACACAAATACTTCCTTAGATGCAACTGATATAGATTATAACTAACTTTTTATTATTTCAAGGCTGTGCTGGTCACTGCTGCATGCAATTCCCTTCGCAAACTTGGTCATGAGGTTAGAGCAAGACCTTTTGTCTACCAGGACTCTGATCGTGATGAACTGGATTCATTCTTGATGTATACTTCTACATTGAACATGAGGGTATGTTAAGCAAAAGTTTATCACTAAAATATTTGATTTGGGATAAAATTTACTAAACAGTTTAAAGGCTCAACATTATTTTGATAATCAAACAATGCATTAACTTGCAAAATGTCACCACCTGCCTATGATACAGATGCCGAATGCCAAATGCTGAATACCATCCACAAAAAAAGTTGGAGACTATAACAATATGTCACCACCTTTTTAATTCCAAATTTTCTGTAGAGAGTATCTGTTTTATGTCACAAGCATAGCAGTTAGGAGATATCATATATGGTTACTGTTTTTGTGGTTGACATTTGAAGTCAGTATTGGTGGTCAGCATTATACATCTGTTACAAATTGTTGCACTTTTTGCAACATTTTCAAAAGACTTACCAGTTGGGGACATTTTTAACAGAAACTGACCAATAATAAATACATAGAAATAGTATTTAGATAAAGAAATGGCCATTTATCCCCCCCTCCCACATTCATTCTACTACACATTTTCAATGTAAAATTAAACCAAACTCTCTCATGATATTAATTTGAACTTTTTTCTTGCAGGCAAAAATCTTCAAGATTCCAATGAGATCCAGTTACATCTGTGGTCTGGTGGTGTTGGTCTGCTTTGTCATACTGGTGCTCTTTCAGCTCGGAGTCATTTCCATATGGCTTGTAAAATAACTTTATATCATAAGCAGTATTTTTGACTTTAATGCAGCTAGAGAAACTCAGACTGCATATTACTTTGCATTTCTGTCGATTTGTCATAAGTGTCAATATATTAGTTGACATTCCAAATACTGTATATAGGCGCAACTCGCGGCAACTGTCTTTCATCAAAACTTAGCTCAGTGCTTTGATGCATGTCTCGGGAATGTTCAACACAATTTACTTATGATTGAGGTTGTACAGTGAGTGCAGTAGAAGAATGCAGTATTCCTGATGTTTGTAGAAGCTTCAGAACTTCAAAAGTAATGCTTTTTATTTCATCGGTTTTGTTATTTCATATTTAAGAAGTACTATACTACATTAGTATATGTAGGCCTATAGTAAAGGATGTGTTGTTGCCTCGTACTTTTAAGATTTTTCTCAATTATTTTGTTTATCATATATCAATTGTATATCACTCAAATTTATAGCCACCAGTATTGTACAAATGTCGGGAATATCCCCAAATTAACACAGTTAAATGGATCAGAGGGGGCAGAGATAAAAAGGATTGTGAGAGAAATGTTGGCATAAAGTAACATTTTTCACACTTTATCCCTTATAATTCATTTAACTGTATTATACACTTAGGTTACTCATTGAGGGTGTATTTGGCTCAAAGGTCAGTGATGTACATCTTTCCACCAAGGGCTGGTTCTGTTTTAACAATGTTTGAACCATGGTCAGCACAGCAATGCATACTGTACATAAACTATACACATAGATTGTCCAATTTTGTATTATCTTACTAATTATATACAGTTACAACTTACTACGCATTTTGCATATATGAGGAGATATTTCTGATCTTGGGGACCTTGTAGGGGTTCAGCTGCTTTTAAGAATTGACCAAATAAAAATTGGAAGTCAATAACTTTTACTAAGGGAAAACAAATGAAAAATTATTTTCCTAAAATTTCTATATAACTTTGTGCCCTTTTATAATTTTATTAGGCCTAATGTAGCTTTGACTAAGTCTGTATTTTATTTTACTTATCTTGATGTTCACTAAGTAAAAGTATAAAATAAATGAAAAACAGACTTAGGCAAGGCTAGACCTCATGATTAGATATACCTACTTTGGTAGTTGCTTGCAGTACAGATTTAAAGGAGTACTTATCCCGATATTGTATATTACACTGTGATTTATATTTTATTTATATATACATTTCATGATAATTATATAATGCTTTCCTAATGGCCAAATTATGCTTCATCTTTATGTTTTTTGTAATCACCAAGATAGTCTGTTTTTAGCTTTAACTTTTGTAATAATTTGAATTATCATATTTATGTTTACTTGAATTTTCTATTGTGGATCAAGATTAGGTAGAGCTAGATTCATTTGAAATTTATACAATTAATGGCTATAGAGTGTTTAATAGTTTTCCCATTTTTAGCAATATTTGTTACCAAGGCAGTGAATGATCAGACTTAAAATATTTCTAATATTTGTAACATTTGAAGTTCTAGCTTGATTTTTATGTAACCACCAGAAGTGGTGACATCTTGTCACCTACTTTTTGTGGGCAGTGTTTTGCAGTCAGTGTATGATGGTTGCTGTTTGGTGTCTGTAACAAATGGCAGGTTATGACATTTTGCAAGTTAATGTTTTGTTACTCATACATTGATAACCCACTGATATGTTGTAGAAACTTTCTGATTTTTTGATAATATTATTTAAGACAATATTGGTTACCTTAGAGATGAATAAAGGGACTTAGATAAGTGTTTACTCTCAAATACATGTACTGCAACCAAGTGGTGACATTTTGTCATGTAAATGTCTTTTATGTTTTGACTGTTTAAGCTCCAAATGCATAATAAGTATTTATACATTGTAGTATGAGAATTTCTCAAATGATAGTGGTGCAGTCAGGCCTGTAGCCAGGGGGGGGTTCGGGCGAACCCCCCCCTGGCCAAAATTTCTTTCAAAATCATGCAGTTTTTCACCATTCTGACTATTTTTTGAGTGATTTTTGGCCAAATTTGCCAAAGTGAACCCCCCCTAGATTTTTTTGGAAAAGTAAACCCCCCCCCTTGGAAAATTCTGGCTACGGGCCTGGCAGTAGTTGGTTTGTAGTACCATATTACTTAGAAGTCTGTTAGCTGAGCTTCTGTTACATTTATTTCACATATGTGTATGGTATAGCTTATTATGTCACCACTAAGAAGTGGTGACATATTATTATGGTCTTCCTTTTTCTGTGAAGGAGGTTGGTGATCAGTCTCTGTAACAAATGGTGGTGACATTTTGCATGTTAATGCCTTGTTTATTTTATCATCATTCCAGCCATCAAAACTTTGTTTATTACGTAAGAATGTTATATTATACTGCCAAACCAAAACAATGCCATGGAAATAAATTTTAAAAATACAAAAATGTTATTCATGTATTTTGTATAATTTTTGCTTTTATGCACTCTTTATAAGATGCTTTAACCTACCTGTATACTCTTGAAATTACAAATGTAATTAAACATTACATTGTGACAACAGTTTACTAAAGCCTGCATGTGTTCAATGTTGGTCTCTACGACAACTGTGTTAATAAGGAACATCCTGATTCCTGCGATTTAAATTAACGGTGTTAATTAAACAATATATCTGTACCAGTCCATTTATATCGTATGCCAGACAACTTTGGATCTTTACAGGTTTTATATTATCATGTCTTGTCTAAAATTGCTTCTTTCATTTATATTCAGAGAAATTCATTGTTCCATTCATTACTGCGATGTTATCATTTTCCTGTTATACTAACGATTGAATGATTTATATACACCCTCTATTCCCCACTGGATAGTATGTTGTATAATGTATATGTATATAAAAGCTAAACTAATGATAGATACTCAGTACTGTAAGTGTGAGACTTACATATTTATTATAATGTATTTTTCAGTGAGATTTTCACTGGATTAATACCCCCTTCTCCCTTGCAGAAAAGAAATAGGATATTCTGGATCTGGAAGCCCTGTGAAAAATTATAAATTTTTGTGGAGTTTGTAACATTCTTAGCAATGAATATTCATGAATCCATTGCTGTTACCATGGAAAATGTGATGTCATAGTCAAAGAACAATAAACTTATGAATTCATGAATGCTTACAGAAATATACCCAAGATTAAGATCCCGAGCCCTATTGGCCTATTTGGAATTTTGTAAAATAACACAAACATTGTATAATAATTCCTATTATCTAAGACTTATAGTCATAATTTATTTATAAAAGTGGAACACTTAAAATTGTGTACAATTGGCTGCACGGGCATAATTTACATAATACTTTTGTAATACTTTAATTTTGTGTTTCTTTTAAAGATGCACAGACTACATTATACTTTCACAACCCCACTCTTATATATTTCTGAATGTAAAAAACAGTATCTTCCCCTTATCTTCTTATAGCAATATCAAGGAGGGAGGGGGGGGGGGTAATAGTATAATGCAGCTTGTGTCAATAATAATACTATCAAATATTATACAATACTGACATGATTATACAAAACTAAGTTACTAAGTATGTATCTCTTTGATCAATTTCTTGAAGTAATTACTTAGACCAGAACTTCCCTAGATATAAAATTCTGTATAATGTAAAAAATTCCATGAGTGAAACTCTTTTTGATATTTTCATGTGGACATAATCTTACCCCATAAGGTATAAATAAAAAGTCGTCATTTTATAATTTTGGAAGCAAAAAGTAATAATTCATCGTTGTTGAATTAAATTACTATTTACTACAATGTCATTTCATAGTTGTACAGCCTAAACATTGATCACCTAGGTTACAACAATGTTTTATATTCACAAAAATAATATTGCATACAAAATTCTTTCATTGTTTAACGAAGACATTGCTGTATAATACTAATAGTAGTTTGGAATCTACTATACATGTATAATAATTCCCCCATGTATACAACAAATCATATGATCTTTGAGCATTGTTATGTCATGTTTGGCTATATAATTCATTGTTGAGTCTGCAAGTGATTGACTGTATTGGAATAATGTATTAATATCCTTTATGCCTTTGTGTAAGTCTTTTAAAGACATATAACAATGAACAATAGACTTCTAAGTGGTTGCCCCACTTAATAGGATATCAATAACTCCAGCATGTAAGCAGTTTAAGAGCTGAAGAGTGGCAGTCTATGATGGTCATATGCTATTTTATTTTGCCACAGTCCTTGATAAAAGTGTCAAATGACATGAGTGCTTGAATTGATGTTGTTTTTGGATATCTAGTATAAATCATCCTTATCTAACATGTAATTTCTGAAACAATGTTAGCAAATATAGATTTTTGAAAATTGATTGTTCATTGACTTTATATGCTTATTGCCACCACTAATTTTATTTCACATTAATTCATTCTGTTCTTAATTTTAAAACAATGGTCATGGCAAACTTTTATCAATGGGAAGATATTGTATCCTCAAGTTTTTGCGGAAGTGTTTGTCTCGGTAAGTTCAAATAGTTCAGGTTCGTATTCTCCGCCAGGTGTTTTTGACATAAGGCCGCTATCCCTCGAGCTCCTCCCAGATTGCATACCACTTTTTACATTCCGTTCCTCCCCCCTTTTCTGGTACTCCTTTTGATATTTGCTATTATCATTTATATGATCAAGTCTAGTTTGATCCCTATAAGGATGAAGATCGTACACAAATGACTCCCAATTAACATTCTCAGGTCCAATTTCCTTGATTTTTTCAATTTTGGTTTCGATGAATTTGATGTGATCTTCAGGGCGCTCCAGCATTAGCGCAGCTAAGATGCTCTCAAACATCTGAGGAATCTGTTTCTGAGAAAGATATTTTTTGCAGTCTTCTTTTGTAGAAATTGGTCCCATAGGTACCTGTTGAGTGGCCATGTTGAGTGTTGAACCTGGTACTTTGGCAATAGTGTTTGTTGGAGTTGGTTTGGCTAAATTTCCTCACCTCTCAGTGCTTGTATGCTCTTTAGATTCTTTTCATGTATACCCTGAAAGTAAAATATGAAAATCAATGTGTTGTTTCTCAATGGATTCACATTAAGAGGTCGACAAAGGACTACTACATCCTTTACATAAATTGGATGACAGTCTTATCTCAAGAAGGCACATATCTCAATATACTCTTCTTTTGACAGTGATATATCACAAGGCTGTTGATTATAAGATGTCTATTAACTTGGGTCTAAATCGATAAACAAATAAAAATGTCTAAATATGTTAATTGCACACCTAGTTTACCAAGGAGTAAACCAAGTCGCTGTATACTGCATATACATTATTTGTAGATCAATCTTTCAAAACTAGTTTTCAAAACAAGTCAAGAGAGGGGTGATTAGATAATATTTAGCACTTGAATTGATCATATTTTTTCCTGAAATTTGATAGAGTTTGACCTTTTAATAATTGGAAACTATCATCCCATTCCCACGATATAAGAAACAACTGGTCGATGAACACAAACTCTTTTTTATCAATTCTTAAATTAGTATGAGGTGGCCATTTAGACTCATGTATGAGCTCATTAGTTAGAAATACTTTCATCAAATTTTAAAGATCACTTGCCTTTATCTATTCTAGCTCCAAAGTTCATTCAATGTGGCAGGCTAAGTAATAGCCTTACATGTTACATTGTAAGTAAGCTTACAATAAACTTATGGATTCTAGAAAATCTAGACATATTTCAAACTTATTTTTCGTCTCTAATCAACAATCAAAAAGTAAGATTAATGATTTAAAAGTAACATTAAACAATCGTTTATATAAATACTCACTGTCGAAGTGAAACACGAGTTCTAAGTGTTCTTATTCTCAACATCCATCAACAGGTTGAAGTGACTTTTCTTTCCTTATCACCAGGAGACCAATTAATAAAAACATTCAATTTTGATTCAATTGCCATATTTTCGAATTATACAAAAAATAAATCATTTAATTTCAGATCAAACTGTAGTCAAAAATTATGAAAATGAATAATTGATATTCTTTTGATGAAATTATATATTCTACAAGTTTGTAAAATGAAGAAAACATAATATTGAAAAATTCGATCGAGAGCTTGACCTTGGCTCAAGGTCAAACATGGCCGTCAAAAATTTGAGGCGGAAGTTTTGGTTTTATTGAATTTTTTGAAGTTTTAACACCACTCTCATACAGTTATACATACTATTACAGCTAAATGCATGTCTGGGAATTGTAGGTCGTACTTGATGATTAATATAATAGGATTCTGTAATTGGTAAGTACGGTAGATCTTCTTTTTACATTTCATTTTTCATTGAAAATTTTATGTTTTGATTTTCAGGCCCAGGAACAAAATTTAAATCCCCCCTCCCATTCACTGTATATTGTATAGAACAGAAAGTGGGAGGGGGATGAACTTTTGCTCCCGTCCCTGTGTTTTCCTGAGATCTAATTCGTCGCATCATGACTAAAACAGAAGTCAATAAAGCACAGGGAATCGCATGGAGGGTCGGGCCACAGGGGCTTGTCTCGAGGCGTCGGGCAAGCCCTCTGATGAGTGTGTACTGCTTATTAAGAGAAAAAGGGTGGTCGATTTTGATGCTACCTGAAATTTGTAGAAAATGATTGTTAGATATCCAGTAAAAATATATGAAATCCTTTCAATAATCGACATGCTGATTCAAACAACACTACAGAGTAAACTTACCTAAAATGGTAGCAATCCATCCACTAGTTTCTGAGATGTGTGATGAACATGTAAGGAAGTGATTAAAATGCAAAACACGGCAATTTTCACCCTCAAATTGTTAGCTCCAGAGTCGATTTCTTCCTCAAGACACGTCCACTGTTAAAAATCAGTAGTTCCTAGAGGTCTTTGTTTCCTATGTTTCATTTCTGTATATTTTTTTTAACGAAGGACAGCCTATAACGACTGCTATACGCAAAATAGATGCATGAAATTATATTTCGAAACTGAAAGTTGAAAAATGGCCGAATATCCTGTGTTCTATGCGCATGCGCAAAAAAGAAAGTTCTTCATTCCCACGATTCAGAACGATTCGAATTACTTTTCGGCGGTTGGATCGGTTCCAAATGAAAGATTATTGCCAAGGAACGGAAAACATGTTTCGAAGATGAGAGTTATTTGTTTTTATCACTAAAGGAAAATATTCCCGCAAAATTAGGTGCATCATGGGAAGGGACTGGTGTGAAATAATGAACGCAAGTGACATCTATCTAGAAAAATATGTTGTCATTGCGCATGGGTTCATATAATATGAACTAATCAAATTGCTGGATTGAACACAACTGCGCATGGAACACATTTTCAGTTTCGAAACATAATTTCATGCATCTATTTTGCGTATAGCAGTCGTTATAGGCTGTCCTTCATCAAAAATAATATACGGAAATGAACCTAAGGAAACAAAGAACTCTAGGAACTACCGATTTTTAACAGTGGAAGTGTCTTGAGGAAGAAATCTACTCTGGAGCTAATAATCGTGAGGTGAAAATTGCCGTTATTTTCATTTTAAACACTTCTTTACATATTCTTTAGATTTCTCAGCAACTAGTGGATGGATTGCTACCATTTTGGGTAACTTTACTCTGTAGTGTTGTTTGAATCAGCATGTTGATTGTTGAAAGGATTCCATATATTTTTACTGGATATATCTAACAATCATTAGACATTTTCTACAAATTTCAGGTAGCATCAAAATCGACCACCCTTTTTCTCTTAATAAGCAGTACACACTCATCGGAGGGCTTGCCCGACGCCTCGAGACAAGCCCCTGTGAATAAAGCAAGCCACAACTCAAACGTAAAGCTGAAACGCTACTCAGTCAAACTTTATTTTGTAAGCAATACATTATGATCAATTTAGAATGAGTTTTGCTCAGTGCTATTGTACTTACAGTAAAATTTTAAATGTTTGTATGATGTACAATCATTGGAAAGATCACCCAACCAGATACAATTATAAGTACCAGGATGCCCTCAAGTGATGTGCACAACACCAATATCCATGAAAGGCCAGTAAGGTAACCCCTACCCCTTGAAATCAAACACCCCCCCCCCTCAAGGCGCATGACCCCATTTTTTGAATGGCAACAGGCAGAATGCCTTCACTTAAATAAGTCATAATGTACATGGCCTAACTTTTGTATATTTTAGTTTGTTTTGTAGTTTGGCTATCATACATGTATGTTAGCCAAACTACAAAACAAACAGTTCCAAACATTTATAATTTTACTGTACTTCTTACTCAGGATGGAAGCTGTTCCGCTATAAGTTTCTGTAAAAAGAAGACAATATCTTTTCGAATTATGTTGCAATTGAGTTATTCAAACAAACACAGTTTCTACAATTATGATGCATATGTCTACCTTTATATTCCATTTTTAAAAGACCGTGTCTTTCAAGACTGTATAATACTGGGTGAAACCTCGAATCCTGAGGACCAGTTGTACTCAGATATAGCGGAACGGCTTCTGTCCCATGTTCTTGGCTATCTTCTCCATATGAAAATTTGGAGAGCTCTAAAAGGCCATTTTATGGTCAAAATCATACAAAATGTTGTTATTTCATGTTTCTTTTTGTCTGTCTATCCATACTTTGAGTGTCAAATTGAAAGTATTAAATTGTAGCTTAAGACACATAAAACGCTTGATTATTAAAGAAATGTAAGAATTTTGGTTGAATTAATAAACATTTTCATTTTGGCAGATGTGACCTACAGTGCTGTTTGGAACATTTGTATATCTGCCAGCTACCTCCTGACTGCCCTTATTTATACCATTCCAAAGATGTCAAGTTACTCCGAACTGAAGAACTTTATACAACTGCACTTAGGGGCTGATGAGAAATGTACAGCAATATCCTTTGAATTTATAGAAATGTTGTTTCTTTAATTGGGAGAGAATTGAGATTCAATATTTATTTTCTCGAGGAGTAGATGTGAATGTGCCATATGGGTGCCGAGTGCCGACCTCTTTCTATAACACTAGAACTAAATAATTTCAGAGTATTTTATGGATGAAAAATGGAAGAATCGTGAATTTGTTGCTTATCTTTTTATTTCAGTCACAATTTGCTACATTAAGATTTTAAACAGCTATATACAGTATACATTGATTTCATTAGCAGAAGGCAGAATGAAACAATATCTTGTTTTCATAAAATATGACTCTTGTCTGAGCAGTGTGGTTATTGCTTTCAATGAAAAGATGATCAGCTTCTCTCTAGTTTCGTCACTTCTTTGAAGTTCCATTGCATATGTATGCTTTCGTCTGGTAGAGGTGTTTTCCAAGAATTCTTCCTTGACTCTGTTACTGTATCCAGGGTGAATTGATGCTTGATATCGTAAAAGTAGGACGTGTTCTGGCTATCGTGACAAGAAAGGGAGATCATGGGTAATGATGATTTAGTTTATAGATTTTATTTTAACATATCTATTCCCTAAATGGTAAATGTTAACAGTCCTTCTTTTTTTGAGAATTAGTTGATGTTTTGAATTGCAGTTAAATTACATATTTGTACAATGATAAAGTATAGAGATATCGAAAAATGTGAATGTGAGTCAAGTGATTTTTACTTTTTATATACACTTAAATTAAATATATTGACCTTAAATGAATAAATAGTAATGATATATACTTAGAATCAATGATACAACTGACCAAAATCTACTGTGCTATTTGCCATGACCATTTGAGCTACAAATGCTTCTATTTTATTTATATATTGTTGTTAATTTTGACTCATATTTACAGATTGTTTGTGTATACTACTAAAGAGAGTGTGCCTACTAGCAGTAACAGCCTGCAACTGGAGGTGGCGACACCTATCAATGCAGAATTTAAATACAACATTGGTATGTAGAAAATACTAAGATGATAGATAGTTCATTCATTTATTGGTAATCAAATAACAAAATTTTTTTTGTATTTCTGTGGTATAAGAAGCTTCTGATAATAGACCAGACTTCCTCTTAAATTCTAAAAAAATATGTAAGCTTCCGATCACACTCCAAGGTATCATGTATTTCAAATTTGCCACAAAAAGATACCCTATTAGGAAATATGGGTAATTTAAATTAAAAAATAGACACCGCCTGAGTCACGCTTTCAAACGTCCCCGGTCCATTATCCTTAGCTGAGTATACCAAAGGGAGTTGTAGATAGGTGTTCCTAACAGGTAGTGCTGCACTACACATATCTGTACATGCATTTTTCCTGGTTTCAGACACAGAGGCCAGTACAGCTGAAATCCTGGTGGTTGGGATCAGCAATGATAAAGTAAATCTCAAGTTCCAATTCCCAAAGTCAAGCAGAAGCAATGATTTCTTTACTCAGCTCAAGAAGGCTATAGATGGTACGTTTTTTCTGTTTAAAAATATATTATTACTCACTAAGTCTGTATAGGAAATGAGATAAGAAGAGTTTTTAATGCTGTTTGCTTAGCTTAGTTTTACTTTTTGATGGCCTATGCAGGGTCTACATGAACAGTTAAAATTATGAGTATTAGTAACTATTTTTGTATAATGTCAGGCGTGTCTCCAGGAGTTTCCAAGGGTGGGAAAAACAGTCTCCATCAAAAAGAACTGGACATAGCAGCTTGAAGCCTAGCTAATCCACCTCTTTCATCAGATCGAATAGTCCTTTCCTCCGAGTCTCCTCCTCAGAATCGTGAAAAATTGGCCCAAAAAGGGACTGTGGTCCACCACCCCCCCCCCCTTTCAGCTTCCGATGCCCACGATTGAGGTCATAGAAGTTCAGTGCCAATTAAATCCATTGAAATTTGTTAACTCTGTTTTCTAGTTCATAGCCAGTCTGCGGCATTTGGTCTTCCCCCCAGTTACTCCTGGATAAGTGAACACTACCCTGTCAGTCCGGAGCCCAGTAAACAGTTAGACATGACCAGTAATTGGTTCACTGATGAAGACACAAAGCCTAAAGATGAGGGTATGTACATTATTTTTTTATCATCAATTTGTTTCACTTTACCTTTTTACTATGATTTTTGTGCTCTGCATGTATATTGTTACATGGTGGCACTACATGCCCATTGGAGGGCATTTCAGAGTAAATATCAAAATAAATAGTCAGAGAATATATTCCCATAGTTTTTGTACACTCAAGAGTTATAAATCGTAAAATGCATAATTGAAATAAAAAATGCACTTTGGTGAATTAAATTTTACTGTTCTATCTGTTTTTTTGCTTGAGTATCAATTCAATGTGTATGTGTGTCAAATATCAATTGTATATGGGAAATGTAGAATGTATTTTGTTAGGAATGAAATAGATTTACAAATGTGATAATACATTCTCCATGTCCAACAAACTTCAATAATTTCAATAATCAGAGGATATTATAAATGTCCCATCATGCTTCAATATTACCCATCATGCATTTGCAGTATGGCCCTGGAGTCATATTGCTGAACCCCGAAATGTTGGGGACAAAACCCTAGTAGCCAGTAAGTTAAATCCCTGCAAAATACAATTTTACTTTTGCTTTGTATTAATACATTACACTCATGGTGACTGTAGCTAAAACATCCACATTTTGTACCTTTTACTCAAACCTAGACAAGGAGTCCTGAAAGATATGCTCCGTTAAAATATACCAGGTAAATTAACCCTTTTAATAAACGAGTGTTTTAAGCTAGAATTGAAATAAAACACATACTTCAAAAAGGGTCCTTTTGCCATTATGTTTCAGCTTTAATATATTTCTCTTTGGGAACATTCCAAAATTCTTAAATGGTAAAAAATTGCAGACAAAAAGTAACTGAGCATATCTTTACTTAGCACTCGAACAAAGTTTGAGTAGGGATTTAGGGAACTGGTGACTCATTTTCACACTGGAACACCCTGACAATGACACCGTCAGATACTGTTGTCAGTGTGAGTCTCACATTTCATCTGCCATTCTGTCTGTCTGTCCATCTGTTTGTCTCTACAGGTGATAACTCAAATACCAGTTGACAGATTTAGTTCAGATTTTATAGGCTGATGCATTATGGCCGGGGCAAAGGACTGCTGCTCGAGAAAGAAATTTCCAAAATGGCAGTTCAATTCAAAATGAACACCATTTCCATAAGAATATAATCATTGATAACTCAAATACTGGTTGATGAATTTGATTCAAATTTTGTATGCTGATGCCTAAGGGACATAAGACACTTGCTTAAGAAAAGAGGGGAATACCCATGTACCCCAGGGTTCAGAGAAGACATGGCTATAATGTAAATGTGTATTGAGAAGATTGGTCGAATCGACAGACAAATGACATCATTCACTAAAAGTTTCAAATTTTTTTAAGAATGGTTCGAATAGTATTATGTTTTAATAGCCTGTAATTTCAAGATAAAGAAATATGTAAGAATTATGCTAACATTGATTACAACATCACAACAGCATTTGGAAACTAGCCATTGAAAATTCGGACAAAAGAAGGGGGTAAGCATGAGATGTAATCATGTCTGTCATCTGAACTCTGAGCTACATAGTAAACTACTGATAAGGGTCAAGGGATTTGGTCCAAATTCTGTAGGCTAAAATCTTCTGGTCATAGGACCTCTGCTCGAGAAATAATATAGGTTTTAATGGCCACCATTTTATAACTCAAAAACTCTGAGAAATCTTTAACATTGTGTCATAAAATGCTATTTTTCTATTAACCGCTTAACTTTATTTAATCAATATTAACAATATTTTTCAAAAGTGATAAAACCTCTAAATATATCCCCAACCTTTAACTTACACTATTGATAGATACTAATAGATATTAATACATAGTGGTAGCATAGATAGATATAAATCTTATTTTCTGAAAATGTATAAAATTGAAAAGATCAGCAGATGCGATGAGATGCAGTAGATTTCATTGATGAAAGGCAATTTCACTTATAGTGAAAAGAAGGTATGTATCATAGTTCACCAATAGTGTAAGTTTGCTTGGTTTGTGTTATTTTATTGAAGTATCTGGGATGAAATTTAGAGTTGAGCTACTTTAACTTTGACCAACTGCTACTGTTGCTAATAGATTTCAAATGTGGATGTTTTTATAGTTCCCCTGTATATGTAAGAAAATTGTTGGAAGGATAGTTAGAACTAGATAAAAACTACAGGGTGTCTCTTTACTAATTTATAATACAAAGTGAAATAAAGTAACTTTATGGACATCCTGTATTATGTATTTTTCTTGCTTAGTACTAAACATTTAGGTAACCAGGGATTTCCCTTAGATATGTCATGTGACCAAACCTGTGAGAAATAAATTGTAGTGTAACCAAGTGTTCTCCCCAGGATTTTTTCTCAGTTGGATGTCAATTCTTATTTTCACAATTTAGACCAAATTTGGTCAAAATATACCTTTTTTTAATAATTTATTTCAAGTGGGTGCAAATGGACCAGGTATAAAAATCTCAAGTTGGTGTAGTGGCCTCTTGTTTTAATGTTGGGGAGATCACAATAACCTTTTCTTCTCTCCTACTTTAACAGACGCTCCACATGTAATATGTGTACAGTATTGATCAAATAATAATGAGGATTTAACAATGGGATAATGAATTCTGTATTTTAAATTTTGAATATCAGCTACCTATTAACCTATGATACACTATACAAGGAAAGATTCCAACTGTATGGATGGGAATTTGCTAATGTAAATATTAATTTAACAATTAATTATTTTTAGAAGTTGGTCTCAATCAAACCTTTTTATAGGCAATACTCCTAATTTTCTTCCTCATTATATTAAAGATATACATGTATTGTTTTATTTTCAGCTGAAAACCAATTTTCTGTAGGATTTGAAGATAATTTTTCTGATATGCCAATCAATACATCTAGTGTACCAAGCAACAAAGATAGAATGGCAAGCAACACAACACATACATCAATCAACACAGCTAGAATGTCACTTTCGGGTGGTAAAGTCCACGACTTTGAGAAGTAAGTAGATAATAGTAGCCGGGACATTTTTTTATAAAAACCCAACACAGTTTCACATTTAATGTTTTTTTATCCAATTTCCTGGAAGTCTAATAATAGGACTGATATGAAAAATGGTAATGCTGGGAGTTTCGATTTATACAAATAACCTCCACGTATTATGAGGTTATATAATGGTTCTTTCTGTATATCGTTTTTATACTTGAGTGAGTATATGATATATTCACAAGTGAGCGTAGCGAACGAGTGAATATATTATATTCTCACGAGAGTATAAAATGCACGATATACAGAATGAATTATTATATAATCTTATTATGCCACTCTAAGTTCAATTACAGTTGATTCGAACACAATCATAACAATTAAAAACCATAAAAATATCCCATTGCCAACTCAGTAATGCCGATGTTGATCTCGATCCATTTATGACGTCACTTGATTCCAGGAAATCATGAACATTTTCATGATTTTTTTATTCATTAGTTCCCAGAATGCACTTCTACAGTGGTATACGCTGGGGTGTATACGGAGGAGTTGTATACGATGACGATATACCACTCTCCACTGTATATCGTTGTTATAGACCCATGTTATACAACTGTAATTGGACTTAGAGTGGTATAATACCCATTATTAAGTCCAAGGATAGTTCACTTCCTTCTATGCAGTACCAGCAAAGACTGATGTTGAATGGTGTTTACGTACATATGTTTTCAGGAGTATCGAACATTTAGAAAAAGAGATGACAGATTCCATGGAGCAAAGAATGAAGGACTCTGAAGCAGCCCCACTACCAATGGACAAGTTCATACGCATGTTTATGGCTATGAGGGAAGCAGAATACACTGACATACATAATTTCAAGTGAGTACATATTCATAGGCATATGTACAGGGTGTTCACTTTATCAACACCCTCCCCGAAAAATGCATTGTAGACTCAGTTATAACATGTAATTTAATTGTCAGTCAGTGAATGAGGGAAAAAGTCTGTACCAGAGTCTGTATTTGACGAAATCTACATTACTGAGTGTTCTGTATTTTACAGGGTGTTCTGTGGTACATGGAACACAAATGGTCAGGCAGCTTCTGCAGATCTGAAGCCTTGGCTCTCATATGATGAGGAACCTCCTGATATATATGCTTTAGGGTAAGGTATTTATGTTCACTTATTCTCTCCTATTTGAATTTCACCTCAAATGGGTTCAACTATAATGGCGTCAAAATGTTGACAATTTTGGAAAAATGAAATTAAAATTCCTTGTGATTTAATCCCCCTTTTGCCTGATTTTCAATTATTTAGATTTGTTTTATTATTGAGATCTTGCAGTTTGTATATTCATGGTCATATCAGTAGACTGGTCAAAATGTGAAATCTTGACAGAGGGAAGGATATCAGTATCTACCTGTTATTTTGAAAAAGTGTTCTGTCCTATAAGTAAAGAAAATATTTAAAAAATGATTAATATCACAAATTGTCTACATTATCCAGCATTTGAATGTGAAATTTATTTCAACAAAAATGATCATACTAAATATGGTTCTGGAATTGTAGGTTCCAAGAGCTTGATTTATCCAAGGAGGCGTTTCTGTTTGCTGAGTCACCTAAGGAAGATGAATGGTTTGAACAATGTAGGAAGGCACTGCATCCTTCAGCAACATATAAAAAGGTAAGACACCTAATATGTGCATTCTAATTATGACTCAATTATGTCATCTAAGGAAGATGAATGGTTTGACCAATGTAGGAAGGCACTGCATCCTTCAGCAACATATAAAAAGGTAAGACACCTATTATGTGCATTTTAATTATGACTCTCTAGAAAAATTGTCCTCTGTTAAGATTAGTTATACAATATTTCATCCCTTATATGCCTGGGCATACACATAGTTTATACTTTTTGGTATGATATATGTTTATATATTATTAGTACTATATTATGGTATTGGATTGTGATATGTTCCATATAATTAGTGGTTTATAAGACCGAGGTTGATTGGTTAGGGAATTACTGATCATTTTCTCTTTGGAAGCTTACAAACTATTATAGATAAACTACGCTTAACTCTACATGTACCATCTTTTGTTTCAGTTAAAATTAATACGACTTGTTGGTATGATGTTGATCGTGTTTGTAAAAAAAGATATAATCGACCAGATCAGAAGTGTCAGTGCAGAGACAGTCGGCACAGGCATTATGGGAATGATGGTAAGACACAATTTCCATGTATTTATAGATGGAGCTTATGACGGATTGAATAATGGGAATTGAGAGGATGTCACTGGGGCCACATTAATAACTTTTTTAAACTACAGTAAAGCCTGTGTACCTCTAATAGTGTACCATATGAGAAGTGTTCCACTTACAGAGGTTTATTTTCCATTATTTTGATTGGTAACAGAACTTCAAAAAGTGTTCCAATAATGGAGGTGTTCGAATTAGAGGTGTTCCCTTCATAGGTTTTACGATACATGATTTTATCTTTAAGGGTAATAAAGGTGGCGTTAGTATCAGGCTTGATATCAACAGTACGAGTATTTGTTTCGTGAATTGTCACCTTGCCGCACATACAGAGGAATATGAGAGAAGGAACCAGGACTTTAGGGACATTAATTCTAGGATGTCATTTAGGAATCTTCAGACACCACTTAATATATCTGATCATGAGTAAGTGGAATTCTTTTAAATATGTGGTACATTGGAAATATTTACTCACTGTGGTAGAATGGGATCTGTGATACAATGTACCAGCTTATCTGTCATTTATAAATAATTTAAATTACTACATTCTATTGTGGTCTAAGAAATGTATACTGTCTAATTTAGTGAAACATAATACAAGAGACCACTTCAAGAATCTAGCCTTTAATTCAATTAAAATAAGAATCTCTTCATTTGATTTGGATATTTTCTCAGAACAAATAAAAAAATTAAAATCTTTGTGTTATTATTTTGTTGTTTTTTTATTGTACTGTGTTATTGCTATTTCAGTATAGTATACTGGATAGGTGATCTCAACTATAGGCTCAGTGAACTTGATGTTGACCAAGTGAAGAAATACATTGAACTTACAGACTTTAAGACACTTTTGGAACATGATCAGGTAAACTTGAATGGGATCTAGAAACTTAAAAGCAAATAAACTGACAAACTTATGTTTAATAACAATTGAGCTTGAAATATAGTGTAACACTTTATGAAATATAACTTTCATGAAATTATAGGACTTGTTTCATTTTCAGCTACACCGCCAGCATTTAGCAAAGAAAGTGTTTCTTGGGTACAGGGAGGGAGATATCACATTCCAGCCTACTTACAAGTATGATACGGGAACAGACAATTGGGATACAAGGTAAGTGTCCCAGCCTGTATTTATCACCATACCTTACATAGTTTTATACTAGGGTTGAGCACAAAATTGTTTAATATGGGCTCTTCATTTTTATTTTATAGTACATTAATACAGTCCAACAGTAAAACCTGTATATCTGAACACCTCTCTGATCAGAATACCTCTTAATTGGAATCCGTTTGCCCCATTTTTTATCTGCCATAAACTTCCTTGTTTAAAAGCCTCAAAATGTGAATAATTGAATATGTTTTGGATATAACAGATAAATCTATGTAGCTGCACATTTTGTGACCACATGAACTATGAATTATGAAAACCTACAAGAAATTGTACTTTGGGATGTTTCAGCGAAAAGTGTCGGGCGCCAGCTTGGTGTGACAGGGTGCTATTCAAGGGACGTAACATCAAACAACTGGAGTATAGGAGCCACCCATTGTTACGCATAAGCGACCATAAACCTGTCAGCGCCCTCTTTGAGATGGGGGTATGTAAAGCACATGTACTAAATAGAGTTAAACAATTGGTCTGATTTTGGCCTAACCAAGAAATACAAATACACGGAGAATATAAATATTTTCCAATTTGTTCATTTTGTGAAATAAGTCAAGATGGATTTTTATTATCTTAATCTAATTTCTTTATATAAAACAAAGATGTGATACATAAATGTTATTTTGTATTGACCACTTGTCCATCTATTGGACCATTACTCTGCTCATCCATCCTTCCTTGTACATGTATTTAAAAAGTGGTTTTTGCTCGAAATATTTGAATTTGACATAAAACAGTTTTGAATCTACAATGTGTTTTTGGAATGTTTTGTTGTAGACTAAGGTGACAAATACTAAGAGGGAAAAACAGGTGCTGGAGGATGTACTTAAGAAAAAAGACAAGCTTGAAAATGAATTCTTACCAGCTGCTAAGCTTGATAAACTTGAGGTAGGTTGAATGCAGGTTTATAGAGGATACCTGCTATGCATATACAAAAGCCCTGTTATACTGCCTTTACTGGCACTTTCAAAGGTGAATATAGTGATCTGGGGTTGTTCACTCAGGTGAAACATTTGAAATGATTGAACTGAATGAAATGATCAAAATGCAATTTATCATGTATATGTGGCTTAAAGGTCATATGTTAATCACAGAACAACATAATTTCAGAAAATATTTTGATGAATCCATGTGGGTTATATGATCATTGCCATATCCACTGCTTAAAAGTTAATGGGAAAAAGATGAGTTGCGAAACAATTTGATATTTAAGGTTATTGAACAGAAGAATTGAAAAACAGGTTGTCCTCTTTTCATTTTGATCAATTTTGACATTTCCACTTCATAAATATTCAATAACTTCCATATTTGATCATACCATGTTTTTATTTCAGTTGAAGTTTGAAAATGTTCAGTTTATCCAACCCCAGGAACAGACAATAGAGGTCACTAATGTAGGCCAAGTGCCGCTACAGTTTGAATTCATCAACAAACTTAATGAGTCTCGTCCATGTAAACCATGGCTATCACCTAGACCAACTAAAGGTTTCATAATGCCAAGTAGGTAACATTTGAGTCTGTGCTCATCAATCAGGTTCCCAGCTTGAGAGGCTCCCAAATTTCAACCAGAAATTTTTTTATTCACCTTTCCTTAAAAATATGATCTTTGGAAATTTGATTAAAGGGCAATGTCAGTTTTACATGCAAATTATTTTCACTTACAATTTTCAACTACACTGGTTATCTTTTTATGTCACCACCATAAGTAATTAGTTGGTCTCCAACTTTTTTGTGAAAGGTGCTCAGCAGTCGACGTTTTTAACAAATGACAAGTGGTGACATTTTGCATATTAATGGCTTGTCTTATGGATTTTATTCTCTCTAAGAATACTTCAAAATATGCTCATGAAGACATTTTCTATTAATAATGCACAAACATTTGAAATTAGTATTAATACTTCCATCACATTACCTGTATAATGAGCACTTTCTAAGGTTTACTATTTGTTTTTCAGATGATTCTTTGTCTGTAGAATTTGAGGTGTACATAGACAAAAATACAGCACCAGGTCTCAACACACAACAGGACAAAATAGAAGATATTCTAGTCTTACACTTAGAGGGAGGGAAAGACTTTTTCATATCCTTTATACAACATACGTATGTGCACCTTGATAACCAAGCGTATGATATTATCATATTAGGATAGCAAGAGAAAATTGCCCAATTCACGGGTTACTAGAGTATCCGCGTATATTGAGTATGACCGGTTCTAAGCTTACGAGTGTGACCGTATTTCTGTTCCTATAAACAGACGAGGTGAGTACTTGCTTTTTATGAACACTTTCGAACGTTTTCTTTTTATCCTACTTGGTCAATGAATGATACTTGGTATACGTATAATGCCAGGCATATCACAAGGGGCCTTAATCAAGAGAAAACGTATTAATATTAGATTGAAGCCGTAAAATCCTAGTTTCAAGCATCTTCGATCAGTTTTTGTGTAACACAACGCAACTCCAAAGAGGATGACACATCTTATGTATAATATATAGCTAGACCTACGAATTAGTCATGAATATTTTAAATAATTTAGCCTGCTCTGTCCAAATATGATACATCTTTGAATTTTTGAGAATACGAATGTCACTGGTGCCCCATTATTGGAGAATACGGTTGTGAAACAATCAGTGGGCCGTGTTACACTCGTTTCCATGACATTTCACAAGCGTATCCTCTGGGAAAAGATAAATCCTTCTCTTGCTCACGGGGGATCATATAAACTGAGATTTTGAGATCTTGTTCAGGTTAGCCATAAAAAGGTTTGGGATTTGTTTTTTTCTACTGTGATATTAATGATTTGGCTCTAAGGCGAGAAATCTGTACTTTCTGATTGATATTCCATTATGAACAGTTACATTGCTAAAATAGCTCATGTTTAACATTTTTTATTACATTACTATTAAATACAGCATAAACTATATTCAACAAACACAATTTCAAAAAGGATAATATAGAAGTTAACCTTTATTTTCCATTTTTAAGCAGCTGTGCCTCTCATGACTTTCCAAAACAGGTCATATTCGTAGCCTAAGAACCGGTCATACTCCATATACGTGGAAACTCTAGTAGCCCGTGCAATTATGGTTTTGAAATATTATGTTAAATTGAATTTAATGGATTTAAAATATGTTGTGCAAAGTCTTTTTCACACTCATAGATTCTGGCCAGATTCTTTTGTAGTAGAATCAGTAATCTAGCTCAATTAATACTCCAGGCTAGGTCTAATGTTGAATTATTCTTTGAGCCTATGAGATCCTGCTACAAAACAATCTGGCCAATATCTGTGTTCACACTGCTTAGCCTTCTCTCAATGGATGAGGAATGATACCCTTAGTAAGCTGGGTATCTTGGTACAGTTATTACAACCAATCAGAAATCTCAGTAACATGCCTAAAGTGTATTTCTTCAACTTTTTTATGATAAGACACAAAAGTTTTTTTAATATCATCTCTGGTATGATCAATTCAAGGCAGGTAAATCTTGCGTATGTAAACACCTCTTTAGTCTGAACACCTCTCAATGTGAACGCTTTTCTCCCACCTGATTTTGTATTCTGTCATAGACTTCCATGATAAAAACTTGAAATGTTAATTCAAATACTTTTGGCCAGTCCCTGAGGCATTCGGATAAGACAGATTTTGCTGTTCTGAATCAGGTCAAAGATTGTGAGACAATTTTGGCTATTGAATTACTCCTTTGTATAGTCACAACCAGGCCCATAGCCAGGGGGGTTCGCAGGGTTGGGGCGAACCCCCCCCCCCCTGGCCAAAAATTCTTTCAAAATCATGCAGTTTTTCACCATTTTAAGCACTTCTCAAGTGATTTTAGCCATAGTGCCAAAATTGTCAAATGTGAACCCCCCCTGGAAATTTTTGAAAACTGAACCCCCCCTTGGCAAATCCTGGCTACGGGCCTGGTCACAACAAACATTTTTATGTGCCTTAACTATAGCCACGTGTCAGTTACTGGCAACTATATTCCAAGTACGTTTGGTTCCTCCATTGAAGCCCTAGTCCACATGTATAGCTATATACGAGATGTCTCTACAGCAGAACTAATAGAATTGGTAGGGGTTTTCACTATTGTGTTATGAATAGAATAAAACATTAAAAGTATATAAATTGTGCACCAGTATTTCAAAATCTCTTCTGACCTATCAGGGCCTATTAATTATTCACTCCTTCTAATTATTCACTTCATATTTCAGGAATCATCAAGTAGTGAAGCTTCCACTCCATCTCCACAGAAAGGTGAACCTTTTGACATCCCTAAGGAACTGTGGCGACTTGTTGATCATTTGAACACGTATGGGCTTGAAGAGGTATGGTGTGCATCAGTTATTAACCCTTAAGGGACCGGATTATTTCAAAAAATCAGCATAAAATTCCAATAATAATCATCGCTGTCAAGTTCACTTACAGTGTCACTGTCCGATGATGATGAATCTGAAAATCCTGCACCATCACTGTCCTCTTCGCTATTGCTCGGGATTGTAACTGATCACGTATAATCCCCTTCTTGGGATATGTCTACATGTCTATACATTCATATTTGTTTATGTTTCAATTAAAATACACCTCAAAAACGATAAACAAAGTCAAAATTTCGATCTTATTTTTATTTTTCTGAAAAGTTTTACTACGCATGCGCAAACTACAATGAATGAAAAACAAAATCTGAAAGTATAGGAGGCGTGGTCCCGGGAACACAAAGTTAGAGGTGGGAGATTCAAAAGTCGTAGAAAGTCGTATTTGGTCCCTTAACGGTTAAAGGTCAATTTTCATTTTTGTAAAAAAGTGACTTCTGACACAGGCTTTGCTATATATATAATAATTAGGAGCCCTGAATAATGTTATGTCAACACCAGAAGGGTGTTCAGCGGTTGGTATTTGAAGGTCAGTGCCTGTAACAAATAGCAGTTGGTAAAATTTTGCATATTAATGCCTTGTTGGGACTTTTGTAACCATTTACAATACAATACAATTACCACCACTTTTGTATTTTGTAGGAGAATATATTCCAAATGCCAGGTCTTCATTCTGAGATCCAGCTGATCAGGGACTGTTTAGACACTGGGGTTCCTGAGGCTATACGTATCCTTTAAAATGAAATGTGTGTAGTAAAAAATTCAATGAAATTCAAGTAAAGTGGGGATGGAATGAAGTATACAAGCACCAGGGGGCTGATCTGGAATGTTTTTGAAAATCCCAACTTTGGACCCCTTCTATTGAAAATTGTGAACCATTTTTTAAAAATTGACCCATTTTCTTAAAACAGGTAAACTAAGCCCCATATAAGGTCCAAAATGAAAAAAGCTTGAATTCGCCTGAGAGCTGGGAACCTGTTGGCCGCTTAATTGGGGTATATAGCCATAATCAATCTCTAGTATAGATTCTGCACATGAGTCAAGTATTGCACTATTAGCCCAGTCAAACTAATGAAAAAAATAGCTTAACCCAAAACAAATTGCAATAGAAATCAAATTAGGTTAGTTATTTACATTTATTAACCTTGAGATACATACTAAAAATCTACCAAAATCGAAGTAGTGGAACAATGTTAAAATTTGAATCGAAGATACCCCCTACCCCAGCCCTTCAATTTATGAGTGTAGGACTAAAAAACATATTTCTTAAAGTTGAGGTCTTATTTTTACATAATTTAGCTTGACCACGATTGGATATTGTTTTTCCTAGATAATAATATTTATTTAACAAAGAAAAAGTTCATTTGTCTTCTTTTTAACCCTTACAAACCCAGAAAAATAGAAAAAATCTCTCAAATTTCGCATATACTAATTTGAATATGTGTTTTGATATTAATGGGACCTTCTAGAAAATGTCCTATAATTTATAACGATAGACCAACGTTACACTCATTATTTCTTTGTAATCTTGAAATGATAGGTTCATTGAATTTTGAGAAATAAACTTTTTGATACCGTATGGTAAGGCTACTAGAATAAAGGTCGGAAAATGAAATTTGTACAAATGAGAGGAAAAGGCACAAATAAGGTACCATTGTAAAACTTATGACCCAACCTTTTCAAATTCACTTGTATCTGAGTCTCAAATTTGTTACCAATAATGTCAAATGCCAGTTTCCATAGCAACCATTTGAATATTGTCAATAGATGTAATACATTATCAGGCAAATTCCGCTCATTATTCGTCGACTCAAATTCATATTTGTATCATAATGAAGCAATAAATATGCAATTAGCTCATATGCAAATTAGCTCATTTGCTCATTTATTATGACATCATATGATGTGTATTTTCTCGTACCTAAAAAGGTAGGAAACTGTTGTCTGCTTGGCGGGTGGGTGGTGTTGCATTTTTCTTGAAATCACGATTCCTGGAAAACCACTTAATGGATTCACTTCAAATTTTCACAAATGTTACATGGAAAGAAGTTCTAGAGCTTATTAACTTAACCTTTTGGTGGCCATCTTGCATTCTGGCGGCCATCTTGGAAGTTTTTAGATAAATCTTGCCATCACAATTCCCAAGGAATCCCTCAACATATTTTTTTCAAATTTTTCACATGTTACATGGTAAGAAGTTCTAGAGCTAATAAACTATTCAGAAGCCATCTTGCATTCTGGTCCCCTTTCAGTGGCCATCTTGCATTGTGGCAGCCATTTTGGACGTTTTTGGATTAATTTTGTCATTGGCATTCCTTGAAAACAAAGCAGGCTTCAGGCTGAAAAAAGTAGAGGTCTTGGGTTCAAACCCAGGTCACAGCACTTCTTGTGATTTGTCTTTGACCTATGACTGCTGACCTATAACGGCGATAACTAGAGTGCTGCTAACTCGATAAAAGGCTGGCGCTGGCTAGAATTGTCTATGGTTCTAGCCAGGATAAAGATACCAGTTCTTCAACTCGACAATGGGAAGAACTGCTCTACCTTAGTGACTAATATGTCATGATATGACATCTAAAGAGTCAATAAAAAGATATATATATATATATTAACTTCAAAACTTTACTCATGTTACATGGTAAGATGTTCTGCAGCTGATAAACATTTTGGTTGTCATCTTGCTAATAGGGTAAACAAGCCCACACTGCTATGTATGAGGTACAATATTGTTAACCCTGTGCTTTGTTCTACATTATACTCATATATTTAGACACAATGTTGATTGGTATTGTAAAAGTTACTATTGTCAGGCGGTAAACACGATACAAATATATGTCATATTCCGCAACAAATATGGCATATTCACTTGCGGTGTTTGCCAGATTCACCCGCGGTATATGGCATACACACTAACCAATGAGAACGCGAAATGAAGCCAATCAAATCGATGCTTTCCGTATAACGTTCTCATCTGCTGTATATGGCATATTCGGCAGTTGAGTGTATCGCATATTTACTGTGGAATATGCCATACTCACCTGTGGAATATGCCATATTCTGCAGGTGAGTATGGCATATTCACCCGTATCACAAATGTCGCACAACCATGAATATATGCCATATTCCGCATTACAACTATAAGACCATGACTAGAATATGTAAGCACTAGTGCTAAAGGGTAAGGACCAAAACTTGTTCAGAACAAAGTAAGAAAAAGAAAACATTTAAGTACAGAAGAAGGCCTCAAAAGCTACTTGAATTCACAATTTTGAAAAGCAAAGGTCATATTTTTGCGATTCTGACACTACGCTTTCATAATATTCTTTGAGGTTCGATGTACAGATAGCCGAGAATATGCTAATAGCCGTAGCCTCTTGCCGTCAGAGGGTATTTTAACCTACTTTTGAGATTTGTATGGAAAATAGGTCAAAACAAAAAGTTCTAAATTAATGCAATGTTTGAGGTGTCAAAATACTGGGAAATTTTTGAAATCAGAATTGAAATCTGACTTCGAGTTTAGATTCTTTGATGTTTCGAAATCTCGAAAAGTCGACTTGATGATATCCTCATGTTAAGTCAATGGTGCAAACTTGATCAGCAACCCACTAAGCTACTTAATCAGCTACTTACCCAGCTACCTATATCATATTTATAGTGTATATAATATTAATAAGATTTCATTTTCAAGTCCATAAGGGTTATTGGTCTCAATTCTCCTAGTAATTTAAAAATAAGTGAAACAAATGAAGGCCTACCCCTATTTTTCAATTTGTTTTAAAAAATCATGACTTTATATATATTTATATTATATTTAAGGCATACATAATATATATATGCTTTCATTATAAAGTCCTTAGGGGTTAATGATCTTAATTCTCCCAGTGATTTAAAAATAAGTGAAGCGAATGAATGCCTACCCCTAATTTTTTTAATTTTTTTTTCGAAAGTTATGATTTTTTTTCTCAACAACTAATGGATGCAAAATTCTCTTGCTTTGTATATGTATGTATTACATAATAAGGTAAAACTGGGATTTTTTTATACATGATTTAGTCGCTATTTAGGAATATAATGGCGTTCACATAAAATTACCGTGCGCATTTAATGCAAAATTTCAGATGAATAAGGGTTAAAAATATTCTTATTCACTCTGAATATCAAAGGTAAAGAGATACACAGATTGGGATACCTTATTACAAGCAAGAAATTGTAAAATTACTTTAAAAAAATTGCAGGCATTTGAAAAATAATTTTTTCCTTAGGGGGGTCTGTTTTTCAAGGGGAGGGGGTACCAAAAATGATTTTTTTACATGTTCCACTTAATAGATTTTGGTAGACTTTTAGTATGTCATTTCATATGTTTATATGAATTGGAAAAACAACATTTTATTACTATTGCAATTAGTTTTGGGTCAAATGTTACTTTGACTGGACTATATGGAATTCACTTTGCCATTTGATTTATAAGCAATGATGATGATTTGTGCTTTTTGTATGTAAAAATTAACAAATGCTAGAGCGAAATTACAACCCAGCTAGCTTCCTTAATGCTTTACCAGCTGGCACTATTCACTCTGTGGCTGAAGCTCTTCTCATCTTCATAGAGTCTCTATCCGAACCTGTCATTCCATATGACTCCTATCAGAAGTGTTTAGATGCCAGTCAGAGTTTCATACAGTGTAAACAGGTAAGAGTCGGCCTTATATTTCACTTTGAAGTGTTATATTATTGTTGTCTAATAATGGGGCGTAGCTAGTTTTTCATTCAGGGGGGGTGCGATCACCAAAAAATTTTGGGTTTCAGTCAGGGGGGGTGCGATTGTGGCATAAACAAGCCAAAAAGTAAGATTTATTTTCAATTTTACAAAAATTGATGCAACTTCCTTCAAAATTGAGTTAGAAGCTTCAAATAAAAAGCATTTTATGTCAAGTTATTTTCTTCTATCTCATGGTTCTATCTGTTATGGGGAGGGGATCGCACCCCCCCCCCCCTGTCTGAGCCTATGAATGTTGTCTTCTGGGTCGATGGGTGTCACCACATAAATCGTGTTGTTAAAATTAAGGAAAATTTCCATATCGGTTTAACTTCAAATTTTACACATGCGAGAGCAGACTAGTGTCAAGACCTGATTAGGTTTTCGACATGCTGAGTAAATTACATGGTGGCCATTTTGCTCTTGAAAGTGTGATATTTATCTTGAATTTGTTCTAATTTCAACATGGCATTTGATCCAAATTAATTCAATTTTGACTTGAATTATATACTGTATATCTAACATTTTCATGATAAATCCAAACTAGGTGCTCTATTTTACTCTTTTTCCATATGTGCCATTTCAACATTTTTGAAATTATTTACCCATGGGTTGTTTTTAATGGACTGTTAATCAAAGCTGTCTGATTACAATATGTAGATCACATTACATGATATTAGGCAATACAATGGCTTTCTGCTGATTCATAATTTTCACCCAGTAAGATGAAAGATAAATGATGTTAATATGGGAAGTAATTGAATACATATGTATTTATATAATGGCATAATTATATAAGGTGGTAAAGATGTAGAACATGTATGAATATAATTACTTCATCAACAGTATTGCTTGTGGAGCTTGGGTTTCCATAGCAATAATAAGGTACATCTAATTTAGGACATTTTTGGAAAAATTGCCATGCAATGTTCTTTTCTGGTATTAAATGAAGTATGAGGACATACTCTGCTGTGTGTACATTACATGTATTTCCATATTTTTCAGGAAAGTTTCCTTTCATTCTCTTCTATTAGTAAATCTGGTAAGAGGTTAATACAAAATCAAGGAAATATTGATATTTCAAGAGAAACATTTAAAATGATGTCCTTTCCAAATTCTCCAAATTCTTCAGGTAAAGCAATTTTTTGAAAAATGTCTTGTTAGGTGTACCTTATCAATATGAATATGAAAATGAAAATCATATTCACTAAAAAACAATTATTGAATTTTATTAAAATACTCCATTAGGCTACGTATATATCTCTTAATTTCTCTTTTCTGTTTTTGAGATTTGATAATAATCTATTTTGTCCTCGGAAAATTTGATCTTTTTAATCGTATGTTGTAATAAGTTCAATACACCATTTGTCATGTTTGTTGTAAGCAGTTTTCATTGTCTTGTGTTGTCACGGTAACACTATACTTTGATAGAAATCAGTACAAAATGGAAGTCCTTTCCATGAAACCTATATCTATTACATGATTGGTTAATATAGATCACATGATCCACTCAGCGATTCCTGGTAAATTTCCTTATTTGGAAAAGTATGTAGGAACAATTCAGTTGAATTAAAGAACCATTTGATGTGTTGACTTTCCTGTGATTTGTTATCGTTCTAATCTGAACTTAATACTCTTCAGCCATTTTTTCATGTTTGTCATTTCAATTAAGTGGTATTTCGGTGAAATAGCTGTTGTTGATCTAAAATGTACTTAAGTAGATTTACATGAATATAGTTCAAGTTTGATCAATATTTAATCCTTGTTCTCAAACCAGTAAAACCTGTATATCTGAACACCTCTTTAAAGTCCCCATATAAAGTTTAAACCACTTTGGCTTATATTGTAGTCTTACTCAATGTTATCAAAGTGTGATATGTGAAACTTTTTTTTTTTAATTTCAAAAAGTGGTTGATGAGACTTTTTGTTCCAAAATTTGTGAGTTTATTTAAAACTAACTTTTAGAGGTCACACATATCTTTCAATTAGCCACAACTCATACAAATGCATAGCATTCATCCTCCCATGTTTTTTGTCGAAAAAAATTAAGAAAATCGGTTCATAAATAAGCAAGAAATGAACTTATCAGAGCATGAAAATGGTTCCAAGAAAAATGCATTTCAAGATTTTAGTTCTCATTGAAACCAATGGTACAATGATATCTAAAACATAATATATTCTTCATTTTATCATGGTTAGACAATCAAGATTGGTTCATTATTGAAGTCTAGCATATTTAGAAAAGATTGACATCGAAAAACCTTTTGCTACCTTAGTGACATCACTAATGTTTCAAAAGATTTTTGATATGCTAAAACATTGAAGTGGCCCATTAAATATGGCATTTTATTATTGAAATAGTGTGTCCTTTGTTCAATCTTTGCATTGGTGTTAAAAAGATAATATTTTTTGAAATGCATTAAGAAATATTTGATGATAAAAAAATTTCAACTTTGTTAGAAAAATGGCGGGAAATTTGAATATTTGAGAAAAGAAATGCTTTTATTTCAAAAAAATTTTTTTTTCAAATGACAAATAGTAAATGAATGAGAAAAAAATATTTTCAAACTTTAGACGGGGACTTTAAGTTAAAAAAACTCTCAAAGTGAACACTTTTTTCTTTCCACTTTTATGTGACCACAACTTTTTTATGGATGATGTTTGTTTGATGTTTGGTATTTGGCATTCAGTGTCTGTAACAATTGTCAGGTAGTGACATTTTGCTTGTTTATACTTGTTTATACCTTGTCTTATCTGCAATAGATTTTCCTGTTAAAAACCTTGAAATGTGAACACCTGCCAATCTAAACATATTTGGATGGCCGTGTGGTGTTCAAAAATCTATAGATACAATTTCAGACATTATATTCAAATGAAATAAAAATCATTTCATGAAATATGATTTATTTTGGGTACATTACCATAACTATTATAACTTCCTGAGTGATTTATATGCAAACATGTAGTTTCAAGCATGATCTACATATAAAATTGATAACATATTCATTATGGATTACACAAAATTATCACATAATTGATTACACATTCCATATAAGATTGCACATTTTATTCCATATTTACTGTGATATTCATAGGATATGTCACTCATACAGATGTCATATCCAATCATGGATAAAAATAATATCACTCATAAATCATAGGATATCACTTCAATATTATATTGACCATGCATAGTATTTTTGATAAGACATCATCAAATTGATTACATATACATGTACAGTTCTGTATATATATGCATATGTACACATATACACATTCTAGTATATTAATATTGTTGATTTCATTTTTGATTTTTAAATATCTTAACTTTTTAAAGTGACCTCAATTACCTCATGTATTGTTTTTCTCCAGGTGTTGCAACAAATCCCTATAAGCCATAGAAATGTCTTCAAATATGTCACAGCCTTTCTCAGAAAACTACTGCAGTTTAAAGACAGCAACTTATTAGATGTGAAATTTCTAGGTAAGTTTCTGGATAAATAATAAATTGCAATCTCATTATTTTTTGGTTTGGAATTGTTCTGGATGGCAAATTGCAATCATATAATATAGACTACAGGGCTCCCACCAGGAAATATTTAGGGGGTGCTGCAAACATCTGCAGCATATACTTGCTACCTTGTTTCCAATGTAGCCTGTTTCAACCTGTAGCCTGAATCTCTATTAAGTATAGGTTTATCTTGATGTATGTGAACTAAGCTTCTTTGACTTTTCTATAGAAGTCCTTACTCGCCTTATCATCTCTTAAACACTTAGAAAATAACTCCATTTAAATTTTGCACCTTAATTACCCTAAATTATTTGTAATTATTATGATATCCAATTTACATGTAATCAAAAGACTAGGGGAGGATTTTTTCAAGCTTTCATATTTTCTGTTCAAAGTCTTTTGGTTGTGTAAGTTTCAATTATTATTATAGCTTAAAGATTTCAGGGTTGTTAGGAGCAAAATTACAGCTTTTACCCCTTTGATAATTACAAACTACATACATTTATAACACTTTAATTTTACATGAGGCAATACAGCTCGACTATTAATGGTGAACATTAAAGACATTTTTTCTGATCACTGGGATTAAAATATCAAAATGACTTTAACTACCCATTGCCAGGAAACAGTTTCGGAAGATCATCCATATTGACTCTTTAATTCTCTTGTCTTAGACCACGATGACCTTCTTAATGCAGTTCTTTTCAATTCAATAAGCTTTGGGGACTTAAATTAGTGATTTTCATGTCAATGACTTTTCCTTTATGAAGGTCAACAAGTTTTGTGTCAAATCGTTAATGCCAAGATTTTTATGTCATGATTTTTGGCTCAAATACAAATAAAAGTGTACAACAACATACGATCTTGCGCGTGCAAACTTTAAGTTGACATTGTCATTCCCGGATGCCCAAACATCTCAGGAACACATAGATACTTGATTGTACATCATGGTGCATAGAAATCGTAATTTTACAGAGTGGCTCCACAAAAAAAATATGTAAGGGTAATGACCAAGGAGGATTGGCTCCCAGAGTGCACCACCGATATTCTGTCCCATATATGGGTATGTCGTAATACAAAATTCGAATTCAAACAGCCGCCATTTTGTTCACTTCAACATTTAAATCGTGAATTTTGGTCTTATTTCCAAACGAAAAATTCCAAAACTCACAAGAAACGATCGAGATATTGGTTCGAATCTTTTGAACTGTTTATTTTGAATTTATAGTCGGTTTTAATTTCAGAAAATAACGACATTTCGACGTTTTCATTGTTGGAAAATATCGAGTTTCGATCCTGGGAGCCAATCCTCCTTGGGTAATGACCCCTTTAACTTTTTGACAGCCATCTTGCTTTCTGGGTCAACAGGCCCATATTGCTTTATTTTAGTTATGATAATGTTCACTCTGTGCCCTGTTTTTATAATTAATATGGTGGTCATAGGTGATGTTATAAAAAGTAATTAAGTTTCATAAAATCCATTAAGCATCGCTAAAAGATTTTAGTGTCATTACTACTTATCTTGTTCAAGCATGTTAACCCAGTTTCTGAGCTCTAATTAATTTAGCAATGAACCATATTGATACCATTACCATTTTGAAGCTATTTCTTGTCTGAGTATATGAGGTGAGACGAATGTCCAGCATACGTGCATGGCAGTTGTTTTGTCAAGTCAACGATTCTACCGTAATTGTGTAGATTTGTTAAAAAATAAGTTAAATTGAACATCTCTTATAAGATTTAAAATTATAAAACAGTGCATTTCAAAGTTGGTATTCGTTTCCACACATCTTTTGAATAAAACTCAGAATTCATAATAGGCTCATAGAGAGCAAGGGCTTTCAGGAGAAGCCCATGTAGAAAGTAAATACAAATTCATAATGGTCAATCTTTATACTTCAAAATGCCGTAAAAATGAGTGAATTTTTAAGAAATAAAGTACCCAGAGATGAAGTTAAGATTCTAAATTGTATAGAAATGCCCAAAAATTCGGCACTTCAATCAAATTTTAATGAGAAATTTAAGTTTGATTAAGAATGACTGATGTGACATTTGAAACAAATGGATAGCTAGCTAAGATAATCTATAGCTCCAGAGGGATAAGTATAATACATTGATGTTTAACGGCTCTCGAATTAGAGAGAGATATCAGAGCAAAAACAACGAAAATTATTGGCTCAATTTTCGGTTCAATAAACCAATGTACAGAATCGGATCACTGTTATATTGAATCATAAGGCACAGACCCTTGGGGAAAATATCTCTCTATGTTATGTTGAAATGTAAGGTATGATGGTGTTCCTATTGTAATTTCTATGTTGAAGTCGAGTATGAGGTTAGTACAGAAATCCTGAAGGAGCTTATAGTACAATAAAGTCTAAGAAGTGTATTTCAGAAGGAATAAGAGCTCTGTACTAAAAATCTTTTTTCTGGCTCTTGATTTTGAAGAGGTTGCAATTGTAGTGTGGGCACTTGGACATCTTAAAAATGAATTGACAAAATATGTTATATTGCTATAGCAACGAGCAGAGGACAGGCAATATAGCCGTTTGGAATTAAGAATTTAACAGAGGGGATGTGTAATAAAGCCGTTAAGTCAGATAGAATTTAATTTCTGGAGACGCTTAGTTTGGATTAGAACATACAAAGGAACACATATATTTAGTTTGCTCCTAAGAATATTAAATAAGAGGATAAGAATAAGTGGACATTTTTGCAAGTCTGGCCTTAAATTCAAGGTAGGTTTTCATTCTAGTATACTTGTTGTTATTGGCATTTGTTGCACCTGTATCGACATGTATCACATAGTCTTCGACTATTGAAGTGTCTGAGATAGAAAATCAATTGCAAACCAAGTACTTTGTGTCAAAACAAATGGATGCCAAAAACAGAATGAATTTCTATTACTAAATGCTCCAACGAGTGGGTGTTACACATGCTATATTTGGCTCTAAGATAGATAAATATTTTTTAAAACACTACAGGGTGTCCGGAAAGTAAAGATACAAATGCTCTAATTTCAAGAGATTTACCTGTTATGAGGTGATATTGCTCTAGGATGTAGAATGATATTATAGCAATATACCCTGGAACTGCCATGACTTTTAGTTTTAAAATAAAAAAGTTATGGTTGTTATGGTAACAGGAGTCGAGGGTAAGTGGAGCAACGTCACAACTGTGTTCTACAAATCTCTTTCCTGCTCATGTGATCTTGGCAATCCACCATCTATTCCTATATTATATCAAATTATGTACCACAACAGCATAGGGATTAGTAATGTAACATTATTTGATCATTTCATATTACTACTATCATTGAATATTCAGTATTTTCCCCATTATCTATACATTCTTGGTGCATCTTGACCGGTGATTCAAAGAACTGACGAAACCGCTGCTGTCCATCTCTCAGCTTGCTGATAACATTGGCTTCCAGCTGAGTCTCATTTGTATGTTGAACTTTTTACAAATATTGCTTTCAAATGGTCATTAAGGTAGAAATCTAAAGAGGCTTTATCAGGTGAATATGGGGCATTGTATAGAAAGGTTTAATGTCAAGACACTCCATTGTAAGATTCGTTTTTTGCTTTGTGAAATGGTGCATTGTGGAGATGCAATATTGACTTTCCTACTAATGGCCACTGGCCAGGGACGATTCTTCTAGGCACTTGTATAATATTTCTCTCATTATACTGGTTAGTGACATAACATAGTTCTGATATGTAGCAATGACATCATTATATAAAAGAAAACACTATGGCAGCAATACTACAATGATGAACAAAACAAAACATAGATAGAAAATATAACAAAAACATCGTTTCAAATGGTTGTCTTTTAGCAATTTTTCACATTTTAGCGTTGTTCTGGAACTGCTCCACATACCTCTCACCTCCGTAACCATAACAACCGTAACTTGAACACATTTAGACTACACCTGATGAAAGTTGGTAGATATATTGTAATATTGTTCCTCTACAATCTGTAGCAATTTCATTTCAAAAAATCCAAATTTCTTAAAATAAGAGCATTTGTATCTTTACTTTCCGGACACCCTATATTTACTCTGATCCAGTTTTTATCGTACCTAAAAAGGTATGATATTGTCATCAGCTTGACGGGCGGTGGGTAGATGGGCAGCATCTCACTTTTCTCACTGATTTTCTACAGTTTTCCACCCAAAACATTTGAGGGATTCATCTGAAATTTTCAGTGATGTTTTTATTACTAAAATAGCTGACATTACTATAAGAGGTAGGTCGTAGGATGTTATGTAGTATATTGGGAATCTATAGTGAAGACAAATAATCCAATATTGGGGAAGAAATTGACAGACTTATGCCATATATTTTTCTCATTTACAAAACTGCACGATTTTGATAAGCTTAAATGGATTATTATTATTTCACGATCAAATCAATTGACTTAATGGTACTTCAATTCCTTCTTATAAAAACAATTCATAGATATTCATTCTTTCCGTGCCATCATCCTGTAGTAAAACCATTGTCATTTGTGACTTAATACAAGGGTAGGAAACACCTTTAGTGAATCGGAAATTATATTTATTGAATTAATTGTTAAGCTTGTGATAGCCAATAGAGATGCTGTAGAAAACCAGGAAGTGTTTAAATAATAGCGTATTCCCTTTCAAAGTATACCTGCCTATTGTCTTTTGTTCGTCAGTCTCTAACATTATTAAATCTTGAGGAAAAAGTTTATTGAGCAAAAACAATATTTAGATGAAATAGATGGATTTCCAGTGTGTTGTCTTTTGTTTTTCAACTTCTTGTATTAACATTTTTGAATCTTTGGTATCTTTTGAATATGATTGAGTTTACACCTATTTTTTTAAAACGTCTTAGAGATATGTAGGTATACATGTAAAATGAAAAAAGCAGTTCAGTACTGGTTGAAGGACGGTTCAGTCAATATAGCTATTCCTTTCCCGCTTCTATACTTTGTATTAAAGAATGCATCGGTTTCACAAAAATACAAAATATGATTGAGTTTACACCTGTTTTCTAAAACGTCTTAGAGATATGTAGGTATACATGTAAAATGAAAAAAGCAGTTCAGTACTGGTTGAAGGATGGTTCAGTCAATATAGCTATTCCTTTCCCGCTTCTATACTTTGTACTAAAGAATGCATCGGTTTCACAAAAATACAAAATATGATTGAGTTTATACCTGTTTTCTAAAACGTCTTAGAGATATGTAGGTATACATGTAAAATGAAAAAAGCAGTTCAGTACTGGTTGAAGGACGATACAGTCAATATAGCTATTCCTTTCCTGCTTCTATACTTTGTACTAAAGAATGCATTGGTTTCACAAAAATACGAAATATGATTGAGTTTACACATGTTTTTCTAAAACATCTTAGAGATATGTAGGTATACATGTAAAATGAAAAAAGCAGTTCAGTACTGGTTGAAGGACGGTTCAGTCAATATAGCTATTCCTTTCCCGCTTCTATACTTTGTACTAAAGAATGCATTGGTTTCACAAAAATATGTCCTAAAGACAACATTGTTAAAAGCATGATAGAGAGCAGGAAGATTTTATGCATAAATTAGGATTATGATAAATAGCCAGCAAATAAATTCTTCTCAATAATTTGGGGATAATATTGGGAACAAGGGATAAGACAAAAGAACGGACCATGTGACATATGTAAATGGAAAGTTTCAAATGTTTTGTTTGGCGCAATGCAAAAAACGGGTTAAGAGCTCTTAGCTAAAACCTATGGATTTACACTCGCTTGTAAAATGTTTTAACGCTAAGACATCTTGGCTATGACTAGGGTCCTAAAACGTTTTAGCTAAGCGCTCTTAGCTGAGAGCTCTTGAGAAAATCTGGATTTACATTACATTTGTAAAACGTTTTAACGCTAAAACGTTTTAGCCAAGACGTCTTAGGGCTCAAGTGTAAATCCAACAAATGAGAGGTTATCATAGCATGGAAGTCAATGGGATATCAAAAATATGTACTGAAAGTATTACATTTTTAGTATTCACTTTATAGAGGTGTTTGCATATATACATTTTACTGTACACTTTGCAAAGAAACCTCCTATGACAATCGTCAAAATTGTTATGTTCAAAAACTATTCTTATTGCCCAATAAGAGGTTATCACAACACAGGAGTCAGTGAGATATCAAATTGAAACCGAAAGTGTTCACATTTTAGTGTTCACTTTATAGAGGTGTTCACATACACCCGCTTTACTGTACTTAAATGGATTAGATGTAGTAGATATATGGGTGATCTACTAACACCATATTGATTGAAATCATCTGTTATTGTATCAGCTCAACAAACCACCAGAGTGTGATATACATTCATCTTGTTTATCTTGGAAAATATGTAGATATGGGATAATAGTGAGGTTTAGATAGACACTTTAAAAAAAATTGTATGTGAATGTGTATAATTATGGTCATCTGTTAATTAGTTTTCCCATTTGTACTGTTTACTTGGCCAATTGAGTATAAAGGATATACAGAAAACAATTGTAATTATGTCCCTGGAAATGTGAATTGAGAGCAGGACAGTAATCCCAGGGGGTCAAAATATTACACGCTCGTGTACAGGTTCTCTTAAAAACATGTAACTTAACCTCCCTACTATTAACTCCCTATTATTATATAATGGTCACTTTACTTACTTATGCTTATTCCTCTCAATTTATTTTTGACTGAAGTGCATTATTTTTTCTGGCATTTCTATACCACCGAGTAAAATGGCTTCAGAGCTTGTATAATCGCTCAATAGAGAACATTACTCCAAATGCAGTTGTATTTGAATTTAGAATTGCTCGCTTCATTGAATGCACCTTACTACTGTTGCTTCATTGAATGCATTTACCACTGATGCTTCATTGAATGCATTTACTACTGATGCTTCATTGAATGCATTTACTACTGTTGCTTCATTGAATGCATTTACTACTGATGCTTCATTGAATGCATTTACTACTAATGCTTCATTGAATGCATTTACTACTGATGCTTCATTGAATGCATTTACTATTGATGCTTCATTGAATGCATTTACTACTGTTGCTTCATTGAATGCATTTACTACTGATGTTTCATTGAATGCATTTACCACTGATGTTTCATTGAATGCATTTACTATTGATGCTCCATTGAATGCATTTACTACTGATGCTTCAGTGAATGCATTTACTACTGATGCTTCATTGAATGCATTTACTATTGATGCTTCATTGAATGCATTTACTACTGTTGCTTCATTGAATGCATTTACTACTGATGCTTCATTGAACGCATTTACAACTGATGCTTCATTGAATGCATTTACTACTGTTGCTTCATTGAACGCATTTACCACTGATGCTTCATTGAATGCATTTACTATTGATGCTTCATTGAACGCATTTACCACTCATGCTTCATTGAACGCATTTACTACTGTTGCTTCATTGAATGCATTTACTACCGATCACACAGTATTGTATAGCATGCTGACTGAATTTTTCAAGTTTGTTTAACCCATTTAGGGCTTTGGCTACAGGCCTGTTCATTTTATATTAACTAATTAAAGCATCTCACATTCTGTTTTGTATTTTAACATGTGAAGACCATTGTCAAATGAGGTAGTACTACAATTTAGTGATATGTCAAATGAGGTAGTACTACAAATTAGTGATATGTGAAATGAGGTAGTACTACAAATTAGTGATATGTCAAATGAGGTAGTACTACAAATTAGTGATATGTGAAATGAGGTAGTACTACAATTTAGTGATATGTCAAATGAGGTAGTACTACAAATTAGTGATATGTGAAATGAGGTAGTACTACAAATTAGTGATATGTCAAATGAGGTAGTACAACAAATTAGTGATATGTCAAGTGAGGTAGTACTACAAATTAGTGATATGTCAAATGAGGTAGTACTACAAATTAGTGATATGTCAAATGAGGTAGTACTACAAATTAGTGATATGTGAAATGAGGTAGTACTACAAATTAGTGATATGTCAAGTGAGGTAGTACTACAAATTAGTGATATGTCAAATGAGGTAGTACTACAAATTAGTGATATGTCAAGTGAGGTAGTACTACAAATTAGTGATATGTCAAATGAGGTAGTACTACAAATTAGTGATATGTGAAATGACGTAGTACTACAAATTAGTGATATGTCAAGTGAGGTAGTACTACAAATTAGTGATATGTCAAATGAGGTAGTACTACAAATTAGTGATATGTGAAATGACGTAGTACTACAAATTAGTGATATGTCAAATGAGGTAGTACTACAAATTAGTGATATGTGAAATGAGGTAGTACTACAAATTAGTGATATGTCAAATGAGGTAGTACAACAAATTAGTGATATGTCAAGTGAGGTAGTACTACAAATTAGTGATATGTCAAATGAGGTAGTACTACAAATTAGTGATATGTGAAATGAGGTAGTACTACAAATTAGTGATATGTCAAATGAGGTAGTACTACAAATTAGTGATATGTCAAATGAGGTAGTACTACAAATTAGTGATATGTCAAGTGAGGTAGTACAACAAATTAGTGATATGTCAAATGAGGTAGTACTACAAATTAGTGATATGTGAAATGAGGTAGTACTACAATTTAGTGATATGTCAAATGAGGTAGTACTACAAATTAGTGATATGTGAAATGAGGTAGTACAACAAATTAGTGATATGTCAAGTGAGGTAGTACTACAAATTAGTGATATGTCAAATGAGGTAGTACTTCAAATTAGTGATATGTCAAGTGAGGTAGTACTACAATTTAGTGATATGTCAAATGAGGTAGTACTACAAATTAGTGATATGTCAAATGAGGTAGTACTACAAATTAGTGATATGTCAAGTGAGGTAGTACTACAAATTAGTGATATGTCAAGTGAGGTAGTACTACAATTTAGTGATATGTCAAGTGAGGTTGATGGAGCTAATAGTTGATTAAGCCCTTCGTGATTCGTTCTTTAATCGAGAAGGTACGAAAATATGTACTCAAAAAGGACAAAATTTGATATTTTCAATATTTTCCAGTGATACATTTCGCGTAGCTATTTGTGTGAAGCAAAGTTCTAAATCAAACTAATAATGCAATTTCATTTTTACACCTGCATGCCAAATAAAACAATGACATCATCAGAAGTATTGTTCTTTGTCATTGCTTTAATGGTCAGTATACCGAGTATAATCAAAAATAACAATGAAAAATAAAATTCTGAAACAAGTACTATAGATTTGCTTTTGGACACTGACCCGATTGACCTAGATAAACGCGACGCATCTTCTTTGGTCAATTGCTCAGTTGTTTGTGGGTTTTCAACGTAACTCTATAATGCAATTTGAAGATGGGTTATTTTATTTTGCTGTTGTATCGATGTTGCAGTTGTGCGGTAAAATTGGAATGAAAGTATTGAAAGTCGAATGAAATTATTTTTTCCAATATGGCGACTAGTCAACTGATCACGTGAGCTATTCTTCCAGAATATTTTCTCACTTTTCAATCATCGATTTCACGCTATGAATCAAAACAATGAAAAAATATCTGTTACTACTGTTATTTTAAGATTAATAGGAGATCAATCGTTTCTGATGATTTTTCCTGTACCCCATACGGGAATATGAACAAATATATTGATTGAAAAATACGTGTGAAAATCCCCATGTTAAACCTATGGGGGTAAACAAGGAAGTATGAATTTGTTCCTCCGCGAACTGCATCATGGGAAATATTTTATAGACTTTCGCGTCTCCTCTTTTGAAGAGGGAACAACGAATGCGACAATTCTCCTTTCAGTGAGGTGATAGGTATGGAAAGGTGATGGTACTTCATGTGAAGTCAGTAGGTCAACTGAGGTTATTATTTCTGCAGTAGAAGATCTGCACTCTTCTTATTTATGTATTTTAGATGATGTATGTTTGACAAACTTCAATATTAGACCCAATATTCTAAAGAGCTTTGTTACAGCCCACTGGTGCATATTTTAGGAAAAAATCTCCATATACTAGAACTCTTACACATGCCAATACGATGCATCCGACAATTAGACTATAATAAGATTACTAGTAAGAATCAACATCGCTAATTCTACGTCGTCTATACTCTTAAAGTCAATAAATAGGAGAGAATTACTCAGTAAACTTTGTTAAACCCACATTTAGCTATAAGCTATAAAGAACTAATCGAGTTCAGGAGTTTTGCTCACTATTCCCTATAGTATTAGAAAGGTAGATTTATTTGGTATCATGTCTTTAATGTTGTCTAAATAGAGTACCCCAGGAGCACTTTATTCTAAGATTGAAGTATTGCTTTGAATCATATTGAAAACCAATTTTGAATTGAGAGTGATATATGTGTATAGGGTGAGCCAGATATCACCTTAACTCTCAATCTGTGTTCTTGAAATATCATAATTTACATCTTAGGTTTTCAACTGTCTGTTTTCAAGCTAATACTCTTCAATATTCAAAATTAATTACAGGGTGTTAAAAAAAAAACGCAACCCAAAGAAATTGCTATATCTTGGAAAATACTCATCCAATTATGTTCATATTTTCAGGAAAGAAAGAAGAGACTGAGTATGTATAGCCCCTGTTGTTAGTTAATTGTAAAACATGATGTCTTGGACACTTGCTCAAAACACAGTTGTACCAGCAAAATACGAAAAACGCGAATGGAAAATCACTATATCTTGGAAAATACTAATTCAATTATGTTCATTTTTTCAGGAAAAGAAAGAAGAGACTGTGTATGTATAGCTCCTGTTGTCAGTAAGTTGTATAACATGATGCCTGGGACACCTGCTCAAATGACAGTTGTACTACGAAAATATGAAAACGCAGTCAGAGGTGACTGCCACAGCAATAAAACCAAATAACTTTCTAACCATGGTGTGTTGGCACTTCAGATTTGGCACAAATTATCCTCATTCAATGTGTGGTGAATTTGTGGAGTTTCATCAAAATCACTTTAGGGAATTTACAGTCATGGTCAAAATGCCTTCTTAAGTCTCCCTGAACCAGGCCGTTTGACTGCGATTTGAAAGCATTTCAACCATGACAGTGAAGTCCCTGAAGTGATTTTGATTTCACTCTACAGATTTACCATACAGTAAATGAAGATGGTTTGTGCCAAATTTGAAGAGCCAAAGCACTATGGTTAGGAAGTTATTTAATTTTTTTGCGGGTACAGTCATCTCTGACTGCGTTTTTCGTATTTTCCTAGTACAACTGTCTTTTGAGTAGGTGTCCAAGGCATCATGTTTTATAACTAACCATTTATAGGAGCTATACATACACAGTCCCCTCTTTAATTCCTGAAAATATGAACATAATTGAACCAGTATTTTTCAAGATATAGCAATTTCTTTGGGTTGCGTTTTTTTTGAACACCCTGTATATGTTCTCGAATAACGACTTTTGACTTGTCATATTGTCTATATATCGGAGCATTTTTCAAGGGCTGGGAAAGTTTTCCCATAAATTCAGAAATGTATCAAGGACGTGTAGGGGGTAAACTTCCGATAATTAGCATTCTAAATAAAAATCTGGAAAGAAATCAAAAAGATGCATATATTGCATTTAGCCTAACCTCTAATCATAATGCAGAATAAGCTATAGATCAAGTCCCCAAAGAATGGCTTCAAATAGACTTAATAATAAAATATAACCGGGATTGATGTTAATTTATTTATTTCAGAAAAAAATTTCTTAATGTAGATGTGAAAATAAAACTCCAAGATGAACACTTTGTTAATATTGGAAGAGTTAAGAGACCTGTTGCAATTTATAGACTACATTAAGGGATTACCCAAGTGCTCATTTTGGTAAAAGAGTTAAAACTAAAAACAGTGCCACAAACCCTCTATAGAGTGGCTATAATTGGCACACTAACATGTAATCGCTTAGAAAGGCAATGGATCTCAACTGACTTAATTATAAAAAAAAGTGAAATGACATTCCAAGAGATATGATTAATTGGCTGGTTTCCCAAGCCTCATTTTCATATATTACCAAGTAGCGAAATGTCAACGTGACATGAAGCAAAATAGTATTATGTCCATTCACAGTTAAAATAATTATATGTCCAGTGACATATAGGCCGACGATGTATCCGTGTCTGTTAATTATTTCCTGTATTAACACGGGGTACCATCGAATAATTTTGGCAACGTACCGGAGAACGACATTTTACTAAGAAATGGCAATAATTTAGCACAATATATTTTTTAACTAGAGTTTTATTTTGATTTTGACAAAAGTAAGTATTCCATGCAATAACTATTTCATTCATGATTTTGTAGAAATTCTGTTGGAACCCAGCTCTGATCAAGTACGAAGTTATTGAAATCGGCGCAGACGGACTTTACTCCGAAAGATGGTTTTTCGATTATAACTTTTTACAACATTTAAGTATAGACTTTTGAAAAAAGTACAGAATAGTCCTTATACTATTGAATAATTCTGTTATTTCTGATTCACACGACTCTGATTTGTTTAATTAAAAAAAAAGTTTTAAAAATATTACTTAGGAACGTAACCGGAGCTGGGAACGTAACCGGAGCAGATCAGTTGAATTATATAATTTAAAAAAATAAAACATATGATTTAAAGCATATAAGTCTTGTATATTATTTACAAACACATATGTCAGCTTACTTGGTGTGATAGAATTATAGAACACTGTCTATTAACGACTGAAAAGCAATGTTCTGTAGTTTAACTAGAAAAAATCATTCACTTTCTTACTTGCTTAATGACCCATGCCTAGGTTTATCGAAACAAAGATGGATAACAACTGGTTTTGCATAAAACAATAAACGGGCACTCACTCAAACACCTTACGTTTATATGGAGGGGGGGGGTTAGGTGAAGACTTTCAGAAAGCATATGTTGATTCGATTTGGTCGAGCACATGACAAGTACTTAACACACCTACGCTATATACAGTTCATGGTATCCTAACTTTTTTAATAATCTAGCAATTAAATGCTTTTATTTCCCCTGAAAAGAGAAGTTGTCTTAGAAGTATAATACATGTATGTATAAACAGTATACGAAATTAGTATAACAGAGTAGGTTCTAATAGTTCACTGAACAAATACAATGGGTGAAATCAAATGGAATTATTTGCTTACTACATTTAATCACTTCATTCTCCATACAATGATTGTTCTATGTTTGATAGCCTTTCTAAGGTAAGTGCACTTATGCATGGTAAATACCAAATTTAATTTTTCACAATGGATAAATTTTTTTCTTTAAATAAAATGTAATAAATACGCATTCGAACAATCCCGTATGTTTTTAAATTAGTATATGTGCTTTAAATTATATATTTTATTTTTTTTGATTAAATAATTCAACTGATCTGCTCCGGTTACGTTCCCAGCTCCGGTTACGTTCCTAAGTAATATTTTTAAAACTTTTTTTTAATTAAACAAATCAGAGTCGTGTGAATCAGAAATAACAGAATTATTCAAAAGTATAAGGACTATTCTGTACTTTTTTCAAAAGTCTATACTTAAATGTTGTGAAAAGTTATAATCGAAAAACCATCTTTCGGAGTAAAGTCCGTCTGCGCCGATTTCAATAACTTCGTACTTGATCAGAACTGGGTTCCAACAGAATTCCTACAAATTCATGAATGAAATAGTTATTGCATGGAATACTTACTTTTGTCAAAATCAAAATAGAACTCTAGTTAAAAAATATATTGTGCTAAATTATTGCCATTTCTTAGTAAAATGTCGTTCTCCGGTACGTTGCCAAAATTATTCGATGGTACCCCGTGATCAACATTTCTCTTGTAGGAGGAATGAATGCGCATATAAGTTTCCTTGGCTACATGTTATTTCAGCTAGGGGTTTGACGATAGCCTTATGAGTTAAAAAAGAAGCTATGAGTTGAAAATGTAACACACATGCAACAAATATTATGTAAACTAATCATTTTTAAGGCACCACAAATTCATTTCCACGGATATTAAACAAATCACAAGGGAGATAAAGTATAACGTGACTCCAGTTTGACATCCTTCGGGAATTATCAGACCTTCAAATATTTTGTCTTACATTCAAGACAACCATTTAATAGCATTGTATATTTAAATTCAATAGACTTCATTCTGCTATATTTGGTGTTGGTGTCAGCGTAAATCATAGAGGGGTCACCTGGGATGCACTATAACTGCCCTGTATTCAAGCCAGTATTTTATGAGATCATTGAATAACACTTATTCAATGATGTTTGGCATTCAAGTGTATTTGGTGTTTAAATGTTTTATCAATGGAAAATGATGTTTTGGATGTCATAGCTTGTGATACGATGATGTAAGGCTGTAATAGATTGCGAGAAAATTCACTGTCATTGAATAATATGCTGTTTATCATGAAGCCAAATTGTATTTTTTCAATAGATTATGTTTAGGTTAATTCATGCAGCTTGGAATGAATTATACAAGTCTTTAACTGTACAGTATTCCCTCATATTTTCTCTCACATCTTTAACATACAATTTTCTGTTCAATGAAGGAGAAAATCTCTTGCTGTTCAAGGCACAGTACATTGTGCAACATCTTTCAAGGGAATATAGGGTTGCTATTATAATGTGATAAATTTTCACGATGGACGTTAAACATTGGTTTAAACTGATCAGAAATAAGCGCCTACTTTCTCGGAATGCTGATGTCAACAATTTATGGGTAATGTTGTCTCCCTTGAATAGTAATTGGCTAAAAATTCTTATTTGGCCTAATCCTTTACTCATTCGTGTTTCATTCTCAGGGAGAATTACCCTTTGCAAAAGGGATTGAATTCAGCATATACTCTTAACATAACTGATAAGACACTGCAGTAAATGCAAAATCCGACCATTGCCATATCTCAAAAATCTTAATTTTGGGGGCATTCTCATACCAGATCCTAAAATTTGGGTCCATTGCCATACCAAATGTCAAAAAAGGTACCCCATGTGAGCCGAGGATCTCCATCAAGGTTTATGCATTGAACACTCCGGGATGCAGTCTAACACTCAAGTCCAAGAAATGCCTCTCAACTCGAGTTGAGATGATTTTCCTTTCATATGCTTGGACCAATCCCTTTGAACTTCGATTTATTTTTCTGGAACTGTTCACTGGATTATAAGGAAGGACAAAATAGATCATTACAACCAAAAATGCCTAACTACAAAATTTAGCCATATTTTTCCAGGGCTGTTTATCTGCAAAGCAGGATAAAATAGACCAACACAGCCTTATGATATCTCACATATATCTAACTAATATACAACAGTTCAGATGGATTAAATGATTCAATTCAATTAAGCATAAACAACTCTATTGATCAGTTTGTCTTCTCTATTGTATATTTTGTGTAAACATATAGAGGTACACTTTGTGTTGACACTCAGGGGTGGCATTGATTCTATGAACAAAGGATATTCTACTATCTAGCTAAGTATATTTCCTCATGATATACAATTGATGATGTCATTCGTTGTATGTAGCAATCTTTCCAAGCAAAAATAGGATTAACATATTATATATAAAAATCTACTGAGTAATTTTGAAAGGTTACAACCAATGACATCATCAATCTAGCCAATAGGGGTCCCCTGATTGGTCCGAATACCATTGGTCCTAATCCTAATCGTTTGAATCTCAATGGTGTACCAATGATGAACCAAAAAATTAACTTAGGAAGAACTTACCACTGATGGATGAAGCAACATTTCATTTATTGATTGTTTGGTTTGTGTATCTAATAATCAGAGAGACAAATAAATGTATTTCCTTTGATGTATAGAATGCGGTGTTTGTTTGATGTTATGAATCTATAACCCCAACTCTGTGATATATTGAAATGTAGCACCTCATGTGATAGAAGGAACACCTTGCTTGTTCACAGTCCCCAGGGTCCCCCCCCCTGTCAAAGAATTCTGTGGAAAAGGGAGATAGAGACGAAGAAATGGGGGAGGGGGGGGCTTGTATATTACAGACATGAATTGGGCTGTGATCCAATAGTTACATATCTTCTAATTTAATTGTAGAAATATAATATATTGAATTTAGACTTTAAAATTTGTTACCTAGACATGCTTTAAATGAAATAATCTGTAATGGAAAGATGATAATTGATTTATGGTTTAAGAATTAAGGACTTAAGAAACAATAATGTTTGTTGAAGCATGCGTAAAGGGTAGACGCTATAGGTAGATAGGTTATTGGAAGAATGTTATAATTGATTAGAACTTAAAAGAAAAAATGCCTAGGAGGATTGAAATAAATTGTTGTTATTTTAAAGAGCCTCTATGCCATAGGATAGCACAATCAAGACCCCTCTGGACCTTCTTGCATATTGAGTTTCACCACATATTCACCCATCTACTTACCAAAGAAGAAGTCCCAAATCCCCCTCTTTCAATGTTAATTTTGCAATTGTGCTGGCCGATCTAATTATTTTTGAAAAAATTAATTCAATCTGAAGTTTGAATATACCGGGAAGGTCCTCCTGTTATCTGATTGGTCGTTGAATTTGTTTATCATAAACCTGATTGGCTGCCTGGTTCAAGGCGCTTGTGTGACTCAATGGGGATTCCCCTCGCTAGCCAGGGAATACATTATGTTTAATTCTGGAATTTGGTTGTTCTGTTGATTATTTCAATATTTCGGCAATAATATACCCAAAAATGATTCTAAAGATATATCCATGTTATGTGAGATATTATATGAGCAATAACAATAGGACATCATTGATTGTCTGGGGGAGAAACCTATGGTATAATGTATCTGTAATCAGAGTTGGTGAGTTAAGGTACGTTCACACCAACGGCGAATGCCACGCTTTAAATCGGCGAGCAAAGCGCCGTCATTTTTGTCATTTTTCTTCATACCAACGGCGCTTTGATGGCGCTTTAAAGCGGCTTGTAAAGCGGCACCAAAGCGTAACAAAGTTTGATTAAAGCGTCGGGGTCGTAATAGGTCGTAGAAAAGCTCAGAGTAAAACGGGATATTCGGCAAGAGCGCCAAAAAATTTTAAACTCTTAAAAATTTTTTGGCGCTCTGTTACGAATCGATTAAGCGCCGAGAGCGTATCAAAGCTTAACAAACCGTAACAAAGCTCAGAAAAACTTGATCCAAAGCGTAGGAAAGCTTAACATAGCTCTAAAAGGTTCCTCACGCTTTGATCCCGCTTTGATCAGGCTTTGTTACGCTTGAAATCACGCTTTGAAAAGCTTTGATAAGCATTATTACGCTTTGATGCGATTATGACGCTTTAAATCAGGCTCTGATACGATTGCAAAACTCTGTTGTGCATTGTTACGCTCTGTTAAGCTCTGTCACGCATTGGAAAATGTCAAGATCGCCGATTCTATGCCGCTTTTGATCCAATGACTATATAAAGATGCAGTAGATCCATAAAACCATTGCATCTTTGACTCGAGAACACGATGGCAGAACAACGAGATCCAGAAATTCCAGATGGACCAGAGCATGACCTATCTGAAGAAGACATGACGTTTGTCGCACGGCGTGATATAGCGTGTGAAAACTTTCAAGCGTAACAAAGCCTAGCAAAGCGTTTCAATCCTTGATTAAAGCGTCTCAATTCGTTGGAAAGCTTGAGAGTCCCTCAGGAAAGTGTAACAAAGAGTGTCAGATATTGATGAAAGCGTCTGACCTCGTGTCAGATCTTCATGCCAGATCGTAGCAAATCTTGAGACATCTTAACGAAGCGTGTCAAGTGGTAACAGACCCTGAATAGACTGGGGTCCCCGCTTTGAACCAAGCTGTGTTAAGGTTTCCTACGCTTTGAGTCAAGCTTTGTTGAGCTTTGTTACGGTTTGTTAAGCTTTGATACGCTCTCGGCGCTTCAATCAATTCGTAACAGAGCGCCCAAAATTTTTAAACAGTTTAACATTTTTTGGCGCTCTTGCCGAATATCCCGCTTTACTCCGAACTTTTCTACGACCTATTACGATCCCGACGCTTTAATCAAGCTTTGTTACGCTTTGGTGCCGCTTTACAATCCGCTTTAAAGCGCCATCAAAGCGCCGTTGGTGCAAACGCTTAAACAGTTTAAATTTTTTAGCGCTCTTGCCGAATATCCCGCTTTACTCCCGAGCTTTTCTACGACCTATTACGACCCCGACGCTTTAATTAAGCTTTGTTACGCTTTGGTGCCGCTTTACAAGCCGCTTTAAAGCGCCATCAAAGCGCCGTTGGTGTGAACGTACCATTAGTGACTAGTCGTTTGGTGTTGCTAAATATTTTTCAACTAAAACTGTTAAAATGTCCCAAAAAAGTCCTAAAGTAATATTATGCCTTGTTTAGCCTCTTACCTCACCCAAGTAATGTAAAAATAAAATCCAAAGCAATGTTATACCTCATTTATTAAGCCTCTTGCCTCACCTAAGTAAAGTAAGGGTCATATATAGCCACAGTTTAGAATTTAGTACCCTTTGCATTTGTTTGACTTTGCTTCTTAATCTCTGATCTCACAGAGCCAAACAGGGTTCGTCGTTGAAGTATGGATGATTTTCTAAATACATGTATGGTCATTTCCTCTAACATAATTTCATAGTTAATGAGCATGCATTTAGGGTGTGTTCCTTCCAGCTCGCTGATTGGTTGTGCACAGGTCAGCACAGAAGTTTGAAATGATTTATGACCTGGGGTGTCAAAGGCACCACTCGTAGGGGTGAGGCTCCTAAACTTTGATTTAGTCTATACTAGGCAGAGGGTAGTTTGTTACTAGACTCTGTGCGCAGGGTACGAAATTAGTGATTTTATTCAATGAAACATGAGTAACTTGATAATTATAAATGATTGATATTTGAATTTACAGTTAGTCCATTTTGTGACTATTTTGTGTTCTCAAACTTTTTTTGGATGGTCTTCAGTGGTTGGTGTTTGGCATTCAGCATCTATAACAAATAAAGGGTGTGGCAATTGCATGTAAATGCCTTATTCCTGAGTTTCATCAACCTTAAACCGGAATTCAGCCAAGACTTAAGATGGACTCCACTGTCAGTTTGTCAGTTTCTATAATGTTATAATTCACGCAGGACAAATGGGAGGTATAATATCTAAAGACATCATCAAGACTTTAATACAATGAGATTCTATTAATTGACATATATTGTCTGATTTCTCCTATTATTGGTCATATCGTCAACCTGCTAGAAGGCCAGTTGTATTGATTCATGCAGAATCTTTCAGTCCTTCAATTCTTAACTGACCTTGGAATTATAAAGTCATTCTGGGAATACCAGGTCATTAAGATTTTTGATCAATATGGCTTAACAGATTTCACTGATAAAGAATGTACACAAATCCATGGTACTAAGGCCAAGATTAAAAGTTTTCAAAAGAAACTTATCGATAAACATCAAATTGATTGGCATACAACTTATGGAATGACAATAAAAACAAAGAAAATGGTAATAAACTTAGAAGTTATAGACTCCATAAATCTCGTTTTCATATCGAGGAATATGTTGAGATGTATTTACCTCGGATTTACAGACAAGCATTGGTGTGGTGTATTACCTCTGAGGGTAGAAACTGGAAGATATAATCCTAAATTAATCCTTCGTGACAGAATTTGTTTAATGTGTGATACGCAGGAAGTTGAAAATGAAATACACTTTCTAATAGATTGTCCATTGTATAATGATTTAAGATATGATGTTTTCACTTATATGTATTATGTGTGAGTGCAATGTTTACATGCTAGCAAAGTTAGTATATTATATGTTTAAAAGACGTAAATTATATTTATTGTAAATTTTATTCAGTGTATCATAAGTCGGCAACGGCTGGACATGTACCACGGGCGGATCCAGGATTTTGTGTTAGGGGGGGGGCGTGTGATAATAACTGTGACCGAATAGTCAAATTTTGTAAAAAGCGATAAAGGAAAAAGACAAATTTTCCGACTTTTTAGGGGGGGAGGGGCGTGCACCCCCCACGCCCCCGTCTAGATCCGCTGGTGTGTACATATTACTATTTTACCTCTACATGTGTATGTATATTTTAATTGTTTTTTAGTGTAAATTGTATACGTGTGACACTTAAATAAACTATTTTCAACTAAAACTAAACTATTGACTGACATGATCCTACATATAAGATATTTGTCTGGTAGGGTTATGCCAAAAGTGAAATATGTAGCAAATCAAAAGGTTTTCATTTACTTATTTATTTATTTGCTCAACAGCTTAGATCAGCTTTGAAGCTCAGTTGTACAGCATTCTACAGTAATTGAAGGGCTCTTAGTTCAATTCCCACTGGAATGGACTGGTCTAGTACAATTATCTCTTATCAAAGTCTCTAAAGGTGAGAGTCTCTGAAATCTCACCAAATGGTCATGCAACCTTTTAAAACCAATGAATGGTGAATATTAAATGACTATTTTTATGAAAAATGTAAACCCAAAATTTAAGATCACCTCAGAATAACTTTTTTCTTGATTTGAAATTAAACATACGGTTTTTGGATTTTGTACTCATCTTAGACTATAACATTTGCTGTTATCACTTAAATTGTGTGACAATGTTTTATGATAAAATGTAATTTACTATTATAAGTAGGTGTAAGATTGCCTCTCAAATCAGTTTCAACAATAGACTGGCCGCATTTTCTACCACAATGTCACCTTGTGCTGCTATGGAGATAAATCTCGCTTGCTTAATGGTCTATAAAGATTAATGTCTTAAAAGCTTCAATCTGACAAAATACATGGCTTTGTAGTAATAAGTAGCGTAATTAGAGTCTTTGATAAATCTTTATGGTCTGAGTAAGGTGATTCCATATGACAGCCTATGAGGGCTTTCTCTCCTTGAGCGAAGATCCGACACAGAAATCTTATGATGGATCGCTGGCAGAATTGTACAAATAGCCACAAAACACTTTAACGACCCTTTAATATAACAAAAATAGTTCAAATTGCTGAAATAACTCAAAAAGTCAAATATCTGTAATAGAGAAGGATGATTTAAGAGACGTTTAACAAATATTTATTTTGAATGATTTTGTGCATTGTCAAAATGTCTCTTATTATTAGTTTCTATGAGTATTATACAAAATCACAAAACCATGGGATGTTTTATTCTTGATGAAATTATTTTTGTGCATCTTTTTGAAGAACGTATAAAAAGAAGACCATTACGCCGACATTAGAAATAGCTGTAGATATGCACTTTAATGCTCACAAAATTAAGACACAATATTGCCAAACACAATATCTTGTATCAAAATCCATAAGTATGTCAAGTGGTCATCCTCCATTCGTGAAATTGCCATTGAACTAAGTTTCTTGTTACATATTTTATAATTATTTACTATATATTATTTTTATATATTATTAACTATTTTGTAACACAAGTTTGATGAAAACATGAAAAAGCAACAGTATTTTTAATAGAGAACATTTGATATAAAACTAATTTACTATTGGGTAACCAAATGAGACCTGGGACCATGGGCCATTAGCCAATTACGGTCATTTTCCAGTCGAAATCTGGATGAATTGAATGTAATTTAACAGTCGTTGAAAGTGACCGATGGGGTCCACATAAAAACGTCAAAATAAAGCAATCGTTGATTGCTCAAAGTTGCTAATTTCGGCCCACAAAAGTCATTAACCTTTCAATACTAATAAGCATAAGGAGAGACTTTATACAAATGAAATTGAATAGGAATTGAACGAACAGGTCCTTAGGGAACTAAAACAGACTGATCAATCCATAGTTTATTTCGCAAAAGACAAATAGGCTGAATTTGTAATTATGACAGTTGAGTTTTGTTTTTGCAAATGAAGTACTGTCTGGTGATATGTAATAACATTATATTGTATTATTATTTCACTTGTGACTTTCTGAATTTGAACAATCATTTGTTTGTTTGTTTGTTTGTTCATTTGTTTGTTTGTTCCCTCTCAATCATCCACTCACCCAATCTCAAGGAGATTCAACTAATGACAAACCAATCAAACAAGTCCATTTTTAAATATCAAGAAACTTATTATTTCACATGTTCATAATCATAGTACATCACAATCTAGTTAAGTTCTGAATCAGCTAAATATAAATACATGTGTCTGTCATCTGTGTACAATTTGGACTCTTGATTGTGTGCCAGTTTGTCGTATTTTTAGATTTTTTCTCTGAATATTTTTTTTATCTAAAACATGACTGTAATCTTGATGTATTGTACTTCAGTGTCATCTAATTTATGTAATGTTACTTGTGCCATATCATCGCTATTCCTTATTCTGTGTTTGTATTGCTATTCCTTATTCTGTGTTTGTATTGCTATTCCTTATTCTGTGTTTGTATTGCTATTCCTTATTCTGTGTTTGTACTTTATCACCAAATGTTATTAAAACTGAGAGAGATTGAAAGAAATAAAACATCCTTGACCCATTCAAAACATAACACCATGGTAATATTTTGTTGCATGTGTCATAGACATAACTTGTAAATTGTACATTATGTAAATCAACTTGTGTTCACCATTGATTTATGAATATTAATTATCCTGGCTGTTTCTTAATTCTTTATCTTATGTCTAATTGCAAAAGTTCAATACATAAGGAAAATGGCAATGTTTGACCATTGATTTGTTTCGAAGGGAGGCTACTAAAATGTCTTAGTGTAGCATCAAATGACATGATAGTCATAAAGTGTTCTGGGAGATTCTATTTCATTGTGACTTGAGCAATTTCTATGAAAAATTGCCTATCTTAATTGTTTGGTTATTCTGTGATTGTATGGAGAGTAAAGGATAGTAGAGTGACATCCACAGATCCAGGGGCCTGTTTCTAGAAAATAAAACCAATGACACCCATATACTGCTTAAGTGACACATATACAAGTAAAATGACATCCGGGGACCTGTTTCTAGAAAATAAAACCAATGACACCCATGCACTGCTTAAGTGACACATTTATATCCAAAGAACATGTGTACGTTTTATAGATTTTATTACATAAAATATAAAATATTACAATTTAACCTTTTTGGCATGGGGAGACGGCTATCTATCGATCAGAGCTTGCGTAATTGTATACCAAAGAAACGATTACGTAATCATGAGATAATGTTACGTAATGACAGCGCAAAATCATGATTATGCAACCTTATATAATCATTAATCTTTGGGATAAGAGAGAGACCATAGAGGACCGAGTGCTGAGATAGATAGCCGCCTCCGAAATCTGGGCCACCCGATACCCTCTATTAAGGGGGCGAAGGGGTGGGGGCGGGTAAGCGTCCGACTTCCTCAAGATGCAAAGCTAAAACTGTGTAAACCAAACTACTACAGAACAGTTGGTATAGCATTAAGATAAGTTATTGTCCCGGCCTAATTGGATCTGTCAACAGACTTTTAATTGGGCTGGTAGGACAGACACCGTTCTCTGTGATATAAACCAGATTTAACAAATACTTGTTAAATCACAATTTATATCCAAAGAACATGTGTACGTTTTATAGATTTTATTACATAAAATATAACATATTACATTTTAACCTTTTTGGCATGGGGAGACGGCTATCTATCGATCAGAGCTTGCGTAATTGTATACCAAAGAAACGATTACGTAATCATGAGATAATGTTACGTAATGACAGCGCAAAATCATGATTATGCAACCTTATATAATCATTAATCTTTGGGATAAGAGCCCAAAAACAAGTATACTCGTGGACGGAGTTTAAATAAAAAGCTCTGTGAACGATAGGATACGCCGTATATATGAGTAAGATGACATCCAGGGGCCTGGTTTTGCGGAAGTGACACTCAGGGACCTGTTTCTAGAAGATAAAACAATTCACTCCCATGTATTCCGAAAGTGACACTCAGGGACCTATTTCACGAAAATAAAGCCAATCTCACCCATATACTGCACAAGTGAAATCAAGGGGCCTGTTTCTACAAAATAAAGATGAAACCAATCACAACCATATACTCCTAAAGTGATATCTAATCAATTGTTAGAATATAAATGACACCTATATACTGTAAAAGCATCCAAGGGACTGTTTAAAGAAAAGATGGCCCATTGAAAGTGAAATGATCAAGAAAATTACATGAATTACTGTACATGAGTTGTACAGGCATGCATTTTAGAAGCAGGCCAAAGTATTTATTTAATCCAAAAATCAATCTTTATTTATTTACAAACATCAAGTGATCATTCTTGGTGTTATATTACAGAATTTCATGTTTTCTCTTTGTTTACTTTAATATTGAATGATTACAAATTGAAGCTGATTTATAGATTAGGTCTTCTTTGAATTTTAATCCATATTCATGTTAAACATTATTATTTACATTTCCTTTGTTACATTTCCTCCTCGAACTTGTAGTATTGAAGTTAATGATTTTACCAGTTTTTGATTCAGAAATTTTTCAACAAAATAACAGGGTATCACTTTGTGATAGACACCAGTTCTTGTCAGTTATTGACTATAGGCCTACTACTCAAAAAAGTGAAGGGGCACTTTTTCCTTTGTGTAAAAGTGAAAGTGGTCCTTAACTTTTTTGAGCGGTATAGTATATCATAAGAGGGGTTTATTAAAACATATGTATTGTAATAATAAATCTTATTTGGAAATAAAACTTAACATATAAGTAGTTGTATTATCAGGCTTAGATATCATAAAAGCATACCTTTAAAAATTGTGCAAAGTGGGAGGCTTGACAAAGTGAGAAAGGAGGTATACATGTATTTGAAAGTGGTTTATACATGTATACACATTATAAATTGAACACTATCTAAGATGCCATCTCATATGAATCACCCCAAGTCTACTTTCTGAATGTGCTACATGTATATTTATTTTGGTTGGTGTTGTATGGCAAGCCAAATTTTGAAAATATCCAATTTTGATTTTAGTGACCAAAATAAGCCTGAAAACAATAGACAGCATGGAGTTTTCCATCTGGGAAAATTACATGGGATATGTCATTTTCAACTTCATCACATTGCTATATACAGGGTATCTCAAAAACGTATCCAAAAGTATATCAATGACACAGATAAACCAATCAAGATTTTTTAGATATTTTTTACACAGTTTTTAGTTCAGTCTTGCCTTTTTGATGTGTATCAAATGTGATGAACAATGTGGCTGTATGGATGCAGGCTGTCATCGAAACACAAGGAGGTAACATTGATTATGTGGTGTGAAAAGGTTTAACGCATCAAAAAGGCAAAAACAAGATCTTCTTGTTTAAAATGAGGAAAACAAAAACTGAGGAGATGTGCTACTAATCCATCATCAATCGATATAATCCAAATGACATTTTTATAATTTTTTGTGCCTAAATAGAAAATAACATATTGTTCTAGTGTAAATCAAGGAATACCTGATCTAACAATACTCCAAGTCCAAAATAAAACTTTCCAAAATTGTTTGTGATACACTCCTTGGTCTTTTGGTGGGTCATCTCATAATTGAAGAAATACAAATTGAGTTTATAACATTGGAGATGAACCCTAGTGTTTACAATGAGTTAACATCACACTTGGTGTGTCATTATGTTCATACATTCACTAACAGTTGTTTGTGGCATCTGTGATTCAAGTTTCAAGTCAAAAAGCAAGTCATTAGCCTCCATATAGGTATGTGTCTGTAAGTAACATTTGACGTAGTTGGGTATCGTTGGCAGGTCATGTTCAAAATCATCCAGCAAAATCGGTATAAGGACCTGGCTGGGGTGCAGCATGTATTGCCTATGGGCAACAAGGAACTCCTCCTTACACCAACCACTCTCCAGAAACCTCGGAGATAGCACCATAATTGTGCGCTGACTTTTCTCAATAGCATCTGCAATGTTATCTGCAATGGTTCTACCAACTACAAAGTCTCTGTTATGAATACAAAGTTTGTATTTGGGCTCAAGAATGGGTATTAGAACATTCCTTATCCAGCGGACATCTTCAGTGACATACCCAACAAATGCATCATATTCTTTCCCTTCAGGGTGCTCCGGATATTTCCTCTTCTTCCGTATAAGTAATATCAGTACATTTTTGAAGCAGTATAGATTCACCAAGATGATTGTAATTAAGAATGTGACGCTCACTGGAATACCAGCTACAATCCCCCAGTTTACGTTACACAATTCCTCATTAAAGTCATGTTCCATGATTGGTGCAGATCCACTGGTGCATGTTATGTGTCTTGATTTATGTAAGACACGTCGTTCCGATAAGCTCCAAAGCCATGCTTTAATCCAGAATGTGTCACATGTGCACTCCAATGGATTCTGATGTAGAGAGATGTTCTTTAAACCCACAAAGGGAAACACAGAAATCTTGTTTGGCAGGTATCGCAGTTTATTGTTGTTCAAAACAAGTTGCTCCATACTTGTTAGATTTTCTAAAGCTGAACTGGCAATGTATTTTATTTGGTTGTTTTGGGCATCAAGCGTAGCTAAATCGTTGAAGTACGGCCTGTAATGCAATTCTTCAATGTTATTATCACTAACATCAAGGTCAATCTTTTCGTTAATTCCATACTGAACACTGGGAAGTTTTTGGGGAAGATCTGCCAATTGTTTGTTCTTACATTCAATAGCGAGACGTTTCACATTGGGTTTTCGAATACATGTACAATTCACAGGGCAGTTTTCCGTTATATTGCACACTAGGTCGTCTTCATGTACTTCAATTAACCTATGGTCTTGTAGCTGAGGGGGGTACATACATATCAAGGATCTGCTTTCCCAAATTGTGAACTCATATAGTTGACCAGGCAAAGACATAACTGATTTGACAATCTTTTGAGTGTCATACATATTACAATCGCATATGATTGGATTCTTTGACAAATCAATGTATAAAAATCCATCAATGGCGAACAATGCAAATAAATCACTTAATTTGGTAAGATGGAATGGTTGCACAAGTTCCAGATTTATGTATTTGAATCGGTTATATCTGAGATCCATATAAAACCGATATGCCTTTGTGAAATCAAAATGAAAACTGCTGCTTCTGAATGATTCCAGATTATTATGCGAGAAATCAAATTGTTTCTCAATTGGAGTTTTCTGCCGATCTTGGCCCAATAGTTGAAACGTATAAGTGTCCATTGTTGTTAAGTTATTGTAGCTTGCATTTAAATACAGTAGGTTATAATTATCCAAAAATGCATTTCTTTGAATATCAGCCACATTATTTTCACTTAGATCGATGCGAGTAATGTCTTTAAGTTTGGCAAACAGTCCTGTCGGAATAATCCGAAGTTTGTTATTGTTCAGATTGAGACGCTGCAAAGTGGAACAGTTATCAAAGATGTCACTCTCGAGTGCCGTCAAGTTATTGTGCGACAAATCAATTGAATTCAAATTTTTAAAGTCACAAATCTGGCGAGGAATACTCTCCAAGTTGTTATTGCTCAGATTGAGACGCTGCAAAGTGGAACAGTTATCAAAGATGTCACTCTCGAGTGCCGTCAAGTTATTGTGCGACAAATCGATTGAAATCAAATTTTCAAAGTCACAAATCTGGCGAGGAATACCCTCCAAGTTGTTATTGCTCAGATCCAGTTTTTTTATCAAATGTTTCTTTTTTTTGTTTTCTATTGGTGTTATGATGTCATCACTGTTTCTGTCACTGCAAATTATTTTTACTTCTTCATGATTGTAAGACTGTCTCAAAACACATTCTGACTGTACTATCTCGACCATGGTCATTATCAACAAAATATACACAAAGAAATCCATGTTGATAAATTGCATTCTGTCTGCCACCTTATTTCTGAATAGTTGACTCATATGAAAAACAACTTTAAATTAAGAATGTTTACTCAAAATGTATAATCTACAGTATGTAGCCTTTATTTAGAGTTGTACTTTTTATAGCAAATGTGACACTTGACACCTTTGACACCTGACACCTCTTCCCCAGAATGTGCAATGTTACATGTTTTTAAACTTCCTTATAGAGCTAGAGGTCTAACACAAAAGATTAAGTTGACCCTTAAGAATGTTTTTGGAAATATTGTGAAGTATCTCATGTTTTTAGCATACCACTTGTTGATTCCAGGAAAACCACTTATTGTTGGATTTTCCTCAATTACCTACACATGTTAGAGGGTACCAAGAACTGATTAACTTTGGCCGACTTTGGTTTCTGGCACCCAAGTTTTTCATCATTGTCATCATAAAATTTGCCATTTGCAATTTGCCATTTGCCATTTTTGAGGTTTCCATTATAAATCTTGCTATCATATTCCTAGAAATAACTGCCTGATGTTCTTTAAATTTGAGCCTTGTTGGTGATATAATGTGGTTCATCCTTATTCATCAAAGCATTACTTTTTACAAGGCTATCCTTTATTTATTTAGTTGTCAGGTATCTACCTGTGGAGCTGTATTGTTGTACAATGTACTGAAAATCATTAAGTGAAATATTCCATTTCAACTTTCACTATTTTTCATTCATTACATACATGTACTTGTATTATAAGTTACGTTCCTATAGGCTTTGACACCCCAAAGTATGAATACTCATAGTTATTAATTTAAAAACAATAAAAACTAGAAGTACAATTATGTTTTGTTTATGTACTCATCAAGATTCGGGAGGTCAGGGTAACCTTGTCAGCATGCCAAAATCTAACAGTCTAGTTTCTTGTTTACTATGTAGGAAAGTGCAAAACAAAAACTCATTTAAATGTCATAACTGGTTATGATTCATTAAATCAATCCTAATCACTTATTTCTATTTCCTCAAATGTGCTTTATCACAAAATTTATATATCCTTAAGCATAACACCCATTGAATATTTGAATATGCTCTTCAGTATAATGCACTTGAGAAGTATTTCCTGATGGCTTATCATCTGCCATTACATGGATTTTATCACCATTTAAAGGAAGTGCCCTTAAATCTTTTTGAGGCATATGACATCTTAACTTTTTGAAAGAGACTTCACATTCCACCGCCATAATAACATTACCGCTGACTGAATAATAAATAGCCCAATTTTAGGTATTGTACACTGGCGGATGCAAAAGCTAACAAGGGGGCACATTTCAAGTCAAGGAAGAAAATTTCTGTGTTTGCCCAGAAAAAAAATTTTTGGCCCCTGAAACCAAAGATTTGGCTCAAATTTTGAAAATTGAAGGCCCATTTTTGATAATTTGGCTGAAAAAAGGCCGAAAAAGACCTAGTTATGCTCAAAAAGCCCCATTTTTGAGGCCCTACAGATTTTTCGGGTCCAAATATATTTGGGGCCCTAAATGTTTCAAAGAAATGACTTCTTTTTCCTCTTCCAATGAATTTTTATTTCACTTGAAGAGTTTAATATTCAAATTCTTATTAGAGTTTGCAAAAGTAAAACATTGTTTTCAAACTTCAATTTTGTCGAAGTACATTTCTTTGCACAGTTAATTTTTTATAACTGTGCAACTCTTTTGGGACTTTTAAAATCAATGTCAAGCACATATCTGACAAGAAACGCAACAAATTGAGATTAGCTGGCCAACTATTCGCTTTATGAGAATTTACTATTAGTTTCAGCGATTATGAGATTGATTTTTAGAATGTAAGCTGGTTAAGAAAAATCATTTTCAATCTTATCTAACGTGTTTGTTATCTGTGTTTTACAGCTCAGGTGTTTGGTGGCTTTTTTCTCCGAAGTCCAACACCAACAACAGATCGGCCGCTATCTCAACAAATGGAACGTCAACTCAAGTCCCAGATGGCCAATGAAGACCGACGGAAATCTGCCTTTATGTACCACTTTCTTACAAATGATTACGATGAACAGTAGGATTGAATTATAGAGAGCAAACTGTGCCAATTGAGATTTCTTAAGCTAAATACAAATGAGGATTGAGTTGCAGTCAAATCATAAGCTTTTATCTGTAATGGATTAGATTGTGCCAAAGTGCAATGATTGGTACTTGCGGAATTTAATTTCGAACCCATAATTTCTATGATTCGAATCATCTTTAACCTTGTCATTCCGCAAAGTGTGTGATTTATTGGACACAGCATAACCTTATGTGAAGCGCTTGGGTATACAAACCGGTTTATTATTGACAGATTAAAGATCATTGGAAGATGAACCAATACTGGGAAATACACCGATAAATGTGGTCAATAAAACAACCGTTAAATCCATGTTAATGATATTGGCAAAAGTAGATGCTTAATTTTGAAAATTAGCAAGCGAACACTAATTGATCAGAGGGGTGTCTAGAATATTGATATGAAATCTGTGGCTGAATTGTGATTGTTTGTCATAATTAAATCACAGTTGCTGAGGATATAGCAACATTGTGAGTTAAATTTGCAATTTATGGATTTATGAAAACCATTTAAGGTAAGTAGATACACATGTATATTTTCAATTGAAACTTGTGTCAAAGATGGAAAAACAGTTCATATTTCATTCATGCCTTATGGGAGGTTACCTCCCTTTCCATCTTTAATACAGTCCATGGACAAATACATGTAGTAACATACATGTTAATTGTTGGAACATTTTATAAAATCAAAAATCACAATGGTACATCTTACACAGCAGGATTGAATTGCTTTTATGAAGCATTTTGGCAAAAAACTTTGTGATGGAGGATTTTTGTCAAAGTGCTCCAAAAGCAAGAAAGTGCTTGATGTGACAATTTCATTGTGACATCACATGGCTTTACAAAACAACAAATTCACATAGGGTCACACTTCGCTCAATTTAAACAACCTGAAATAGTATTTAAAGGCCTAACTTTTTCAATTATCATCAATATTTAGTTATTTATAAAAGTATTCATATTACTTAACTTAGGTATGTAAAGAGAATGCCAAGTATCTGTTTTAAACTGTTTGTTTAACAAAACATATTTGTTTTAATTTAAAGAAAAATGTAGAAATGTTTTCGTGCTTAATCATAATTATAGGATTCCTCAAAACCAATGCACAAATATATTTATAAATTGAAGTGTACCTATTTTAACAAATTGCTATTTATTACCTATATATTTACAGTATACATAGCTGTATAAAATATAAACTTGAACAAAAGTATAGGAAGATATATTTATTGTTGTCTTATTTGTGGTGGTGGTGGTTTGGAGTGGTTAAATGCCTTTTTGACTCTATTATGTCATAACAGTGACCATTCTCCAAAGCAGGTGTCCAGAATCAGTACCTAGTTCTTCCCGGGATTGGGAAAGAGAAAGAAGATATTCTGGACCTTGGGAACCTGCGATGGGAGAATGAATAGTGACATGACTTTACATTGCTTGAATCATCTAATCTATAGTTTGTTGGATGTATCTGGTTTTCCCTGACTGATTTGAAAAGCTGAAATGTTAACTATATTCTACTAGTTCATACTACTTCATTGTTCTTTCTCTTGATGCAATTAATGCTGGAAGATACCTAGACTAATAGTGTAAAGATTCTTTGGTTAAAATAAAATGGCTGATACATTTTTGGTAAAACAGAAACAACTGAAAAATATTAAAAATCAAATGATTTAGATGGATTATATATTTTGGAAAATTATCCTATTTTAGAGTAAAATCGTACATGTGGAATTACATGAAGAATTGGTTACAGACAGGTAAAATGTGGTAATTCAAATTAGTGAACTTTACATTATTTCAAATTGAATGATCTAGTACAGTCTTTTACTACAAATAGGGAGAACACTATAGTATTTGTAATTCAGAATGCATAGTTCAGTCGTATGGCTAGACTAATAAGGTTGATTTCGTCAGTAAATCCAAACCATGCAATCACTGGCACATTCAATCAAAGAAACATTTAATTTCAGTCAAATGTCAATTCTGTTTTGACTCGTTCCGTTGCATACTATGGTCGAATGTAGGGAAAGTAGTTGTATGAAAAGTGAATTGTATGGGACAAATCTGATTATTTCATGCATTGTATGTGACTAGTAGTGGATACATTGATTGTATGGGGCAAATCAAACATTTTATGGGACAAGTTGTGTGTAGATTGATTGTTTTGGGTAAATCAATGCACATGTACATATATTGTATAGAAAAAGTAGTAGGTACATCCATTGTATGGGCAAGTGAGAATTTATCATGTTAAAAATGTATAAGAAAATTTTTCATGAAGCCTCACATTGGTAGATGAGAGTATACAAATTGTAAAATATACAGGGGATATGTATTGGAATATTGGAAATTATAGGCTTTGAAACCACCATGTTTTGAAATGGTGATAGAAAATCAAGTACTCATTTATTTATGGTCCAAACTGTACATGAAATGTTGCATTGTGGGGGATGAAGAATGAGGGTAACATGTCACTGACTTTATGGGGCAGAAAATCCCCTTCAGGAATAAATGTGTTCTGTTTTGATCAAACTTTATCAGGGCAACACAAAATATTTTCTATGGGCTACATGATGTGAAAAAGTCACTGTACCCCAAAGGAATCCTCTTCAAAGAGAGTGCTTTACACCTTAAGTCCTAAAGATTAAGATGTGAGACGTTACGAATGTAATTGAGTGTTTAAAGGATCTGGTGGTAGAGATTGCAATTATATGCGCTGCTAGGGGATGTTTCAGTGCCTTTCATGTCTGATTTCATTTTGATATTTGGACTCAATATTTAAGGTTACTAATGAAGAGCAAAGTCCATTTAGACCCAAAGGACCATTGATTTGTTCCATCAGTAGTTGGTAGGTGTTTGTTCAGTAGGTTTGCTGCATTGTCTGAAAGATGCAAACTTCTGCTGCATGGTCTGAAAAATGCAAGATATTGCATTTTGTTTGAAATATGCAAGATTTTGCCGAATTGTCTGAAAGATGCAAGCTTTTGCTGCATGGTCTGAAAGATGCAAAATTTTACTGCATGGTCTGAAAGATACATGATTTTATTGCATGGTCTGAAAGATGCAAAATTTTACTGCATGGTCTGAAAGATGCAAAATTTTGCTGCATGGTCTGAAAGGTGCTTGATTTTGCTGCATGGTCTGAAAGATGCAAGATTTTGCTGCATGGTCTGAAAGATGCAAGATTTTGCTGCATGGTCTGAAAGATGCAAGTTTTTACTGCATGGTCTGAAAGATGCAAAATTTTACTGCATGGTCTGAAAGATGCAAGATTTTGCTGCATGGTCTGAAAGATGCAAAATTTTACTACATGGTCTGAAAGATGCTTGATTTTGCTGCATGGTCTGAAAGATGCAAGATTTTGCTGCATGGTGAGAAATTTGCAAGATTTTGCTGCATGGTCTGAAAGATACATTGTTTTTACTGTATTTACACTCCCCTCCATAAGTTTGGCAACCTTTTTCCCCCATTGAACTACGTGTTAAAGCCACTTTACCTTTGAATTTTTATTTACTTAACCTGCGATGAAAATACTTATACTATTGATGGAAACGTAATTTGACTTTAATTCCAATACCTCCAAATTTTCTCAATTTTTTTCCTCTATTACAATAGCTCGAAAATTGATGATGAATTTTTGAAAATCGACATTCCCATGTTAACCAATGGGAAATGGTAGGTTTGCCGCAAGTCATATGACAGAATATCCATCCATCCGAGTCCTTGCAAAAAATACGAGTTAGGCAGGTAATTGAATTTGCTAACTTTATTTAACAAAAAACTGATATGTTTCTTCAGGTTCAACAAAGTTATAGGGCTTTAAAGTCAAAATTGTTTTTCAAAAAACCTCTCCCATTGAAATAACACAGGAGGCGAAAAATAATTTTTAAAAATGACTTTGAAGCGCTGTAACTTTAATATTCATCAAATAAACTAAACACTTAGTGTTCAAAAAGGTAAGACAATTCAATTTTCTATATGAAAATATTTTTTGCTGAATCTTTTACTGAAAAGATATTCTGATTTCTGATTTGCCCTGAACCCTCCATTTCCTATTGGATTACATGAGAATGACGATTTTCAAAAATTCATCAAATTTATCATCAATTTTCGACCTATTGTAATTGAGGAAAAAAATTGAGGAAATTTGGAGGTATTGGAAATAAAGTCAAGTTACGTTTCCATCAATATCATAAGTTATTTCATCGCCGGTTAAGTAAATAAAAATTCAAACGTAAAGTGGCTTTAACACGTAGTTCAATAGAGAAAAAAGGTTGCCAAACTTATGGAGGGGAGTGTACATGGGATAGTTCGTAATATCAGTTTCATGATTTTTGGAAAATATGGGTTGTACATGGATATAAGAGCTCAGCTGTTTAGTTTAATATGTTAAGGTTAAACTATTCTACCATCCTGTGATATAGATCTTTTATTTTAGACACCTAGGGAAAAAACTTCTAAATTGAGAAAGAATTCACTGCCAAACCCCATTATAATCACCTAAGGGCAAAATAAATACTCTACAACACTTAGAAGATCAAGGAGGATTGGTCCCCTGATTTCTATCAAATTATTGACCAAAAGAGCTCAAATTTATTGTAGTATCTTTCCAGACAATAAAGTACTTTTGAAACATTCATATATCGAATACCATTGGGATTATCTTTCTGTAGTGTGAAAATAATTTGTTGAGTACTAAGATCATAATTCACAAAGGAAAAGTTAAACTAAGTAAAACACACAATGAATTTCCCCGATATGTACTCCTGAGTTTTAAGAAAATAGTGTAGACTGTAGATATGTGGAATTTCCAAATCAATATTAACCAGCAATAAAATTAACTTCACTTTCACAACTGTTGACAATTCAGGGGTGTCTCCAGGATCTTTTCGAGGGGTGTGCAATACTACATCTAAAAAACTCCCATCATCATAGCTTGCACTTGAAGTTGGCTCAAAAAGGGGAAGGTTGGTGGTGCGGTTACCCCCAATGCACCCGTCCCATTCTGGGACACATATGCAGTTGAATACCATCACTTTTAAGCACTACAAGAGTGTCTCTACTTGTCTCTTCTAGCTGTATCCAGTTTGTGCTCGAAAATACCATTCATTATGACCATTTATAGCAAATGATCAAATAGCGTGTTTCAGGCACCCATTTTAATGCTTGTCTCCTTATATGTTCTATTTTATGCCATACTTACAGGTGTGTTGTGTCTTTAAAGGTTAATGGTAATTGATAATGGAATTTCTTTGAGTGTATTCTACCTGGGGAAATGCATGTAGAGAGGATACTCAATGTTTCTGGGACTAAAATAGCTTATGTTTAAGTGCTTGGGGGAGATGAGGGAAGAGATGAAAAATTGCTTTTCAGAAAGTGTAGTAGTCTGGGGTTAAAAATTGAATGGAAAATTAATTTAGGCTTGGATTTGACAAAGAAATATCTTGTCTGGTGTTTCTTAGAATTCTGATAAAATCTTGGTGAGAAAAATATGTTTTCTTGTCTTTCTGTTCAAAAAGCATAATAAGCAACATTTCAGAACAAAATTAATGAATGTCCTTCTTAATAATAGAATCAACCATGGACACGATTACAAAAAAGTTTTGAATGGTGTTTGGCATGCAGTTGTCTAGGTTCAGTGTATGGTGGTTGATGTTTGGTGTTAGGCATTCAGTATCTGTAACAAATGACAGGTGGTGACATTTTGCATGTTAATGCCTTGTATTTTCTCAGTTTGTATATGTGAATGATAACATGACTAGTATATGCTATCTTTACCTTAGAACATTGCTATCATTTCTTAAACTGTCTTAATTCCTATAAGATCAATAGAGATTCAAGAACGATAAGTTGAAGCAAATTGCCAGCGGTACTAAACAACCCCAATCTTAGCTACCATGGGACAACCCTTGCAATACAATGGTTTGTGAGATTATTAAACATATCTCTGATAGCAAAGTTAACTCTACTTTGTGTTATATTGGAGTGATCATATTACAACATAAAATTGCAAAATTGTAGTGAATGGAAAGTTATCAACCATATATGGAATGAATTATGTGTAGTCGGTAGTGTACTTGAAAATAACATGGGACTCCAATTAGGAAGTTATTAAAATTTCTTAACATACGGAACCTTATAATGAATAATAACAGCCTGAAGAAACTAACAATTTTCATACAAAGATAAACTTATTTTGACATCTCACTTTTACTTGTATGCAATATTTATTTTTATAACAGGTCCTTGGGGACCCATGGCTGAATATAATGTTTATACTAGATTCTTCACCTGAAGATATTATCTCAACTTTGCTTTGTTGGCACCAACTGGCAAAGTAGTACTTGATATGTTATGCATATTCTGCACAATAACTTTATAAAGTTCTTTAGAAATTGCCTTATATTTCATCTTTACATACTCTGTATTCACTTCATTTTTCCATAGGGAGCTGGACGAACAAATACGTCTATTTGCAATACAATTTAGAATACAGACTGTACATGTTTTTACCCCGTTTTTTGTTTATTCCTCTACTTCTTTTTTCTATATCTCTCCTTTTTTGCACTCTTTTTTTTATATTTTCCTCAAACCCTTTATTTCATATTTTGAAACGTGACTGTCCCGGGGATATTACCATATTAGGTAAAAAATACACACTGGATCAATCACTGCCGCAACAAGCCACTCTCCATGATGGAATTTAATGCCTCAGTGCTTTAATAATAACCCACTTGCTTCATTCAGATAGCTAATTTTTCCTTGATGGACGTTGAGCTGGTTTTAATTGTTCGTTCAATTCAGCGCTAATCAGAAGTATTATTCATGCTTTGGGAGTAATCACACTAGCGCATCTTGTATTTTTCATGTCTCTGAACTTCCTTTTGATAATTACGATGAAAGAGATGCAAATTACTACATGCTCGAAGAATCTTGGATCTTTTTGTTTGTTTTTTACAGTTACTTGAAAATAAAGAAATGAATTCTATTCGAAGAGTTAGTGTTGAAAAAGCCATTATACTTCATCAGGACTTGTATTTTTGACACTTCACATTATTGTCAGGGAACCTCAAAGATTTATTGTAAGGGAACCATTCTTTTTTCAAGTTTCTTTTTTTATTTATTTGTTAAGTCATTTTGCATTTCAAAAGCAAGAAAATCCATGTTTTACAGTTGCCTTGCAATAAAAATCAAACCGTGATCTTACTCCCCTTGCTGTGCTGTTTTGGAAATGTCTCATATTTTGCCTCATGAAGAACCCAGGGAGGATGGGGGGGGGGTTCTGTTTCTATGATTAGTTTTGTTAAGTGTTAAAATAACCTTGAAGGATGCCATTGTTGAATAAATAGGATATTTCATTCAATATCCACAATCCAATATGTCTTTTATTCCTAAAACAAGATATTTCCCCTTGGATCTAATAAAGACCATATTTAATCCCTCTAATGACTGATATAACCCAATCCCCTAATCTGAATCCAAGAAACCCCTTTATCATAATAGGGTTTAACAGTTTATCTCTATCCCAATGGGGCCTCTTGTTTATGCTATGTATTATATTGTCAACATTATTAGGATCACTCATTTCGAAGGTTAACATAGTAGTATCGCATCCTCTCTTACACGGTTGTCTCATGCAATGAGAATCCAAGTAAGGGTACTATACTTCTACTGAATTCAGCGCTCCTTATTTTGGCGGATTTACTGTATGAACATTTGGCGATTACTTAATTTGACGGAATAGCAATATTGAAATGTGTATATTTATAGTGTATATTTATGATTGAAATATTTAATATTGAATTTGGTGGCTACTTAATTTGGCAGACCTTAACAATTAAAATGGCTGCCAAATTAAGTAGAAGTATGGTAGATGGTAGCAGCTATCTCATGGCTGTTTCCTTATATACGATGTGTGTTTCAAAAGTTTGTTTCTTTTTGCTCGAGACATGAATTGTGGGTGGTTCTTACCGAAACTTTTAAAATACACCATATATGCAATTATCTTCATTTGACTTAAGGTTTTTGTTCCTAACTTGAAAATTATTATTTTGTTTTTACTATTTTATTACATGGTACCTAAAGTAATAATATTATTGTTAATTGTGCTTTAAATAATACAATTAATAATGAAACAATGTGTGATCTCATTGAAGACTTTTTGATTTATTTTATTTGTCATTTTGAATTGTGAGTATCAATTTATTGTTGCCATAGTAACCTGTACATGTATGTATATATTACGTGTATTGCTTGCACAATTTGTTTTAAGTATGTGTTAAGAACTGTCATGTGAGTTAGTTCACAAGTGAGCAAAAAAGTACATGTACATAAAAAAAAGTAAAGAAAAATGAATGTAAAAAATCTTCTAATTTTATCATCAAGGTGCACTAACCTAAGTGTCGGCTATGGGATTTATCTACTATTTCATGACCAACTCATTTATATATGAATGGAATAGTGTCAGGTTCTATTCATATTTAAATGAGTTACCCATAAAATAGTAAGTTAATCCAGTAGCCGATAGGCGTTAGTTGCATTCAGGAATACAAGCTTAGATTCACACATGTGATGTATCATGTATGAATAGGTAATAGCAATTGCTGGTGTCTAATAATGATGACCATAAAACCTTATAGTGGTGGAAAAGTGTTGTAATATGAATAATCCTGTGTTATTAAACGAGAAATATTGTCTGCAGGGACAACTTGGCATGTTTGAAACCATTAGTACCATTTCTTCTGAATCCATAGAGTCTTCTTAATATATAGTGTATTTCTTCATAATGCAAAAGGAAATATATGACAACAGTGAAACCTGTATATCCGAACACCTCTCTTATCTGAACACCTCCCAATGTGAACACTTTTTCTCAGTCCCAATTTTTTTGTCTTCCATAGGCCATGGACTCACATATTAAAAAACTTGAAATATGAACATCTGCCAATCCAAACACTTTTGGCTGTTCACAGAGACATTTGGATTAGACAGATTTTACTGTATATTGTGAACATATTATGCGGACTACATACACTGAATCATCTCTTAAATAAGACTCAGGATTTGTGGAACACTTAGAAGAATCATTATTGGTATAGCTGTTATACACCAGGGTTACATTGCTTCTTCACAAAACCTTTTGAAAAAAACCATCAAATGGATGATCTTGTGCCTGCATAACACCTCAAAAATCCTTCATTACGAAGCATTTCGTTAAAAATGCTTCTCAATGAAGCAATTAAACCCGCTTTGTAACTCTAACCATTCTCTTTGATGTAAATTGTAATATCTTTGATCGCAAAATTGAAATATTAAAATGTCCAATAATTTAGTTGTTATGGTAATGGACCATAAAACATTATAACTTCTAGATTATTACACATTAAATCTTATTTCATTGCTAAAATTGTTTTTTATATTGTTCCACCCTCAGAGGTTATTTTTTATATTGCCAATATTGGATTTTATATTGTTTAAAATGTTTTTTTCATCAATCGTACCAGTATAAAGTTTTGATTAAGATCATAATTCAAGTTTTAAGTTCTGGCTCTGTGACTTATGACTCAGAACTTTGTATATTTTATTGACTTTTAGGATATCATGACATGACAAAATAGTACAACATATATTTATCAAAGTATGGGCACTACATTACATTGAATATTCAACATTTAAATATTGAAATTATATCTGTCAAACGACGGTATACTAATTCTATACTTAATAATTTATACTAAAATTTAACAATTAAACATTTCACTACCACTGGGCATGGACATAACAATTTAAGTGGAATTGGAGAGAGTCTGTGGTAGTCTCAAATTTAAAAAAAAAGCAAAATTTAATTAAGACATCAAAATGTGTTTGAAATCATACCTAACCTTTACATAGCTTGGGAAAACTAGTTTTAAAAAATCAAAGTTGTGATCCCTTCAAAGCCCTTACACACATGATAACTGTAACATAACAGTTGTTACAATAGTATGTAATTACAAAGTATGACATCTGCATATAGTAATGTCAATCAATTCAGTCAATTATATTTTATTGGATTAGGGGGAGGGGGTTAACTTCATTAAACAGCCTCCCGCAGAGAAACTTAACATTTCTTTGTTATTATTACTAATGAGTAGCTGATTCTAGTATGACATGATAAATTTCTTTTTGTAAAATAAATGGGATAATTATCTGGTGGTTCCCAGTAATTTACAAAGTGAATGGTAAATTATGCAATTTCTACTATAGGAAATGTATGTTCTGGTAGAGATTTATTTCGTTGAGTCAAAGGGGTGGGAGACTGTTTGCTTGAGTAAATCTAATCGCAGACTAAGGGTATTATTGTTTAATATAGTAAAAGCATGTAATGCCTAATTGGAAAATAATTCTTTGTGGAAAATAGTATGTTAAATGTGGCTACAGGCTTAAGAGTGAGCTCCATTCTGCAGGTTATGCCTGTATTTTGAAAGATACAAAAATTTGAAAAAATTTAGATAAATCAGTTGGTTGCAGGCACTTTTACAATATGATGCTGAGAAATTTTTAATCCCACCTGTGAAATTCTAGAATATAACGAGAGAATAATTCACAATTTTTGCACAATTAACTGATTAAAGAGCTCAAGTTCGCTCCATTAGCATTTTGTGTAAATAAGTTAGCTCAATGACTGGAAAATAACAAAGAAGTGGTAGAGACTGCAGTCCGTCGCAATAATATATAGAGGTAAAATATAATATCTGATAGAACCAGTGTCAATTAGTCGCTAGAGTAGGTTGCGGTGGTCTCAGAAATTTTATATTTACTAAATGCAGGTTTGTGTATTGGAACATGTTGTTATAGTTCCCTACCTTACCTTTTCTGTGAACAATGTTCAGTGTTTGGTGGTTGGTGTTTGGTTGTTGGCATCTGATGTTTGGCACCTGTAACAAATCGCAGGTTGTTACATTTTGTGTGAAAATGCCTTGTTTAGGATTAAAATAATATATTTTTATTATTTATTTCAGATTTGAAAAGAGTGATTCCTGCCGCAACAAACAAGACAAATCAGCACATAAACTGAATAGAACACAAACATAGCCTAAAATACGCCGCAGCTCATCTCTGCGTCTGGTGCACAAGAAATAGCATCAAAAATTCCATTTCTCAAAGTTATGACTTAATGGAGCAGATAGTGATATAGGAGTACCCAGTGAGAAATAAATGTCTTTAATGTGCTATAGTGATACTGAAAGGATGTAATTACAAATGACATGTTGGAGAGAAAATCCGGAATTTATTACTCCATTGAAAAATAAAGATTACACTCAGCTGTAAAGTACGTTAAGCGCTACTTTGAGGTAAGAAATCACAAACTTGTCTTTCTCGTGTCTCATCTTTCTTGTCTTGTCTATAGTTTAGTTGTGTCTGCTCCTTTTAGGGCTCTCTAATGATTTTGTATGACAAGATTGTCAAAAGCATATGACAAGATTGTCAAAAGAAGGTTATGACAAGATTTCATCAATGAGGCATAATATGCTTTATCTGTGAGGTAAAGGAGAGATTTTAATTGATTTTAAGTCACCGCCAGAAGTGGTAACATACTGTTCATAGTCTCCAACTTTTTTGTTGATGGTGCTTGGTGGTCATTGCAAGAAATGGTGTTCAGCAGTTGGCATATATAACAAATGGCAGGTGGTGACATTTTGCATGTAAATGCCCTGTTACTTCTTAACTATAGTTGCAATTTGCAGCATTTGTATTTCCATGAATGTTGTGAGGGTTGTTTGTTTGCTTACATCAGAGTTTCTCTCCTATTTTTGTTAAACAAGTTCTAGGATAGGTGTCTAGCTAGGTACACTCTACTCTAGGTGCACAGATACACCTGTAGCCATAGGGTCTTTATAATCAATCTGACATAGATCTTGACCCCGATGTAAGTCAAAACTCCAAATAAAACTCATCAGATCCAGTGCGTCACCATCTAATTCTACCCTAGACACCTAGTGCAGATTTCAATGTACAATTTGCTTATCATCAACTCAACGTAAAAGTTATGTTTATTACCTTAGTAAAAATAGTTGACAATTATATAGCCTTTTGATACAATCTAACCACCATACTAAACGAAGGCAATTAAATTAGAAATTGTGCTACCATAACAGACAAAGCCTAATGACGTTATTCACCTTCACAAAAAAATGATGTTACACTTTACAAATTATCTAATAAGACTAATGAAAATTCCAATATGATACTTTATAATAAATAAATTGGAATGTTATAAAAACCCTTCGACCTGCACCTTCGACCTACAGCTTCGACCTACAGGGTGCCCAAAAAGCGGGCCAAAAAGAAAGTTACAAAAACCCTTCGACCTGCACCTTTGACTTTTCTTATGAAAATTGTCAAAAAATATTTCTTTGAAAAACGATTAAGTCCAACTTCACATAATTTGTGAAATTGAACGGAGCTCTGTCCTCGTCGAAAGCTAGCTGTCATCTCTTGAGTTTACATCGGCGAAATACTTTATAGGCCTGGTGACGTCATCACTTTTCGGATAAGATTTCGAAGTTAAATAACAAGTTATTGACGCCATATCCCGTTTTAATATTGATCACACAACAAGACTATAATTGGAACTCAATAAATAGAACAGTAATTGATTACTACTTACTCTAATTTTACTTCGATTCAATCGAAACTAAGCCAGGAATTAAGTTCTAAAAAGGGAACCTTCCATTTAAACTACCCGATTGACTGCCCGATCAACATCAACAGAATCTTAATTTGATAACATGAAAATGCTATTTCACCCCTGTAACTAAACCTAGAGTACTGCAAACGTTGCTACAATTTAAGATCTTAATGATCTCACCTATGAACCACAAATCAGTGACTCTTGCGTGGTCTGAGATCGGCAAAAATAGCTTCTATAATATTTTCTTTTTGGACACCCTGTAAGTCGAAGGTGAAGGTCGAAGGTGCAGGTCGAAGGTCAAAGGGTTTTTATAATATTCCAAATAAATTCAGAGGTAAAAGGAAATTGTGTGTGATCATGCTCAACACAGTGCCAACATTTTTACTCAGCATGCTTATTTAATACAATTATTTTTATCATAATACATACCAAACATCTCAACTCGTCAATATGCATAACTGCATTTTTCACTTAAAGATAGCGCTGCTACAGAGTGCTTTCTGGAACTATATTCCAATTAGTTTTAAACATTGATTTTTTTGTCCAAAAAGGAATGACATGATATAATGTATGAGGCCTGATTCAAACATAGTTGACAGGCAAGCAGTATGGTTGGTTTAGATCTTTGGTTTGAATCTTAATTTACTGGCTGATTTCTATTTATTATGTTTTTAGGATAGCCAAAGCATACAGGGATGTGATAAAAAATTTGCAGCCAAGCCGATAGTGAAAGTTCTGAAGATTTGAAAGGTATGTGATGTTCATTTCTAAAATTGTCTGTTTTTGATTGAATATAATAAGAAATTATTTATTTTTTATTTCTTTCAAGATAAAGATTCTTTGAGGTAGGGGTTAGTAGAGAAATGTCTCTTCAAGTGAATCTCTCATTATGACAAACAACTAAACCCCTAAAAAACTAAATGAAGAGATTGACCATTTTGTGTTCAATAACTAAATGAAGCAATTGACCATTTTGTGTTCAATAACTAAATGAAGCGATTGACCATTTTGTGTTCAATAACTAAATGAAGTGATTGACCATTTTGTGTTCAATAACTAAATGAAGCTATTGACCATTTTGTGTTCAATAACTAAATGAAGCGATTGACCATTTTGTGTTCAATAACTAAATGAAGCGATTGACCATTTTGTGTTCAATAACTAAATGAAGTGATTGACCATTTTGTGTTCAATAACTAAATGAAGCGATTGACCATTTGTGTTCAATAACCGACAGTAACCAGTTTCCTAACAAATCCTTTGCTTTAACATTTAAGGAAAACACAGTTTTGGATGGGTTTACTTGATTCTAATTGATTTTAAAAAGGTTGAACATGTAAGTACAAGTACCATAACGAATCAACCAAAACATAATAAAGTCACAGATAGAAAAGAATCATCATAATTAAGGAAACAAATCTCCAGCATATCAAACAATAATGTAGCATACAAAGAAACAGTGGCTAACACCAAACAATAATGTAGCATTCAAAGAAACAGTGGCTAACACCAAACAATAATGTAGCATTCAAAGAAACAGTGCCTAACACCAAACAATAATGTAGCATTCAAAGAAACAGTCCTAACACCAAACAATAATGTAGCACTCAAAGAAACAGTGCCTAACACCAAACAATAATGTAGCACTCAAAGAAACAGTGCCTAACACCAAACAATAATGTAACATATAAAGAAACAGTGCCTAACACCAAACAATAATGTAGCACTCAAAGAAACAGTGCCTAACACCAAACAATAATGTAACATATAAAGAAACAGTGCCTAACACCAAACAATAATGTAGCACTCAAAGAAACAGTTCCTAACACCAAACAATAATGTAGCACTCAAAGAAACAGTGCCTTACACCAAACAATAATGTAGCACTCAAAGAAACAGTGCCTAACACCAAACAAGAATGTAGCACTCAAAGAAACAGTGCCTAACACCACATTTCCTCACCACTAAGACATCATTATCAGAGATCCTCTAAGGACTGAGTCAGTATTTAAAATTAGGTGAGGCAAAAATGAATAGATGAGGCAAATTGAGGCTAAATGAGGTATATTACAATTTTAGTGAGATCTGTTGCCTCGACTGCCTCATGCCTCAGCTACATCAATGTCCTCAATGAGTTTATGGCCTTGATGTAGTTAGTCAAAACATTAGCCCATCTCCATTTTTTTCCAAAAACATTTTTTTTAGATATTTGTATTTAATGATGCAAATATGGCTCTCAGATATATGCTCACAATGTACTGGAGGCTTGAGGGTATGTTGTGCAATCCACCCGTCTGGAAATGTCCCCCCCCCTCTTGGGAAATCCTTTGGACGAGGCTGAAACAAGATTTACTATGCAGGATGATCTTGATTAAATTCACCTGGATTGTCATTGATTATTTGATCATCGCCAAAGTTCTCATATTCCAAAAGAATTGATTTTTTGGGAAATCAACGACTGAATTATTACTCGAGGGCATCAACGTCTTTGTGCATAAAACGTCTTTAAATTAACGGATTAGTTTGTAAAACACAGAAGGGTGAATTCAAGTGAACCAATATTGACTTATTATAATCAAACGTATTAACAAGTTTGGCATTCACTTTGTACTAAATTGTCTGAATTAAAAAGGGAAATGTATGTTGTGACAAAATTAATGTTTAAAAAATTATCAAGTAATGTAAATCAAATTGGGTTAATAAACTCACTTTAGAAAAAAATATTATAATTGTTTAAAGAGGAATGCTTCTACTTTATCAGTGTTCCTAAAGATTTGGAAAAAATGATTTTTGAAAGATATAGCAAATAATGTAAATCTGCAGAACTGAAGACTTTCTAGGAGACTTCACAAGAAAAATTACTTTCCTTTCTAATTTAATTCAAATACCGTAACTTAAAAAAGAAGGAGGGGGGCGCTACTAGCAAAAGCAAAAACTTCTCTGTTGAGGACATTCCCATACAAACAATAGCACATGGACCCCTAGACTATCATCATGGCTCCCACAAGAAAAGAACACTTTAACATGAATGATTTCAACAGTCAAATAACTCAATATAGGCCATGACAGGGTTATATCATTATATGGCTCCCTTATGAGATTGGAGCACTTGCTTCTGAAAACATACAATATGAATGGGCAAAATGGGAATTATTTTAATGTACAAGGGAATATATTTATCATTCAAAGCAAAAGTGTATGTAAAAGTAATATTTAAAAGTTCTTTGAGGTCATTCAGTGGGACAAAATTAATGGGAAGAGGGACGCGGGTCAGATGGCAGGACACGGCATGGATACATGGTGGTTAAAACAAATGGTAGCAAGATATGCCCATCATACCAAATATGAAAATGTTTCATTAGGTGATGAGCCCATGTTGGCCATGTAAATGAATGACTTTGCTTTCCTTGAAACTGTCTATTAATTGATTAATAATTAATCTGTATAAGGAAAGTTTGAAAGCTACATATTATATGAAAGTTAGAGATCATAGAAACCAGCTTCTGCATGGGAAATGGGAACAGGAAATGTTTGTGACTTTGAACAAAACATACAAAAACACATTTAATGCTTGAAAAATTATTTTCCCTGCGGATGTTCTATGAAATATTCCCCGAGGTCACATATTGAATGTTATTGAAAGCAAAAATCAGGTCTTTAACTTTCTTGAGGTTCCCCAAGAATTTCCATTTCTTGTCATAGTAAATCATGGCTGATTTCACTTTAAAATTGAATTTAAATGGAGTGTATTTCTTTACAATTTAGAGTCTATACTTCACGTGTGTTACTTTAGTCATCATTATCACCCATTTCCTGGTTTTCTCGTCTATTTTATTATACGAACATGGCTGTCTCAAATTTTTAGGCAAGGGTGATCTTATGTGTTATAACAATTATAACAGGAAAGTGCAAATTCTGTAGTGTACATCTTTTTTATTTTCGTTATGAAATCAATATTATAGACAGTTATGAGGGTTGAACAAGGTTTAGAACATCAAATATGTCCATTAATATGATCTATAGCATTATTTTTAGTTCTAATTGTTTGGGATTAAGGTCATAATGTTGCAAGATCCACAATATTCAAACCTAGTTGAACATGTTTAGTCCAAACAGATAGATTTGATAATAAACAGTTGAAATTTAGTATTTGACTTTTCAAAGGTCAATGAATTCCGCTAATGTGTCACAAATGTATCCTTAACTAAAATATCACAAAATGACTTAACTAAATTATCACAAAGTAGCTTTATGAGAGTTATAGCATCCTTCTTCAAGGACTTCATTCATGCTTAAATTATCATCCTTGCTGCAAGGGTATTTTACAAGTATACTTGTAAAGTACTTGTAAAATACCCTTGCAGCAAGGATGGAGTTGTAGCATCAGCATCATCTAGTACAGCTGAGTGTCTCAAACAGTGTGATATCCTGATCTTTCTTGTTACCTCTCTCCTGGGAGATAATCTAGTGTTCTCAATAAGTCAATTTGGCAATCACTGAGTCGATGATTTGATTACTTTATGCTTTGAAATACACGTCATCTAATAACACAATTCTCTATTTACGATTCTTCATATTAATAGTCATCATATCATCAGCTAAAATGTTGATAAACTGTCTTAAAGTTTACTTGGACCATAGTCAACTGTTGAAGGTTAACTTGAATTATTTTGCAATATTTTCGCTTTAGTTGTATATTAAAACCTGTCTAATCCAAATGCCTTTTAGAGCCAGTGTTTGGATTAGTAAGTGTTCAAATTTCAAGGCTTTATAAACATGCAAGCTGATGAGAGAAAATAAATTTGGGACAAAAAAGTGTTCACATTGAGAGGTGTTCAGATCAGAGAGGTGTTCAAATATACAGGTTTCATTGTTTACTATAAAATCATTTAAATTATAAATTGTTTAAATGATTCTTGTATAAGTTAAGGAAAATTTGTTAGGGAAGACCTTTGGGTATTCCCTAATTTTGGAGCCACAATAAATTATCAAAATGATCAATCCCAATCCGAGAATTATTATTAATAAAACCTATTCAAACAAATTAACTTAATATTTAAAATGTCCCAAAGTGTTGTCTAATTCTACTAACAAACAAATCAATTTTTCCTATCCATATAACATGAAATGACCCAAATGACTAAAATATTTTAAATATGACTAAATATGACTGAGTTGATGCCAATTGTAAAATCAGCAGGATATTTGCATATTTGTTTTTGCCTCATTTACCATCCTTGTCAAATGGGCCGGGTTGAATAAGTTGGTCTTTATGTCAAAAATGTTTTTGTAGAGTCGGCTAAATAATTAATGTCTCAATATACTTCCATGGGAAATAAGGCAGCACTTGTTCTATTAAGCAATTTTTCTTTGTCATAATCACTTCTTGTATTTATCAATCCCAAACATAAAATCCTACATGGTAGCTAAATTTTCTTTTGCTCACAGCCTATGGAATCATGTCGTGTAAGCCTATGGAATACCCACTCATTTGTTTGTTCATCCATTGTCCCATCTGTCTGTCCATTAACAACAATTTTCAGACAAATACATGCTGCTATTCGCCTGAGTTAACCATTTTATTGGGGTCCATTACACCATTGTTTCCAACTCTTACTTTTGTCTCATTTTTGAGAAATTGGCTTTTTGTCATCATTTCCACCAGATGAGCCCACTAAAATGGTGCCATTTTTCAAAAGCATGGGAACATGACAACAAACTTAATGACACACTCATATCAGACAGTATAGATGATCTCCTTGACTAATATTGAGTAAGTATATCATCTATTTTTACAAAACATCCACATTGCATTATTCTCTAATTTCATAATGATTTTATCTGGAAGTTCAAAAACTCAAAGAAACACATTAGAAAATGGGATACTGAAAAACATGAGTTACGAAAAAAAATCCCCAACAACACAGCCAATGATCAAATGAACAATGAAGCAGTGTCAAATGACCCTTTCCAACGTTGATTATTCCATAGAGGTGGTGAAAAGTTTGTGCATGTAAAATAATGCGGGAATAAAGAATTCGATGTTTTTCGATGTTTAGAATACAGGCATGACAAGGAATGAAAGATCCTAAAAATGAAATAGTTATGGTAAAATCTCTTCTCTTGGTTGGTTGTTAGCCTTGCCCAAGTCGGTCTCTTTTACTTATCTTGATTTCTATTATGACCGCCGGTAATAATTCAAGATCAGATTAGTAAAAAAAATACCGACTTGGGCAAGGCTAGTGGGTTGTCTGTATTGAATGTTAAGTTGACATCAGAAGTAAAGATTTCGCCCATTCTTCCTACAATTTGATTCAATCGAAACATTGCAAAAAAATGTTTAGATGAGAGATGGCATCGGAAAATGTAACCAACATTTAATTATATAATATCAGACAGTATATTTGGTTTCTAAATTGCACAGATGTCAAAGGCTAGCAATGATTTATCCATTTTTCATTTCCAACTAGCAATTTGTGTTATGAGACTCTCGAAACAGGATTATTTTCTTTATAAATGGTGTCTATTTTGTCACTTGTGTTTGAAGGCCCGATGCAAAGTTTAATCATAAAAATATTATTTGTAATGACTTCAATATTGTTTGAATTTTTTTTGTGGGGGGGGGGGTTGATAAATGTAATGTGTTTTGAAGTTTAACAAATGCAATATTTACACACCAATGAATGACTATTGAGAGTAAGGTTGGATGAAATGTGAAATGTCACATGACTTTTGTTGATTTTGAAGTCATGTCTCCACTTTATTTATTTATTTTTATTTTTATTTATTTATTTACTATCATATTCATTTAGTATTACATTAACAGGGTTGGCACTTGATACCCATAAAAGGGCATATCAGTGCTCACTTCACAGTTCAAAATCAACTTCTGAAGGAATTTGACACCTTCTAATTTGTCTCACTGACCTTTTATTGTTTCTCAAACTTATACTCTCAAAATTAGGAAATTTAGATGATGAGCAGGAAAATTTTGAAGGGAATTCCAGTCTCAAAAAATAACGAGTGACAACTTTAAGTTGCTCTTCCTTCGAGCGTAGTGTACTAGCATCTATTTTTGTCCTGGTATCTAGCACCCATTGTTTTTGTTGAGTAACTGGACCATGAAATTAAAATAACCTTTGGGACAAGTTCAGTGTTTCAATGTTGTACCAAAACATAATTGATAATTGTACATTTATTGATTATTTTCAACATCAAAATAATATTGAACTTCCCTCAAAAGTCCATGAAGAGGGTTTGCCCAAATATTGCTTTTAAAGGCTGTCAGGAAACTTATCAAGAGTCAAAATGTAATACAGAGAGTCAATTTTATTCAACTGAACTGATTCAATAGTTCATTTTATGCTAAATGTAACATTGGTACCCTAAGGATGTTTGTTTTACAATTCACTACATTTGCAATAATTATCATTTAATACAATCACTTAATACAAAATTGCTATTAACTCAGAATACCATTTTTGGCAAAAAATTCATGATAGGAGAGAAAAAAGTTCTTGGTCCAGTCATGTGGCCCAATAAATCTGGTCCTTATGGGGCAAAAATTACTGTTGGGATTAACCTTCTTTTCCGCCAAACAACATGATTGAAAATTGATTTTTCTTGAATTAACACTCACATCCTTGAAATATCATATCCAACATATCAATGCAATGCAATGGTCTTTTTTACTTCCCCTAAATATGATTAATTAATTACATTTTTGGATGTACGTTGAAATAGTGACTTTGTCCCTTATAATATCATGTACACCCCATTTTTTCTCAAGTGGAACTCCTATACATGGCCTACAAACAGGAGTATCATTACATTTTCTCAGTTCATCTCGTGCAGCATTCATCCCCTTTAAATCTAACCATTTGTTATAAGATAAAGTAGCTAAAACAACGGTTCTGTCATATTGGAAATTACTGGATAATTTGACGGAAATTGTCGATACTAGATATTTCACAGATTTCAGGTAAAATTGCATTGAATTCTATGAATAACAACAGTAAATCCCAAGTCATTTGTGAGATCTCTGTAATTATTTGCCATTGCCAACTGTATACAGATTTTTGAGCTTTGAATGAACATTGAATTTGTTTGTTAAATTCAAAAAGGAAAAAGCCTTGTAGGTGCAGTTTCTCATGAGCATTGTATGGTTTCATGGGCAGGCCGATTGCCAGCTTTTGCCAAGGGGGGTTCAGTTTGACAATTTTGGGTCCAAAAATGGCCAAAATCACTTAAAAAGTGCTCAGAATGATGAAAACTGCATGATTTCGAAAGAATTTTTGGCCAGAGAGGGTCACTCAAACCCATTGAACCCCCTGGCTACGGGCCTGGTGGGTATCAAAGCATCTACTACTAGATCTCTTAGAGAGAGTATTCGATAAAGAGAAATGCTAAGAAATCATAATGGTACTACAGATTCAACAGATACTACAATTCCTAATTAGTAAATAAATGAAAGGGTGTTCTAGAGAGAGAACCCAAGGCAAACACCTAGAGAATACTGAATGTAAATAGATACTCCTAAAGGTATATTTAAAGTCTGGTTTAACAGTCATGTCATCATTGGCCAAAGCCTCCTTTGTTCAACAAATTACTTACAGAACCAACCTGGCCTGTTCATTGATAAAAACAATAACAGCCAATGGAAAAATCAATGAATTAGATAATGTTGAACTGGGAAATAAAGAACTTCAAGTGCATCAGATTGGTGTAGAAAATTCCAGGGAAAAGGACATGGAGATCCTGATATATTTGTAAAGGGTCAATGAATCACAATGGTATTTGATTAGTTTGGCAAATTGTTCTTGGTGGGTTAGGGATTAGATTAATCTCAGCTTCATTGAATACCTTGTAAAATAGAAGAGTTGATTTCTAGGATATTAGGATTCATCGTTTGATCAAAATAATCATAAATTGTCTCCAGTTTTAATTGTGATTATTTGGTTTGATTATAAAGTGTCCTTGGCAGAAATTCTTGTCTATCAGTTTAATCAAATATATTGTGACATTATTTCTCAGATGCGTATTAAAGGGTTTCAGATTGACACCACCATTGCTTGATAAAATGATATTCGAAATTATCAACTTTATCATGTCAGAAAAAAACTTGTATCTTATATGAATTCCTTCAGTTTGTGGAATATGATCCAACAAGACATATTGTTGGAGCTAAAATTAGATATGATTTCACAAATGATTTTATATGCAAGAGTGATTTCGCATTCATTGTTTTAAGGTTGCTGTAACTAATAATCATCATTTTTACATCATATGAGTATCAGTTATGGACTTTAATTTATTTTTCAACATGTGCATTTTCATTGGTCTTAGGTATGGTTAAAATGTCGTTTGATATTGTGTTTGTGATAGTGCTTTCTGAATGTGCACCCATTTTTATGTCACCACCAGAAGTGGATTGTGTGGCGTTCAGTGTTTGGTGGTTGGTGTTTGGCATTTGGTGGTTGGTGTCTGTAGCAAATGGTAGGTGGTGACATTTAGTATGTTAAGGCCTTGTTGAAAATTTTCTGCTCAGCCCTAGATTCCATGTAAAAAATGATGTATGGGCACATATGGCCATTTCATTCTTAGAAGTTTAGACAACAGGCAAAATTCATTATCGGAAACATGATTTTAACAGTTGCAAAAATTCTTAAAAAAATTCCTCAAAAAAACAGATGATTCCAGCTAAAACAAAATCAAAAATAGGAAACAACCTGTTGTCTGTTCTCAAGAGGGGACAACCCCCACCCCAACCCCCACACAAAAATAATTGAAACATGATGATTTATTGGCAAACAAATTCCTGGTATGTACTGTACATCTATCATAATTACATAGCAAGATTTCTAGTAGCACTCAATTCACTCATCTAAGCTGGTAGTAATAAATTGAATCAATTACTTTAATGTAGACTTCTATTTCTAACAAAAGGTATGTTGTCTTCAATCAGATACTTCAGTTGTGAATTGTAGTACATCGTAACCAAAATCATTTCTATTTTCTTCTAGGTTTCTCATTAGAGAAATGCAAAAAGGTTTATTTTTAAGGCTTTTGTCTCCAAGGGTGAAATGAAATAGCTATTTTATGGCCATAATTTTAAGGTACAGTCTTGAATCAGTTTGGTACATATGAATAATTACCATTTGGATATCAGCTATGTTCAAATTGAAGATACTGCATTCAAATGACAACCCAAACCAACCTTTACCCTGCGTGCAGAGTCTAGTTAAACTACACTCTGCCTAGTAGAGACTTTATTACAGTTTAGTAGCCCCGCCCCCAAGACGGGTACCGGTGACAGTTTGGGTAAATCACTTTTGACCTACGCGCTGACCTTCCACCAATCAGCGAGCTTGAAGGAACATACGCCAAAATCGTTCTAATTAAATATGCGCATGCCATTGGTCAATTCCCGGCTCAACGATGACATCAGAAGGAATGTATCATATAAAGAACGTCGGTCAAATTTGGCCGACGAATACTGATTGGCGCGGTGAGATCACAGGTTTATTTTAGTTTGAAAGAGTGAAGACGGACCTCTCTTTTAAGAAGTGAAGTCAAACGAATGCAAAGGGTAACCAACCTTCCTTTCAGCCCACTGCTCAAAATTTCCCAAATCAAATATGATTCCAGTGTCTCAAAAATAGGCCCAAAAATAAAAATAATGCCCAGTAAGGCCAGTTTGATACCAAAATTGCCCGGTTTAGGCCCTAACAACTTTTGGGTCTAAATTTTTGGGGGGGCCTATATATTTCCCTCAGTTATGTGAAACACCTTAAAGATGCATTATACCATAGGTTTCTCCCCCAGACAATCAATGATGTCCTATTGTTATTGCTCATATAATACCTCACATAGCCTTGCCCAAGTCGGTATTTTTTACTTATCTGATCTTGAATTATTACCGCCTTGTACAATCCAATACATCTCCGCTGTTATTATGCTGAAATATTCAACGGTTTCGAGATTTCCATAGTACCTACGCTATTAGGGGTATCGCGAAACCTTATTGATTGACAGATATCGCGTGGACATGACGTGTGACTGCAGGCTGAATGACCAATCAAAACGTTATCGGGTTGAGCTGCATAAACAAAACAAACTTCCCATCTACGACTTGAATTTCAATGATCTGATCGAGTGTTTCTTTAGAGTTACAATATATTATGTAATAAAATGTACATCGGAAGGTAAGAGTCATTAATATAAATTAAATCATGCGATTCAATGTTGATTTAAAACTGATTTTGCGATGAAAATGCACAAAGACCTAGTCTAAATGTAGCGGGTCATGTTGTCGTGGATCGGTGATTGAATCTCCGCCTACGTGTTCAGCGATCGTTTCAACGTTTATTGTTGAAATCTTCTCACCTTTGGTTATCCGATCGATGCCCCGGCATCCACTAAACTCTCATTGATATTTATCTGATAAAATATTTGTATTTTCATGATGAATTCGTGCTCAGATTCTTGCAAGATTTGTTCTGAAAAGTCCCGATGAAAAGTGTACTTGTTTTTGACCTTGCATAATAATGAGCTAACGCTACAGGGCCGTCGTTGATTGGTCAGATTTTACCGACATCAACAAACTGTCGGTAAAGCACGTGGCTTTCTCTTTGGTACAAGGCGGTCATAATAGAAATCAAGATAAGTATAAGGAGACCGACTTGGGCAAGGCTATACCTCACATACCATGGATATATCTTGAGAATAACTTTTGGGTATATTATTGCCGAAATATCGGAAATAATCAACAGAACAACCAAACTCCAGAATTTAACACAATCGATTCCTTGGCTAGCGAGGGGAATCCCCATTGAGTCACACAAGCGCCAACAAGCGCCTTGAACCAGGCAGCCAATCAGGTTTATGATAAACAAATTCAACGACCAATCGTTGATAACAGGAGGACTTTCCCGGTACATTCAAACTTCAGATTGAATAAATTTCTTCGAAAATAATTAGATTGGCCAACACAATCACAAAATTAACACTGAAAGAGGGGGATTTGGGACTCCTTCTTTCGTAAGTAGATGGGTATATATGTGGTGAAACTCAATATGCAAAAAAGTCCAGAGGGGTCTTGATTGTGCTATCCTATGGCATAGAGCCTCTTTAAGGTAGTTCTTCACTTTCAAAAAATATTGAATATTATTGAATATGAGTTCTTTTCAACATGATTTATAAATGATCTATAAACAAAATTGAAAAATATTACCTTTTTCATTAATTGATGTTGTTTGTTATAATCATTGAAATAAAAATTCTCAGCATGCATATTTGCCAGAACAAGATGTACATTAACTGTTTCTATTTCCAGATCCAGTGTGAAATAACTAGTGGAGTCACATTGAACTGCAAACTTCATTTCATATAAGACTAGCTGAAGAAGGGTAATGTATAAATATGAACATCAAGACACTGTTGGAGTTTGATTTGTATTTATAGCTTGGATTGTAAAAATCTCATTTTTGTGTTTTAACTCTATTTCTCCAAAAGGCGTGTGTTTGAGGGAAATATTAATGGTAAGGGGAATGGGTTGTGGCTAATACAGTGACTTAATGTTACACCTAAATAACGATATTAACCTAGATAACAGATTAAGCGACTTAACTTTATAATGAAAATATTAAAATAAAATCATAACAGTTTTAACACAGCTTCAAGAAATGACCCTTTCCATGTAATTGAATGGAGGAAGTCAGGTCATATTTTGCCTTTATCATATGATATGCAGCTATGAAAATGCAATACCATGGACATCTAATTAATAAACTAATTTCCCCAAATTGAAACATTTTTGAGTGATCTGGAAGTGTCATTGTTGACCCTGAGAAGACCTGACGCCTGCAGAATAGAGACATGACACATTTAGAAAACTCACCTCTCATCTACTTTTATATCTGAAAACTCTGAGTTTCACTCAGGATCACATTAAAGTATTTGTCAGTTAAAGGGGCTACAAATGATAGAAACCAGTTGATTCACAATATTTTTTTATTAGTTTCTGAAAAAGAATCTGAACATTTTAATGATTTCCATATAATATGATTATATCTATTATATGTTTTTAAAATAATAAATTAGGAATGCACTATTGATAGACAAGCTGACATGCTTTTGAAAATATTGCTTCCAACATTCTATTCTTTGCTGCTGCTTTAATTGTGAACAATCCTACCTAAATGAAACGAACATTTGCTCCCTATCCACTAATGAAATTAATTTTTTTCTTTCACACATCAACTAATTTTGACGTGATCCCTTTTGAAACTTAGAAATGATGACACATGATATAATATTTAAATTGCATTTTTATGGCATTCATTTTCATGTCAGTACATACATAATTACATTTTTATTGAAGTAATATGATTATTTATACATGTGTTTGATGATCTGATGTTATGTATTACCCAATGTTATATGTTAAGTTCCTTCTAGCTTGTAATACTGAATGTTGCCACCAGTGAAGGTTGATCAGCAATACACATTAAAGGTTTGTTAATCTTTGTTTTTACTTCTGTGTTATTATACTGCCTTATCAGATTCTAGGGTTTATACAGTACCTTTTAGATATCTATGCATTTTCAGTGTGAGTGCTTTATGGCATTTCTGAATATATTTATTTAGTTCACATGAAATCTGATATTTTTCATATGGTGAAATCGTTTTTTGAATGTTGCCCTTTGTGCTTTGTTTTATGCTTTTAACACTCACACTTGTTAAGTGCAGGGAGTACTACAAACTTACATTTTATTATTAACTACTAATTTAATCATACTAACACATTCAAAGGATAGGTATCGATATGGTGAACTGAATTCAACAATGTTTTTCTCTTAAACCAATTATTTAAAACATTCTGTAAAAGAACATGGTCCTTTGTGTAATATTGACTGATTGGCTACAATTTCATGCAAAAATTATTTATATATATTTTATATAACTGTTTTTGTTAACATTTTTTGTTTTTTTAGTGCAATTGTTTTTTGTTCCTTTCTACCAATTCTTGAGAATGAAATAAAATGTCTTTCCGAACCTTGTTGGAACAAAATAGCATATACACCATTTTTATAGACCTCTCAATATTATAGTTTTACAAAGGAAATTTTGGTTGATTTAACAAAAAGTATGCAAAAACTTAAAACAAAACCCCCCAAAATAGAGAAAAATTAAGATAAACCTTTTATTTCATTAACAAGATACTTTTTTAAAATCAACCAAACTTTCCTTGTGTACAATTACAATATTGAGAGACCTAAACACATTGTGTTTAAAATGTCCTTTTGTTCCAATGAGGTTTGGATAGATGTTTCATTTCATTGCGAACATATGATACCAAGAACGAAAGAAGTGTCTGATGTGTTTTCAAAAACAATATAGAGAATTATAATGTTACCATCCAAAAGATGACCATTAAATTGACGATGTGTAAAATGTTCAGAATGTTTTGATGACTGGTCTAAGAGAAACGCATGTTCAAAAAGTTCACCATATGGATACCACTCCTTTGATATTGAAATACCATAGTCAAGGAGTCCATGATATTTGATTCAAAATGGGTAATATTGTGTTTTTGAATTAAAACCAGGTTAATGGAATTGATTACTCGACCAATACGTTACGCCTCTTGCGTATCTCTTCTCGCTCCACGCACTTCAGTAACTATACATTCGAGCATCTTGTATTCAGTCAGTCAACAGTCAACATACTTGTTTTCATTATTCTTACAATACCATCATTCATACGTTTTTTACTGTATTACAACTTTTTCTTGAACATCAATGGTCTTCAGATATCAGCATCATTTGCCGAACAATGTTGCGACAGAAATAGTTTGGTTTACCATAAAAAAAAAGAAGAAACTGCCTAGGACGACTCTCTGAATCCACTGGAGATACAGAATCACGTTAGTGAATAAGGACACTTAAATGTTCAAGAGATGAACAGACGTTGTATAAAAAAAAGTTAATCAACAGATGCACTGGGCTGATAGATAGAACATATTTTCACATCTTGGATATCTCTTCGTAATTATGTGCACAATGTGCTTCAGAACCAGATGGCATTTGCGATAAACTTTCGATGATCATTTCATCGGTTCGTCATTATATAACATTCGAGTGAAAGTGAGATTTATATACTCAAGGATAAAAAAATAGTATGGAGAAAGTATCTACCGAGCGATCTTGGCCCGAAAATAAATAGTCACATCACTCGGCCTTTCTCACGTGTCGTTCTCCATGGACAAATGTGTCAGCTCGATTTACAAAACCCTCAGGTTCGCAAATCAAAACTTGGCGTACGATTCCTTGGTTTCGAATCGGTTACAGCTATAAGGAACGATCAATAAGCATTTAACTATGAGTACCAAAAGACCTACAACTTGGCCAGACGTACTGTCTGAACCGATCGTCTCGATACTCAAAGCCAGAACCGACCACTACCCAGCGTGATTCCACCCACAGCCCGAACTGATCGCTTTAATACTCGAACGCAGGAGCTGAATAGAGAATCCGAGAAATTCTCCCCCTCTTTATATAACTACAAGGATGTTTTCGTATGATCTACCCAGACACAACTATATCGAAGAATGGTTTTGATTACGCGAAGGCGGATTAAACTACGTAGATACACAAGCAAGAAGACCACAATCAAGAAACTACACCATGTTATCCGATGGTGAGGGATAACAGAAGAAAGAACCCTTGCGACTTGGCATGGCTAGCTTCTCAGTTTCTATGTGATGAACTATACCCCACCTGTTTGACGAATTGTCGTGACACTGTCACATTGAACAACAATACCATTGATTCCAGCATTCTACTCTCTGTAACAATACGTCATCACTAACTTTGGACATGATTTCATTTTGAATACCAGAATTTCAGTTTTTCTATTCATATCATATAGGCGTCAGTAGACTGACGTCATCGTAGCACCTAGTGTTCCGATGCGTTTGTAGCATAGATTCTCGGCTTTAAAGCCTAATAGCATGAACAATGTGATATCTAAAATAGCTTCTAATGAACCTTTAAGTGGTTGTCATCACCTTTAGACTTTTACCACGCATGTTTAGGTTACACCTTAATGTATTGATAATTCAAATTGTTTAAACTTTGTCCAAATGGTATTTACCTATTTCTATTAAATGGGGTTTAAATGGCTCAAGCATTGCGAATTATTTTAGTATTAGATGCATTGTCGTTTTCACAGCCGCATGCTCTGTTTGCCATTTCGTTTAACCATTGGCTCTAGAGCCCATGGTTTAACGTACATTCATTTCTTCCCTAATTTTGTTTTGATAACTTCTGTTCTGCTACCTACATCATTAAGCTGCCTTAAGGATGATAACATAACTCAGCATGTTTTCGTTGCACACTGAAACTGTACGTTTATGCTGACAATGCAATCAACACCGAACGACACCCATATTTGTTTATTCATGCAATTTAAAGAGAGAATCAGATCTAGCGAACAGCCAAGCAAGAAATATTTTAGAATATTCCTGGCTTATGTTAATCCTTTTCATGTCTATTTTCTAACAATCACCAAAGTGTATATTTCATTTTAAGAAAACTAACCATTTGTACGATAATGTAATTTTCTGGTTACTATTTTTATCATTTTGAAGAATTTAAACATTTTGCACCTATTTTCGAACTTTGAACCCATTATAACTTTACCGATTTATAATATGTAGTGGATCTTTTGGGATATCGTATTTGGGATTGTTAGGAATAGATTGGCTGGCTGTTCAATTGAACAAGTTGATTGTAATTTTGTCACCCCCATAAACCTGATTCTGCCTTAATATTATGCTCGTTATTTCAGCTAAGTCACATGCACATGCCTTCACGCACTGAGCAGAGTAGCAAAGTGAATGGCGAGAGACATCTCACTGTGTTTTGATCATGGCATTTCTCTTTCTTATTAATTTCCCTTTTCAGAGTCCAGAAGCGTCCCCCTGAATCTTGAAATTCTACAAATCAATGTCCAATTTTCGAATACCAAGGATGCATGCATATTGGTTCTTAATTACAGATTATCAACATTTCGATATTTTAAGCATCAGAGGAAATCTGATTATATTTTCTTTAAGGCTCAACATTGTCATTTTAGAACAGCATAGCATGGATATCTTTATGTAAATGCGACCCGAAACTTGCTTCACCATTTACTATCTAACCATCACGCATCAACCCATGAGCGGGTCGCACGTTGTCAATGCCCTGTCTCTGGGCGTGCATTCGCAGGTTCAGCACTTGATGATACATCATGATTATTCATACTCTTCAATAAGTTCCTTTCTAGAAATATTCATGGTCATGACCTGCTGTTTCTCGCAATATATGCGACTTCTATACGTACACTGTGTTATTTATCTTAGGCGTAAGCTTTGTTGTAAAACCATTTATATCTTATAATACATGCATGTTTTGCATTTTTCTTTTGCATATTAAGATTTTACCATGGGATCAACAGTCATTTCGAGCCTATCACAATCAAATGCTGATTTTCTGCAGGTTTTTCCCACACAGGAGAGGCTACCAAGGCTCACACACGAAGCTAATTTCAAGTTTGATCATTTGCCAGTGCATTTTGCAATTGACTGAACACGTTTGATTTTAGAAAATATCACACATTCACAGGGTATAGGACGAACAATGCTTATCTAACTGCATAGCAGTCACGAAGCCTGAATGAATGTGAACTTTGCGTGTCAATTGAATTCTTCTTTCATGTGCGTTCATACATGTGACATGTGCATTCCTCTTCGCTGTTATTTTGTTTTGATATCATATCGGCAATTTTAAATTACTTTGTGTCATTGTACCTTTATTTAACCCCTATGCATTTTTACAATCCCTCTTATCTTATTTACTATATGGTCCTCGATATTTTATGTTTTGCCTAGGATACTTCACTTTGTGGTAACAACTTTGTTTTCCATATTTAGGGTCCGTACCGACACCTGTTGCTTAGACGTCATAACCTTATCTTAAGGACTAGGGGCTCACGTGTGCGGTTTGGCGGTTTTGGGGGCTGTCGAGTTGCGTAAATGGGTTTTGTAAAAACGCAGCGTCTTAGACTGACCATCGTAACCCCGGGAATCGCGGTGTCCACACTCACACCCCTCCCGGCGATGACCAGTCTAACAGACAAGCTTCTGCCATCTAACCAACCGCACACGCCTTGTTTTGTTATTTTATTGGGAGAGGGATCACAGGAATTAATATTGTGTTTTTGAATTAAAACCAGGTTAATGGAATTGATCACTCGACCAATACGTTACGCCTCTTGCGTATCTCTTCTCGCTCCACACACTTCAGTAACTATACATTCGAGCATCTTGTATTCAGTCAGTCAACAGTCAACATACTTGTTTTCATTATTCTTACAATACCATCATTCATACGTTTTTTACTGTATTACAACTTTTTCCCCACCCACCATCACCCCTTATTTCTTTTTTTTATTTCAGATCATATAATTCATGCTTGCCTTGAAAGGGCGCACGAATTCATGTCAATATAGGCCTGTCCCAAAAAGGTGCCTTCTTGTTGTCTCCACATGCCTGCCTGAAACACTGGTGCATGTTACAAAACTTTGCATGCCTGCCTGAAACACTCGACGTGCATGTTACAAACTTCACATGCCTGCCAGAAACACCGGGGCATGTTACAAACTTACCATGCCTGCCTGAAACACTGGTGCATGTTACAAATTTCACATGCCTGCCTGAAACACTGGTGCATGTTACAAACTTACCATGCCTGCCTGAAACACTGGTGCATGTTACAAATTTCACATGCCTGCCTGAAACACTGGTGCATGTTACAAACTTCATATGCCTGCCTAAAACACTGGTGCATTCAATAAATCGGTGGCGGGGGCTGTCGAGTTGCGTAAATGGGTTTTGTAAAAACGCAGCGTCTTAGACTGACCATCGTAACCCCGGGAATCGCGGTGTCCACACTCACACCCCTCCCGGCGATGACCAGTCTAACAGACAAGCTTCTGCCATCTAACCAACCGCACACGCCTTGTTTTGTTATTTTATTGTGAGAGGGATCACAGGAATTAATGGGCAAATTATATTTATCTCCACCCCATACTCATAGTTACAAAAAGGAACGTGGAGAGTCCTATCCTTATTTCCATCAGGAATATGTTACTTCCCAGAAAAATATGCATCTATAAGGCTTTCTTTGCTGGCGATTTATAAAAATTATTGTTGGGTTGTGTAATCCAATTGGTTTTCAGTAAAGTAAAGTTTGAGACACATTTATAATGGGTTAGTCTCTGCCTTACATTTGAACAAGATGGGGCAATAAATCTGCATGCTTAAAAAATGACCCATCTGTGTATTACTGTAATGCTTGTTATGGTCCATGCAGCTATGTACTCTTGAATTTTATCACTCAATTTAAGAATCTCTATTCCACTTAAGGGACAATGCT